>OZ010572.1:36685682-36970682 GCA_963932145.1 Acanthosepion lycidas | reverse complement strand
TTTAGTAGCTAAACAAGAAAACTTAGTTAATTATGTTTAGAATGGCAAGTGGAGATAAATTAATCAGGTGAAATTGAGGAGATATGGATGCAAGTTAAGCTGAAAATAAATATTAACCCACTTCATGAGCATTCACAAGTGTTGCTTTGTTTACAGACAAAAACAAACACTTCTATCTGTTTCTTGTCATTCAAAAACAGGAGGAATAATAAACATATTCTTACATATTAGCAAAAGATATTTCTTTGCTAATTATCTGGAGTTGCATTGCTTGTTTCATTGTGCTCAAAAGAAAGTTTGGTAACAGAATTTCCACATATTTTAACAAACACAATCCAAGGAGACAAATCAAGTGCTTCCTCTCTTCACTGCATACAGAGTGAAAAATGATTTTTTGAGCCTTATAAACAAACAAATATTGATCAAAGATCAAACACTGATTTACTTAGAGAAGAACTGAAAATATTTATTCAGCAGCTATTACAACAATTGCAAAGGGAACAGAATGAATATGAAGAAGAGATAAAAGCAATCCTGGAAAAGTGAAGAACAGACAATACGTCAATTTCATTTTACGCTGGACTACCTCACTAACTCAATTAGCAAATTTCATTACATCCCAGAAGAAAAGATTGCATTTCTATCATACTTCAGAAGGTATGAAGCCATTTTCAGAGAAAAATGACAAGGATCAGCAGTAGAAAGGAAGGTACATCTTGTGTTACGAACATTGTGGCCCAATGAACATGAAAAATATCTGAATTTCATTTTGCTGAATACTCCAGAAAAAGCGTCATTTAATGAAATGGTGTCAATATTATCAAAAATCTTTGGTTAAAAGAGTTCACTGTTTTATACATGTTCACAGTGCATGAACCTTACTAAGGATGAAAATGAAGATCTTATCACATAAGCCAGTAAAGTCAACCGTGAGTGTCAGAAATTTAAACTGGATGAATTATGCCCAGATAGATTTAAGTGTGTAATTTTCATTAAAGGTTTGACTTCAAGTAAGGATGTGGAAATATACTATTGAATACTTACAAAACTTGAACACGATTCAAAGTTAACAATACAGACTGTCCATTCAAAACCAAAAAATGTTTTAAGTGTGGAAAATCAGGTTACAATCAAATCTACTGCAAGTTCAAAAGCAAAAGAAATACACATCAACTTGCTGAAAGTAGTGCTTTCAACTAAAAAAATTAGAAAGTTCAAATGGAAAATATGTGATAGTACAAATGAATAACACTATGGTGAGATTTCAATAGGACACTGGTAGTAGTCAAGCCTAACTTGAGAAAAACTGACAAAGTTGCAAGAGGAATATTGGGCAAGAAATTAATTTTTCTTGGAAAAATCACATGTAACATTGCGCTTGCAGGTAAAACTAAAAAAGTAGAAGTTTACATATTAAAAAATTCTAACTCAAATTTACTAGGGATTGATTGGCTAGAATTATTTGAACCATGGAATTGGCTGATTAATTCTGTGAAAAAATTGATTTTTCATCAGAAAAAAAAGATGACAGCTAGAGAAGCACTGAGTAAACCAAAAAATAAATTCACAAATATTCTCTCAGAGGAGTTGGGAAATTGCACAAAGGCAATTTTTAAACTAAAAGAAAATGTGGTACCAGTCTTTAAGCCTGAAAGAAATACTTTTTGCTGCGTTGGAGTTTATTAAGACTGAAATGGACAGGCAAGAAAACTGCAGAGTTATTGAAAAAATAGATTACTCAGAACAGTCTGTGTCTGCAGTTTAGATTAGAAAGAAAAAAAGATTTGTTTATGTGCAGATTTTTCAACTGGATTGAATGACTGCCTCCTACCATATGCATATTGCCTACCAACACCAGAGAATATATTTGCCAAAATATCTCCAACAAATCGAAATGGATGAGGAATGTGAGAAGTTTTTGACTATTAATACGCATAAAGGACTCTATAAGTTTGAAAGATTACCCTTTGGTGTAAAAGTAGTCCCCAGGTATTTTCCAGCAAATAATGGATACCATATTGGCTGGACTAGATGGTGTTGTCGCTTACATAAATTATATACTTATTTGGTAACCCTACAAACATTCATTTAGCAAATTATTATAATATTTATGTGCCAGAGATGTACAAATTGCAAGCACCTCAGAATAATTTACTTAAAAAGGGTATGAAATGGAATTGTAGATTATTTACATTATTCGGACTATTGTCCTCATCTTTGTCGCCATATTTATTACAACGTTTCGGCCGTTGTACACTCAGGCCTTCTTCAGGTGGTTGGAATGTTGAACTGAACCCTTTATTTCGCTCACTGGGGTAGACTGTTCTAGTTCCACGTGCCATGTTTGATGGATGTCAGTTATCATTTATCTCCTGTTAATTTCCCTCTGAAAGTTATACACTGCCTTAACCGGGTATTGAACTCACACTCTTTGGGTCTTGTCACTGGATCTAACCAATGCCTTTATCTACTGAGGACATCCGTGTATGAATTTCTGGGTATTATAAACTGACATCCATTAAACATGTCACAAGGAACTAGAACAGTCTACCCCAGTGAACAAAATAAAGGGTTCAGTTCGACATTCCAACCACCTGAAGAAGGCCGGAGCGTACAACGGCCAAAACGTTGTAATAAATATGGCGACAAAGATGAGGACAATAGTCCGAATAATGTAAATAGTGTACATAATACCTCATCTCAGAAATATAGACAGATACTGAAATGGAACTGGTTGGCAACTTTCAAAGGAATTAAAAAATGGCTAACTTCAGAGTTATTGGTGACACATTATGACCTGCACTGGCAGATAATATTAGTGTCAGATGTGAGTGAAAACAGATAGGAGTGGTAATAATAAGCAATAAATTTGAAGAGAGTACAGTAAAAGCAGTTGCTCACACTTCAAGAAGTTTGACAAATATGGGGAAAAAATGTTAAAGGATGCATAATATATATATATATAATTTTTGTTGTAAAGGATATTAGGAAAAAATTCATACTGCAAACTGATTGTTGTCCATTTTAAGTATATTTGGTTCTTTAAGAAGGGTTTTCCCACACATAACTGCAAACAGGCTAGAACATTGGTTTATAATTTTGTGGAACTATGATTCCAAGACTGAATTTCTATCGTCAAAGAAATTGGGACATGCAGATGGCTTATTCAGATTAATATGGAAATCTAAAGATTCAGAAGGTACCATGATGCTTCATGGGAATCCAAAAGTGAAATTAAAAACCTGGTGTGTAACATTATTAAAGAATTCCCGGTCATGATAGACAATATCAAAATTCATTCTAAAAAGGATATGTTCATTCAAAAAAAAACTATGAATGACGTTAAGTTGAAATGGAGTGAAACTAAGATTACACCAACTAACAATGATACAGCATTTTCTATTTGTGATAGAGTAGTTTTGTATACCGATAGAATTGTAATTCCATTATCACTAAAAAAAAAAGACATCCAGAATTAGTGAGGATGCAGTCCTTGATAAGATATGTGTACTGGCCAAAGTTGGACAAAGATATACAAAATACAGTTAGAAAATGTAATTGGTGTAATTCAGCAGCAAAATCACTACCAATAAATCATGAAGCATGGCTGAGCACTGATAAATCATGGGCATGACTACATATGGATTTTGCTGGACCACTAAAATGGTTCATACTATTTAACTGTGGTCAACAGTTTCACAAAATAGCCAGAGATATTAAAGTGTAAAACAACAGTCTACTGCAATAACAATTAAATTCTTATTTTAAGACATTTTTTATGTTTATACATTCTTTTTATAGATACAAATATTTAAGTAAAGGCTCTCTTTATAATACTTAAATATCTGTATCTATAAAAAGAACATATAAACATAAAAAATGTCTTAAAATAATTGTCGGGCTTTGTCAATTTCATAATTAAATTCTTGCAAACTTTTTGCAAGATTTGGAGTACCTGACAGTATGATATCTGATAATGGAACTCAATTTACTTCTAGTGAGTTTAAAAATTTCTGCCCAAGCTATCCAATTGAACATTTGACTATACTGATTTATCATTCGAGGTTGAATGGCTTGTTAACACCTTCAGAAGAGCATTAAGAAAAGCTAAAGAAATGGCATTGCAAGAATATTTGAGCATGTATTGAATGACGTCAAATGCAAAACTCACTGTGAAAATATCACATACAGAACTCATGTTTGCTAGAAAAGTCAGATGCATTTTTGACAAAGTGCTACCAAGGAATAAGAAGAAAGTTCAACAATTTTAAACTACCAGATCATTTAAGATCAGTGATAAAGTTTTCTTTAAAAGTTTAAAGCCAGAAAATAAAATTGGAAGGAAGGAAAAATTATTCAGCGTCTTGATAGTATGATGCCCATTGTCGAAGGTAGATTTCATTATAAAACATATTAATCAATTGAAGTCTAGATATGCAGAGAACAACAACCAGTATGATTTAATTTACCAAATGGACATACTTTACATTACTTTTGAAGTAACTATTTCTACAACTGAAATTACAATATGTCAGGGTAAGCAAAAATATAATCTGACTGAAATGTTGGAAGTGGACCCATGTCAGAAAGAGCATTGACTAAAGAAAGTCAATATCTAAAAAGGGGGTGAGGTGTTGTGGTGACAAACACACCTCTCCAGAAGAGGACTTGAATTGGTCCATATATACATAGACTGATGCTCAGAATAATCAGTAGAAGGAGTAAACAAGTAGAGAGTTTGAGATCTAGCTTATCTGCTTACTACCTATTTCAGCAAGACTATGTAGACTCCAAGCAACATACTTGATTGTGTTATCTTCATTCAGTACAATGAGGACATAACATGTTGAAAGTGCCTTGTAAGGTATTTTGGATTAAAGTTGTTAGATCTCTGACAAGTTTTATAAGGACCTGTATGTATGTGTGTATACTATAAAACAGGGTTTCCCAAATTGTGTGATTTCAACTGTCAAGTGAGTGATGAGCAACTGAATAGAAAATGGTGGGTGATATAGGATTTGGAATGCATTTTAACAGAGGATGGAAAAATGCAACACCAAAAGATGCATTCCAAAAGCTAAACTAAACACTAAGACACAGATAAATTTTGATACAAAGAAAAGTGTGCTGCACAGTTATTTGACATCAATCCTCTTGCATGGCAGTGAATTTTAATTATTTTCTGCTTTCATAAAAATTTATATGTGCATTTCTGTTGATGAGTCAGAGAGCATTATGGCTGAGTATCAAGATGTGTTTTTTCTTTTTTTTTTTTTTTTTAAGTCTGAATGATGAGGAAGCCAAGGAATCACATTTAAATTTTTGAGAAAACCCTACATCAGATTGCTTGAGTGGACAAGATTACCAGAACTAAAGGCTTTCCAAGTGGGGCCCACCTGCAAGGTTATACACTGTTTTTAACAAAACCTTTCACCATATTGAAGACATTTAGCTGTCATGTATATCATAGTCAAATCAGGCTGAATATCATAATGAGAATACTGGGCTTTATATATTTGTAACCCAGCATTACTTTGTTTATGTGCTGTTCTCACAATATCTATTTTTTTTTTTAATATTATTCACCAATATAAGGCCCATGAACCACTCAAGATAAAGGGTTACTGCAGGGGATTGTTGTATGGATAGAAGAGAAGGATATAAGAAGAGCAGATTATGAGGATACAGAGGATATATAACTGTTGACCCAAGACATGAAATTGGATTGATTAGAGAAGCATTTTATCAGGGTTCTGTTCTACAAAGCAACAGTTCTTGGAGAAAAAGCTACTGGAATGAAACTTCCTTCTTACTAAAGGAATCGGAAGAGAATGAAGAATAATTAATTCCAGTACATTTGGCATGGTGGATCTTAGCTGTGTAGGTCTGAACTTCAGGAACTAATGAATGTAATTCATCAGAACATTTTCCGTGGAAATAGCAAGACAGTTGTAAGAGGTTTGTGACATTTCATCTGTGGGAAAGGGGTGGCAGGGTGTAAAATAAGTCATCACTCACAAGGTCACATAAGTGCTTGTGAACTCAAGGCTGGAAAGTGAAGATTGGGCAGCTCCCATCCAGATATGGCAGCAATACTTCATTTTTGGTTTAATCTGACTTTTCTAAAGATAGAGCATGGCATAAGGAGTCAGGTACTTTCTGGTACAGGTGGTTTGCTGTCAGTATAGGTTATGGATTATTCTAATATCCTTCCTAAATATGTCATGGTTAACTAGCAGTTCCAATAGTTCTTTGGGATATACTTTATCAAATGCTTTGCATCATCCATAAGACATATTCTGCATCTGTATTGCTCTTTCTGATATCATTCAGAGCATAAATAAAAGTTTGTTAAACAAGAAAAATAATAAATCTTAGAATGGCAGATCATTCCCCAATTTTCATGGTGGCCAAAAATAGGATATGAAGAAGTGGAAAGAAAATTACAAAGAACAATAGTACAATGAGAAGTTAGTGTACGGAAAGTTTGTTGGAAAAGTTTTAATTTTAAATAATGGAAACCAAATCTATTAAGACAGGGGAAAAAAAAAAAAAAAAAAGAAAGAAAAATGTATATGAACCCAGTTCACAAGTGTATTTAACTTAGAGCTTGGATTTGAGAAACAGATGAGGACAAATATGCATAAATAACTTGAGTACAGAAATTTGAAATATCAAATAGAAGTTTGATTTAGCAAAAAGAGAAACTTATATTGGAAAAAAAAAAAAAAAACTTCTCATGAAAGCCTTTCCTCCAATTACTGAAATACCTTGAAGATTTTTCTTATTGGAGAAACTACTAAAAAAATTACAAATTTTATATTACTTCTCTACCATAATGTATTTAGTACATGAAATGTAAGTAATGCAAATAAAACTATTACAGGACAGAAGTAGCAATAAAATATTCAATGATGTTATATTCTAGATTTTTGGTACTTTCCTCTCAAAAATTATATGATGTATAAAAATTATTTCACACTTTGTTTTCAAGATGCTTTGTTTCTATGGGATGAGAAAAAAAAGTATCTAAATTATGTAGCAGTCTTATACTTACCACCTTGATATGAAGTAGAAACCAAATCATTCTTTTCCATTGTTCCCTATATTAGTATCTCCGTATATGTACAAAAATAAAAAAGTTTCTATACAAAATATTTTAGTAGACGTTACGTACGTGTCATAATGGAGACCTAAATAAACTGAAATGTATTAAAATAGTCAAAGCAAACAAACAGTTCAAAGTTCAAAATTATTTAAGCTACAGTTAAATATACACACAAGTATATGAATGCGTGTGTGTATAGGAAAGCAGAAATTTCTACTTAGCCTGCTGTAAAAGCTTATTTTCTACCCCTATATATCATTTCACTTCAAGTAAGGTGATAATGCCACTAAGACACCAGGGGTTACTAAGAGTGAAAGACAATGAGAAGAGTGAGGAGAAAGGACAATAAAATAAATACAGAAGATGGTGACTGATGTTGCATTTAAATTTTTGAAGATCATAAGTGGCAAGGAAGCAAAAAACTAAGGAATTCCATGGGCAAGAAAATAAACTATTATAATAGAACTAATGGTTACATTTGGCAACTTCTATAGTAAAATGATGAGACCGAGTTACCAATCTATTAGTATGCTTAAATTCATGTAGTTGTGTTATCAAGGAAGAAAGCTCATTAGAACAATTACCATGAAAATATTTATATATAGAAAAGGCACAGAGAAGCCATCTCATGGTGGTGGGAAAGTGACTGAAGTCAAGATGCCAGGTCAGAACTGATAATATTGCAGAGCCTTCAGTGGATTTTATAGAGAATCTTGAAATATATAGCAGGAAAACCAGAACAGATATGGCAACAATATTCAATGCATGGTTGAAGAGTAAATTTATAAACATGCAAGATGGTGAAAAAGAATGTCTGGCGAACTAACTTTACTAGGAGCAAACCTAGAAATTGATTCAATATAATCACTCCCTTTCATGTCAGTGAAAAACTTGAGATGAAGAAGGCACAATGAGTTGCTCTCCTGGAGGTTAGCATCAGCCATGTTGGACAAAGAGAAAAAAAATAGATCCCTATGATGACTAAAAGATAGTTTTGTTTTGGGGGCATGAAACTTTACAAGCCATTTCTTATCCAAGTTAACAACCGATTAGAGGACATTTTCAAGGTCATCTGCTAGTTTTACTTTATTGGACTAGTCAGACTTACTACTAAGAAAAGAATAAATAGTTGTGTCATTAGCATAAATACCAAGTTGGGAACTGATGACATCAGAAGGTCATTGATGAAATATATGTCCTTCTTCCAAATAATTAAGTGTTTGGTGCATCCAGGTTAGGGACCTCTCGTTTGATGTTGTATTTATTCTTTAAGCATGGACTCATACGAAGCAATACTGCTGCTGTTTCAATAGCAACTGAACTTTTACAGGGTCATGTTCCTAGTATAATGTAATAAAGGAACAAGGTGATATTTAATATTACTCCTCTGAGGTGTATTCTACTGCCCCAACCAGCTGGACCAAATGTAATGAAGGAAAAAGGCGACATTTATCTTGTTTAACTAATCATATATAGACACTGCCAGCAAGTTGGCGATATTTGTGTTTCCTAACATAATTATGCAAATTTGGGCATGCATAAAAAAGACTAGACAAGAAAAAGCATGAGACAATTGAGAGAGTTATTGGTAATGTTTCTGTGATGAATATTCAATGCACTTACCAGGATCAAAGAGGAAACAATGCTTTGCATGCTTAGTCTGCCATATGCAATTTAGAAAAAGCACACACATGGACTGGCATGCCTGATATAACTAGTGAGAGACGGTCATGGAATTTGTCAGTGGGCAGAAAGAATTTTGACTGGCAACAGGGTAACTTGGCAGACAGAAGAAAGAGTATTTCAGTGTCTTGCTGTAGAAGAAAAAATTCCAGGTTCACTGTGAAATAGATTACTGGCATTGAAAGAATTCATATTCAATCAATTCTGATTTCTAAGTTTTTATTTTGTTTTTCCTTTCTTTTTTCACAAACCGCCAACAGTTTCATTGTTGAATATTTTATGCATAAAGACGTTTCTCTGTGAGGTTTCATTGGTGAACACCCAAGAGTGCCTTGCAAGGCAAAAGAGCTTCAAATGCCCTACTATTGAGTGATAGCTCAGAGGGGAAGTGTATTCATGCCTTTTCGAGAATATTAATATGAAGTGAAAAGAAACTCTCAGCAGGCAGAGTTTGAACTCTATTCCATTCTGTGTTTAACCACTAGGCCACTTGTAGCTGCATAAAAGATTTGAAGTTAATTTTGTATCAGCAATGATCAGAATACAATGCTTTGACCCTCTTTCCTGCTCTTATTTTCAATTTAGTTAAGATCATATGGTGGTATTTGCAGAGGTTATCTTATGACAACATCCATTCACACCAAATATAACTATATTTGGTTTAGGTGTGTGTTGGCTTTGTGCAATAATTAAAAGAAAATGCATAAGAATATTGAAAAAATAAAGCTTTATATAACACAATAATACATAAGTATAATGTGAAAGTTGAAGTTTCAAGAGGTCAAGTGTAATACTTCTGGTTTATAAGTGATAGAAAGAGTCTGGGAGGAAGTAAATATATAAGTATATGTATGTAAGTAATTATCCAAATTTAGTAGACACTTGCTCATGTGGGATGAAAGAAGGTATGTAGGTTTTCAAATGTATCAGCATGCTACTTAAAATTTGGGGAAAGAAAAGGTGTAAGTTTTGAAATGTAGCCAAATGGTGTAGCCATCTCATATCGTCAACTCTGCTTATTAGCTCGTAGCCTTATATCCTGGTTGTGAAAGTTTTTTTTGATTGGTTGATCAAAATATGATTTTGTGGCCTGGTGATTCTGATTATACATCTATTTTTAGAGATGGGAAAATTTTGGTCTCCTTGTTAGTTTTTTTTCTGTCACCCTAATAGCAGACTCTTGTTTGGAATTAAATGAAATAATTTAATTTTAATACATAAATATGTACGCAAATATCCTTGAAGTAGATAACATAATTCTAGTGTTGCCACTATTTAATTAACCTGACACTGGAATGCCTGCTCCTTATAACATAGTACTCTCTCAGACTTTTCCAGAACATCTATTTCTATACTATTTACATTATTCAAACTATTGTCCTCATCTTTGTTACTATATTTATCACAACATTTTGGCTGTTGTATGCTCCGGCCTTCTTCAGGTGGTTGGAATGTTGAACTGAACCCTTTATTTTGCTTGCTGGAGTGGACTATTCTAGTTCCACATGCCATACCTTAAGATTTGTGTTACACTCATCTGTTAATGATTATTTTTTTCTTCCTTCTTTCATCAACATATACTTGTTGTACTTGTCTATTTTAGTATATTCGCTTAACTCGTTCTCCCTTTAAAGTTTGTTTGAAAGACAGTGAAGTGAAAGATCAAGGTGACACAGAGTGGCCATCGGTGTGATCACCTGACAATAGGTATTCTTCCTGTGTGGTAACACCTATTATCATCAAGCACAGAATAACTAGTGTAGAGGATAACCAAGATAATGAGGTAAATGATGCTCTCTGAAATGATGCTCTTGGAATCTGAACAACAGGTGGGCAGTACCAAGGGGCTGGGTCTGAAAGTCTAGGGGAGAGCAGCATTCTTAAACAGAATCAAAGAACCCTTGATATGGAGAAGCCCCAAGTGAAAAAGACTGCCTCTAGCTGTAATCGGGAAATCAAGAAAGAGTGGTAAACAATTAAGATAACACTTAACTTGTTTAACAAAGTGGCGCCACAGAACATATCTATATACTATTGGCAAGATGATGGTATTTGCAGTTTCTATCTTCTGATTATACAAATCAGGTTGTATATAAAAAAACTGAGGACAAGAAAAAGTGGAGGTTGCTTTTGAGAGTGTTTGGGGACTTTTTTCCAGCAAAGACATTTCCGAGTGATGTTTCATTGGTAGGCATTTTACATATAGAGAGGGTATGGATCATTTACATATTTTTTCCATGCACATCAATGAAATGCAGTCACATCAGTTTTATATTGAGAATATTGCAGATTTTGGAAAATGGTAAAACTATGCTAAATGGTTTGAAAAGGGTTAATTACTATGGCTAGAACAGTGTATTAATTCACAACTGTGAGGTCTTGATTATTCGGGAAATGGTAAGCATAATTTGAAACAATAGGTATTTTTATTAAACAACTGACAAGGTCAAGGTGAAAATCATCAAAGCTGAGATGCTGCCCTCACAGTCATGGGACATGGTAAATGTGTGTGCTCAGAAAATTAAGGAATTCCTGAAATTGAATGTGTGCAGAAATTGGGAAAGTTGTTAAAAAAAAATCATCAGAAGTACGATTTTACAAAATCCTAATGGTTCCCAGCAATAATTACTTTAGCAGACAGAACTTACCTTAACCATTGGTCTGATATTGTTGAGCTAATGTTTACACTCACAACATCAACAATACTGAATATTACCATCATCATATTAAACCAGCTTGTTATTGTTTATAACAGATGTTATCAACCGGGGGTAAAAAATTATATAGTCGGAGGTAAATAATTAAAGTACCTGATAATTTAAAAAAATAATTCAATTAAATTTAATTTTGTAAAATGAGAGAGAGAGAGAGAATGCAAAGAAAGTGTGTGTGGGGGGGGAGAGGGAGAAAGGGAGATTGTCTGTCAATCTTGTTCAATCCTGTTTGGGCATGCTCACTGTTCACCCACCAGTAACACCACTGTTCCGAATTTCAGTTGATCTCTGGCAGTGACCTGGAGCAGATTCTATTCTTTCATTGCTGTATATTACTGCTGCTACGTAAGTATATTAGTATTATATGTTCTGAGAGTAATACTATAAGTTTGTATGCATTTATTATGATATTTCATTAAATTAAAAGTAGACATTAATTGAGAGCTCTGATGAGAACTAGGCTGGCATTAATAAAATCCACAGAGACTGTTACTGTTAACTGAAGAATCAGTCATGAGTGGCAATATTCTGGATATGTTTTCAGTGAATGGAGAATTAGTCACATGACCAATTCATAATTATTTCTTTTCAGATTGTGTCATGTCCAAGAAACGTACATACCTGGATTCATATGTACAATATGGCTTTTGCTTCGTTGTTGTGGATGGTGTGGAGAAGCCTCAGTGTCAGCTGTGCTTAAAAGTTCTTGGAAATGGGTCACTGAAACCTTCAATACTGAAACAGCATCTGGAAGCTTCACATCCTGTCCATACATCCGATGACCGTGCTACATTTGAGTCAAAGAGAGCTAGGTTTAGGGCTGCAGGAACACTGCCCAAACTTGGCTTTGTATCTGAGAAGAAACCAATGCTTGCAGCTTCCTATAAATGTAGCTGCTGCGAATAGCAAAGACCAAGAAACCTCATGACATTGCCGAGAAGCTGATTAAATCTTGTGCCTTAGACATGGTTGAACATGTATGTGGGTTTAAAGCAAAGCAGATGATTCAAGCCATTCCCCTTTCTAATGACACAATCCATCAGCGTATTAGTGAAATGTCTCAAGATATTTGTGAACAAGTTATTGAACAAATCAAATCTAGCCCAGCAAAAATATCTTTGCAACTAGGCACAGTATTTTGACTAAAAAAAACCCTTAGTATTAGGTTGGTACAAAAATAATGATGTAACAATGTCGTTTTTTTTACGTTAAAAAATACGTCGAAAAACGAAATTATTACGTCATTATTTTTGCACCAACCTAATATTTTGAATGAAAAAAATCATTCATTCATTTAGTCACAAAATTGTACATCAATGCTTTATGATGGCTATGAATTTTTTGTATGGGAGTAGGGGGGGGGGTAAATGGAGAAATACATAAAGCCGAGGGGGTCAATGATGGAAGAAAGGCTGGTTTATAAAAAGAGCTTTAACTTATTCCCTGGCAAAAGTTATTTATAATACTGCTGTAATCTGTCTAGTACATTGGATTTCATCTAGTTCCAGAGATTTGTCAGATTTTGTCAGATACATCTTTTCCAGAAACTAAAAAAATTGTGAGCTGGGAAAACTAAGAGAGGATGGGCAAATCAACTAGAATGAAGAAACAGTGACCCAGTCACCCAGAAGCAATAGCTAGAAGTGATAAGACCCCAGTGACTGTGAACTGGAGAAGTAGGGGTGTTATAAAGATTAATTTATGACCCTGAGCAGTAGTAGAACAATGACCTGTAGTAAAGAAAAAGCTGTTTGGACTTCCAGTTGTATCCTATCTTTTTTATCATAACCAGTGATACTACTGCAGAACTCCACACATAAAGCATGATCACTCGACATTGGCATCTGCAGCTCTCTTGATGTTCTCTTGCTTATTTTATTGAGTGGCCGAGGCCTGGAAATTTGCAGAAGCCACAAATTTTTCTTGCAAAATCTCCAAACTCAACTTGTTCTTAAATAGCAGCTTTTGGATTGACCATATTTTTGTTTATGTATTTTGCACACAAGACATGTACAAGTGCACTTTGTTCCAGGAGGTAAGCCATTTTTCTTTCTAGATGACCAACGAATATTACCCTAGTAACAGTGTAATATGACAGAACACTACCAATGTAATACTCATTCTAGTTGGTCTGTCATCTTTGTTTAGTAGTAGAAGATAGAAAGTTTAGTAGTAGAAGATATACGTTTGGTGGTTGTACGTTGGATAGAAAACCAAGAGTTGAACTATGGCTGAGGTTTCTTCTGTTTCGTTTGTTTACCTGTAACCACACAAAAATTTAGCAGCAATTTTTTAATACTTGTTTTCTGCTTCTTCCATGGATGCTGACTACCACTGATTATGTGAACTTCTCTCATTTGACCCTGTATACAATCATGGGCTTCCAAGATCAAACAACACCTCTTGAATACATTGCATATTATATCACGGCCCTCCACATCTTCCTGTCTTTTGTTGCCTTAATTAACTTTTGCCCTATAACCATCTTTCTTTGTCCTTATCCTGACATCTGTTCACTCAAACTGATTAATTAGGTTACTCACTTCACTTCCACTTCTCTTGCCTTCACTATATTGTGAGTATTAGATTCTCCAGACCCACTTTCCTCAGAAAATCCAGAATTTTCAGCTGCTTCTTTCTGATTTTTAACCTCGGCTTCCCTGTTGATACTTTCCTTAAAACTTTCCTGCAGCTCACATCATCTGTTGATAGATTTCTGTTTGTAAGTTTCTGTACCTGCTTGGTTTTGACAGAGCTTTCACTTAGGGCTGTCTTTTGTTGATGAGTATGCATTCTGTCTTCATACAGTTAATGATTATACCTTCCTGCTTTCTTTACTACCTTGTAAAATAGTTATTTCATTTTGATTCTGCCATTAACACAATGTTATCTGAATCTCTTATGACATGAAGAGTATGTTTTTGCCAATAAATCCTTATGAGTACTCCCATTCTATTGGAATCGCCTCAAAATAATGTTACATTATGTCCTAAAAGGTATATAGGTCTGTAGTTAGAAATGAATGTGCTACAATATACAAATGTATGGCAGCAACATCTAAAACTTTAAGTATTTAATTTTCTAGTATTTTAATCTTACCATAAAATGCATAAAAAAAGGGAAGAAACATTTAATAAGCAAAAATAAATGTTAGTTAAACAAAACTAACTTACCTACAGTGGCTTCTGGAGGAGCATTGTTATATTCACCATACAATTCATTGTTAAAATGCTGTAAGAAAAAAAAAAAAAAAAAAAAAAAAATCAACAAAACAGAAAAATAGAAATTTAAAATGTTAAATTGCTTGAAGACAAAAGTTGATAAAGAAATATGTTTGCTGCTCCCGAAAATTATGATCACTGATTTGAAAAGATCTCACATTTAACTTTTATGTGCTAAGTCTCTTCCGGTCATGAGCAATCATGGCTTTCCAGAACTTTCTGTTCTTTGTGGCTCTTAGTAAGGTTTGTTTTTTGGTATCTCTCCTAATCCCTGTTCTTCTTTTGTATGCCATGCTATTGGTACATATACAACTACAATGGATATATTATTCATTGCTGCTCATAACAAATGTAAATGAGTATTCAAAGAAGCTAAGTCCCTGTCTGCTGATAGAATGAGGCACTGCATTGCATACAACAACTTTGGCTCTCATGATTATTGGCAGCTCTGTAAATAGGGTATCAAATAAGTGTAAGGTCTATTCCTTTTTTCTTCAACAAATTTGTGGTGTTAACATCTTTTGCTGATAAAGCTGAATGCTTTGTCCATAAATTCTCCTTAAACTCTACTCTTGACTCATCTAGAGTATCCCTGTCTAACTTCCCACTTAGAACTGGGTCTCTATTGAGTGATATGCATATAACCCCTTCTATGGTTTCTACTATCATCTCTAACCTTGATCCCCACAAAGCATGTGGACCTGACCATATATCCCTGTAATAATCATTAAGAAGCGCACTCTCAAACTAGCTACCATTCTCTCTACAAACTGTATAATAAATGCCTGATTTTTCAGGTAGTGCGGATCATATTAAAAAACAAAAACAAAAAGAAACCATGATTTGCATCCCTCAAAGCTTTTATTGTTATATCACTAAACCCGATGCGATCGAATTTCTAGCGTTTTCATAAAATTAGGTGGAGGGGTAATAAATATAAAAAAAAATTTCTGCCATGACTTGAATAAAAAAAAAACAAAAAAAAACTTATTTATAATAATTTCGATCATCGGTGAATAGTTTCTGAAAGTTTCATTAACATCCGACTATTATTTTTATTTTTGCAAGATTTTCCAAATTAATTTGTCATACAAAAAAAAAAAAAAAAAAAAAAAAAAAAAAAGTAAGTGCTAAATTGTCTATGTTATTTTACTAGTTCCGGTTACAAAGAGAAACAAGGTTTTTTTTAATCAAAATTTAGAATGTTCTAAAAAGAAAGAATTTTTTTTAAAAATAATTAAAGAAAACTTTGGTCTTTCCTCTTTAAATTTAATAACACGAACATTTTTTTAGACGATAAAATTTTGTTTTCAATCAAGTTTGGCGTCTTTTTCATCATGCTATGCTATTTTTTTTTTTTTTTTTTTTTAGCGATTTCGTGGAGTTACCTATTTTATTACAATCTGAAGACTGACTATTTTCAAAAGAATTTTGATTTGTTTTCCTATTTATGTCAATGCAGAATTTCTCAAATACGAATCATTCGTATTTGAGAATGTACAAACTGATCAGATAAATAAATAAATCTATTAAAAAAAGGTCACGTGTTGCAAGGGTTGTCCCCAACTCCATTACGGAAAAAAAAAACAAAAAAAAAACTACAACTAAAAAACAAAACCCTAATAAAAATTGTCGTCTGCTATACCATAGTTAATTTATGATCACGTTCGGCAGTCAATCCGCCGTCAATAAATCGATTAATAAGTCAGAAAAACAAGACCCCATGGTTAGAAATTTATTGTACAGCATTTTATGCTAAGTAAGTATTTTTAGTAATATTTGTTTCAAATCAGATTTAACTTAACTTTAAATGTGCTAAATTTTCCTCAAATAACGTTTCTGGTTTCAGAAATATATATTTTTGGAAGATTTTTAAAACGGAAACATAAGTTTTGTTTACAAATGTGTATAAAAAAAAAAGAAATAAAAAGAAAGAAAGGAAAGCTGACGTGTTCGACTTTTTTACTGAGAAAAAAAAAGAAACTTTATTCCAATTAAATATCTATCTGAAACACACCAAAGTATTTTGCTTCTTACCATATATAGTAATTTAACTTTTTAGCTTTCATTTTAAGTTAAATTAAAAGCTTCAGGAAAGCTCTTTCATTTTTGAAAAATTACGTACGATACCCAAGTGTTGATACTACAGTTACCAATTGAATGAATCTGAAAGGAATGGTGGTTCGCTACACAAATTGTGTGGCATGATATAACTTTTACAAAGATTTTCTAAAAAAGAAATGTTTAAAGAATAATTTCATTTATTTACTTCGTATGAAGAAGTCTTGAAAGACTTTTTTTAAAATTAAAATCCGACAATTCTGATTTTTCTAAGAAACGAAACTCAACAAATCAATGTTTTCCACCGCAAAAAGACGCTCAAATTTCCCGTACAAAGTTATTGTCTCGTGTTGACGCCAAAATAAAAGATATTAAAAAAATTTCCAAGGTTATTTAAAGAAAAAATTCTTTGATCTTTCTTTACTCTTTAACATTTTTTTTTACTGTCAGATTCTTTAAGTTGGTACACTTTTTTCGTCATGTAGTATCCAAGATCCTCTTCTGGCTTAGTGAATTTTGTCGGTACCTACGTGAAGTAGTTTTTCTAGCAGTTTGTTTATTTAAACAAAAACTAAAAGAAAAAAAAGTTCAATGAAGGTACAAATCACAGAAAAAAAACTAAAAACAAAAAACAAACAAAATAAACAAAACAAAAGCGCGCCCGTCACATGTTCTTAGCCACGCACAGATGTTTATTTTCAATTTTATTTTTAAATTAAATATCATTTTTTTTGTTTAATAAATGTGTACTAAAGAAACTATTTATTTTATGAAATGATATTTCAAAAAAAAAATTAATGTGCTTCGAACAGATTCATGCTTTCCTTTCCTCTGTTCACGCCGTAGTTTTTGCTTTTTTGGGAGAGAGGTAACTTATATTTTTTTTAATTATTTCAAACTAAGTATTAACAATTTTTTTAAACACAACAGTTAATTAACAAAAGTCCTGGTTCCTTAGTGACACTTGTTCATGGTTACCGATCAAAAATGACATCAGCCCTTTTTCTTATCTTTTGAAAAAGTCATGAACTTCCAAAAATTTTCATCATTTCCTAAAGCCTGTGTGTTAAAAACCACCAATTTAAAAGAAGTTTTAAAATTTGTTTTTTGTAGGTTGAATGGCAAAATATTTCTTAAAAATTCACACACGTGACATAAAAAGAAAACACAAAAAACGTGAAGCCATTCAATCCAATTAATTAATTTTTTGGACATCACTGAACCATGACAAACAAAATTTCGCGCTTCCCTGGAAGTAGAAAGGGAAAAGTAAAACTGTTCGACTTAAAATAAACTAGTTCATTCGTAAAAAAAATAGAAACATTTTAATTTTTACAGCATACTTTTCCTTATGTTGCGACACTTCTCAAAATCGAAAAATAAGCCGATCTTTTACTTTACACAGGGTTAAACTTTAGGATTTTTATTTTTTTGGGAAGCACATGCACGAATTTGAGATTAATTATAATTATTTGTCTTAAATGAAGAAGAGTATGGAAATTTTTATTTTAAATTTATATAAATTTTTACTTAAAAAAAAAAAAAAAAAAATGTATTTAATTTTTATATACTCTTTAGTCTTTAACGCCACGGGTTTCCTTACACACACACACACACAAAAACAAACAAACAAAAACAAAAAAACGCATTTTAAATGAAATGTCTTCTTTGAAGCTAAATTTTGGTTTTATCTGAAAAGAAACCGTAAGAGAAAAATAAATGTCCGTGTGGAGGAGGGGGACGTCAAATAAAACTCAAAAATTATCCGCACTTTCGCCATTCACTGGTGCGGATAATTTTTCACTTCCCCTCGTATACTATAATGTTTTTGGTGTTTTTAAAACTTAGACACGTTTTATTCGTCACTCAGACTGACAAATAAAACGTGACATTATGGACGAAAAATGTAAACAACAAATAAAAATCTATTTATCTTTCAACCCAACTTCAAAAGTGCGCGAAAAATTTTTAAGAAATATGGAACACCAACAGTGCAAGAAATTGGTAATGTTTAAAAAATATCTTTAACCTTCCTTAACCAATATATTTTTCATTCTATATACTTTTAAAACGTCAAGTAGTAGGAATAATTTTATTTTTAGTATATATTTAAAAAAAAAAAAAAAAAAAAAAAATTTTACTTGAATTTAAAAATTGTTAAATTGCTTTTTTCTTTTTATTTTCCAACCGGTTTCCATGTCATAAATTAAATATTTGCACAAAGTGTGTTTTTATTATTATGAATTTAAGAGTTATTCAATTATTACTTTTCCGAGTAGTCAAAGAAGGCCATTTTTTTAAAAATTATTTCCTTATTGACCTTCTAAAAAATAATTTAACGGTTGCTGAAATAAGGAAAAAAGAAAAAAAAAGATTTTTAAGATTTAAGATAAAAATAATTCACACACACTCGAGAATGGCATTTAAACTTTACTTTTTTCGATTCTTCAAACAAAAAAGTCTTTTTACATTTATTTACTTAATTGTTAAGAACAGCAAACAAAATAAAATTACACTACAGGTTTTTTTTTTAATTCAGTGTACTTTTTTTCCATGTCCAATCTGTCATTATTAAATTAAGGTAAGCAAGCATCAACTCAGAAAAAAAAAAAAATTTCAGTCTTTTTTTTAGCTTTAAATTTTTTTACTGAATTATTTTTGGTAAAGTTCGGGATGAATATTCGGTATGTTCACTCACACTTTAGTTTATATTGCTTATTTTTTTTTTTTTTTTCTGAAATAACATCTTTGGGCATTTTTCTTTAATTAACTGAGCGTAAAATAATTTAAAAAGTACAGTAAAGAGATCGAAAGCGTTGGGTGGGGGAGAAACTTACTACACGTCAACATCAAAATATTTCCAGTTTGCTAATAAAATTACCTATTCATTTATGAATAAAAAACAAGACCTTAAAATATATTTGTTTAAAATAAAGTTTCAATTAAACAAAAGGCAACAAAAACAACGCAAAAAAAAAAAAAAAAAAAAAAAAATTAAAACGTGAAGTAACTTTTCTTTGCTACTTACAAAATCATTTGACTTTATTCGGCCGTATTCACATGAAATGCGAGAACCGAGTCTTTCAAAATTGTTGTTTGGCATATTTGAAAAGTAAACACATAATCCAGCCGAAGGCAATTTTTTTTTTTAACTTGTTATAAAATCACTTGTTTAAACATACCCTGCATAAATCTTATTTCTAATTGAAATAAATATTATTACTATGAATTATAAACAAACACAGAAATTCCAAGCCAGTCATAAAACATAAACAAAAAAGAAAGCTTTTTAATAAAGTTACCTATAGCAAGTTTTTATAACTTTATACGGTGTAAGTTCAATAAAGTTCCTTATAATTTAAGTTAATTTCTTATGTCGTCAAAGAAACTAACAAAAACACTTGTTTTATTTTAGTTCGAGAACATTCTTGCCACTACGTGTCGTAATTGGTTAATTGTGTACTGTAAGTGTACTCCTATCAATGAGACTCCAAAAGCTAAATTTAGTATCGATTGTTAATAGCTTGAATGGAATTCCATAAAGTCACTGTCGAGTGTCGATAAAGAAGTTAAACTATGAAAAAAAGAATAGCGATTGTTATAGACTAAAAACACACCGTTAAAAATTTAAGGAAAACATAACGGCTTTTCAGACACTTTATTTTTTAACTTTATGTTCTAAAAGTTTTCCACTATATTGTGATTATTTTATTTATTATATGATGAATACGGAATACAAATCGCTACAAACAATAGAAGTTCGACCATCAGCGTATTTTTGAATACGATGCCTACCAGCGTAAATTAAATAATTTTTTTAATGTTATCGTGATCCATGACGACTAACAAAGTATGTATATATAAAAAACAAAACATCGACAACATAATACTCGAAATAAAAATACAATTGCATCTGTCTATATTGCTGAGGTTTTATTGCAATGGTGAATTTCTAAAAGTTAAAACTATTTACACTTTATTGCTGAAAGCATAATTCCGTTTTGCCAAAATTGTGAAACTACGATAAAATATTTTTTTAGGCATATAAAACAAAAAAAAAAAATAACATAATCTTCCTTCCACACTTTAAAAAAAAAAAAAAAAAAAAAAAAAAAAAAAAAAATTAATTGGAAAGTGTCATGTGGACGGCAGCTGCGTGTTAATTGGCTAAAACATAAACGAATCACTGGCCTTTCTGGAGGATCACATGACAGAGTAACAACCGCCAATTTCAAGACGATCATTTTGAAATTCGTCTGACTCTTTACAAGTGGATATCTCTGTTTTGTTTTTTTCTTGCGTCCTCCTTGCACTAAGAAATTCTTGTCGATCTTCAAACTCACTAAACTACAAAAATTCGGATCTTCCGACATTTTCCTCTTAAACAAGAGCTCTGAAGAAATCTGTGAGTGTTTAACCCCTCCCCCCCTTAAAAACAATTTTAAAAGAACTTTTTAGACGTTGTTGAGAGAAATATTTTTGGAACAAGCCTTTCTTTGGACATTTTTTTTTCTTCCTTTAAGTTAAAAAAAGGAATTTTCTTCCCCCCCCCTTTCTTTCTCTCTTGTATATATCCTTTTAGTTTTACTTTTTTTGTGTTGTGTGTGTGTGTAATAATAAACATTTTCTTCTTCTGTTATACCCCGAGCAGGAGTTTGAATCTTTTATTTTTCTCCCGTTTAAAAAAGAGAATTATCCGCTCTAATATTTTCATTGCTTCTTATCGATTTTGTCACAAATTTCCCACATTTTGCTCAAAATATTTTTGTGCTCCTAAAGATCAACATATTTGTTTTCTTTCGGAAGACTCTAGTACTCGGTGTGTACGTTCAGCGGAGGAATTTGTTTTTTAAAGTGATATACTTTTTAACATTTGTTTTGGTGGTTCTGTTTTCCTTCTGGATATTTTTTGTAGAGTCTGGGAAATTTTTGTAGTAATAACAATAATAATATCAAACGGCATATACATCTAGAGATATCTTTCAAAATGTCCATTTCAGATTTAACTGCTAAATTAGTTGAAAGGCGTAATACAAATATGCGAGATACACTTACTAAACTTGAGGCCTTGAAAAAGCAAGGAAAAGGAAGTTGGTATGATTTTTTTTTTTTTTTTTTTTTTTTTCCGATGAAGGGTGATATTTTAGATTTTTTAGATATGGTTGATCTAATCACCGAGGATATATAGTAGGTATGTACATTAATAATGAAGTTGATGAGGAGGAGTGCTATAAGGAATTTGACGTCAAATCAAATTTCGACATTGAGGTTAATCAGGAACTAGATAAATTAGAGCCGAATTTTCCGACGGATTATTTTATCAGTGTTATGGAATAGGAGTGTGCGAATAGTAATGACCCACAGTCTTTCCCATTTCTCGCCAAGTTGAACTGCTGGATTTTCAGCGGCAAGAACTGTGATAAGAATAAGTTTGCTTTCAAACATTTTCCTTGGAAATTTGAAGATTGTGTGGCCGGTGTTAAGTCGAAGGCTAGGAAGTTACGGTATCTACAAGAATATTTAACCGGATACACCTTGCAGACAACGCAGCACTTAACTATCAACGATAATTATGATACCGCCATACAGATATTAAAAGAGGAATTTTTAGACAGTAAATTTATTGTCGCTGAAATATTCAAGCAAATCAATGAGGCCAAGCCTGACAAGGAAAACGGTTTTTGCGGGGTAGCGCACTTTCTTACAAAAATACAAGATCTGTTTGAGTTCAAAAGTTCCTTTGATTTGGATTTCCTTCAAGAGAATTCTCCTGGAAATAAATGCTTGAGTTTCGTTGTATTTTCAAAACTCCCTGAATCTTTTAAAAAGGAACTAATTCATTGCATTAAAACGGATTATCCCTCTTTATCTCAAATTTTTGCGAACTATAGTGAAGTTATCAAGTCCCTTGTGTATATAATAATACAGAGAGTAAGTCCTAGCAATAGTGTAAATAACTCCGGCAAAACTAAGATTCCCAAGGTCCGTAATTAGACGGAGCAAAAACTGTACATTGGAAAACATTCAAGCACTAGATGTTCCAAATATCCTACCCTAGAGTCTAGGTTTAATAAGTGTGAGGAATTAAAATTATGCTCACTATGCATGAGTAGGAGACATTACAAGGATGAATGTAATGGAAGGAACAATAAATTAAACATTGAATGTAAGTTCTGTAACTCGAGGGGCCATGTAGGTGTGTTATGCCCTCTTAAGTTTAAATGTAAACCCTTGACAGCCTAATTTCCATCTGCCAGTAGTTTGCCTATCTGTTAGCAGTGTTAGCAGAGTACATAAATTCACCTGTAGGGAGCTAGAGGTCTTATTTTTCAGAATTTGTTTGAAGACAGCTAATGGATAAAGGACTACATTTCCCCTGCTGGTTATTAAGTAAGGACTTTTTGGGATTCTCAGCTCAAAAGGTTAAACGGAGGTGAAATTTGATATATGATTTCTAAGTAGTACTTGTTCACTACCACTTTGAATTGATAATGAATTTAATATTAGGTTTGATGTTGATTGTTTCCATCTAATTATGAAAAACCTGAAAAATCTAAACTTTAAGTTAGCTGGAAATTTTGCTAATAATACTGATACCATTCTGGTGCATGGTTTGTTAAGGGGTGGGGGTCTGATAAAATGCATGGGTGGTTCAGCATGGAACCTCCCAATGGGATCATTCCCTTTAGAAATGTTAATAATTTCTTATATCCAATCCAAACTATTGTAGTGGATGTGTTAATCATATGGGTAAATAATTGTTGGGAAATAGGCTGCGTGATAAATTAACAATTTCCACTAACATCAAAATTTCAATATTCACACAGAATCAGAACAACATGAGAAATAATAATAAATCTCTTTTTTTGAATAACAAACAATAGAATTTTATATATAGTAAGGCATGCAAAGGAACAAAGCAAGGCATGCAAAGTATGATTGAGGTTTGTAAACTTACTTAATATTAAACAGTTTGTGTAGTAATATTTTTTTTCATGTGAATTTTAAGTTTGCTTAAGAAGTTGTCCCTTTTTTACCGTAATAATTTTTTGTTAGAGAATCAACTGAAATGTTTGCTGGATGAATATAAGTTCTATGATTGAGAACTTCCACTGTTTATGGTGATTGAATCCAGTGATTGATGAGTTAGTGCATTGGAGTTGTTTCATGTTAATAAATTTTAACTTTGCAACTTCAAAAGTATAAGTGACACGGAGTAGTTTAGCGATTGGTTATCCGTCACGAAGCTCACTGGTAAATTTGTTCGTGCATTGTATTTATTTGCATTCTTAGTCGCGTGTGAGGCTCGCAAACACATTTCAAGATTTTAGCGGTGTTTTGTGTTTAAACACGTGTGCGTAGGTGTTGTTACGACTTTGAGATATATTGACCAATCAGAAACAATTATTGTAAAACTTGCGTCTGGAGCCTGAATTGTGTTTAGCTTGCACAAAAATCTACAACACATGAAAATGTAAATTAGAAATGTTTTAATATTTATTGTCCAATGAGGACGTAGTCAACTTGGTCATTGGTTCTGATCCACTGGCATGTAGAGGTTAAGCTCTACACTATCCTTCCCAGAAAAGGGCAGAAATATGCAGATAGCAATTTCTACGCTGTTGTTTCCAAATACTATTCGGGCTTCATAACTGATATTTGTTTTCAAAACCTAAAAAGGGACACGTAAATCCATGCTCTCTCTCACTCTCTCTCTCTCTCTCTCTCTCTCTTTTCTTTTTTTTTTTTTTTTTTTTTTTTTTGATACGTTTGAGGAAAGTTGTGTGGAACCTAACTTAGGTAAAATGTTTTGTATAGAAGCGTTGGTTTTGCCCAGTGAAGATAACGTGGGTGATTATGACAGGAAGAAGATTAAGGGTTTTGTGGGATCTATAGAATTTAAAGGTAATTCTTATGTAAAGTTACCTTGGATAGAGAAAAGAATGAGTTCTGTACCTTTGAATCATGCAGTAGCTCTTTGTGTACTGGATAGTGTTATCAAAAGCTTAGAAAGGCACAATCTGTTTGACAAATATGCGAAGGTGTTTTCATGAACAACACTGATTACTCATGAAACATTTTCACACTATCCCTGATAATTTCAAGGATTATGTATGGATTCTTCAAAAACCTTTTTATAAAATCGAAAATCAAACCACCACAAAGAAAAGACCTGTTTTTAATTGCTTACTTAAAACTAAAACGGGCTACTCCTTAAATGAAGCAGTCTACTCTGGAATAAATCTAATGGGAGACATGCTATAAAATTATCATTGTTTCGCTCCAAAAATGTGTGTTACTCGCTGACATTAGGAAGGCTTTCCTGATGATTAAACTTAGCTTGGGGGAGGACAAAAATAGATTCTGTTTTTTTTTATGAGGGAATGGGGCAGATTAGTCTGTTTTAGATACAAATCTCTCTTATTCGGGTTTAATGCTAGTCCTTTTATTTTAAGTTATGTTATCAAACATCATGCTAGTAAATTCAAGGTGATGATTAATTCACCAACATGTTGAAGAACAATTTCTACATGGACAACCTTTAAAACTTGTAATTCTCTTCAAAAATTGATGTATCTCTATGAGAAGTGTGGATAGAATGGAAGAAGGCGACTTTGGCTTTAGATCCTGTAATACTAATTCCGATGATCTGAAAAGCTGCATGATTGCAGGTTGCAACTATGCTGAGCATGGCTGTCAGTTGGAGAAGGTCCTGGGATATAGATATGATCCAGTCAGGATTACCTTGCTCTCAGCTGGCAGCTATATTGATTCTGATGACAATACAAAAAAAAGGTATTGTCTCAATTATCTAGTGGTTTTGACCGTATGTCTTCCTCTGACAATTAGGGGTAGGATATTAATGGGTGATCTATGGAAACTAAAGTTGGCTTGGGACGTTATTCCATCAGAACCCCAACAGGTTTGGAGCAGCTGGTCGAAAGAACTCGATCGTCCTAAGGAATTGAGTTTCCCCCAATCCATGATGAATGACTCTCTCCAGGCAGAATTGTGTATTTTCTGCAATGCCTCAAAGGGCATATGGGTTTGGAGATTATATTGTGTGGGATCACAATTTGAACTTAGTTTTTACAAAGGCCAAAATGACTCCTTTAAGTCCAGACCCTTACTTACTATAGAATTGTTGGCTGTGTTCTTAGCTATTAAATGTTTTGACTGTATTCTGAAAACATTTTCCAATGCATGTGTTGAAAGTGTTCATATTGCAGTGGAGGCTCAAGTGGTGTTTTGGTTGTCCAGTAAAAATAACATTAAAATTAAGAATCAATTCATGAACAACAGACTGAAGGATATTTTTAAAGTTCTAGAATATTTGCAGTCTGATTATGGATTATCTGTTAAGTTCAAGTATGTGCCTTCATTTCAGAATCCCAACGATTTAATTACTAGAGGTCTATTTTTTGATAAATTCAAACAGAACTTTAAATTTTGGATTTCTGGCCCTACCTGGCTTATGGAACATCCTGTGGCTTGGCTGGAAAGTAGTTTCAGTTGCCTCAATGACAAAAGCAGAGTTATTGCTCATACTGAAGTGCATCACAGTACTAGTCCTATTTGTTTGAACATACCTATTGTAAATTTAACGAAATATTCTAAATTGTCTAAATTAGTACAAGATACTGCTACAGTGTTTAAGTTTATAAATAAGTTAAAGTATTGTAATGCTAACCCCAAATGTTGTGCAAAGGCCCATCTCTTCAAATTAACACGAAAACAATCTTTTGATAGGGAAATACAATATCTTGAGAATCCTTTAGACAAAGAGACTCTGGTTAAGGATTTAAACTTATGGATAAAGAGGGATTCATTCGCTCCTGTGGGAGAATTGCCAAAGCGGATATGTATCAATTTGAAGTTATATCTTTTATTGCCATCTAGAAGTCACCCTTTAACCAATCTCATTATCTTTGATTGCCACAAAAGATGCAAACATCTGGGTATTGCTGCCACTTTGAAGAAACTGAGATTGTCCGGGTTTTGGGTAGCTGTTACCTCTGTAAGAAATATAGTGCTCTTGCCTTTAAGTACTCTAAACTTACTAACCTACCTAAGCACAGGGTTAACTTGGTTCAGCCCTACATGCACACTGGAATAGACTTTATTGGCCATGTATGGGTTGGTAGCAAAAAAAAGATGTACATATTGGTTTTTACTTGTATGAACATCCAGGCAATTCATATATAATTGATGAAGGAAATGAGCACTCATACCTTTGTGCTTACCTTCATTCAGTTTACTAGCATCTATGGTATTCCTGCCCACATTTATAGTGATAATGCTTGGTCATTTGTTGTGGGTTTCAATTCTGTGAATGAATTCCTGGCTTCCAATGATTTTGTAGATAGATTTGGTGTATTTAATATCAAACACTTTACAATTCCCTTGTGTTCTGCTTGGATGGGCGGTGTGTGTGTGTGTGTGGAACGTATGATTAAAACTGTCAAGTTATGTCTATATAAGACAATTGGTGGATCTCGAGCCATCTATTTTGAATTACTACTGTTACAAAGAGCAATAAATTCCAGACCCCTTACTGTTGCTTCTCTGATTCTGATCTACAGATAATTACTTCAAACACCTTCCTTTGTCCTTATGTAAATAAAGGTTTGCTGCTTAATGTAAGTGAGGGAAGGGCTATATGCTTGGATCCACCAGCTAGAACTGATATTGTCAAAGCTATAGAAACTAGATTTGTTGAATGGATTTAAGGATTTATTGTATCGGGAACATCTCTTGGATTTCAGAGCATGTTGCAGGGATTTGTATGACAGGAATTTTGGAAATATGGTTAAGATTGATGAAAAATCCTACCAAATCCAGACCGTATTGGTCTTTGGGTAGAGTTCAAAGGCTGATTACGGGTGATAACAGCATTTGGTAGGTTGAGATTAAGAAATGGGATGGAAATGTGAACATCCACTTGCTCAAGCATTTATACCTCTTAGAGTTAGCCATAGCCACAATCTAAATGCGTCTCTAAATGATGTGGATAGTTTCCGGTCTGGACGATTCTGCATTACCCCAACTGATCCAAACCCTTCTCCTGCTAAGCATGTGCATTTCCAGTGGACCCAAAAAGATTGTTGAAAAAAACCAAAGGGATCTAATCCTAATGATCCCTATGTATGGTACTAAGGTCACAATCAGCAACCTGGGCATGATGTTAAACTGCAACCAAGGGCGTCCTGGGTATTACTTCTAATTACTTTGGTAATAACATAAACATCCAATTTACTAGGAATCATTGTCCGGATTTGTATGCCAGGGCCTTCAAAATCAGAATATTAGACTGGTTGTGATATTGACTCCTCATTTATGCCCTGAATATTATATATATATTTTAATTTTTATTGTAAACTTACATTTTAATGTATCTATTCCTATCTGGCAGGATAGGTTACTTAACTTGAAACTTACTCATTGACAGTAAGTTCCATTTTATAAAAAATTGGGAAAATGTACTTTCTCATTGAAAAATTTTGATCATAGGATTCCATACACCCTAAAGCCTTGAGAATTATAGAATTTTAGGCTGGTATTGTTTGCTCATTTTAGAACTTTGGGCTTCTGTAGCAAATGAGATGAAAATACCTTTGGGTGATTAAAGTTTTATTCAACTCAGAGACATACTAGTTGTAAACAAAGATGACAATTTTTAGAACTCTTCTTAATAAGCGTAGATAACTATAATAATATTATTTTATCACAATCACTGCTGCATTGGAAAAGAAATTAAGTGTACATACATTGATAAAAAATATAAATAAATAAAATTGAGTCCTTAAAGGTCTAAGCGGTTGTGTGGTTTTACAACTCAACTAGGGCAATGCAGCATTTGTGGGCTATTTATATGTCCTTTTGTAGAATCATTCAGTTGGATCAACAGTTCACGATTGCTGTCTTTAGGGGACTGATTTCCTGGTTGGGTTGATATTGGTAATTCCATGGGAATATGAACCTGTCGTATTTCAGCAAGGCTGCTGTCCTCAGTTCCTTTTGAGGTTACTTGTTTAAGTGAGATTGTGGCCTCACTACCATCTAATTTCATGATGTGGCATATTGTGGGTTTGCTTCCAGCAGTTCCACCTCATCAACCAGTGGTTCATGTTTGTTATTCTGGGGATATCATTTCATCAGTATTTTACTGGGGTGACTTAGCCCTGTGTTTAAGGTTGTTCCATTTGTTGATCATCTGTTGAACTTGAATAGTCGTTCATGTGGTGTGAAATTACTTGCGGTGCACAATAATGAATGACTAGCATGTAAAGCTTCAGACAAAACTTCTTCCCAATGGGTCATTCCATGTCAAAACACCAGCAAAAAGTTGAAATCTGCACCCACCGACACTGAATTACTTGAAATTTGGCACAAATGTTCCCCTTCATGAGTTAGCAAAGTGTGCCAAATTATTTTGTGCTAGACTTTACCGTTCCAATTTTAAGAGGGGGTGTATAATTTTCCTATTTTGCCTCTAAATTAAGGCCACGCAACGTCACCGAATTTCAGTGTTTTTTAAAAATTAAAGAAAAATACTTCCATACCTTTAATATTTATGAAATTTGGTATGTAGGGCAAATAAGAAGTGTAGAATCCAAATATTTAACTATTTCAAGCCTACACTAGATAGAAAATTTTTTTTTGCTCATCCTAATACATGACCCCAAAATCAACAACTTTTCACCTATGTAGCTTACGGTCAGTATCAAAAATACGTCCTCTTCAATTTTCATAATATTTTTTGCCTAATATCTACAATGCCTGCTCAAGTTCACCAAAAAAATTTGTGAGGGTTTTATGTCTACTTTAGAAGATATGACCCTGCCAAGTTTAGAGTTTTTTCCTACGTATGTGCAGGATTTCCGAGAAAGATTATAATTAAAGACAATCATCCTAATGCTCCATGACCTCTAAAATGTTGATATTGTGCTAAGTCACTTCTTAAACTATTCACTAGGATTGTTTTTATTAATTTAAAAAAAAATTATTTAAATATATTTAGCAGATATTACTTTTTGTACAGATGGATTGTCTTTAAAAAGCAGTAAACATTGCCTCATGTATGATAATCAACAGTGCATAGAAAATTTGTAAATGGCACTTAACAAATGGAGTTAAAAGAAATTCTTTCTGTGTTTCTTTTAATTTTATTTTGGTAAATTATTTTCATGAAACAAAAAAACACTTGATTAAATGTGAATCTTTAAAACATAATATTTGAAGTTGGCACTTAATATATTTATATAGTTGAAGGAAATGCTTTAATTACTTTTTTAAAATTTTAATTTTTTAAATAATTTTTCAAAATTTTCATGAAACAAATATTTGAATTTTCTTTCATTCAGAAGAAAATCATAATAAAAATGAATATAAAAGAGTCTTTAAAAGATTACATTTAAACTACACTATGTACTAAATTTTGTTGTGCATATAGACTAAATTGTTATGGATATAATTTTTTGCAAAGATAATTTATCCCTCTTGGACAAATGATAATCTCTACCATTTGTTGTTGTAGGAACATCAGCAGTGCACAGAATATTTATTAATGGTACAAAACATATATCCTTAAAATCTTCTTTTCAGTAAAATGAATGTGATGGAAGAGCTGGGTGCATGGTCTTAATCAGCAGGTCCTTATTCTCCATATCAATTTCCTGGACCATGCTAATCCAAATTTTATTGTTGCACTTGAAACAAACATATCCTGAAATAAAAGAATTTTACTGGTTTTTCTTCAGTCCCAATAGAAAAGTCATATATTAGGTCATAGTTTTCATCTTCGCTACATTGTTTCATAGCTATTTTATCTCTGGTGAGTGGAATAAATTGATGAAAACTTCTTGTTCCTGTGACTATGGATGCATTTTCGAATCTCATGGTGAGACTCCTCCTCACTTCCTCAACTTCTTCCTTTTCAACCAGAATGAATTTACAATATTCAAACATAGATTCTGTGGAAAGGATTTGTTTGGTAGTTGGTCTTCAGAGACGTTCTTTTGACACTATCCTTTTCACTGTCCCACCTATGCCATCACACGGTTGTTTACCATGACTTGTTGCAAAGAAATTCCATTTTGCATTCAGCTGAAAATCTTTCTGATGGTTGCACAAATTGGCAAAGTTCTTATAATTCTTTTATTGCGCTGCACAACCATCAGTAAAATACTCAATATTTTATGTTTGGCAAGGTAGCATTGATTACCTCAATAATTTTTTTCTGTACCATATAAGCAAATGCTACATCATGTGAGTTGTCACTCGATATAATGCAGAAACATTCACTTTGCATTGCATTTTCAAGCTTAAAATAGAGTACCACTGGATGTAAAGTACATTGTGAAGTATTCCAATGATAACTCTAGATCTCATATTGAACTATAAATTTGTAGTTCTCGGCAAAATCTCCCAGGAACAAAATTTCACTATCACTAATCTCCTTTTTTCTTTGCTTTAAGTACCTTGATTGTGATTTAGCCAAGTAAGAATGAGGTGCTAATTTATTCAGTTGCAAAACAACTAAATCAATGTAAGCTTGACAGGATTCCTTTTGTGTTGTCAAAGTCGATCGGTCAGTTGTTGTCCATTGGGAGAACTCTATTGATTCAGCATTATCAATATATCCTTCCATGGTGTCATAAAGAAAATTTTCAAGCTGCCCTGATGATTTAGGACAATTTGGGCACCTATGAATCATACATTCAGTGGTTCCAGTAATAATTTCATATTTTGGTGGATAGTGCATACACATACAACATGCGTACCTGCACTACTAGCAAAGACGCATCATTTCGGCCTTAGACTACAAAATTTTGAAAATCCCAAAGGTACTGTTGGGTTCTGTTCCTTGAATACTCTGAAGAGCTCATTTAGGTTGCACAAGATGTGTCTTTTCTGCTGATAAATATGTATTCTTTCCTGCCTGGCATCGGACGAGTATATTCATCACCTTGGTAAAATGCTTCCACTAACTGTGCAATATCAGCAGGCAAAGACTTATCCCTTTTTGGTTCTGGCACAGCTAAAATACCTCTTTCCAAACACAATTTGAAAGCCTTGCATACAATGTGTTCTGAAACACCAAACACATCCATAACATTTTTGCGTGATCATTTGGTAGGGGCAAGTGTCAAGATCTGTATTTTGATTTTAGTTGATTCCACTGTCTTCACTTTTGATACAAGAAGCTCTATCATTTTATCAAAGCACTTAGCTTTATCTAAAATCTCCTTTTTGATTTTTAAAGCTTCATCATTCAACAATTCATAGTCAACCTTTAATGACTTGGCTACTTTACATTGCATTGCAGAAAAAAATTTTTTTCTTACCTAAAGTAGTTTTTCCTGAGTAACAAAGCTCTTTTGTTTTCAGTGGAGAAATTCCAATAGCAGAGAAACATTCATTGATATTTCTCTTCTCTGTTTCTGCAGAAGTACTTGTATCAAGCTCTTTCATTTCCTCATCTGATACACGTCTTGGTTCTTCATTATTACTACTCTTTTCCGATTCTTCAGAAGTACCTGCTTCAAGTTCTTGTATTTTCTCATCCGATACATGTCTTGGTTCTTCATTGGGAAGTAGTTTGTGGATTTGTATTCGACAATTAGAGCAGAGTTTCTTGCTTGGGATTAATATCAAAGCCTTTGCCTTGTCTGCCATCTCCAATGAAATTGGTTTCAAACGACCTTTGATTTGCATTTTATGATTTTTAAATGGATTACATCTTTTTTTCAAGCCATTCATAGTTAGTCAACAAGGTCTGCTTGTGATGGTAACAGTCTGTATTTTATCCTCATCAAGTCCTGTTCTATAGGGTATAAGCTTTGCATCCGACTGATCAACTGAAATCAATCCAACCTGTTTATCATTGAATAAACCATGACATGTTTTAACTGTTAGCTCAGTACAAATAGAATAATTCATCTTTAACTGAAATAAGAAACTACTGTACTCCAAATCCAGTGTGCAAGTAAAAAATCCGAGTAATTAGAAAAATACCACCTTTCTCCTTGGATACTGGATGGTAAGTGACAGTTGTTTCAGGACCAGAGAGTGCATAATGCAGTTTAAAATGTAATCTTTTAAAGACTCTTTTATATTCAATTTTATTATGACTTTCTTCTGGTTAAAACAAAATCAAATATTTTTGTTTCATGAAAATAATTTTTGAAAAATTATTAAAAAAATTAAAATTAAAAAAAAAAAAGTAATGAAAGTATTTCCTTGAACTATATGAATATATTAAGTGCCAACTTCAAATATTGTTTTAAAAGATTCACATTCATGTTATGACTTTTTTTGAGAATGAAAAAATCAAGTGTTTTTTTTTTTGTTTCATGAAAATAATTTACCAAAATAAAATTAAAAGAAACACAAACAGAAAGAATTTCCTTTAACTCCATTTGTTAAGTGCCATTTACAAATTTTCTATGCACTGTTGATTATCATACATGAGGCAATGTTTACCGCTTTTTAAAAACAATCTATCTGTACAAAAAGTAATATCTGCTAAATATATTTAAATATTTTTTTTTTAAATTAATAAAAACAATCCTATTGAATAATTTAAGAAGTTACTTAGCACAATATCAACATTTTAGAGGTCATGGAGCATTAGGATGATTGTCTTTAATTATAATCTTTCTCGGAAATCTTGCACATATGTAGGAAAAAAAGTCTAAACTTGTCTACTTCTAAAGTAGACATAAAACTGGGATTAGTCTCCCCTGATAGCATCCCTTAAGAAGGAACACTGATGTGGACGGGGAGCACAAACAATGAATACAAAAATCAAAACTATATGGCTATCTCTTATAAACAAACCAAGAAACAACACAAGACTTCTGAAACAGTGAAAACAAAATAATGGAAAAAACTAATTCCAACTTGCATAGTTATAGAAGCATTAGATGGTGAAATATCAAAAAGTCTCTCCTTTTGTGTTGCAAAGTGTTATATCTGCCATGATAGAACTGAAATCTGTAAAAAGAAAGAAAAAAAAAAGACTTGGAAAAATTACTAAAAATCAAGCAAATTAAAGGCTTACCTCTACTAATTTCTTAATTCATCTAAGGGAGTAATAAAATGCTCAGAATTGTCACTCAGCTCACCAAAAGAAATTAAAAATGATGACACCCTAAAAAAGCAAGGTGTAACAAGCATCAAAATATTTCAAATAAAAAGAATGCATCAATAAATACACATACATTCTGACATTCAACAAACCTACTCTACCTAAAGAAACAAAGATAGGATACTCACTAGCCAAGGTAGAGCCATACATTCTTAATCCCTGTAGATGTCACAAATGTCAGAAATTTGGTCATCTACAAAATCAGTGTATGAGAACATCAGTCTGTTGAAGATGTGAGGAACTTGAGTTGGATCATGAAGAGACACCCTGTGAAAGGCTTCCTTTATGTCCAAACTGTAAAAAAAAAAAAAAAAAAAGAAAAAATCGGCAGACTCTAAAAGTGTCACATTTAGGAAAAGGAAATAATAATAAAATACATGCAAGATGTCTCATTCCAAGAAGCCAGAAAATAGGCTGAATCTCATTCACTTCAATGCAGATATTACTAAAATATCAAATCACCAAAATGACATCCAAGACAATGCAATAAGCCAAGATCTTGCAACTATAATAAATGAATTAAGTCTAATAGAACTACTAAATTTTATATCGCACATAAATCAAACTCCTATAGACAAAACGAATCCTGTCAACCTCAAACAAAAAAGTATATGTACAAAATGATTAACTCTGAAAATCCCGATCCAAAGCACAAAAATCCCTCAAGAAAGAGAACCATCTAAACATTCCCAAGAGAATCAAAAGGTGCATAAAAAAACCAAAAAAAACACAACCCAGTACATCATTGAAGAATCAAGTGAAATGGACATAGATGAACAAAACTCTGTCCCATCTCGAACAAGGGAACAGTCATCATCCAAACAAAGATCGTCAAAAGAACCTAATGGAAAAATCTAAGGAAACAAGATCCAACAAACATGCAGAAACAAAAGACTTTCAAAGAATGAAACATGACAAGAAACAAAACACTAATAGACTGGAGAGCATAGAAATTATGGACACTTCACCCACTTAGTATAAATCAGACAAGCAAAAAACTCTTTAATACCCAAGGTCAAAACACCATGAAAGTGGGTTTTAATACCAGCAATATAGTGCTGAAGGAAGAGGTGTTACCAGCAATAAAAATTTTGTCAGCATTAAATAACCCATTGAAGTTGATATGCTGTAAAACAAACCAAACCAAATCTGAGGGATGAGAGAGCTGGCAAGTGTATAACAATTTTGGAGGGAAAAGTTCCCACTATTTGTGACCCTTCTAATCTCTATAAATATGATGAATAAGTGCTTCTTTGGCAGTGAGTACTTGATATTGTTTGTGATGTTATCACGGTGATAGAGAACACCAGTCATCTTTGGAACCTGTTTCAAGAAAGATCTCTAAAGACAGAACGTTGGCCCTCTACTAAAAGCATATAGAGATCTGCTCCCTTAGATCTGCTTCACCAAGAACTTCCTGTCATTGGCCTACAAACTCCTTTGATTTACTGAATGAAGAAAAGAACTTTTTTTTTTGCAATTTACCAATAACTAAACAGTTATAGAGAACAGCATTTGTAATAGTATCATTAGGATATAGCAGACAACCTCTATTAATCAACTGAAAATAGCTGTTTATTTAACAGCAGCAATTTGCTATGTAGTAACAATTCTGCATTCATTAATATCCTCATCTGTTAGATCTGTTAAATTTATAAATTATCTAAATTTTGCTCCCCTGCCACTTTATCTCAGTTTGTAAATTGTTCAAATCAATACTTTGGTTAAGTGGCAGCCTCAATTTTAAAAACTGATATCATTCTGATTTTTTTTCTTTCTTTTTTTTTTTTTTTTTTTAAAACACTGAAACACTTGACTTGTAGAGATATTATATTGATCCCCACCAAGATGCCAATGTTGGCCAAATCTATCCTGATCTGTTTGAAATTTACCAGATAATGCATACATCATTTTCAATTCTTCTGTGCAATATTTGGTCAGTTCTAGAATTGTATAAGTATTATACTGTGAAGGTTTCATTTCTGAGCTTCCCATTATTTCCAGGAATGCTATTCTAAGTTTCTAACCAATTGCAGAATACATTGAGAAATATATGTGTCATCATTTAGTGGATTAGCATATTTATTGTTAAGCTGCCAAAACTTGTATAGTATTTTTACATTCAGTATTGACCAAGTATGAAATCTGTTCATGTATTCTGAAAAGTTAGGCAAACATTTGTTTCCTTAAGTTCAGCAATCCTTGAATAGTGAATTGGTTAAGTTTGCAAAACTAATGAAACATTTTGCCTTTCAAAACTAGTGAGAGAAACAGCCTTTGTGGTCCATTTATAGCAATATTTTAAAATTGACTTAGATTTCAGGGCATGAAGCTTCTGTAAATTACAAAATGGGGCACTTTGGATATTATCAAAATCATGATTATGACAATTTTAGGAACATCATGCATTAACTTGTATCTTTTTGACCAAGCCAGTTGTTTCTAATGCATTTTAGTATATGAATTGAATATGAAGAAAAGAGGTCTAGATTTCATAATGGGATGTTTCTTATTTGCTGCATTATTATGTTATGATTGCCATTACTCTAAAGCCTATCTCTTCTAGACCAATTATAATACATTTAACTATATCAAATAAATTCTCGGCTTTAAGACATTTAGTTGGCGTAATATGCACAACATCCTTGTATTGTGAGAATACACCACTAAGCATAAAAATAAAAGTACTTGTTGCAGACTTATTGTTGCTGTTGGCTAAGCCAACATTACCACCTTTATAATCAAAATAAGGTTTTAGGTGAATTTCATCTACATGTAAAGATACTGTAATGTTGTTTTCCTCTAGTATTAGGTTGGTGCAAAAATAATGTCGTTTTCTCACATGTTACTTTTATATATGATTTCTGAATTAATTCATTGATATATATAGCCATGTTATATATCATTTTGAAGCGCGTTTTTCACTCTATCGAATCCTGTTATTCATTACCATTCTCAATCTCTTCATTCATTTTTTTGTAGGCTTTTCAACAGCATGGACAAAATTCAAATCCGCACGATTTTCTTGTTCCAGTTCAAACTAGGCCGAAAAGCTGCAGAGACAGCTCGTGATATCAATGATGCATTTGGCCCAGGAACCACTAATGAACGTGTGGCACAACGGTGGTTCAAGAAATTTCGCAATGGTGACGAGAGCCTCGAAGATGAAGACGGTCGCAGCCGGCCGACTGCGGTTGATAATGAACATTTGAAAGCCTTAATTGGAGCCGATCCTCGCAAAACCACACATGGTCGAGGTCAACCACTCAACAGTTGTCCGCCCTTTAACGCAAATAGGGAAGTCAAAAAACTTGGATAAATGGGTGTCGTGTGAATTGAATGATAATAAAAAAAAATCAAGCATCTCAACAACTTCCTGCACAAAAAATGCTTTAAAAGCCAAGATGATGCCGAATCGGCCTTCAATGACTTCATTGCTTCCAGAACTTCGGATTTCTATGCTAATGGGATAAATAAACTTATTTCTCATTGGCAAAAATGTGTTGATTCTAATGGTTCTTAATTCGATTAATAAAGTTTATTATGAAAAGAGTTATGATCTTTTGAAGTTGAACGTCATTATTACGACATTGTTTTTGCACCAACCTAATAACTTGAACTTATTTTGAATATACATAAGAAAATTGTTGCTCAACTTTAGGTTGATATGGTTAGTCTTCTAAATTGCTGAATAACTAGATAAAATTACATTTTGGTGTCTCTTAACAGCCTACAAGCACTAGAGCAGTAATACAACAAGGAAGAAAAATCAGCTCTGCTGAATAATCAAACTTTGTGTCATTTAAGAGACAGTTTGGTATAATTCTATGGGCTTAACCTACAAGAAGAATTTATGTCTTAAGGCTAACATTAATTGTAGTACCAGTTTTCTTATCAAATACTAATGTTTCTTGCCTTATGTCCTCAGGTCGAAAATACAGTGCACGTAGCTAAAAAAAAAAATGAATTAAGAGCAATTACACCCTATCCAAAATATAAAAGGAGAACGCCAGAAGATGGCGGTCACGTTGGCAAGATGAAAATGAGTCAACATGGATGTCAAGCTGAACAAGAAATCACCAATGGGTAGTGCCTTACAATATATATTTGTTGCCACAATTCAACTGTCATATCAATATTGAAATCTGGTTTGGAAATGCTTGTCAAAATCTAAGATTGTAAAAATCAAAAATCTACAGTAACATGGGTGAGGGAGTTCCAGATGTATTGGGGAGAAATTTAATTTAAAAAAGGCTGTTCATATTTTTATCAAATTTCATTAAATTGATAAAATAATAAGTTTTGTGGGTGTTCTAAAATTCACTAACAATATTCAAAACCATTTATAAATACTGAACAAAACACATACACAAACTCGTGTAAACTTTTTCGCTAAAAGCTAATTTTAAATTTACATCTGCAGATTTGGATGTTTTTAAAGAAATACTTTCTACAAATAAAAAAAATTCCAATGTTTTTTAAGTGTTTATTAGAAACCAGCCAAATTATCCGCTTCTTGCTGTTATTTTTGTTTTTTTTAACAAATATATATTGTAAGGCACTACCCATTGGTGATTTCATGTTCAGCTTGGCATCCATGTTGACTCATTTTCATCTTGCCAACGTGACCGCCATCTTCTGGCTTTCTCCTTTTATATTTTGGATAGGAGTTATTTCCTTATTTTTAATTTAATTTGTATCAAAGGGGGGGGGGGAAAAATTTCAGTGGGAGGTTTGTGACTCCTGGGAGCCTCCTTTGATCAAAATGAAATATAGTCTTCCAAGTACTTTCCATAATGTAGTTTCAGAATATATATGGTTATAGGTGCCTATCTCCAACACCGAAGGAGGAGTTCGATAACAAACAGAGGCTACAACTTATATATATATATATATTTTTTTTTTTTTTTTTTTTAACATGTATTAGCACGTGTGATACCCTGTCTTCATCAGCTGCCAACCAGGGGTGATATCACGGTTTCAGTGGCTATGGTGCGACCACTGCCCCTGGCAACGTTTGCCACCAGGCAGGATATGAAGATAAGCTAATTGATCGTTTCTTTAAGTAAATTCTATCCCTAATTAAATTTTTCTGAACGCGTTTGCCGTTATAGATGACCATGCAAATATTTCACTTGCGCATGTTAGGTCGTGATGTTGCACGCATTTTATTTGCTTGTTTTGATCTTTACCAAATCCAACTTGATGCATGTTGAACAGTTTTTTGAATGCAATGTGAAACGCTTTTCAACCAACGGCCAGTGATGCCTATTTTTGAAAGGAAGGAAATGACTGTCCCAGAAACCCAATCTCAATAGGCATTACGTGACACGTCCAACAATTTTCCATACATTCGGCATGCAATGACTCGTACCGGTTTTTCTTTTGTTCGTGCATCTCCACCCTGTTCTCTTCCCAAGGGACTATTAACTCTATTAGGAAGACAGTCTTTTTTGAGTCAGACCACAACACAATGTCGGGACGCTTGTCTGTGTGATGTGTATTGGAAATTTTAAGGATGTCATTAGATCCACTGAAACCTTCAAATCACTGGCACCACTCAGCAGCTTTATATTGGGGGGGGGGGCTGTTTGTTTTTTCTTTGCAGGGCATTCCCCTTAGGGAATTCGATCTTAGTTTCCTTGGTTGCCACAAGCTGTTGATTTGCTGTCTCATATTGTGGTGTTAGGTTGGTGCAAAAATAATGTCGTTTTCTCACATATGTTACTATGTGAGAAAACGACATTATTTTTGCACCAACCTAATAGATCCCTTATCACCTCTAATACCTTGTGTTGCCATGTGTACATCTGGATTGATTGTGGACAAGCAGAAAGCACATGACGCAAGGTACTTCGGTCTTTTTGACACAAAAAACTGAGATCTATATCTGTGTATCCCCACATTTTCCGGTTTCTTTCATTTGGGAGAAGGTTGTATATAGATCGAAGAAGGAAAGATATCGCCAATGGTTCCATCGCAATTAATGAATTCCATGAAAGTTTAATGGGTTCGATATCATTCCATGTTGTCCACTTACACTGTTTCGCTTGAGTAATAGCAGTAGCTATTCTATGCTCTTCTTCAAACATTTTGATTTCTTCAATTACCATTCGCCTTTTTCCCTTTGCTTTCTCCTTGGAGAAGTATTTGTGCGTTGTTTCCTAATCCAGCCCGATTATTCTGAATCGCAGGCTGGTTTCTGCTTCTTGTGTGGCCTCTGCAGCTGACCACTTTGTTCCAGATTTTTTTTTATATATATATATATATATATATATATATATATATATATCTATAATTTTATTCAAAAAATGAGTTTGGTACAAAATTTTCCCTTTTGTTAGCATATATCCATGCATCTGATAAATCCTTCTCTTTTGGAAATGAAAATACATTCACTTTTGGGGTCCATTTTGATATTTTCCTTTGCCTTTTGGAACAGCACAACCATATGGCATGTTTTTAGTAAATAATTCCAGTGAAAATATTTAGAAAAACAAATAAAAACTCAAGCTGAGTTAAAAAAAAGGTCAAACACTAAAAACAAATGAAAGTATTTCTCAGAGTTTATACTACAGATAATAGTGACATCAGCAAATAAGCCACATCCATTGAACAAAAACTTAAAAAGGGCCATTTATTCAAAAAAATGGATAACAAGTAAGTTTTGCTGTGTCTATTAACAAAACACAAGGCCAAACACTAGCATTTATTAGACGACAGAAGAATCCTGTTTCTCATGGGCAGTTTTGTTCATGTGTGGGAAGTAAAACCAATTTGTTTATACTCCACAAGGAAAGGCAAAGAATATTGTCTATCAAAAAGTATTGTAATGTAAAAACTGTTTATTGATTTCTTTGTATTTGAATAAATGAATTTAAAGTTGTTACAGATTTATTTTAACTTTTTAAAAGCTGGGTAATGACAGGTAACTCTGCTAGTTTTATAATAAAGTGACTTAAATACAAAACTAAAAGTTTAAAATCTAATTTTATAGTAAAATTATGAATACATTTTATTATTTACAAATTAGGTTGGTGCAAAAATATCGTTTTTTGACGTTAAAAAATACTACAAAAACGATATTATTTTTGCACCAACCTAATATATCTCTATTAAAAAAAGGAAAAAAAGTCTACCCTGAGAGTATAAAATTATGTACAAAATATCTAATTGAAGGCATAAAATTGCATTAACATATTTAGATTTGGGCATTGAATAATCCATATGCCACTAAACTAGTTATATTTCACGATTGTCAATCAGAACGAAACTAACACCAATCATGATGAACAGATGTCGCCTTGGAGAGGCACCATGCCTTAAACTCAAACCTGACCACAAGTGGAACACTTACATACACCACAGGTAAAATGATTGGCTCCCTGGATTGCTCTAGTAAGTACCTAACTCCACATACTATCCTCTACCTTTCAGATCAGGCCAAGAATGGAGTACTGTTATATTTGGGTGGGATCTGCACAGGTTACACTTTCCAGCCTTGATAGTCCAAAAGCTTCTCGAGTCCCTGTGGATGATGAATTATTTTCCAACCTCTTTCTTGCAGGCAGGATGTAGCAAGCTTCTTGCTGCTCTATCACTACTTTGACAGAAAGTGCTTGAAAGAACTACATTCCTTGATTCCACCAGGCCTAACCTTCAGGGCAAAGACCCACCATGCCACTTATAGTTCCCCGGAACTGCTTCTCTGCAGAGCTGACTCCCAAGAAGATGTTTCCTCGATTACTACAGTCTTAACCTGTTCAAGTTTAGGGTTAACCATTGCCTTCCTCTCATGTCTGTACAAACTACCTCCTAACATACCCCTCTACCTTGAGTGTCCTCCAGTACTTGTACAGGGTAAATATATAAAAAAAAAAAAAAAAAAAAATCAACCAAAACAAGAGAACAAAGTGAAATAATGCTATGGCAAGAAATGAAAACACAAAACCGCTTTTCAACACATTGAGTTATTTTATTTGCAGATTTACCTCTGCATGGGCTGATGGTAGGTAATTGACACTGGGAACATCTTTGCTACTTCCGTCTTCTCCAATGACATACTAATGGACCAGATCTTCTCTTTGGCCAACAAGAACTCTGATTGCCCTTCTGGCTATTTTAGATTGCAACTGTCTCTACATCCTAATTACGACTTACACTCACTTGTAATCCTTTAACAGCTGGCTTGCTTTTCTAACTAACTCTTCCTCTCTAAATCTAAATCGATAGCTTGTGAATGGCTATTTCAGATGCAGCCTGATTTTATAAGCCAACAACCAGAACTTCTTAACTTCTGGCTGAGTGACATTTGACCCCCAAAAGTTTTAATTTAGTTGCTTCACTTATCTTTTCTCTACTTGTGGACAGTAAGTGGCCACTTTGAAGTCCTCAAATCTCAATTTTACTGTCAACCACTGTAAAATCAATTGCAGATAAAATCATATAGGGCTCATTTAACTTTGTAGGTGTCCTAATGTGCATCACAGGTGATTGAAGAAAAAATTCTTTGTAGGATTCTTTTCAAAGAAATTATTTAAACCAAATATTCCACAGGGAGCTTTTAGCAGCTTATTTGGCAGTGATTGACTTTTTCCACCTTATTGAATATCACCACGTAGTATTATGAATTATAGTAGACTCATGGAATACCTTGCTGATACACGCATAAAAGCTGACCAGAATGTTGCAGCAGACTATATCCAGACAAGCATTAGTTGTGTATTAGGTTGGTGCAAAAATAATGTCGTTTTCTCACATAGTAACATATGTGAAAAAACGATATTATTTTTTGCACCAATCTAATAGATGCTTGTGATTTACTGGAAATGGTGGAAGCACAATCAAAGGAAGAAGAAATTAAATCACTTAAATTCAAAAGAATTTTCATATGGAATGTGTATGCAAAATAGTAATGGATAGCAGTATTTATTAATGACAGTGATATCAGAACAACTTCAAACTTCTGGTAGAAGAAATACTTGTAGAAAGTATAACAGCTTATTTTAATTTTGAATTTAAAGTTAATGCACTCACCAAGCTGAAGCAAATAGAAACCACATAGAAACAAAGCTAGTTAGATTGGATTGCATTATATCAACTAAGTTGAACTAAGAGATCCATTAAAGAAATTGCTCCTTCCATAAGCCACTTAGTTGTCTTGATAACTGGTAAAATAACAACTGAATATTAAGAACATGAAATAAAAGTAAAATCTTGAGGCAGAAAAATTGAATTTTTTTTTTTTTTTTTCAATTTGAAAACATCGTTCTTTTATTTAGAGTGAAAGTGAGGTATCGTCTTTGTGGAATAAGAAAGGTATGTGTTGGTGTTTTTTTTTTTTTCTGTTAAACATCCAGATATTTGTATGTTAAATTAAAAAAAAGATGATCTCATTTTCAAATTTTTTGAGGATTAGAATTTTGTGGTCTTACCTATTTCATAATTAAAAACATGTACCCTTCTGGCAAATAGTTTAAAATCAATTTTTAACTTTTTTTTAGACCAAATGAAGTCCACAAGGAAAGATCCTCTTTTAGCAGATGGAGTTTCTGGCATATGTAGAGATCATATCCTTTGTATTATTTTTCCCAAACTTAAAGCTAAAAATTCTTTTTATGGCAAACCTACTGCTTGTCACTTTGACATCATTTGCAGAAAAAGATAAGACATCTCTTTAGTAATTGATGATTCATTAAAAGGGCTAAGCTTTAATTCTAAACAAATTAAACTGAGTAACAATCTTTTCTCAAGAATTTGTCAAATTTATTGTGTTGTATGTATTAGGTTGGTGCAAAAATAATGACGTAATGTCGTTTTTTGACATATTTTTTAACGTCAAAAAACGACATTATTACGTCATTATTTTTGCACGAACCTAATACATCTTGTTACAGCTACAATGTCAATCTTCTCATGGTCCTAATTTTATCCAAGAAGCTTAGTTTCAAATTAATATTTCGAGGTTGGTAGGAACTTTTTTTTTTTTCCCCGGAGGAAAATGAATACAGTAGAGTCTTTTTGTTCTTGATCAGATGTTACATTTACTGAAATTTGCTTAAACCATAGAAACATTTCTTTTATTAAATCATTGGGAATAAAAACTTGCAGTCTTGTATCTATATGAAGAAAAAAAAGGATGTCATCTTATTTTGGCAGAACAACGAAGGCAAATTTTTAGAGCTTTTCATCTTTCATTGTTAAAGTGACATACTCAGCGAGTGACATGAAATATTCAGTTATCAGTCAGAGAAAAGATGCCAAGTTGAGAGATGCCATAACATTTCATATTTTCATAATAGCTTTCACATAAAAGGAGCAGAGTCTCGAAGAAGCAGGAAAACAAGTAAACACGCGCTTAAAACAAAATGAAAGGCAGTGTCAAAGAATAAGACACTTTGCAGTCTTGATTCTATGTCTATGACAGTGCAAACACAAGTGGAAAATTTAGAAATACTAGCATCTCCAGAGATGCTTTTGATGTTGTTTTTTTTTTTTTTTTTTTTTAATCCATGATATATAGAGCAAAATAGACAATAAAGGAATAAATACAATCAAAATATATCCCTCTCTTGAAGGAAGTTTATTCAAATGTTTTTAGTTATGTGGAATGTAGATTATGATTAGTACTGTTGAATTAGTTTTTCAGATTACAATTGCTTGAATGAAACCATAAATCTGCTTTCATAATTGATTTGATAAAATTTAGCAGTATTTTTTTTTTTTTTTTTTTAAACAAGGTTTTCAAATATGTTAAATTTTAAATATAAGAACAAAACATGCTAGGATCTTTTATATGCAGCTAAGTTGTAGGAAAAATTAAAAGTTTAATGTATTAAATGTAATTATTTTAAGATTAACATTCTTTGAAAAATTTTTCTTACAATGTGAAGGAATATATATATATATATATATATATATATATAATATAAAAATTTACCTGCCTGTCTTCTAGTATCTTCTCAGATCAATGGCTTATGGCCATATCACATTGTTAGTAATATTTGTATCACTAAACAATTATCTCCAAAAAAAAAAAAAAAATCTTTTATCTAAAAATATTTTCTAGCTTTAAATAACCTGTGAAGGGTTGATAAGCCATAGAAACCAAATTAATCCATCGGGTCAATGATTAGTGGTTTCAAATGAATCTTTTAGGCTTTTTTAACAATGAGATCTGCAGATGACACTGTTCATGGCCAATTTGCCCAATTCAGAAAGGAAATTACAAGACCTGAACAGTGTTTTGAAAAAAGCTAGAAAAAAAAGGACTAACCATCAAGTGCAATAAAAGCAAAGTATGATTATCATGAAGCAGGTGAAGGACTTCGAATATCTAGGAAGTGTTTTAACAGAGGATGGAAAATATGACACTGAAATCTGAACACACTAAGCATGGTGCTGAGTAACAAAAATTTTGTTAGAAACAAAATGCTGGCTTGCTATATATTAGGTTGGTGCAAAAATAATGACGTAATAATGTCGTTATTTGACGTATTTTTAACGTCAAAAAACGACATTATTATGTCATTATTTTTGCACCAACCTAATAGTATCCATCCTCTTATATGGGAGTGAATGTTGGGCTATCTACCTATGGATAAGGATAAAACTAGAGACAGCAGGAATGTGATTCTATAGAAAGATACTGAAAATTCTATGGGCAGAGTGAGTAAGCAACTAGGAAGTTTTGAAAATAGCAAAAGAACATTTATATTTTTAAAAATGAAGACTGCCGAATTTCCTTGGACACGTAATGAGGAATGAGGGCTTGGAAAACTTCCCTCTCATAGGGTATGATGAGAGATAGGGGAAGACAGTGAGTCACTTACTCGATGAGCTTGTGTAAATGGATGACAGAGTAAGGGCCTTTTTTTTAAAAAAAAATAAAAAGGGAGAAAAACTATTAAGAGTCACATGAGATAGAAATTTATGGAGAGCCATGATCACCTATGCCCTGAAGGGTTGCAGGACATAAAAGAAGAATCTTTTATCAAACCTTATAGCATGGTGCTACAAAATCATAAAGAGATTTACCAAATAACAAAAACCATATTACTTGAGTATTTCCAACAATAATAAAAAATGGGCAGCACATATTTTTATGACTCAATGAATACTTGTCACTTTCGTAATGCTTGTTTTAGTAGAGACTTTGTAATCGCAGATACAACTATAGTAATGCAGTTGTACAATACTGGTGTCAGATGCCTTTGAATAACACTTGCACTAATAGTACTTGCTCAATAATACTCGCTTGACTAGTGATCCTTATAGTGATCCGGATAGAGAAATGGTATAGTGAACAGAGGAGAAATGGCAATCAATTAGACGTCCTGTGACTTCCTACTTATGTGTTTCTTTTATGGTCTACTTAGTGCAATAGTGGGATTGCCTGTGTTTGCTCACTGGTGATCTATGTTCAAACTCAAGTGTCAGCAGTGACACTTTATTTTTATATAACATAATTAGACAAGAAAGTAACATAATTTAGAGCTTGACTTTCCACACTACCTTAAAAGGTTGGGAAGGAAACCCCCATCAATACTAGAAACAGTGAACTTAAGAACTCTGTTCTCAGAAAAATAGTTTATAAATTTCAACTAACAGTAACACTGGTCAATGAAGTGTTTCCTGTACTAAAATGGCTAATTTTACCATTACCATTTTCTGTTAAGAATGATAAAAGTAAATGCTTATAAAAACATTTCTTGTTGGTACCTGAGTTTTCATAAGATAAAAACAGCAACATAAAATTTATCAAACATAGATGAGTGATTAAAAATACTTTTTAAGAATAAGAACCAAAAAGTCTTTATATATTTATGTGCAGAAGAAATCCACTTTCAAAAAGCCTGAGGGTATGTGTCTGCCAATGCCTTTGACTCCATGATGCAAAGAAAAACTGGGTAGACACATTCTATTGTTTATAGCAGAAATCATTTCATGAATTGGCTAATTCTGCTGCTTATAGAATTGATGGAATAACCTGGATGTACTGCCTACAGATTAGCATACCTGCTTTCAAAAGTATATAAAGACAGTGGCAGTGAAAAAGTGGGTGGTGGAGTGAAGAGAGATGATCCTGGGAAGAGAGGATTTGCAGCCATTTAAACATGCAGCTCTGAATTTCTGATAGTTTGCTACATTTTTTTTTTTTTTACTACAATTTATAAGGAACACTCAGGTTAAAATGCATCCAATTCTGTGCTGTGGCTGTTAAATATCTAGAAAGAATCTGATATAAAATCTAAAATATTTATTGAACACCTTTATGTAAAAGATAATGGTGCATGATCTTTTCTTTCTTTTTTTTTTTAATACAAATATTCCAGTGTTGACCGGACACCAAAGAATACTTTGACCCCTGTTCAGAAAAGGTAGTGTTCAAGGATCCTGCTGCTCTACTGAATCAATTATAGGAAAGACTGGTGTCTATCAGGCTGAGGTTTAATGGTAAGGAATAGAATATAGAATGAATGAAAATTTCTGTCAGCAACATTATAGTAGTTATAGTAAACATTTTAGAGTTATTGACTATATTAGTGTTATACTCTGCTCAACTTCAAGCCCTGCCAACCTCTACTATCCTCCAATTCACTTCACTTGCCCACAAAGAGACATTCCACCTTGATCCTCTGTATTGTTAATACAAAGAATTTTATCTTAATTCTTTTCTTTTTACTTTACTGGTGGTACTCATTGTTTTGTTTGTTCTCTCCTGCTACCATACAAGTATTTATAACATCAGAGATTCCTGAGCTGGTGTGTCATGACACTTTAATGAATGTAATTAATTGCTTGTTCTTTCTTTTAATTATTAACTGAATTATTTTTTTTATTAACTGAATTTTTAATTGAGTTATATCTTTCTGTATATGGTTTGAATTAAGTTTTTGACTTGGCTAACAAAATTTAAGTAATGTGTTACAACAAATGTATTCTTAAAAAGTGTTGACAATACAAAAAGTTTGAAAACCTCTGGGTTAATTTCATCAAAAGGAGAAAAACATGGAAAAAGGGATTGGTGGGAGAGGTAAATAAAGTGAATTTTAATTTTTTTTTTCTTTCTTATTTTTTTCTTTCTTTTTTTTCTCATTCTTTTTTTCTCATTCTTTTTTTTCTCTTTCTTTTTTTCTTTCTTTTTTCTTTCTTTTTTTCTTTCTTTTTTTCTCTCTTTTTTCTTTTTTTCTTTCTTTTTTTCTTTCTTTTTTTTCTTTTTTTTCTTTCTTTTTTTCTTTCTTTTTTTTCTTTCTTTTTTTTTTCTTTCTTTTTAAACATATCACTCCTGCAAAAAATTATTTTTTATATTGCTTGATTGCAGTTTTTGATTTTGTAATAAAAAAAGAAGAGAATATTGGAGTCTATATCAATTCTGTGAAGAATGTTTATGGATTAATATTTTCATTATTGAATTATTTTGCATTGATGGTCCAATTGGTTGACAAATAATTAGAGATAGATATTGTGTCCATTGGATTCATTGCAATTACCTCAAACAAGAGAGCAAGAAGAAATAGGAAAAAAACAAATGATTAATAATATATTTTATTATTTGAGCAAGAGAAATGGAAAGAATAAAAAAGGGATAAATAAAAGTGTTTATGTAGAGATATATCTTTATAGCATCTCTCATTGTCATAGAGAAGGTTTTTTAGCATAACTGAGTGTGAGTGACTTCTCACACTTTCTTGAGCGAATGTTTCCTGCTGACACAAAGTGTAAAGATTATATTGAATCAATTGCTTGGTCTGCTGCTAGAAAAATTGTTTTTTTGTGTCATGCTTGACAATTTCTCTTGCCAGAATCTATCTTAAGTCTACCATTCGTTCATGCTTTGACAACTGACATTTTTTTCCAAGGACATGTGTCCCAGTAGAAGAAAGCATTGCTTAAAGTAATCCAAAAAGTGACTTGACTCAGAGAGTTGTGAGTTCAATACTTGGAACAAGAACTTAAGTTACTAAAGGGGACTAACTGAAACTGAGATATCCAAAAAAAGGCATGACACATGGATTTAGCACAATCTGCCTGTGGACTAAATAAAGGGTTCAGTTTGAAATGACAATGTATATCACCTGAAGAAGTTCAGTTTACAACAGTCGAAACATTGTGAATATGGCAATAAAGATGAGGACAACAGTCTGAATGATGTAAATAGTGTAAATATTCTTCCACTGTTATTTATATAAAACTTATGAGAAAACTCATTAACCACCATAACCAAAAAATATCAGTCTGACCATACAGAATTTGAAAAAAAAGTTTCACACAAGAAATCATAGCTGCGACCCTCACCAATAGCAAAGAAACAACACCAACTAGGAGATGAGCACTAGAAAACCTGTCTAAGAATGGAAGCCTAAGTATAACTCCACCTGATAAAAGGTGGTAAGGTAGTCATTGATACTGACATCTATGTCAAAAAATTTAAATCCTCCCTAAAAGATGATTGTTCATTGTTTTTCTTATATTCAGACACTCCAAAATTCAATAACATAATTAAGCTGTTAAAAAATGAACACAAAATGTAGACAAAATTAATAGAATACCAACCCACATCAACAGTGCCCCCACCCCGCAAATAACTAAAGCAATCACAAAACAACTAACTCCTTTTCTATGTACCATCAATCGATCACCCATTAGACATTCTGGAAATTTAATCCAGGAAATAAAAACAATTTTATGGCAAGCTTGGATGTTTTATACACTAGTATACCCATCACAAAATGCCTTAACATATTAAGAAACCACCTCACCAAATACAAAGAAAAACTTCCCTTATCTGTTAACAAAGTTATACACCTATGCAAACTAATCAAACAGCTTCTACAAACAAAAGTTTGATCTAGCAATGGGATCCCCCATAAGTGGTGTATGTGCATGTCTGTATTCTGAATTTCTAAAGCCAGACACATTTAAACACATCCTACCTCAAGACCTCTATATGGCACAAATACATAGATGACATCTTGCTAATAAATCTCCCAACAAAAACCTAACAAACATGAAAAAAATTCAATAATATAGAACTCACTATTGAATTCACACGCAAGCCTGAAATAAACAACATTCTACCCTTCCTTGACATTCATCCCAAACAAAGACAAGTTCAATTTTAAAGTTTGCTCTCAACATACTAATAAAAATGATTTAATTTCAATTCCTACCACAACCAAAATATAAAATCAGGATTAAACATAGGCTTCTACATCGGAGCCCTCAGAAACTTAGACTCCTTCACTATCCTCCACTATCAATTCATCCTTAACTCTAGGAAACGAACATATAAAACCTACAAGACCAAAAAAAAGTAAGCGCAGTTGACATGAAAAAAACTTAAGTTTATGATTCTACCCCATAACTCTCTATAAAAAAAAAAACAAAAAAACATCTGTCCTGAAAAATAGGATCATAACCATCACCTTCAAGACAATTGGAGATCTGGTTAGCAAAAAAAAAAAAAAAAAAAGAAGAAATGCACAAAACCAACACCACATCAAATACAAGAATGTATATTAAATGCCTGCAATACTATAAAAACTAGATAGGTAAAACTTTCAGAATCCTAAACGCCCTCATTTATGAACACAAGAGACCTGTATTGGAACCACTAAACTCTTTAGGAACAAACCAATAAAAGAGGTTATAAATTTCATTTTAAAAAATGCAACCCTAATAAAAACAAAGATGAGGCTATTTTGACAGTCCTGGTAAAACAGACAAACATGCTTTTAAGCTTATTTTACCGGCCTCGGTAAAATAGACCCCCCACCCCGTTGTTGTTGTTGTTCTTGTTGTTCTTCTTCTTTTACTACTACTACTACTACTAGATGTGATTTTGAAGTCAAACTTTGTTTCAAATTGTGGGTATTCTGCTGACATGAAATATGGGCCATTGTCCATGAATACTTCTTGTGTAACTCCTAATCTGCTAAAGCTGTGTTGCATAGCATTAGTCATAGGTCCACTGTTCTGCGGTGGTATTTGGTATTCATCCACTGCAATGAGATGATGGCACAGGTCTGCTGCTACTTTCTGTCAGGGCTGCATGGATACTTCATGAATTAAAAGAAGCTGTTTCAGTTGCACATCTATATGTTTGTCAGATGTGGCAATTCTGGATGACATAATCGGTTTCCTTTGTCTTCCTTCACTTCTTTTTATATATATATATATATATATATAATTATTTAAAAAAAATTTTTTTTTTTTTTGTGGGGTGGTATTATTGATAATATTAACTCATTTGATTAGGTTTAGTCAGTTGCAAGAGTGTTTCCCCTAATATGGGCTGTATATTCCTTGGTGTGATAATAAAAAGAATTTTAGGCAATATAGCTTTTCTTTGAGTTATGTCCACTTTACTGGCTACTGGAATTGTCTCCTGTATACAACATTAGTTTTATTTTTACTGGCCATATTTTGGGTTTGGTTTTCATTTTATTTAAATAATTCCGTCGTAGGATGTTGATATTATTCCCTGTGTCAAGTTTTAATCGCACTTTGATGCCTTGAAGTAGCCCACTGTGATTCAGGTGTCGCATATGTGTTCTTTATACTATCAACTACATATGAATGATAGTCGTCTTCACTTCTAGTAGACTTGTTTACAAAGTGTATGGTTTTCTTTGTTTGGCACATGTTTTTAAAATGTCTGACCTTTAGGCACTTGCTATATATCTGCCCTGTTGCTGGGAAAACTCTATCCACATGGTGATATTCACATCTGCTGCATTCATTGGACTGTGTTTTTGTTTTTTTCTTTTCTTCCTATTTCTGTATTTGGTTGTGTTTTCTGGGTGTACTATCGCGCTTACTGAAAGTGTGTTGGAAATATCTGGAGCACAACTTGTAGCTACTTCATCATTTACTACTTTTTCCAGATTTGAATTGTCCAAATCCATTAGTCTTCTTGTCTAGTCATTCCAGATTCCCATAATGACACGGTTATGTATCTTTTCTTGTGCCACACATGCTTAGGCAATCATGTATCTTTCGATTTTTTTTTTTTTCTTTTCTTGCAGTAGGTTGCCTTTTCTTTCTGCAGTAGAACAGTTGTCATCCAGGGCTAAAGAACCCGGTCTGTCTTGCTATTTACCTATAGCTGGAGGGAGAAGAAGAAGATTCATACCTTTCCCAAGGGCATCAGCACATAAATGAATATAATGGATTTGACTGGAATTCGAACTCGGTTCTCCGATTTCTCAATCTTAACCATTATCCATTACTTCACTGTATCTTACAGTCTTTTAATCTTTTAAATGCTCATACTGACAACAGGAAAGTTTCTCCTTCCTGCTGTGTCCTTGTGTTAAACTGATGCTTTTCGTGGGCTATATCTTTCTTGCTGTGAATATATTCCTGGAATTTTCTCACTAGTGCCTTTATAATTTCTTTTTTCTGCATCACTGAAGGGCATTGTATACCTCTATTGCCTTTTCTCTGGCCATGTACTGGAACAACACACTTTTTATTTTGTCCAGCTTGGTAACTTTTCTGATGCTACAAAGTAAAATTCAAATTTATGTAACCAGTTTCTGTAATTTTCTTCAACATTTTCTACCCAGGACATCTGTGCGGGAGGTTGAATAATATCCATTATTGTATGTGTGGATTTTCACTTCTGACACCGTGTAATATTTCCACATGGGGGGTATTGGCACGAAAGACAGGGAGACATTTATTTCAAGTTCACATGTTCCAAAGTGAATATAGTGTCCAGGTTTTACTCTTGTTTCGCACCACGTCAAAATCTCCTTCAGGAATGTCCTGTATCAAGGGGCATAACCACTGGTTAACTAGTTTCTGAGCATATATACTACAGTCCCCACTATTGCTCCTATTATCACGAGCTATTACAGTCTTTAAACTTGTATAAGCCTCGGTAAAATATTAGGTTGGTGCAAAAATAATGATGTAAAAATGTCGTTTTTTGACGTTAAAAAATACGTCAAAAAACACGTCAAAAAACGACATTATTATGTCATTATTTTTGCACCAACCTAATAGTTAATTTTGTGTGATATATGATCTAAATAGATGCTGTAATGGTAAGAACAATTTATAATTTGTACAAAAAGACTTTTCACACCAGTAGTAACTGGTTGTTTTCAGTGGAGATTTTATGACAGCAAGTCTCCTCAATCTCTTTATAACCATCATCAATTATTGTATTTCTATCACAATTTATACTTTGGTGTTAACTGGTGTATTCTGTCAAAGTTTAAGAGATTACACATTTCCTAAATACTTTAATAGATTTCTCAATATGCAATGATTTTCATCAATAGTGTTGTCTATACTGAGAACATAATGAAATTGTTCTGTAAAACTTCTCTTTTCTCAATTGATTATAAGGTGCATTTGTCACTCATATATTCTACAATTTCTATATCTATTGGGTAAGGTCATGGTATTATTTTTGTTTTGCACAATCCTCAAGTTCAGTCTGGAATCTATCAATATTTGATGTCGTCTTTGTTGATTAGAGTTGTGTCTGGTTTTCTTACGTAGTTGGGATGGTCAGTTGGTGCCTCAAAATTTCAAACTATAGACTGACCTTCCCATTCAAACAGCAAAAAAGACCAGACATAGCTGTAAGCAGCAAAGAATAAATGATATAAGTTGTTATTGTTATATTGGCATCATGATCATAAGTAATAGCAGTAGTAGTAGTAATAGCAGCAGCAGATGATGTTTTTGTTGTTATTGTAGGACCCATAAAGCAATGGGTTATTTATTTACGGATTGGCTCTTCTGCTAAGGGTCAGACAATCAGTTTTATTTCCTGGTTCTTTTCTAAAGATCACATGAATATCTGCATTCTGCTTAGAATCAAAGTGCCATTCGCTGGCACTTTTGCTGCAGATAAGTGTTGTAGTATCTGTATACTCTGCCAATGATCATAGTGTCATACACAGGCACTTTTGCTGGGGATCAGTGTAGTATCTCTGCACTTTGCCTATGATTGGAAGTGTCATACTGTGGGATTTTTGAGGATCAGTGCAGTATTTGTGCAGTTTGTAAAAAATATTACATAAACGCACAATATGAATACACATTGCATTTTATTTAAGTAGGTATTTGTATAACTGATATATAAATAATTCTGTTCTGTTTGGGTAACATGCTTGTTTAATAAATTACTGGATGTGGCGAAATTTATTGTAATTTTGACATTTACTTTATATGAAAAATCTTACTAACATGTCTGTCTTGTGTTAAATGGAAATAAAAAATGAAAGAAAATGTTAAACTTGTTTTCATTATTTGAAATGAGTTTAAGGAATGAATATTATTTGGAAAAGAAAAAACAAGTCATAATGGATATGTCATTTGTCTGATGATGGAGGTTGAGTGTTTGATTCAAAACTGGATTCACTTAATTTTATATATCTTGTCATTTAGCATGACAGAAGAAAAACATGAAATAAACAGAAAATTACTGTTTATTATATATTTATATGTGCACACACACATCAAATATATATATATATATATATATATATATATATATATATATATATATATATATATATATATATATATATATATAAACAATGTGGACTGAGTTTGTGTCAGAAATAGAAATTTAACTGTGAAAGCTAAAAAAACAAACAAAAAAAAAGTCAAAAAACTAATACAGAATTTATCCATTTCAATGTTTCAGTCAGATGAAAGGCACAATGTGTGTGTGTGTTTGTGCATAAAATTCAGCTATAACTAAAAAATATAGATGTAAAATGACTAAGAATAAAGGCAAAATAAGAACTTAATGAAAAGAACTGTTCATTTGCCTTTATTCATATGTATGTATGTATGTATGTATGTACCTTCAAAGTTTCACTAATAATGACAAAAGTTTTTTGTCAAAAAGTTTATTAGGATGAAAGACCAAAGAAGTTTTTGATTAAATTATATTTTTAATCCTTTCTAGAACCTTCAAAATTTTGGTTTAAAATTTTATTTTTATTAGGTCAAACAGGTGACCATAAATTTGCAAGGTAAATTTTATCTTCTTTTTGTGCTGAAAAACACATTGATTTAGAAATTCTTGAACAAATCAGATAAATAGTAGATTTTAATGAAACTTTTCACAACTTATTGACAAATGAATGAAATTATTTTAGAAATGTCTATTTTATAGAAACTCATGTTAAAAATTTTTTTCCAATCTCCCATCCCCCACTTATTTAATTTTATGAACTTTCAAGAAAATCTGCTTTGTATCATAAAATAAAAAAGCAGTAAAACAAAGACATTATTTAATTAGATAAGCTTTTAATTGCTTTTATGAATAAAATATATTATGGACACTATTGTCTTAAGAAAGAAAAATTTATGAATAATGAATTTTTACAAGAATGTTTTTTTATTTTTTTTTAAATTCTGTATTAATTTGTACCTGTTAGGTGATATTGTTATTAAGTAAAAACTATATTTACTAATCATGAATGAAAAAGTCACTCACACCCAGTATTTTAAAAGGAATTTCAAATTTTTTTTTTTATCCATATGAATGTGCCGTTTTTTTTTACAAATATGGACCTCCATACATAACATTATCAGAAAATAACAGTGGTAACTATATTAAATTTAAAACCAAAGTAGCTAAAATTCAATGAAATATTAGATTACTTGGAAAATTTTCCTAAATTTTTGAAATTATTGGGTAATAAAAAATTTATATAAAAAAGGTGCTATATTCATCAAGTAATTTTTACAGATATGTTCCCCATAGAAAAAAATTCTCAAACAAATATATTGAGATAGTTGTCAACACCTTACAAAAACACCAACTTTCCTATTAAAGAATGCTTTTCTGCCATATTTTAAACTAAGAGTAAGTAATTGTTTCAAATTGGATTAATTAAACCTTAAATCAGCTAATCTTTCTCAAATAAAATTTCAGAAAGATTTTTTAAATAAAGAAAAATATGTTGTGCTGAGAAGTTTATAAATATAGTTAATCAGCCCTTTTTAACAATTTAAAAAAAAAAAAACTCATTTCAACATTTTAAATTGGTTTTGAAAATGCAGCAAAGTATTTTGCATATTGGAAATATTAAATTTAATGTATGAGGTTGAAATTAAAACTAAAAGAAAAACTTCAAGAAAGATTTTTCATTTTTAAAAATTCATTTTAACTCTTAGGTATTTTTTTTTCTTTGTACGTTTTTCTGTCTGTAACATATTGCTATGCTAAAGTTATTGCCATTGATGGCAGTATCTTTGTATTGGCACATTTGAATTCTTCCAAGATATCAATGAAAATGGGAGGCAAAAGGCTGACTCAATCAAAAATAAGAATAGAACAATAAAAAAATTGGAGAAATATATTTAAAGATTCACACATGAAAGCCAAATATTAGTAAAGATGTTAAGAAAAAAAACACTCTTTTTTTTTTTTTAAAGTATGGGTAAATTAGTAAAAAGATGAATAAACTGTTAGAAAATATTTTGTTTCCTTTTTAATATTAACTGTATTTTTTGTATCAAATAAACTTCTACACTGATTTAAAAAAAATTATAATATATGGTTAATTTCTCTTTTCTGGATCAATAATTACAGTTTAAAAGATTTGTTTTTGTATTCTGTTTCTTGGTTAAAGTTGATATTTATTTAAAAATATGTAAAGTCATTTGATAATGTAGTCTTGGACACGTTTTTTTTTTCTTTTTGTTTGTTAAATCTTTAATCATTTCAACCCAAGCAAGACAACAAAGCCATTAAGATGCAAGGGTCTTCTGAGTGTTAGAGAATGAGTAAAAAAAAAAAGTATTGAGGAGAGAGAACAATAAAAGAATTAACAAGATGGTATATAACGATAGACATTGCATTTAAATTTTTTGAAGATCAAAGTTGACTAGGAAGTAAGAAGCTAGAAGAGTTCCACGAGCAAGAAGTGCAATAGAAGACATGTTAATATAGAACTTATGGTTATACCCTAGCCATTTTAACTGTAAAATAATGAGATCTTGCTGCCAATCTAGTACTGTGCTTAAATTCATAAAGTCTCAACTACCGTTTTTTTTTTTTTTAATTCTCCGTTAAGGATGTGCTGAAAAATAACACTTTTCTGCTAAAAACTCAAATCTATCAACTGTAAGTGTTTTCTATTGTTTGAAGCCTTTTTTTTCATATTTTTTTTAGTATAGAATAGATTTAATGTGTGATTTATGGCAATCTAACCAATGACAGAGTCTATTCAGATTTTTTTTAAGATTATCTCGGAAAAGATATTTTTAATCAACATGAATAATATACAAAGAAAAAAAAAATGAATGGAAATATATTGTAATATAACAAAGTTATCTACTTATGTGAATGCTTTGTTCAATCCGTCCATTTAATATTTCAGCCATAACTGATTGAAATGGTCACATCAAATTTCATTGTTTGGTCAGACCATTTATAGCAGTTAGAGACATTCCCAGATCGCTCTGACAGAATCTGTCAGTTTCTCTTTTGTTTACTTCATATTACATTTTTCAAAATGTATTGCTTGCCTCTTTCAATCTGATTTAGTAGATAATTATTATTTTTTTTTTATTCATCTTTCTCTCTCACTATTCTAGACATTTTAGTTTCTATCTTATTTTTTGGTACAATTGAAAAACTTGGTTTTGGTATTAATTCAAATATATTGCAAGTTTATCTAACTTGCTTAATGTACACAAAATTGAAATGTAATTGTCAGTATTAAGTAGGGTGTCACAAAATAAAAGGGGAGGATATCAGTTGTTGAAAGTGGTGGAGCTAAATAAGAAATCAGTTTTAAAGATTCCTGATCCTCTCATAAAATGAATATTTTTAGATATATTAATCACTTGTAAACATTTTTTGCTTTAATTTTAAATAAATTTGTGTTTATTTCCTGGAATGAGATTGAAAGACTTAAAGGATTAATACAAATAAAATTTAGGCTTACAGACATATGTTGAAACACTGGTTTCTGTTCTATCACTGAAGTTAAACAATGTCGAGCCAGGTATGTACGTAGATGGGTGACCACTTGGGAATGGTGTAATGAATAATGGCTTGGAATTGTTACTCATAGAGCAGAGTTCCAATTTCAATTGGGTTCATTATATTCAATTATGAACAAATACCTTTGGTAAAGATATGAATCCACTTCTTCTCCCCTCCAGCCATGGGCTAATTAGTAAGACTTGTGTCACTAAATCATTATCTCCAAAATAAATTATTATAATCTAAAAATATTTTCTGCTTTTAATACCTTTCCGTAGAAAATGAATCGATCATTAAAAATTTGTGACTTAGTTGCTTGATGTTATATTCAACACCTTGACTCTTGAGTTTTCTTTTTGATAATAAGTTTTAAAAGCTAATGTATTGGATTCTGGGGAATTAAATTTTGTGATTTATTTTGAAAATGAATGGATATATATGGTTATAAGGGGGGATACTCTGAAATGGTCTCAAAATCTTGCCAAAAATAAAAATAGCAGAAAGTGTTTTTAATTGGTTTCTTTCTAGGATTAACAACTCTTCAGCACATTTTAGTCTCATGCACTCATTTTTTTTTTTTTTTTTTTTTTATTCAATTCGCCCCAAACAAGGCAATAATGCCACTAAGATGTAAGGGACTACTGGGAGTAAAAGAGAATGAAAATACTTTAGAAGGAACTGGAAACCAAATCCTATGTCTTTTGTAGTATTGATAAATTTCTATTTGATTCTGGTTATCTTTTTATCTCAAGAAACAAGCATTTACATGATAGAGGACCCAAACATAACTGGAATTAAATTAAAAAGAAAAATATTTTAAATTTTACTACTCAAAATTGTATTTTTTTTTAATTTTATCCTACACAAAAAAATGGCATAAATTTTGTGGAAAATTTTTTAATTTTCAAATCTGTTACTTGTTTGTTGGCATAAGCTTCAAGAAAAATTAATCACCTTAAATATCTCATCAGTGGACTGACCACAACTGCATGATAAAGTTTTTAAAGATTTTTGTCATTTTAGCTTTTTGGCCACATTGGTCATCACATTTGAGCACAAATACAATTTTTTTACACTTGCATTTTACCTCAATTAAAACTGATTCAATGGCTGTTTTCCCAACCAAAAAATAACTTCTCACTCTGCTCTGTTTTTTTTTTTTTTTTATCAGCCATTGTGAAAATTGCCAAACATGCTTAAGAACTCCTAAACAAAATACTTTAAGAAATAAATGGCATGTGGTGAACTAGTTAAGAATAATATCAACTTCTGACACCTATTTTTTTTCAGGACATAGGCGGTTATGGCTCCCCATGGCTTCCTTAAACATCTGTGAATTTCCATGATTTCTTGAGAAAGATAGTAGATTGTTTTCCTGCTGTTTTCTCTACCATTTTAAATTCAGAATAGTTCTTTGTCGACCATCCAAGTCTACAGAACCCAGTCTACCATGCCATTTAACCTATAACTAATCCAAAGGCTTAAAACAAGGAAAGCTGGGAGGTAACATATTGGGTATATTATGATCATTAAAATTTTTATTTAGTTGTTCCCAGAGTGTATATATCATGTGTGAAGAGGGTACAGTCCTGCTGAAATATGTATATGCGTAAATGTTAATATTCATAGTTAATTGGGTGTGTACATATATATAAACACATGTAGACTAAATATAGCGATTTTCCAAGTGTAGCTTAGATGTGGCACAAGGCTGAAAGTAGGGGCACCCAGTGAGGATCAAACTCACTACTCAGTCGTAACTGTTCTAGTGAGATAAGCTTGCTAACCATTACACCACCTTGACCCTGCCCTTGTGCGTTGGAAACCAGGCAGGCTTGATGTCGCGGAAAATTGGCACAGGGTTGCAATGGATGTAACCCATTTCGGAGATCAACTATACCTGAAGCTGATAGATTGCGGCCCCAATCATTTTGCCATTTGGAAGCCCTTGCACCGCCAAGACTGCTAGCATCATCAAGGAGCTGGAAGTAGTGTTTTGTGAAAGAGGGTCGCCGGTTGAGCTGCTTACGGATAATGGCACAGCGTTTTGTGGAGAGAGGTTTGCCGCATTTGCAAAGATGTGGAATGTACAAATACGATTTCGCTGTGCCCACGTACCATCGGGGAATGGGATAGTTGAGAGATCCCATCGTACAATAAAGTGTATCGCGACGAGAACACGGTGTTCAGTTTTAGAAGCTGTATATTGGCACAATGTTACCCCAAAGGACAATAAAACAGCTTCAACTGCACCGGCGAATGCAACCTACACTTACAGGGTCTGCATTAAGGGTATCGACGCAGCTTTGGTGCGTGACGACACAGTCGCCAATCCTTATACGGTAGGAGAGACTGTCTGGGTGAAAAATCCGCACGGAAGGTGTACGACACCGTTCAACAAGGGTACAGTGACATAAATTAAGAGCCCACACTCCGTCTTTGTTGATGGAATACCACGCCACATAAAAGATGTGCGTCCAGCGTGTGGGAAGGATTATTCCGTCAGCAACCACGTTAGTTCTTCTTCTGATGATGATGAAGCCCCGATGGTTTATATAAAATCACAGGATTGCACACCTCAGAGAGTAGCGCGCCTGATGAACCTATGCGGGATGAGCTCAGCGAGACGTCTGAAGAGAGCACCACTGAGGAAGCGCTTGAGACCATACCACTGAGACGGAGCACCAGGCAAAAAACGACCTGCCCCACATTGCCACTTGTGTGATCTAGAGATCAGGGAGGAGTGTAACGAGCATGCACGGAAACGTCCTCGAACTGCGTGTGTGTGTTGTCGCCGGGCACACCTTGGAGTACCAAAAGACGCGCGAGTTGTTTGGTGTTTTTTCTTGGGCGACAAAAGCCGTTGCGGTCTGTTGTCCATCGGCAGCAGTCTTGGGTGCTGTTTTGCTCGTTTGCTGTCGTAAAGTGCTGTGTCGCAAGTAGGTGTTCGTTTTTGTGTCGCATTCGTTGTTGTGTCGCAAGAAGGCGTTCATTGTTGTGTCGCAATAAGGGGTTCGTTTTTGTGTCGCAAGAAGGTTTTTTTTTGTTTTTTTTCCCCCCGTTTTCTTGCACATTATGCTTAGTAAACACTGGTATATAAATTCTTTTTAAAGATGTTGAAATTACATCCAGAAAAGTTTTCACAAATATTCAACACAAGATAATTATAAAGAAAATCAACCGAATATGGAGTTGTTAACTTCTTTAACGCCTCATCTTCATTATTCACACTCTGACTATTGTCCTCATTTTGGTGAGTGCGCCATTTCAGCTGTTGTGCTCTTCATCTTTCATCAAGTGCTTGTTGATTCAGGTAACCTTCAGAGAATTTTGAACTAAACCCTTTATTTAATTATTCTTGTTCCACTGTCCATGCCTAGGGATATCTATTTTTGTTCTTATTTAGTGATGCTCAGTTATTGCTCACCCTATTTTCACTGAGTCAAAGTTTGCACTATCCAGCCCAGGGATTGAACTCATAATTTCAGGACACAGGCAGTCATCGCTCTTCACAGCCTCCTTTTCTTGATTATCTGTAGGCTGCATATGTCTATCATTGTCTTCTACATGGTTTTAAATTAAAATCTCTTAGATAAGTTGCAACTCAGGTGAGAAAGCCCATTCTGTCCTATTACTTAATCCATAGCTAGTGGGGAGAATTTTTTTACTAATATTCACCTAATAAAATCCCAAGAGCCATTCAAGGTAGGGAGTTACTGAATGATGTTACATGAGTATAAGAGGAAGATGTAAGAAGTGCAGTTCATAAGATTATGTAGGAGAGAAAACAGTTAACTTTAGACATGAAGAGGTTAAGATTGTAGTCATCAGTGAAGGAGGACCTCCTCCTCAGGAGTCAGTTGCACAAAATAGCAGCTCTTGGGAAGAAACTGTCTTAGTGGAACTTCCTTTTTACTAAAAGAATACAAAAGGAATGAGATGTGGAAGTGATAAACATGGCATGATGGGTCTTAGCTGTGAGGGTCAGGATTGGTAGAAGTAAGGAATGTAACTTGTCAGAACACTTGTTATGGAAATAGAGGCTTGGAGTGTTTTGTAAAATATAAGAAGAAATAGGATTCATAACTTTGTCAACAACAGCTTTGGCTGGAATTTGAACTTGGCCTGCCATTTCCATTTTTTACATCAATAACAGTTATGCCACCTGCATATAAACAGTACTTGCTTTTGTATGAAAATTAAACATACAAAATACTTCTTGTTGTTGCCCCTTCTGACTAACTGAACTTCTGTCATCACTAAAGTTTTATTTTTACCTGCCAAATTAGGAATTTAATCAATCCATATATCACATTGAAATAGGGCACAAATTTGTACATGACTCTCATTTGTCGCATACACATGAACACATAGATGTATGAAAATTTATCTCATTGTTATTGATGACATTTTTGTCATTACTAATTAAATGCCCAATCATTGCTTTTAATTGCTATCCTAAATTCTCCTTTAATTAAGAGAATACTTGTAACTTGATTTGGATAAATATTGAACTCATCACAAGTGATTAACCCTAAATGTGCAAGTTCTCATTTAAGTGGTGTTAAGTTGTAATTACTTATTATTGATTAATTACTTGAGGAAACAAACAATTTGGACACTGTCATTCCTTAGAATGATTAGTTGATTAAATAGAGGGAGAGGAAAAACAAGGGTGAATTCCAGAAGTGACCAGGTTCAAGAGTTAGTGAAAGCCAATGGGTAATTCTTTGCTATTCTGTTGGTGATGGTATAAACATAACAAGAATAATGAGAATAATTATACTCTTTTATGATTGACCATTTCAGTGCCAAATATTACTTGAGTTGAATTTTGTTGTAGAATGATTCATGTATGCTTCTCTATTTTACTGCATTCAAATAGAAATATCCTTATTTTTTAATAAACAAGGAAGGTTGATCACTATTTTCAATGATTTAATTGTTCTCTTAAACCCCCACATATCCATTAGTAGGGGCCCCAAAAATGATTGATACCTCTACACCCCCAAGGTCTGTAAGACATTTAGTAGGATTTGGAAATTACTTATGGGTTGATAATAATTGTTAACACAGAACCATATCAATATCCCATCATTTCATGCTTTGGTAGACTGACAGTGAAATTGCAATGGTTAAAATGTGTTTTCCTAAAAAACTGCAGCAGGTAGATACAGTAAGTCAAGACAATGTTTATTTTCACTTGAAAAGAATGAAGGAAGTTCCTCACTTTTTTTAAAAGAAAAGTAAACAAGTTTCTTTTGTTTTATTGTGATATTCACTTACACACCTTGGGAAAGGTATAAATTTACAACTTCTCTCTTCCAGCTATGGGTTAAGTAGTAGTAGGGCTTGTATCAGTAAATCATTATCATATGATTTTACTTTATTTTTAATTTTCATTAATGACCTTCCCAATGACATCAGCTCTCAGCTTGGCGTCTATGCTGATGACATATTCATTTACTCCTATCTCAATAGTAAATCTGATCAGCTTGATAAGGTTAAATTGGCAGCTATCTCTTGTTAACTGGGTAATGGATGGCTTGTTAATGTTAACACCTCCAAAACTAAACTGCCTTCTCTTAATCATATGAAAGACACCTTTCTGCCTTCTATTGCACATGGCTGATGCTAACCTCCAGGAGAGTGACTTGTTCCTTCTTGGGTTAACATTCTCAGCTGACATAAAGTTGAAAAACTATTTTGAATCCATTGATAGGTCAGCTTCTAAGAAAGTTGGTTCACTGTATTGTGCTAGACAATTTTTTTATCCAGAATATATCTTACTTATGTATAAGTCTGCCATTTGTCCAGGCTTAGAATATTGTTGCCACATATGGTCTGATGTTCCTGCTATATACCTAGAGATCCTCGATAAAATCCAAAGAAGAATCAGCAATATTATTGGTTCTGATCTGGCATCTTGGCTTCAGTTGTTTTCCCACTGCTGTAAGGTTGCCTCTCATGGTAATTGTTTGCATGAGTTCTTTGCTAAGGTACCCAGACTTCATAAGTACAGTACTAGATTGGTGACAAGGTCTCATCAATTTACATTTAAGTTAGCGAGATTTAACTGGAAGTTCTATACTAACAGTTTCTTCTCTCAACTTGTGGAACTCCCTTCTGGCTCCATGCTTTCCAGTAAACTTTATTCTTTAAAAATTTAAATGCAATGTTAATCGCTATCGACTGTCCTCCTGATTACTCTTCTTTTGTTCTCACTTCATACTAATTTTACTGTTTTCTAATTCTTCTAAACCCAGTAACCTCTTGAGTTTTTGTGGCTTGCTTGGGGCAAACTTACTTTAATCCCACCCCCGCACACCAAATTCTTACAATCTAAAAATACCTGCTGGCTTTAAATAACTTGCAGGTTGATAAGACATAAAAAACAATTCAATCAATCCATCTTCTGTATCTGTCTATATTTCTGAGATGAGGTATTATGTACACTATTATATTATTCAGACTATTGTCCTCATCTTTGTTGCTATATTTATCATGAGTGAAATAAAGGGTTCAGTTCAACATTCCAACAACGTGAAGAAGGCCAGAGCATACAATGGCTGAAATGTTGTGATAAATATGGCAACAAAGATGAGGACAACAGTCCAAATAATGTAAATAGTGTACAATCAATCTTCTGTTTTACTGTGTGTGTGTGTACATATTATATATATATATATATATATATATATATATATATATATATATATATATATATAAAGTGAACATAGAACTCAACACTTAGAGGCAACAGTCTGTTTCATGCTATATGCAATCATCAGGCCTGACGACATGTGGCCTGATGATTGCATATAGCATGAAACAGACTGTCGCCTCTAAGTGTTGACTTCTATGTTCACTTTTATATTTATTTATATTTACACACACTCTATCTCTGATATTGAGCACTTTATCCCATAAATATAGCACATCTTAAGACTATGCTTCTTCATATATATATATATATATATATATATATCTGTATAATATATATATATATATCTATATATATATATATATATATATATATGATGGAAAATGTGAGCAAAATTTAAAGAAACAGGAATATTTTGTTAGAGACAAAGAAAAGAGAGCTGAACTGCTATGTAATATCAATCCTGAAAGCTGGACAATTTCCTCACAGATGTGAAGAGGAAACTCGAGATAACAGATATGTGGTTCAAAAGTAGGAAAATACCATGTACAGAGCACATAAGCAACAAAGATGTGTTATGGAAACAAAAAGCACATTTATACTCAGAATAAAAAAAGAGCTTGTTGAAATTTCTTGGATATATGAGAAAGGAGGCCTTAGAGAATTTCACACTCACAGGACATATCAAAGGAAAGTGAGACAGGTGGCAACAGTGGGCCACATACCTGACAAGGTTCTTTGAATAGATGGTTGGAACAGGTCAGGAGGATTGGCAAAGAGGCAAATGTTACTTAAGACTACAATGAGTAGGAGATTGTGGAGAGTTGTGATCGCCCACATCTTAAAGCAACATGGCATTTAGAATTTTTTCATTATTAAGTGATTTTATAATAAATATATAGCAAAAATACAAAAACAATGCAAATGATATAGTGTTCACTTTAAAAAAAAAATCTGTTTTTGCCTATACATTCTTGTTTTGTGTTTAAACATAATTCAACTGCTAATAATCTGATGAATTAAACTAAAATAAAATTACATTCTCCCCAACAAACAATAATTTTAAAACCAGGGCAACACTCAGTAACCTTGCTAGTCTATTGTAAATTGCTTGACTATACACAGCTGGAGATAGTCAAGTAGACAAGCGTTTATCTGGCATCCTTGTGTTTCTGAACTTAAGGAAGTTGTCACAAATGTGTCAGTGCTTATTTTTCAGCAGAACACAGTGAATTTTTGTATAAAAGACAGAATACTGTTCCAGAAGGTCAGTATGTCATGAAAAGTAAGAATATAAACGACAAGAGACATTGCATTACTGAGGCTACTGGAATTATTAATGGACCCCACCCTCCCCACATTCCATACGTATACACTCTGTACATTGTTCTACAAGCAGCTGTCATAGGTAAATAATGGTACTAAAGCAGCAGCTGATATCTTCATCTTTTATTACCTTCATCTTGTGCAGCTGTTTACTAGACATTTTATGTGAGTGTAAATGCATCAAAATGATTCCACTCAAACTCCTGAATTATTAATAAACAAGTCGAGCGTGTATGCAAAGTGTTGCAGAGAGAAAGTGAGGATGTTGTATCAGTTTTGTTTTGATGAAAGACAAATGTTATAGTTTCAGTATGCTTACATCTCAGACATTCCAAACTTTATCACTTGAGGAACTTTTGCACTGATCAGTCCCCACTGTCAAAATTAGTAATTTTTAAATCAGGGACCCCCATTGTCAGCACAGTATAAACCATACACTTATTTTTCTATTTCGTTTTTGCTACTGATTTTTAAAAATTATATTTCTGATAAAGGGCCCTGCTTCACAATTTAAAGATTTAAATGTATTACATTTTAAGATTTTAGGCAAAGAAAGTGGAATCAGCGTGCAGGGTTCAAATTCCAGCCTACTCTTCTATGTTCATTTTTACACTAATGTGCTTTGGGAAATACATAAATCTATTTCTTCTTTCACTTGTGACCAAGTAGACCGGGCTCTCTAGCCTTGGGTGGCAGCTCGACGAAAAGGACTTCTCCGAATTCAAAACTAGGTGATGGTATTGTAAAACCACTCTATTATCTTTTCCATAATTTACGCATATTTAATAAAAGGAAAGTGTGGAGAGTCATGATTGCATACACTTCAAAAAGACATGGCAATTAAAAAATTTACATTTTATAATCTTGGTTTTAATGTTATTTATCCATGGTCTTGTATGAAAATTGAACTAAAAAATTAAATTAAAACTAATTGAATTAAATTACAAAATGTTGTTCATTAAAACTGGCATTTGATATAATATTCAGTAACTCATAAATTTTGCTTAATTGTACATAAGTTGTTCTCTTCCTCAGAGATTATCTCTTCCATGATTCTCACACGATCCTCTCCTCCATGATTCTCACACGATCCTCTCCTCCATGATTCTCACACGATCATCTCCTCCATGATCCTCACATGATCCTCTCCTCCATGATTCTCACACGGTTCTCTCCTCCCCTACAAGAAGCAGTAGTATATTTACACCAAATTATTATTTGTACAATATTAATTTAACATTTGTTATATTGTTAATATTGCTAGGAAAAATATCTTAAACATTCAGTTTTTAAATTTCTTTCACAACCAAGTAATACAATAATCCTACAAAATAAATAAACCTATCAGATGTTAAAAGCATGTTAATAATTAATGAGAAATTATAAGTAAAGTTGATAAAAGAAAAAAGTAAATATAGGCATGTTTCTATCATAAATGATGAACCTATTTCTTTGTCATTCAATCTTAGTTCAATTGAAGGCAATGTCACATGTTGTTGAGAGTGAATATCCATTGTATACTCTTCTGTTTTGTCTGAATGAGTCTCCTTGTAGCTGAGAAGCTAGTCTCTTAGAAATTGGTTGAAAGAAATAGTAGAAGCGCTTTCAAAGCAACTTCAGTAACTGCAGGATATTCTGCTTTTACTCTTATCCAATATATCTTTAGAGACTCATCTTTATTTTTTTTTTTTGCAGTTGTCTATGGTTCGTATACTCACACCAACACATGGACCATTGACTCACCCTGAGCTATTGCATTATAAGAATAAAGGCATCTTTTCTTTGCTTGTATCATTAAGTAACACTTATTAAAAATAAAATAAAGCAAATCTAGTTTATTAAATTTAAAATAATGAATAATACAGAGTTTACATGTTTTTGTTTGATTATTTTTAATAAAATTCACTGGACTGTAAAAATCACCTATTTGTTGATGTTGGTTACAATAAATATAGAATGGACATTATTTATCTTATTGACTTGTATAAAATCAACTTTTGTTTTTGATCCTACATGGTCATTTTAAGCCTGTGATTTATCATAGTATCTATGAGTTAAAGAATGGCTGATACAAAAATCAGAATTCTCTTTCATTATGTTCAGAAGTCTTTCCTTGAGTAAGCTTTTGGTATAGAACCTCACACGTAGTTCTTCAGTTCTATTACCAAGCCATATCTCAAAGTAATAAATATACAGAATATTCAAGTCCTTAGTTTTTATTAAGATATTTAAAAGTATTTACAGAATATTATTTGAATATGTACATATATGCACACAAAAATATTATTCTAGACAGCTTGAAGGACATAGAACAATACACACAAAGGACTAAGGAAATGGTGATCATTACCTCAACAAAGAAATTATGGATACTTTTATTCTTTCTCATTTTAATTGAAAATAAGTTTGTTGATGATCAAGTCATTTTTTTTGCATGTTAATGTATTAGGTTGGTGCAAAAATAATGTCGTTTTCTCACATTTTGCATCAACCTAATATTTTGCTACAGAGGAAAGTGTTGAAGCCTTTTCTTCAACAAAGATTTATCAACTTAATGACATGGCCAGCAAACAGTTTGGATCTCAATATGAATGAAACTTAGAAACTGGTTTGTGACAAAACTCCATCCTGTACAGCTGATCTGTCACTTGCTACTCAAAGTTTCAGCTTTTTATTAGAAAGTTCTTCTTTCAAAGTATTTTGGTTGTCATAAAAGCTGGAAAAGGAGTAGCAAAGTACTAATTGTAATTTATTTATTTAGTGATTTCATCATTTTTCTACTTCTCTTTTTTCATTTCATAATTTTTTTCTTTGGTTTGATCGAGAAAAATGTTTATATAATTTAATCTAATTTGTTTGAGGTTTACAAGGTCTGATCAAAAAGTGTTGGGACGGGTGCTATACTACAAACTACAACACATATCAATTCAGCATTTAATTGCCTTCAAAGTAGTCCCATTCTGAAACAATATTTTATCCAGCATTGTTCCCATTGATAAAAGCATTCCTGGAACTCCATTTTTTGGCGGGGCAATGAGCAATTGACTTATTGCATTCTCATGGATTTCCAAAATATCTTGAAATCTTGTTCATTTCATGTGGAATTTGATTTTTGGAAAGAGAAAAAAGTCACAAGGGCTGACATCTGGGGAATTTGTTTGGCCAAAAACTGCTATATAAGCTGCACTGAGTAGGCAGGTGCATTGTCATGGTGGAGTTGCCATTTACAAGGCACATACAATTCTGTCATTTTCTGATAAACAGCATCCTGCAAACATTGCAACACGTCACAGTAGTACTCTTTGTTTATCGTCTGACCAGGTGGAGCATACTCATGATGAACAATGCCCTTGGAGTCAAAGAAAACTGCCAACAGTGTCTTCACATTGCTTCAACTCATTCATGCTTTCTTCAGTCTCAGAGAGGTTGGGGTCTTCTACTGCAAAGACTAAGAGTTGGTTTTGGAGTCATAGTCATAGATCCACAATTTGTCACATGTTATTCTCTGTTCAGTTTTCTCTGCCATGGCCACTGATGGAACCTCTGTGGTGTGAGGAGAGGGCCACACTCTACACACTTTCCTTCCAAGTGCTGCTATAAACAACATAAGTGAGTGAGAACATTATAACAGTGTGCATGTACAACAGAAGTTAAGGTCAATCTGTGCCAAGTGGCTTTACTTACCATAGCAACAGTCCTGATACTTTTTGATTGGACCTTGTATTTCATGAAGCTTTAGTGTTTAGCTACTAAAACTAAACAAATATTGTTTTGTTTCATTATTTATGATTTTGTTTATTTGCTACAAAATATAAAAATAGGTAAACATTTGAATGTGATAAGTTCATAAGTTTTACCAGAAGTCTCTCTCCCTCACACACACACAAAAGATGTTTTATCTAATCTTAACTGTGTTATTGACTAGCCATTTTTGCTTTTGCAAGTTTTGGCAATTGCACAATTATCAGCTAGATAAAGTATTGGTAAAACCTGCATTTGTGATCCTACAAAGCCTGTCAAATGAATGCATTTAAAGTGACACAATAATTAAAAAGAAAATCCAATAAATGACAGAAAAACTGAGTAAAAAAGGAAAATGAAACATAGGCAACAAAAACAAATGCAAGGACAGACATTTACCTACACAATTATAGAAAGTTTTCAGTGTTCAAACCAACTAAGACAGAGAAAACTGTTAACTGGTGACACTACACACAAAAAAAGACATCCTGATGATCATATTTGCATAAAACTTGAGTAGCAATTTGAAGTGTGTGTGTGTGTGTAGTTCAGAACTGGGCCAAGTGGAAGAAAATAGAGGTTAGTAATATTGTGTTGCACCCATCTTCCAAGGGAAGAAATTTTGCCTCCCTTGAAAAAATCAATATTTACAATTCAGGTTGATAGACTGACCACTTATGCTGGTGGAAAATATACACTTACCCCAACCACTAATCAGACCCTATATGTATATATATAAGCACTTACTAGAATGTAGTGGTTTGGGAGATAATCTCCTGAGACACTTTTAGTAAATTTATTCCTCACTAGCTGTCAAAGTTGGCTTAGTTTGACAATTATCTATCTAAGTTTATTGTCATGTATAGAAATTTGGCCATTGACTTGATCAGAACTTAATAGACGCTGATCTCTGATGCAGGAATCCTTATTTTTAGATAATGGAGAATTGTAGTTCTCCAGATCAGCTCACTGCCTACATCAGGCAGGTTAAATCAGCCATAATAATGCAATTTCCTTCATACATTTTTTTCTTTAGTTATTTTCTTATATAAAAATCCATTATATCTGTATTAGCACTCTTCTTAGAACTATCATCCACCTTTCAGAACATTTGGAAGAACTTGAATTGTTTTTTTTTTTTATTTCTATTTTTTTATATCTTTATTAAGATTGGTTGGTAATGTTTATGGTGGTAGATATAGAAAATATCTGAAAAAAGAGAAAATAAATTAGTTGTTGGAAAGTTTGGGGAACTAAAACTTTATTTAGATGAAAAGGTAAGTAGATGTGGCCTATAGAATGTGAAATGATGCAATAAATGGCACATAAATGGTGTGCCTGAAAATCATGAATGTCATTTTACAATGATGCCAACTTAATGGATAAATACAGAGACAAGAAGTCTCTTCTTAAAGAGGATTATACCAATTCTATTTTGGGTTTTGAAGCTAAGTGTTCTCTGTCAGAATTCCCTGCAAATTCACTTTCTAGAAAAAAATCTTTTCCTTGTGGTTAGTGTCAGAATTTTGACAAAATTTTATTATATTTTTTGATAAAATTTTATTATATTTTTTGTTTATTTTTTTCCTATATATTTAAACTTTTTTTTATTTTTTTATTTTCTGCTGATATTGTAATAGTTACTTATAAGGTAAATCTATCCAATACTTAAAGAATAAATTTAACTAACATTACAAACCAACACTTTAATTGTATTTATACCTTTCAGCAACTGGACCCAGAACTTTCACCAATCATGATGAATGAATGTTCCTTCAGGAAGGCCCTGTGCCTTGAGTGCTTATTGGGACTTAAACTCAACCCAGACCTCAAGTAGAACTTGTACACATGATCCATTGCTAAAGATTCTGGGAAAATGGTTAGATCCCTCTATCACTCCAGGAAGTACCTGACCAGGCCTAAAATAGAGTACTGATGCCATACATGGGCAGGAGCTTCCCAGTCTTCACTTTCCACTCTTGATAGTCTAAAAGCATCTCCACATCCTTGTAGGCAACAAATTATTATCCACTTTGCAATCCCTTTCCCAGACAAGACATTGTAAGTCTCTCACTGATCTATCGCTATTTCCATGGTGAGTGTTCAGATCAACTATACTCCATAGTTCCACCAGTCCTAACCTTCACAGTTAAACATGTCATTATAACGAACCACCTTCATCCCCTTCATACCCCACCTTGTGAAATGTAAGTTCCACTCAAGCAGCTTCTTCCCATGAACTGCTGCTTTGTGAAACTGACTCCAAAGGGGCTGTTTCTCTGATCACTGCAATATTAACCTGTTCAAGTCTAGGGTTAACAGTTATCTTCTGCACATATCCACATGAGCTATACTGCTTACACTGTAATCCTCCACCTTGAGTGACCCCAGAGCCTTGTACAGGGTAAACACCACTGAAAAAAGAAAAAAAATGGTGCTAAGTCTATACTACTCATGTTTGATGAGGACTGATTTGACTGATATTTTAACACTAAACTAATTTGTAGAGTATAGAGCCACAGACTCACCAGACTAGGTGCAGCTATGGTTTTAATAATCAGTAGATTTTTAAAGGTGGAATCTTACTCCAGAAGGAAATCAAATTTATTTTTCTATAATCATTGTATTTAAATGTTACTACATCATTATATTAAAACATTATTTTCAGATATCCTAAATTTTGAACACTGAATCAATACAAAACAAATACTTGAAAGAATTTTGACAATTTTATACAAATTATCCATGTTAACCCTGTAAACTAACCTGTGGAGTATGATAACCATGATGCTAAAGTACACAAGTTGAAGCATTCTTCTTCTACATAACATATCCTTTCAGGACATGGGCAATCATGGTTCTCTACAACCTTCTATACCTTGTAACCTTTCGTAAGATTTGTCCCTTTGCTAAACCACCTGTTCTACCATCCATTCAGTCAGTCAGGTGACCTGCTGCTTTTCCCTTCAATATGCTCTGTGTGTATCAAATTCTACAAGCCTAATATGTCTAAGAAAATTCAGCTGACTCTTTCTGATTGTTTTTTTTTTTTTCTGTTTTCCTTAAAACTTCTTCATTGCTTACTCTCTTTCTCTCAGTATCCTTCTGTAGAATCACTTTTCTACTGCCTACAGTTTTGTCTTCACTTATGAGTTGATTGTCTAGTGTTCACTGTCATACAAGAGGATTGATATTATATAGCAGTTCAACACTCTTTTCTTTTTTCTAATGAAATTTTGATGTTTCTTAGTACTTGGTTTAGCTTTTCAAATGAATCTCAATATGCATTCAGATTTCTGTTAAAATACTTCCCAGATATTTAAACTTCTTTCTGACATCTCCAATTTGTAGTTTGTGTCTTGGCTTTTTTCTTTTGCTGGCTTATACATTAGTAATCATAAAATCAAGAATTGTGAATAGGCTAATTAAAAAACTTTCTCTTTGCGGAATTAACTTTGGTGACTTCGGATTGAAAAAAGTTAGTGTAAAAGGAAATTTTAAAAAATAAATCTAGTTTGTCATTTAACATGTCCAACAGTTGGCATCTTCAGTGTATTTCCTTTAAAGGCTGGTATTTGTCCGGAACTATTCACCTGTAGTGTATGCACTCAGTGACATTGTTACTACTAATATTTCTTCACAAAGATAATCGCTATCTTTTCTAAAAGTCAAATGGAACAAAAAGTAGGGAAAAAAATCATGAATATTAAAAGAAAGATGAAAAGATTAGATTTGATATTTATACACGTGTTTCTGACTTTTATTTAATTTGGAATTTTTATTGAAAATTTTTAATTCATATTTTATTGAAAATTTTTAATTATATTTCCAATAAACTGTATAGGTCGCCATTTTCAAAAAAAATATTACGAAAAAAACTAAGAAGAAAGTAAAAAGTATCCAACCTTAATGTGATTATATTTAATCCACAAATGAAAAACTGTTATGGCATCCAGCAGACTTGGATTCTTGTAGCTGATAAAATAACTGTAAGCTATGAATGTAAAAATTATATTAAATACCAAATGTCTTAAGTCAAAACAAGTTTTTCTTTATTCTATAGGCAGAGTCCAAAAATAGATTTTTATATAACTATTATAGCTCAGTAGTTAGAGCATTGATCTATAGATTACAGGGTTGGTATTTGTTTTTTAACTTAATGCATCCATTATTTATTTGCAGTGACAAAGGACCATTTATCTTTTTTAATAACATGTTAAACAAATTCGATATTTTAGTACTTCCATTTTCTTTGAAGGTAGAAAAAGGCAATATTGCATTAAAATTTTTTTAAAATGTACTGTTATGTCTGATTCAGGCAAATTGGAATCTGAAGATGGTGCTAATAAATATCAAAATATGAGCAACCAGCAAAATGTGGTCAATTATGTCCCTTGCCAATAACAGTATTAAAAGAAAAATCATCATCTTAACAATTTTCAGGGTTTTTTTTTGTGGTTATGATAAACTTTAATGTTAGTTGTATATTATCCATTGAAAGAAGTGGTTGATATTCAAGTTCAGATATAGAGCTGGGATTGTGAATGTTAATTTTTAAGATAGATAGATTTCTTTCACTTGGATGATGGGTGTGATATAATCTCTTATAATCTATAATCTTAATTTTCTTCTTCCTTTGACCCTGTACCACATTTAGTTATGTTTGAGTAAGTTGGTAAAGTAATACTTTGAAAAGTCATTGGTTCTGTTAAGATTTTGATGTATTTTGATGTTTTTCAGAGCAGTAACTGATAACAATATTAATAAATATTGTCACTTCATTTTTTGTCAGGCAAATATTAGATTGAAGTTTATTTTTTTGGCATTACCATAATTTTAAACAAGTTTATAATGTCAAAAACATGATGTTGTTAATATTGGTAAGAGATGTCTGAATATGTATTTGGCAGTACATATCATCTTGCTCAAATGTACTTTGTGACAGCATTGAGTAATAGCAATTGTTAGTCATGAGTACTATGGCTGAGTTAGGCAGAAATCATTGATCAATAGAAGTTTTATCTCTAAAAGGTAGGCATGCCAATCAAAATTCACAGATGTATGAAAGCAATGAATCATTGCAAGTACTCAAACAATTCATATGCAGAATAAGGTCTGGAATGCAAGGTTACATTGCAGTTATCAAATGGCACAAACAGTGAGAAGTCTGAATTTTGCATTTGTTGCACATATTCTGTGCAGCTTTGATGTTGGTACTATCAGACTTCTGGTAGTTCCAGAAATTGAAAATGATGATTTAAGGTTATTACTTTTCATCTGTTGCCTAAGGTCATTCAAAAATTGAATTAAAAATTAAAACAAAAAAAAAAACATCTTGAATAGAGAGAAGTGGATAGAATGTTTAGAAATACAGTGGTAGGGGAAACAAATACAAATTATAAATATTCATACACATACACATTTTTATTTATATAATTTTTAATGTATTTCTAACTAATGAATAAATATACTTTTCATATAATTAACGGTACACTAATGCATAATAACTGAATATGCATAGAAAACAGAAAAAAATTGGATTTAATAGAAATAAATCCCATTTATCCATTTTAATGGGTGAAAAAAATATTTATAGAATATAAAAAAGAATATATAATCTTCATTTAATACTTTGTAGAATAGCCATTATTCACTTCCACAGCAATCAACCTTTTCTTGTAGTTCTTAATTAATGATTTGCAAATTTTTGTTAGCATTTTGTTCCATTCTTCTCCGAATATAGTCTTCAGATATGGGATGTTTGTTGAAGCTCTTGATTGGATTTGAATTGTCAAAAAATGTCAAAGATTCTCAATTGGGTTTAAATCTGGGAACCGATTTGACCATTTCAGGATATTTACATTATTTTCAGCAAGCCATTTCTTTGTAGATTTTGCAGTATGCTGAGGATCTTTATCTTGCTGAAAAATCCAATCCAGTTCAAAATTTTCAACGAAAATGATTAAATTTGCTTTCAAAATATTTTGATATGCTGCGGCATTCCTTCTACCATCTGTTACTAATATGTTACCAGTAGCTTTTGTAGAAAAACATCCCCAAACCATGATGCTGCCACCACCAAATTTCCCTACTGGAACTGTGTTCTTTTGTTTGAAGGTATCACCATCTTTCCTTCAAACATGATTTCTAGAATTACGTCCAAACAACTCAATTTTGATTTTGTCTGTCCACAATCCTCTTTCCCAAAATAATTTTTCATTTTCCTTATCCCTATGTTCACAATTTTACTCTGGCATCTCTGTGTCTTTTCAGTAACAGTGGCATTTTCCTAGGGGAGTGTGACTTTAGATGGTTCTTATGAATATCATTGCTTATTGTCCGTTTCCTGATGAAAGGAAACCATCCTACAAATCTTGACGAGTAACCATTGGACTTTGTTTAATTTGATACATTAATTTCCTTGAAGATCTTGAAGAAATCTTCTGTGGGGCACCTGTTCTTCTTTGGTTTTCAACAGTTTTGAGTTTTTATACTTTGCAATGAATGAACTAATGATAGTAAGTGGAATATTCAGGTTTTCTGAGATTTTCCTGTAACTTTTACATTCTTTTCAGAGATTAACAGTCAGTCCTTTTTGCAAATTTGTCAATCTTTCTCTTCTGGTCATGATGATAACCTTCTTGCACGAATATCAATTATAGAATGTTATGTTTGTATTTTTAGGCTAAAAATAACTACTGATAACATTATTAGAACTTTCTAGAATATTCCACGTGAATAATTTAGAGTAGTAAAGCAATTTAAAAGTTTTAAAATCTGAAATTTGCATTGTATGAATACTTTTTTCACCCATTGAAATGGATAAATGGGATTTATTTCTATTAAATCAAAATTTTTTCTGTTTTCTGTGCATATTTAGTTATTATGCATCTGTGTACAGTTAATTATATGAAAAGTATGTTTATTCATTAGTTGGAAATACAATAAATTAAAAATTTGTATGTGTACGAATAGTTGTTTCTCCCCACTGTATAACAGCACTAAAACTGTCAATGCATTGAAAAATAAACTTGTAATTTCAAAGAGAAATGCATTTAGTTGATTTTGATATCAATTTTGCTATTCTATTTGCTTTGAAACTTGTTTTGTAGAAACATTGAACACTTCTAAATTAACCCTCATAATTTTGAAGAGAAATATTTTAACTTTATTTAGATATCAGTTTCATTATTTAGTCTAAAACAAATCCCATAAAAGGATTGTAAACATTGTTTACCAATCAGCTTTCGTATGTCTGAAGGGCAAATTATTTTTCTTAATTGAATAGATATTTCAGTTAAATATTCATTAAATTTGCAATGTAGATCTCTATTAATAATATAAAAAGACATTTTGAAAATAAAAATTTTATCAAACATTATTATTTGTATATTTCCGAGTTTTGCAAAAATTTATTCTCAAGGATTTCATTAAACAACAGCATTTTTACATGGTATTGACTGATTCAAAGCTCAGTAATTAGAGAGGTGGCTGTGAGTTTTTTTCTAATTAGTTATAAGACATGAATCAATAAAACACAGTCAATTTTGGGAGTCAATAAATCTTGTATTTGGTTGAATAAGATTTAATAATAAAAAGCATTTGAGTTGAAAGTGAAATTTAAATTATTTTTGAGAAGACTTGGCTTTTTTCAACAAATAAAATATGACACAACTGTATTATTTTATCATTGATAGAATTCTTCTCTCACATTTCTTGCTTATGGACCTCCTCCTCCTCCCTCCTCCTCCTCCCTCCTCCTCCCTCCAGCCTCTTGTTTTCCAGTCAACCTTGTTAGGGTGAAATGATTAAAAAAAGTTAAAATGAGATATCTATAACTTCATGATGACATGCATATAATATGAATAACGCTTGAGTTATATCATAAAATCTCACGCCATCAAATAAGTTATAAATATTTTTAATAGAAATAATTATTATCAGCTGAAATATCCAGGATTTATTTATAATATAAATATATCCTGAAAATTTTACCAACATTGAATATACAAATTTTGTGAAAACATCAATGTATATAGTGAAATCAGAATAACCTGTGCATTCTATACAAATAAAATTCATTAACTCCAACTTAAAAGAGCAAAAGCTTATGTTCCATAGAGTTTACAAGCATGTAAATATGTAGAAATCTTACTTTTGTTTGGCACCAGTGAGGCCAGAGTTTTATCCTCTCTATTTGATAATCAATTTTTAAATTTATTTTTTCATGTGATGTGGTTTCAATATGTAGGCAGTCATAATTCTTTATAACTATGCTTTAATATCTGTAAATTATGAAATGCCATGATTGTTTTTGGTAAAGATAATGGTTTTGATTTCTGACTGGTTGCAAAACAAGATTAGAAGGAGTCTAGTTTACCTTGCTATTTTACCCATAGCTGAAGTAAGGAGATATGGTTTCATGCCTTTCCCAGAGGCATCATTGCAAAGGGAATACAAACTATCTTGGTCGCAATTTGAACTTGGTTTGCCAATTCCATTTTGCATGCTGCTAACTGTTAATCCACTTCCTGAATAATCAAGACCATTCTATAAAGTGAAAATGTTATTTACACTGTCATAATATCACTGATTAGATTGATAAGTCTGTAGCCTCATATGTAGTTATTTGAACAATCTACCCCGTAGATTGAATAGAGGGTTCAGTTTGAAATTCCAACGTATATCACCTGAAGAAGGTCAGAGCATACAGGGCCAAAATGTTGTGAATATGGCAATGAAAATGAGGAGAACAGTCCGAATAATGTAAATAGTGTAAATAGGTACAATACCTCATCTCAGAAATATAGCAGATGTAGTTATTAGTTGAAAATATTTGATCTCTGCAATTAATGGTGTTATTTAAGTGCATTGACAAGGAAGGAGATTATTTTGAAAAATAAATATTTGTGTAAAATAAGTGCTTCTTTTCATTATTAGGCTAGAAACTTATTGATATCATCACCAATTCTATAATTGTGTGTGGTCATGGATTTGCTATGCAGCTTCATGCTTGATTATTTTCATCCACATATCTGCATTGAAAGCCAGGGAAGTATTTATTCATGTGTAATGTATTTTGGGTAGGTAGACCTGGCAAAGACCATTCCTCTCTAGGTCAAACCACAGATCAACTTCTTGATGTTTTGTATTTCATTTATATCCAGTACATGGATGGAGAAGTAGGTACATGAATAGGTGCAAATATTTAACAGAAAAATGTTTGCTTTTATTTGAATGTGTTTTATTTGACGTATAAAATTTTTAATAACTTAACGACTAAAACTTTGCTGGTTAATAATTTGATATGAATATTTTTAAATACTGCGAATTTTTATCATTCTCTATAAATTATGAGTTAATCAAATTTTAAGTTAATATCCATTTAGTAGGGATTAATGGATCAATTAATAGAAAATATAGTAATGATGTGACTGCTGAAATTTGAATCTGTCAAAGTTGTTTGTTTTACTAAATCTTAATTTATATAGATGTTTAAAGTTTTTCTTCCCAAACACTACAGTATCTAATTTTCTTCACTATATTGTTTATGAATTGCTACATTAGATATGGATCAATGCAAAAAATAATCTAATTTAGAATACAGAAAATCTTAGAAATCAGATTAACTTAAGAAATATAAATAAAACTTGTTAGGTAATTCTAAAAGGGCAAACAGAAATTCTCAAAAAGTTGAGAGATTTGCTCCACTTGTTTACTAATAGTATTTACTGCCCCTCCCATGGTGATAAGATGTGGCACAAGGATGTTTTAAAGTGGGAAGCCCAAGTGTATGCATCTGGGCTAAGTCCAAAAAGTGCCTGTTCTCCTGCACTGGTGTCAATATTCCACTGACCCTCCCTCTTTAGTTCAATGAGGGAAATGCTGCCACAGGATTTGAATCATTGGGACCAAGCATCTTTCTTGAATTTGTTGTGCTTTGTCCAAAGACAATTTTAGAGATATAAATGTAGTTACCAACCCAAAGATGAGATGCTTAGCTTATGATTGGCCAGTTCTTTAGAACAATCTACTCAACTCCTGGTGCTTACTCCACTTGCTATTGGCCAGAAGTGAAACAAATCTGCATTTAAAATATGTCTACTCAACTCTTGATGATTATATTTGGCCAGGAGTGAAATTAATTTGCATGTTCTTCAAAAGTTGTCTGCTCATCTAGCTTGCACACCTTGTCTTGCCATTGACCAGCGGTGGAACACATTGGCATGTTCATTGACCTACAATACTGTGGCTTCATCCAGTGGTGAGGCCTGCCTTTTTTTAAATTTTTTTTTAATTTCAAAAACAGCATGCAACATGATGGAGGTGATGGGAATGGTTTGTCTGACAAGGTAAATCACCATTTTCTTCTGAATAGCAATAGATATTCAAAATATTCTCGTACAATGAGTGAGTCTTACAGGTTTTTAAAAATATTTGAGGACTTTCTTGATGAACAATTGAAGCATTATTGGAGGTACATTAGGATTGATATTACCTGACATGATAGCATTCATCAATGCATGATGGCTAAATGCTTTCCTGTAAGTAGGAAAACTTTCTTTGGTTTTTCATTCAAGAAAGAGAAGAAAGATTTTAATTCTAGTAAATAATTGTCTTGAAACAACTAAACCAATCACCATTTTAATTCTTTCATGAAAGAATTTGATGAAAAGATTAAAAATGTGTCTTAAAGAGGAAATAAAATAATGTCTGCGATTTGTGAAGAGTTTCCAAGTCATTAGACTAGGCAAATTCATTTAAAGGAATTTTATCAGCAATTCACTGAAATTTGTGTTGCTTTTGTTAAAAGTATTTGAAGGTATAGTTCTGTTTTAATGGCAGATGAATCATTTTGAATAAAATGTGGGTGAGATCTGTTTTACTTCATCAAAAACTAGTATTCCAAGTCTGAACACATGGTCCAGTTGATAAAAGTGTTGGTTGGATCCAATAACTTGAACCAAAGAGTTGTGAGTTCAGTACCTGGCTACTGCAGTGGAAAGTTGAGTTAAAGGAAGATAACTGGCACGTGGAACTAGAACAATCTACCCTGGTGGACAAAATAAAGAGTTCAGTTTGAAATTCCAATTGCCTGAAGATGGCCAGAGTGTACAACAGACAAAATGATGTGAATATGGCAATAAAGTTGAGGACAACAGTCTGGACAATGTAAATAAGGTAAATAATTACAATAGCTCATCTCAGAAATATAGACGGATATCTGAGAATAGAGTTCTTAAAAAAATGTCCTTAATGGTATTGTAGCAGATATGGTTGTTTTTGAAAATAAATGGATTCAACATGTAAAGTAGATTTATGGATATATTTTTATAAAGAACAACATCTTACAAAAGAAAGAGAAAAATACAGTATGTCCATTAATTTTATAGTTCTGAACAGAACACCACTTAGCAGGCATCATGGCAGACAAAGTGATGTAATTCCCCACAATATCTATTGACATCAAATTTAACAAGTTGCACTCATTCATCACTTGTTATGCAGTTTTCTTTAACCAAGGTTTTGCAGTTCTGATAAAATTCCATACCATCAAATACTTCAGCTTTTAAAGGCAACTACAGGTTGACTGATCCAAAACAATTCCAGCACCTTGAAACTTAGAATATTTAAATTTTGAGTTTCTTATCTATTGCTTCCTTGCCTATATTCTGGGTTTCTTCTTCATGGTTTCTTTAGAAATTTCTTCCATTATTTCAAGCAATAAAATATGAGAATTCAGTGTTAGAATTTTCACTGTCTATAGAGAAAATATCATTTCTGTTGCAAGAAAAATATTTTCATATTAGAGAAAAAAGAAAACCAAAAAGTTCAGGCTATTTTTGCAGGTCATCTTAAATTTTCCCCTTTCATTCCAAACCCCAGCTATAAAATATGCTAATTAGGTATAGCAATGACTCCATAAGGGCAAATGTTTAATCTGTAAAAAATGTGATGTGAAACATTCACTTATAAACTGGTATTTATTAGAAATTTATAATAGTTTAAAAGTGGTAAAAACTGTTGTACAATTCTGTATTTGTATAAATGAAGGTGATTCAGATTTAAATTTTCTGTGCAAATTTTAAATTTCATTGGCAATAAGTTCTCACCACATTCTTTAAAAATATGACCTTGTGTCAGAATTGGTTTTGTTCAATAAATATAGTCAAGATAGTGGAGTGGAAGTTTATTAATTCTAGTGGGATAAAACATTTTTCTAAATTATAAAAAAATACTTGAAAGGATTGAATTTATTGCTAAATCTTGCTGTCCCTTTCATAAACATATAACCAATTTTGTATTGCTTCAAAACATATTTATAGCTAAAAAAAACAATTAGTTATATAATGTTTAAAAACCAAACTGTTCAGTCATATTATGGCAGAATCTTTTTTTTTTTTTTTTGAGAAAGATTCGTTTTTTGAGACTTGGAATAATAAACCATTGTTGTCTGTGAAGGTTGGAAGCTCATCTTTTCCTTTCTGAGAAAATGAAGACAGAAACTTGATAAACTATTTGAAAGTATGCCACTGGTGTCAGCTGATGTATTAATCATTGTAGAAAGACTTGTAAATCTATAAATCAGCCTCAGTTTGGAACAATTTTTGATGAAAAGCTCTTGGTATAACAGTATAGCATTTTATGAAACTATCAGATAGCTCCAAATGTGAATGATAATGACAAATCAGAAGAGACTATAGAATACAATGACATATAAATAATGAGATTCTATTCACCATTATAGAATTTATATATAACATAAGTTTGTCTCTACTGTCAACCAAACAGTATTTTGGGTATTTTTTCCAGTTTAAAAGTTTAATGAACCATTTTAAGCATAAATTGCATTAGACCCTCTTTACTTCAGTCTATACAGGTCCAGATAAGCTTATTCAATGTAAGTTTTCTATTATTACTAACAGAAATGCATGCAATTAAATAACAAAATGAAAAAATATCTTATATTTTGGCCTATATTTCTTCAGGATAAAAGATTTTATTGATAGAATCACATAAAACCACAACATTTGGCAAATATGCATATAGACATGTACAGACATAAAAAAGTGAAAAAAAAAATCAACCAAATACCAATAAATGGTGCATAAATTATTTTTAATTTAATATAAAAATAATGAGAAAATCTGCAGTCAATTGCTGATGAGTGGACTGAATGATTACAAAAATGTTTGTCTATGAAAGTATAGAGTCGAGGTGTTGAATATAACATCAATCAGCAAAGTGACTAATTTTATTTGTATTCTTCCTAGAATCTGTTGTGCCATAAATAGAAAAGTTTGACACACACACAAAAAATATGTTACAGTTTATTTTTGAGAAATAATATGGTACATGGTTGAGAACACAGACTAATGTAATAAACAGTTAATCATTAATCCCTCAATAAAAGAAAATGTGCTGTTTAAATAATCATTTTGTGGGGGTGTTCAGCTACTCCACAACACCCCTCTTTTTTGAATTGACAACTTCCTCTGGCAGTCATACTTTTTCCTTTTTGGGTTTATCCCTATAGTCCCTGTAAATTTTCTTTTCTGTTTACGCAAACTTTTCTCCTCAGGGGCTACTAACAGCATCAGCATGTCGAATAAGTCATAATAACCCTTATCGGTTCTTTCTTCTAGTTATTTATATCCTCCGAGTACCTCTTCCTTATTTGGTTTGTTATGTCTTTTAATAGACTTTTTTGGGCCTTTGAACACATCTTATTTTTCTTATGAACATTAACTCTGCAAGTGACAACTCTGAATTATTACTTGGGTTTGGTGTCACACAATATACCCTTAAAAGTTGTAGGAGATTGTCAACTGATCTGTTTCCACCTGACTTTTTAAGGCTTGCTTGAAAGTGTGTTATGGGATCTTACCCATGATAATAATAATGGAATATTCCATACTTAATAAATACTGTGCCTCAGGAGTAGGCTGGGAGTCAGTAGTTCAAGTTGAGTCAGTAGTTTCAAGTCGAGTCAAGAGTCGAGTCAGAGGCAGTCCAAAACAGAGTTGCGTTCAGACAATTACTGCAAGACATTGGAATAGTGATACTGGTCGAGACTACATTGTTCTCTCTACTAAACCTGATTGTTCATACTAACACTTCTACTTCTCTGTATATATTCCTGTTTGTAAATATATCTGTGTTATTCCATATACGTGTTCGAGTTCTTCTTTATTGGTTGTAACTTGGACTATCACCGTGGTACAAGGAACCGGACCATAACAAAATATCTACAAATCTTTCTGCCTTTCAACATTTGCCAAATGTGTCATAAATAGCAAAGGTTGACAAACATAGAAAATAAGAAGTATTTTATTCTGAAGAATAATATGGTACACAGTTAAGAACACAGACTAATGTAATAAACAGTTTATCGTTAACAGCTCTCCGTCAGTAAGAGAGAGCGCTGTTTAAATAATTTTAGTTCAGCTACTCTACAACAGAATCTTATGTAGAAGGAAGAAAGGAATAAAATATATGCCATTTACAATTCTACATTAAAAGAATGCTGAATACATAGGGAAGTGTAATTTGTAATTTAAAATTAGTAAGATGTATTTTATTCTTGTGGCATTCTAGGCATGTTGATGTCCAATTTGTAACGTCTGATGTCATGTTTGACCAAGCAAAATTTTCACTTATGATTTAAAAGATTTTTTTGAAAGATTATGTGAGTATCGGAATATTTGTTTCCTTAGTGTCGGCGGGGAATGTATGGTCTATGGTTGGTCAATGTAGTGTCACAAAGTGTTTTATTGCTGAAAGAAACTGGAAATTGTTTCAACCTTAAAGAGGTGTTTCATACTATTTTTGTTAGTGTAGAGTCAGGTTTCTCTTCATCAGAAATTAAAATATGACTTAATATATCATTGGTGATTGATGTTATATCTGTGCATGACTATATCAGCTATAATATTTTATTGTCCCTTAATATAATGAATATCTGTTGTGTAATGAGAGATAAAATCTAAATATCTAATTTTTCTAGAGGTTTGTTTGTCTATACTGTGTTGAATATTAGCTAGTTTGCCAGAGGTTTAGCACACAAGTAGGCAAATGTAGCCAAAGCCAAAACTGACTTGAGTCATTTATGGAGAAATATATAGCTGAACAAAGACCCCTCATGCAAATGTATTGGGAAGGTCCATTCTAGCAAAATGGACCAACCCAACTGGTGTATTAGGCGCTCTCCTATAAAATAAGGTAAAATCAGCTTTTACAAGGAAATAGGAGGCAGCCATGTTGGCAGGTAAGTCACTTGACTTCTATATCTCCCTCCTTTCTCCATTGCGGAAGCATATTGGCCGTTGGGGAGGAATTAATTCCCTATTGCCTGGCTGATTGTACGAGAGTAGTCGGGATAGCGCCCTGGGAATCCTCGTTCTTGATGGCTGTGATTGAGTAGGGCCCTGGGACGCTGGTTTATTTTGTAATGTAATGTCACCATTTTCCAAGTCTTTGGCAGATTGATGTGGTCTGCATGTATCCGTAATTGTCGGCTCAGGTGACACAGGCATGGCACTTGGTATGGGGGTCTTGATTATGGGTGCTTCAAGTTTCCTTAGAAACCTACGGTTCCGCAGGGTTATTCTGCCTGATCCTGCAACTCTAATTCTATATTGACGGTTGGGAAGTGTCTCTACTATTCGCCCAGCTATGTCCCATCGACGGCTATTTGGGTTTTGAATGGAGACTGTGTCACCTTTATAAAGTGGGGATAGTGCATGTGCAGTACGGTTGTACTTCTCGATGAGGTCTGCATTGCGTTTGGATAATCTCTGTTCTCGTTTTTGTGCTGCGGCTATCCATTCAGGGTGTGGTTTATATAACTGTGGGTGCGATGGGATAAAATCTCGAAGACGTCTATGAAGCAGGAGTTGCGCTGGTGATAAGCCAATGCCTTGGATAGGGGTGTTTCTATATTGCAAGATTGCTTGTGCTGCCATGTTATTGTCCAAGGAACCCTGGTGTCCTGTGCAGTCTTTTATGAGTCTTTTTGCAGTCTTGACTGCCAATTCTGCACGTCCGTTAGACTGGGGATAGGCCACTGATGAAATTCTTTGCTTAACAGCCCAGGTTTTTAGGAACTGTTGGAATGAGTAAGCTGAGAATGGCGGTCCACCATCTGTACTAAGTTCCTCAGGTGCACCATATGTTTGGAATATTTCTCTGCAGATGGAAATCAACCTGGAAGCAACCGCTTGCCCTGGCTTGATGCGGTACAGAATGAGCCATCCAGTGAGCCTGTCTGCACAAGCAAGATATGTGAAGGATTTAACATAGAACAAATCCATTACAATCTGTTGAAATGGCCATTCAGGTGTAGGTGTCATTTGGATTGGTTCATGTGGTAGACTTGGGGCATTCCTTGAACATGTAATGCAATTATACCTGTAATTGCGAATTGAGGCATTCATTCCAGGCCAGTAAACTGAGTCATTGGCACGCGCTTTCATGCCAACTACTCCTTGATGAGCCGAATGTAGGCATTTTAATATGTTCTTGCGCTGGGAGGTTGGTATCACTACTCTCCTGTCAAGTAGTATTAGACCATTTTCATTGCTTAGGCGGTTACGAACTTCCCAGTATTCCCGGATTGTAGGTGGTGTTGCTTGACGACTGTTTGGAAAACCATTGTCTATGGTTTTCCGTAATAGGGTGTATTGTGTGTCTTCTTGACCAGCAAAACGAATGTGGTCAGGGGAAGTTATGGCAGGATTATCATCTAATTGAGATATTGATGTGAGGGCTGTCAATCTCATTGTTGCACAAGTCTCATCTGATTCATCAATTTCTATAAGGGAGGGTTCTATGGAGAATGTATCAAGTAGGCTTTGTACTGTAGTGACTGGATTGCGGGAAATAGCATCAGAGGCTCTGTGCCATTTTCCAGGGCAGTGTTGCATGGTGAAACGATATCTCAAGCTTTTCTCTTTGAGTCGGAATAGGCGAGGGTTGTGAATTTTGCTGAGATCTCGATCACCAAAAAGTCCTTTGAGTGGTTCATGGTCGGTCACGACTATAACGTTTGGGCAACCTAGTATGAACATGCGGCACTTTTCAAGTGCCCAGCTGATAGCTGCTGCTTCACCTTCTATGGGTGCATATCTTTGCTCAGCCTCAGTACAGAATCTGCTTCCAGCAAACACAAGATGCCAGCCTTCAGGGCAACAGACAGGGGCTCGTTTGATTGCACATGTGCAGTGTTTCTGAAGAAGTAAAAATCCCATGCCGTCTTTACTCCAGTCAGGAGCTAAGCAGGTAATTCTGTTGATGTCAAATGTTGAGACGCCCCGCTTTACTAGTTCAACAATGACCCACTTTGATTCCTGAAATGCTTTCTCAAGGGTCTGGTTCCAGGTGAATTTTGAGTTTTTTTTGACAAGGTCCCGAAAAGGTAGCATAATGGGACTTAATGAATATGCCCAGGCAAGTTGGTTTACCAGTCCAAACCAAGACCTTGCATCGGTGATGGTTTTCGGAACAGGGAAATTTAAAATAGCATTAAGCATTGATTCAGAGGGAGATACACCCGATGAAGTTATTTGAAGGCCACCAAACTGAACAGTGTCCTTACAAAACTGGAATTTGTCTTTGCTGAGTACAATCCCATTTTGTGCACATCTCATTAGAAAATCAAAGGTATGATAGAATGCCTCTTTGATGCCGGTGTCGTAGAGCAAAGTATCATCAACCAATTTGATTTTCCTGGGAATATCTTTTATGACTTCATCATATCTACGGGTGTATGCATCACCAGATGCTAAGTAGCCTTGAGGCATCCTAAGGTACATAAACCTTCCCCACTCTGTGATAAAAGTTGTGAGCGGTTGGGACTCCTCATCTAATATAATAGAGTGGTAGCCATCGACAGCATCCAGTACTGTTTTCTTGGTATTGGGTGGCACTTGCATTGCCAGCTGGAAAGGTGAGGCAGTGTGGTGGGTTTCTCGCTTGCATTGCGAATTTAAATATTGATAATCAATGGTATGCCTCGGTCGACCATCCTTTTTTGTTGTAATGACCATCGTGCTACACCAATCTGTTGGAGTACCAATGGGCACTTGTTCTAATATGCCTCTTTCTATATCTTGCATAAGGGCTTGCCTCACTGGTTCTTTTAAATGGTATGGCACTGGTATTGGTCTGTGTCTTGCCTTAGGGATTGCCCCCTCCTTCAGGTGGATATGTGCTGGTTTACCAGACATGGCTGGGAATTGCCCATCAGTATTAAATGCTGAATCAGCAAATTGTTTCAGCAACCATTTTTTGAGGTTCTCCACATTTCCTTCGTTTGCTGGAAAGGGGATTTCTTCAGGGCGATCTGGTAGCTGAAATCTTCTGAGTTGCTTTTGCTCGACAGCTGCTGTGTGATCGTTGGTTGTCCAATCTAATTTGCTGTGGGTTGTCATAGTCATAGGCGTGGGGAAGTGAGGAGACAGTATGCCAACATCAATACAGGCGGCCTTGCTAAAATATATCTTATCGATGTTATTGCAGATGTACAATGCTTGCTTTGTCGACATTTCTCCAACACTAAATTGAATAGGCAACCATCCCTGGCTTATAAGGGTTGAGCCACCCACAGCACGAATAACTTTCTTTGATGGGATCAAGTTACTTTCCTTGAGACCCATGCTATGTAGGTGCTTGGGTCCTCCAAGGCAGATGGTGGCCCCACTATCTGGGAAGATTTTCAAACGAGTGCTTTGATTACCTGGAATATCTTCAGGATTTCTGGGGTCTGGCCTTGGAGAGAATGGGACCAGTGTTGCTTCTATCTGAACAACACTATTTTTGTTAGAGGACACATATGAGCCTGTCTCCTGGTCAAACTCTACATGTGCAATCAAACTGTCCATGTTAGCTTCATCGTCTTGGAAGCCTCTCACTTGACTAGAGCGATTTCTTGATCGGCAAACTTTTGAAAAATGACCTTGGATGCTACACAAGTCACAGGTCTGATTCCAGGCAGGACATGCCTGTTGGCGGGTGCTGGTTCCTGGGATGCCATGCTCGTGGCTACCACATCCACTACAGCGGAACTTGTTTTGTTTTATAATCAGTTTTTTGGGGCTTCTGGATTGAGGGGGATTTTTTTCCACTTGTGTTTTTTCTTTGCGATAGGTTGATGAACACAATGCTGACATTTCAGTTGTCCCTGCCATTCGTGCTTGGTCACGCAGTGCTGCCTCGAATGCCTCAGCATGGTTGATGTTTTGGTCAAGGGTCTTCAATGAGCTGGCCTTTGCTAGTAAATCTGCTTGGAGAGCATCATTTGCTGTACCTCTGACCAGCTGGTCTTTGATATAGATGTCAGATAGGTCATGACTGCAAATGGGACATGTGAAGTCACAATCCTGTGCTGTACCCTTAAGGCGGACAACAAATTGCTGGATTGATTCGCCTGGTCCCTGGGAAATCGAAGCGAAAGACAATCTATGAACCATAGGGTTCGATTTTTGGGTAACTAATGCCTCCAACATGTTCAGGAGTCTGTTTGGCTTTTCCGAGAAAAATTTGGGGTATGTATTGATGATCGACGTTTGCACAGTCTCATCAGCACAGTTGTATAAATGGATGTTGGTCTGTGTAGGGGGCATGTTTGTCATTTGCACAAATACCTCCCAATCAATTCTGAACTTTCGGAATTGTTGTGATGTCATCTCTGAATGGAGCTGGGGGAGTTTGGCTGCAGGGGCCTTCGTATAGCTGTCTGATGTCAAAGGTTGCTCCTTTGATAGCTTAAGGATAGCTAGGGCATGTCCCATGGTTGTGACACCTAGTTCTTTAAGGATTTCCCGGTCTATCATAGAGAGGCTATCCTGAGTAATATTCTCTTTCACAAACGATTCAGCATAGGTTCTGGCAGAGTCGGTAGGAATGCCAATTTTGATAAGTAGCTCTTGCCAGTCATCGTATCCTGTTCGCAGCGCCATGTTGAATATTAGCTAGTTTGCCAGAGGTTTAGCACACAAGTAGGCAAATGTAGCCAAAGCCAAAACTGACTTGAGTCATTTATGGAGAAATATATAGCTGAACAAAGACCCCTCATGCAAATGTATTGGGAAGGTCCATTCTAGCAAAATGGACCAACCCAACTGGTGTATTAGGCGCTCTCCTATAAAATAAGGTAAAATCAGCTTTTACAAGGAAATAGGAGGCAGCCATGTTGGCAGGTAAGTCACTTGACTTCTATATACTGTAGTTCATGACATAAGTGAGAGATTTGTGATCTGTGTATATTACAAAGTTTCTACCTTCAAGTATACATCTAAATTGTTTAATTGCTAAGTATATAGCCAACAATTCTCTGGAAATGGTGCTATAATTTTTTTGAGTTTTGGTAAATTTTGCTGAGAGAAAGGAAATAGGATTTCTTACCAAATCAATTTCCTGTTCAATTACAGCTCTTATTGCCATGTTGTATGCATCCATAATAAGGAAGATGAATGTGTTTTCACTATTGCTGATGTGTGAGAGTTCAGTGAAGTTTGCAAGGGTGGATTTGGCTGTATTGAAGGCATGGAGGGCATCCTGTTGTAAAGTGTTTTTATTTTTCTCTCTAATAGATTGGTTAATGGTAAAAGTATAAATGATAGATTAGGGATGAAATGACAATAATTTATCAGTCTGATGAACCGTAACTGTTGGATGGAAGTAGATACAGGGAAATTTTCAACTGCTTCCACTTTTCCTGGTATGGATGAAATCTCATTTTGGTCTACCACACGTCCAAGAAATTTAACTTGAGTGGTGCCCAAAGTACACCTGATCTAAATTGATTTTTAATTCAAATTCAGATACTATCTGAAAAACTTGATGCATGTGGTCTTTGTGTTCTTCAATATTTTTGTTTGAAATGAGGATATCAATGTAAACATATATAAATAGTAATCCTCTCAGGACTTGATTAATTAGTCTTTGAAATGATTGGGTGGTGTTCCTAAGACCAAATAGCATCTGAACAAACTTGTATAGCCCAAATGGAGTTTTCACCTATGTTTTGGGAATATCCTCTTCTGCTACCGGGAACTGGAAGTAAGCATTTGCTATATTAATCTTTGAGAATATATGTGATCTGCATAACCCAAGTGTGAAGTTATGTATATGAGGAACTAGGTAACAATCAGGGACAGTGGATACATTTAATGTATGGAAGTGCACACAAGGTCAAAATCCCTTATTGTTTGGTGTTGGAACAAGGTGTAAGGGGATACATAAGGCTTTCAAATGGGCAGATTATCCCTTCCTGTAGTATTTTTATTTTGTTAAATTCGTTTTTGGTATATTCATATGTGTATAAATGATAGATTAGGGATGAAATGATGATAATAATTTATCAGTCCAATAAATGTTCTTAACTGTCAGATGGAAGTAAGTACAGGGAAATTTTCAACTGCTTCCACCTTTCCTGATAAGGGAGAAATCCCATTTTGGTTTATGATGTGTCCAAGAAACTTGAGTGGTGCCAAAAGTACACTTATCTAAATTGATTTTTAATCCAAATTGATATGGGTGGTCTTTGTGTCCTTCAGTATTTTTGCTTGCAATGGGGATATTGTCGATGTAAGCATATACAAATGGTAATCCTCTCAGGACTTGGTCAATTAGTCTTTGAAATGCTTGGGCAGCATTCCTAAGACCTAATGGCATCTGGACAAACTCTTATAACCTGAACAGAGTTGTCACTGTTGTTTTGTGAATATCCTCTTTCATTACCAAGATCTGGAAGTAAGCTTTTGCTAGATCAATCTTTGAGAATATACATATTCCATATAACCTGAGTGCGAAATCATGTATATACAAAACTGGATAATTTGTTTTTAGTGTATTCATATGTGTATGGATGTAGTCATCATGGGTGTAAAAATACTGGCTGTCCAGTAGTTTTTATCCAGTGTTTTTGTTTCATGTCATTAGTATTTTTAAAAGGTTTCATAATATCCTTATATTTGTTCAAAATTTCAAGGAATTCTGTGCTTATGGTAAGTTGTTGCACTTGAGCTGGATGATGTGTATTGTGCATGAATTCTTGTAATATGGATATTTGTTTTGGTGACCAAAATATTTTGTGTTTCCTATTAATTGACAAGTTGAAATGGGCCAATAAATCTGCCCCAAGAATGGGTGTCTGAACATTGGCTTGTATGGATGTCTACATAAAATTTCGACACATGTCAATGTTTAATGCCATAGGTATGAATGCATGTGTCATTTGCAGCTAGTTTTAGGAGACGTGGATTGGGTTCATGTTATGATGGAATGACACTGACTGCTGATCCGGTATCCATTAGGAATTTATAAATATATAGCTGTTATTTTTGTCAACTATGTAAAATGACTTTTTTATGTGTACCAGTAGAGTTAGTTGCAATCACTTGCCAGTTTGTTCATTTCCCTGGTGTCTGTTAGTGTTATGATGACAAGGGTGGGTACATTTTCTTGCCTCGTCACTGAACATGTGGTGATATCAGCAAATGCCATTGGGGTGTGTTCTTGTTCTTCTACAGCTAAGACTTCTTTGGCTTGGAGGATGGTTGTGTTCATATGAGGTATTTTTGAATCTCTGTTGTTGCTGATTTAACAACAATTGTATTTCTTGCATTTGCCTTTGTAAATCTTCACTTGCTTTATCAATGTGTATGTCTTTAGCACTGCAATTGTTATCCTGTTTAGGAGTGAGTGCATTCAGTCTTTGGTTGTATGACACAAATTTGTATTGGTGATATCAGCCAGTTTGTCAAGTGGTATGTCGTCTGTCACTATTATTATTTGTACTATGGTGGTTGGCAATTTATCCAGTCATAAATGACATAAGATTGACTCTGACGTGTTCTTCCCTCTGAGGTGACTTTTCATGTGTCTGATGGGTTGGGTGGGTCTTCTGTCACTGGAATTTATAATGTTAAATAGTTCTCTCAACATTTGTTCATCTGAGTGACTTGTCTTTTTAATGATAGCAGCTTTAAGGACAGTGTCTGGAACATCTTCCAAAAGACCAGTGACTTCATTGACTACATCAGAAGGCTATGCTTGGACAACACTTGCAAATTTTATTTTTTGTGATTGTCTCACTCTGGCAGTGAAAAAGAGGAACTAATTCTTTGTTTGTGACATTGTATTGTGGTAATTGAAGGACTGATGAATTTATATCTAAAGGTGCTTCTAACGTGTCTTCACTAATTGTGTATTTACTGGAGTTTCTGTGATTTCTTGATGAGGCTGCTATGGCTTGAATGTTGGGGTTACCACTTGTTGCAGTGGTGGAAATGAATATAGAACTTTGTTGTTGTTGCTTGTACTGTTGTGGAGGTTAATTCCTTCTCCACTTTGGAAAAAGTAAATCCAAGCATCAAATGAAAGAAGACATTGAGTAGGGGCAATTAAATGTATAATTTATTTACTTATATACAAAAACTGGTAACTTCTATCTGTTGCTGTTGCTAAGACAATAGGGAGAGAGTGAGGAAATTAGAAGCTGTTATTGTTGGTGGCATCTCTCTCAGCATGTTGGTGTTGACATCAAATGCTTATCTGTGTCAGGTCTCTTTGAATTTTGGTATATATAGTTTTTAGTTGACTCAAAATTAAAGTTTTGGTATTTTTGAGTGGTAGTGGCTCTGACTGTTCATAATATATTATTAATTTTGTTTTGGTTAAATTGGATGTATGTGTTGAGACAATGCCCAGAAAATGTATATATGCAGTCTGCTTTGGGTTGTTGAACGGTCAACATCTGGTTTGTGTAGAAGATATAGGAGGCACAACAGTTTAAAACTGATATGTATAATTTATTTAAATTTTAATACCTTTCAACTAACACAGAAATTATTTTTAAATGCCAAGTCATATGTTTGCAACTACATCTGTGCAAAATATATACAAATGATATACCTCAAAAGAAAATGTGGAAAAGGAGAGATTCATTTCCTGCCTTTCAAGAGTTGACTAATGTTCAACCAAATAAAATTAGTAGATTTTTTAGTTATTCACCAAGAAGATATCTCATTTTTATTTCCTGTTTAGTTACTTTTCACTCTTTAACCTTTACAAAAAAAATGCTATTTTCATTACACACACACACATATATATATATATATATATATATATATATATATAAACACAAAAAAGATTGTATACATAAGAATTTATCCAATGCATTAGTCATACATGGAAGTAAATTCAACTGCAACTTCAATGCTGCACTTATTAAAAGTGAAAGTAAATTACTTAGGCAGAGTGTTGCTATAAAATCTTACCAAAATATAAATCTGCACCCCAGATATTTTCAAATATCTCATTTCCTGAAAGAAAAACTTCTTTCCCAAGCAGAGTTCTGGCAAAGATGTCAGAAGAACAGAGTTGAATGAACCAGGAACCCAATTCTAAACAGGAAAGAAAGGGATTACTGTTCAAAACATCGGGGAGGAGTATGAACCAGATGGTAGGCAAACCTATCTACTCCTAGGTCTGTTTCTTAGTTTTAGCTTAACCTGTTGAACCTGAGAACTGTTTACCAGTTTTACAATATGTACTGTTGTATTGGTTTATCAGTACAACACTGACAACTAATCACCACAGTACCTCTTAGAGCATAGCCCCAGTTTTAGAGTTTATAAAATAACTTGAAAAAAAATGTATCTGGTGTAGTGTTATTCTATATACTTAGGAATGACGTAAATTTAATGGCTGAACCCTTCGTTTCTATATGTAGGCAAATAATTAAGAACGTTTTGTGTCTGTACAAAAATAGATTAAGATTCTAATAAAATTGTGTCTGAATTTCTGGAATGAGGAGTTATTATTTACACTATTAATATTTAGACTATTGTCAACAATAGCAAAGATGAGGATAATAGTCTGAATATAAATAGTGTAAATAATCAAGTTTTGTCAGGTGTGGATATTGCCACTATTAACTTTTTCTGAAACAAAGATCATCCTGTTAGCTTGATTGGATTACCAAAAAGAATTACACAACCTACATGTAAGTAGAATAAAACAGTTCATTTCTATATTTCTGAGATGAGGTATTGTAATTATTTGCATTGTTTGGACTGTTGCCCTCATCTTCATTGCCATATTCACAATGTTTCGGCTGTTGTGAGTTCAATACCTGTCTAAAACTGAGGTGAACAAAATCTTGGAGAGTTGAGTTAAAGGGAGATAACTGATACTGAGACATCTGGAAGAGGCATGGCATGTGGAACTAGAATAATCTACCTTGGTGGATGAAATAAACAGTTCAGTTTGAAATTACAATTAACTGGAATAGGCTGGAGTGTACAACTACTGAAATGTGAATATGGAAACAAAGATGAGGACAACAGTCCAAACAATGTAAATAATGGGAATCTGTTCATATGAGCAACTATGTACTTGACATTGGCTTCTCTTCATTGCTACTTTGTTACATTACACAGGCAATTCTGAAATTAATCATAATATTTGTTTTAAATTTAAGTAAATTTTTGATGAATTGAATGATTTTATTATCTATGGTATAGCTTTGAGAAAAAAAAAACTGCCAAGTTTAGCTGTAAATTCCTTTTAGAATTCTACCAATCATTTATGTATTGAATATTGCTGCCACATCTGGTCTGCCACTTATGCTTTGTATTTACGGATTTTTGCTAAAATAGAAAGAATTTGCTATGTTATTGATACTGATCTGGCATCTTGGCATCAGTCCCTTTCCTACTGCTGTAACAGAACTTTTCTGACTTTTCTAAAAATATTTCATGCTAACTGTTCAATGATACCTAGAATTTATGAATTTAAATGTACATAGCTTTTCACTTTCAATTTGAGAATAGTAACTTTCAAAATGGAATGATTTATTTTAAGTAAAAGAAAATTAAGCAGTCCAATTTGTTTGTTTTTTATGTAATTAAATTTCAAAGTTAAAATTGTTTTTAAAAACTGAATATAGTTTAATAAAACACTAAATTATTTACCTCGGGATCTTCAAATATAATGAAATACTTTACTTTATCCAAAATTTTATGAATTTAAATTTGTATAAAGTGAATGCAAAACTTGTAATGTTTGTAATCTATCTTTGAATAATATATAAAAGTTAAAAAATATATTCAACTGACTAAAATGTTACTTAAAATTCAATTCTATGGCAAGATCATACAACCAGACTGAAAATGACAAAAAGAAAACTCAAATTCTGGCTTTCTATGAATCTGATGGGTATTGGAGGTCAAAAGCTCAACAAATTGGAGTCCTTCAGGCAACTGCTTACAGGTAGATATCCCAAAGTGAAAAGGAAGACTCAAGAGATGGACAAAGGTTCAGAAAAGTGTCAAATGAGCAGAAAGATTTTATGCAAAACAAAATTGAAGAAAACCCCATGATAACACTTAATGAGCTAGTTGACATCATTTACCATAAATTCAATTTAAAATTGTTCAAGCAGATGTTACATTGGCACCTGGACATGCTTTTATACACTCTGAAAAATTTCAGATTTGAGCCAGAAACAGCAAACATGTTAGAAAATAAAGAAAAGAGAAAAAGATTTGTTGAGGAACTCCTTGCATTTCAAGGCTAGAACTTGTCAATCCTCTTCTTGGATGAAACAAACTTCAATATCCATATTTTAAGGAGTGAAGAGAGATCTGGTGCAGTACAATTGCAGCAACATTAAAAGGTGTTAATATACATGTAATAGGCTGTATCAGCAACTTGGGCTTAATTTACAGTGAAGTCAGGCAGGGATAATTCACAAGTAACTTGATGTGTGATTTTGGTAAAAAGGCCCTGGGAAAGTACAGTCAATCTGTTGTTCTTGTCATTGACAATGCACCTTGCCACTCAAAAATCAAATCACCCTTAGATGGGGAGGATTTTTCTGATGGTCAAATTTTGAGGCCAGGACCTTAGAGCTTCATGTTCAATCCGATTGAGAATGTTTGGTCAATTTTCAAAGCTGAAGTAAAGTGGAAATTGGATGAAAATACCCAAGAAATTCTAATGAGAGAAGGGTTAACCCTGAGCATCAATGAGCATAGGCTCCAGACCCTAGAAAATTACATAAGTGCTGCCCTTGCAACAGTGACATTGGCAATGTGCTCAACTTTCATTGCAGGTATCCAAGGCAAAATCACAAAAGCCTCCCTCTGGAAGATATGACATTTTAATTAACATGCTTTATTTATGAAGATTTAATCATTTTCTTTTATAGAATTATTTTTTATTCACTTGGTTCAAATGTTACTATTTTCAAATTTAAAGTTAGTGTTCCATTTTCGAAGTTACTATTCTCAAATTGAACATGAAAAGGTATAAACTAGCAACAAGGTCTAGATGGAACTGTAAGTTCTATGCTAACAGTTTTTTCTCTTGCACTTCTAGAGTGTGAAACTCTTATCTGGCTTCTTGCTTCCCAGTCAAATTTAATCTTCAAGAATCTAAATGTCAATTATTATATTTTGTTCCATTAATTCCTATTCTTCTATTGTTCTCTCGCCCTAATAATTCTTTTCTTTTATCATATTCTCTTGTACTCAACAACCCCTTGTGTCTTCATGTCTTTATTGCCTTGCTTGGGTTGAAATGTTTCAGATGTTCTATTGTTCCTTTTAACAAGCTCTGCTGCATATTCAGGCATCATCACTTGCAAGCTGTTAGAATTTCTTTTGTGAAGTACTATTTATTTCAAGTAAAAATTTTTATGTTCAGACAATTACAAAGGAAATTGTATTTGTGTCTGATGTCCCAGGAGAATAATTGCAGGATTTTTTTAATATAATATATGAGCTGAATAAAAGAGTGGTGGAAGTTTTTTTTTTATGTTTATAGTGTATAAAAAAGAAAGCGATGAACTGATGTAAATTTGATTGCTAATATATGGATTGCTCCAAAAGTAATGCCTCCTATTTTATTACGTTGGTCTACAATATAAGGAGTGGATGTTGGTGGTATGGCATTAGTGGTTTAAACCATCTTGTCAATAACACATCATTTTTTTTTTATCTTATTGCAGATAGCAGCTGAGTGGTAGTCTGATACAAAAATGCATCTGAAGTAGAGGTGTTTGTTGAATTCTTTCATGTGGAAAAAATGTACCTCTTGACATTCGTTGACACTTAGTGAATTTTTATGGAGATGAAACAGTGGATGTAAACACAGTTAAGCAGAAGGCAATGTTTAATTAATGGTAATGTGTGAGAAAACATATTCTTGGTGGCCCTGCAAAGCTCTCAATCTGTAAGATAAAGAGCTCTTATTTATTGCAGATGAAAAGAAATAATGTGATAAAGATTATGTGGAAAAATAGTGTTTTTTTAGCTGTTATTGTACTAGAAATTGCAGTTTGGGTGGAAATAAATAGTATATATTACTTTTGGAGCACCTCTCAAATAATATTTTTTTTTATTTTATCAATCACTTTGAATTTAACAGAAATGAGAATTCATACAAAAAACGTTTCGAACATGACTATTTCAGTCACTGAGTCACATCAGAGGTAGGCACTGATGTAACATAACTTTCCTTCCTAGACTTTCTCAAATTTAGCCTTCTGTCAGACCAAGATAAATATAGTAAACGCTAAGAATAACCATAGACAGTATTTTTTTTATTTTATTTTTATTCTAGTTTTTCTGAGAGGCAAAAATAAAATCATAAGGCAATAAAAGAAGTAAAATTAAAAAATACAAAATAAAACGAGACTTGAGGGTGTGAAAGTCGTTGAAGCAAACATTAGAAAAAAATGTCAATTTGTGATTCAAAAATCGGATCCTAATCTGACGTCTGATAAATAAGCAATTGAAACAAATGACGAAAGACAAGCGAGAAGAATCTTTTTTTTTAAAAAAAAGAAAATGTCATTAAAAAAAATCTTCAAGGGGAATCAGCAAGGAATTATGATCCGGAGTTACTTCCCTTGGAAAGCGTAAGGTTTAAAATAAAAAAAAAAAAAAATCGAAAAAAAAATAGATAAAATTGGCGGCTCAAAGCAGCTAATAAACAAATTGATCGCCCAAAGTTACTGAAAAATATTGTGAGCATTCACTTGTAGTGATATTCCTTGAACGGATCTTTTGTCTATTATTTTCGAGCAGCGGAAAGTAACTATAATAACAATAAAAACAAAAAATAAATAGGTCATTTAATTTTAAGGTAAAAAGAGCATGGAAATGAAACAGATTCTTTTTTTTTTTTACGATACTTGGTTAAATGTAAATTGGAAAACTAACCTGTATGTTTCTCTTTTTTTCATTTTTTTTAGGAACCATAAAAATATACCTAATGGTTTCAAAAGAACATTCAGAATAAATTAAACATTTGACAAAAAGACTTTGCCACAGATGAAACAGAAATATGGTCTCTAAAATAGAAGAAAATAGAAACAGTCATAAAGAATAATGTCTCTTACATTATAGAAGTCGCCATATCATTTAAGATTTTTTTTCATTGTACATGAATTTGTTTTAAGGCTAAAATTATTATGCATGAATAATAAATTGGTTTTCGTTTAAGCTTAAAACAAAACACTATTGTTCTATTAATTATTTGGGTACGTTTTTTTTAATATTTGATGCTTACAGCTTACATTTTAAAAAACTGTTCGAACTGAATTGTTGAGAAAGTAAAACTGATAAAAATGCATTCTGGCAGACGACATAAAAACTTTAAAAAAACGGAGCGTATATGCAAATACAAGTATCCACCAAAAATAACGTTTAAAGAAATTTTGTGTGCATATATATATATATATAGGAAGAGAGAGAGAAAGAGAGAAAGTGTGTGAAGAAATATAAGATAAACTTTGAAAAGTGCTTCAATGTAATCACTTTCAGCTATTTTGAGCAAAAAATATATCCACTTAAAATGCAAACTTTAACTCTAAATTTTAAATTGATTATTTACAAGATTAATCAATCAGACATTTTGACATTATCTGATGTTTGTTGTAATTTTTTTTAATCATTTCACCTCAAGCAAAGCAATAATGCCACTACAATGCAAGTGGTTACTGAGAATAAAAGAAAATGAGATGATATTTTTGAGGAGAAAAGACAATAAAACAACAGGATTCAAAAAGGCAAAATATGGTGATTTATACTGCATTCAAATTTTTGAAGAACATAGGTGTCAGAGAAGCAAGAAATCAGGAAAGGAAGAGTTCTGCAGGTGAGCAGTGTGAGAAAAGCAACTATTAGAATACAATTTACTGTTACATCTGTTTTAATAATAAAATGATAAGAACCTGTTTATAATCTAGTAGTATGCTTAAATTTATGAAGTCAAAGTACCAAAGAGGAAAGCTCATTAGAACAATTGCCATGTAAATACATAGAAAAGACTCCAGAAAGATATGTCATGTTGGTAGGAGCCTGAGTGAACTAGAGATTCTGGTCAGGTCAGGTCAGGACTGATAACTTTACAGACCCTTCTTTGGATTTTGTTGCGAATCTCTAGATATATCGCAGGAGCACTAGACCAAATATGTCAGCAACATTCAATGCATGAATGGTAGATTTATAAACATGCAAAATGATTTTTAGTGAGAAAGATTATCTGATATGAAACACGGAACCAACTTAGCTAGCAGTAAATCTAGCAATTGATTCAATATAATTTTTCCACTTCATGTCAGTGGAATACATGAGATGAGGAAGGTACAATGAGTTGCTCTCCTGGAGGTTAGCATCAGCCACACTGATGCAAGGCAAAATAGTTCTCTATGATGACTAAAAGATAGCAATTTTATTTTGGAGGTGTAAAAATTAACAAGCCATTTCTTGCCCCAGTTAACAACTGTTTAGAGGTAATTTCTTGAGATCAGCTGATAGTTTTACTTTATTGGACCTATTGGATGTAGTATTAAGACCAGAATAAATACTTGCCATTAGCATAAATACAGAGTTGGGAACTGATAGTATTGGCAAAGTCATTGAAGATAAAATAGGTCTTAGGATAGAGCTTCTCATTAATGTGGAAGGATCTAGAAGAGTGGCTGTTCAACATGACCCTCATTACACAATTTGTTAAAAGATTACATTAAGTTAAATATTTGGCCAAAGACACAACTGGCCCTTCAGCATAGGAAAAAGGCCAGCATACCAAATCCTGTCAAACACTTTTGAGATATCAGGGTGAGACTTGCCACTATTATCTAAAGCTTGATAGACAAATTCCTTAATGATAGTGAACACATTGGTGGTTGACCTGAAAAGTGAAATCTGTATTGTTTATCAAAAAAAAGTCCGTATGATGTGAAATACTTAACCAAATCATAGTTGATCAGAGCCTTTGTGATTTATAGTTACAAATTAGTTTTCTCCATCAAGTGAATATACCACAAAGGATAAAAATATTTAAAAATTTCTAAAGGATCTGCTATTATACAGTAGAGGTAATCTTGCAAGCTATTGACATTCATGCTTGATATGTATAGATCTGGTCCACATTTGGAATTGCTTAACAAATATTATAAAATAAAACTTGAAGATTTGAAATATGTGTGTGTGTTGCCAAAAATGTTGATGCAAAAAAAGTAAATACAAAATGTCTTTAAATGCTACAAAAATTCAATTTAAAATCTATACTTCTGTTTATGTATCTATGTATCAGTATAATTACAAAATTTATGTATGAATTCCCTGAAGATTGAATTGCTATGGAAAATAATGTAATTAAAAACATGAAAAGGAAATAAAACTTACTATTTTTGTTTCAACTGTAACTGTCTTACAATTTGGCGAAGCATGGTCTCTACTTACATTATGTATCTGTACTATGATCATGTTCAAATGACAAGACCCATTGATCTAATTTTTGGCAGGAAGACGTACATGATATCTATATGAGATTGCCCTTGGAAGTCATTTGGAGTCACCAGAGGTCATGAAAGCACATAATATGCCATTGTTAACGAAAGGCATCAATTTCTAGCTAAATGAACCTGATATATTAATTTTTTATGAAGAACAAAAGCTTTTTTTGACCTCACAAATGTTAGGGGAATAAGATCAAATTTAACCCCCAAAGTTACCAGAGATCATTAACAACAGAATCAATTTGTGGTCATTATGATCTACATTGCAACCAAATAATTATATTCTTGGAAGTAAATTGGAGGTAACTTGAGCAGAAAAGAGGATAAGTGGTTATTATTGGAGGTCAGCAGAAGTAACTTTTGGATTAAAATAACTTCTTGTCAACTTAAAAAAAGAACATAAGTGACTAAAAAATTTAATTTATTTTTTCTGTTTTGTTTGTAAAATGTGTAACCCAGAAAATGTTTCCAGAGAAAAATTCTAAGATATTCCAGATTGAAGTTGATATTTTTCAGCTTTCATATATGTAATAGCTTCAAACTGCAGAAACTAAGAATTACTTTATGAATATGGCATGTCTCACTTTTAAGAATAATGCAATCAAAGAGATAAATTTAAAGCTGGAGAGGTTTGTCTGTACACAGTTTTGATACTTTTGAAACAATTCAGAACACAACTAAATTCTTCATCTCTTGAGCTGCCTGGTGTTTCTCCCTACAGGCTTCAAGTGAAAGTTGGAATGTCCATCATACTTCTTAGAAATCTTAACCTTCTGAAATTGTGCAACGAAATTCCCCACCTGTCAAGCAATTTCTCTCCTAAGTTATCAAGGCAGCTATTTTAAATGTAATCGACAAATTTCTCTTTTGAGTATAAGTGGATTTAATTCCCAATGGTGTTTAGCTTTGCCATGATTATCAACAAAATATAAGGTCAATCTCTCAATAGCTATGATCTCAAATTGACTGTTCCATGCTTTTCCCATAGCCATCTTTATGTTGGTTACTTTAAGATGAGATTCAAACAACCTTTTCATACCTGCATCTGGTGGAAGAATCAATAATGTGTAGCCAGAAGTCATTTCAAACTTTGGTACTACATCTTTTGCTTTGTTCTGGGTATTAGAATATTTTTTTTAATAACAGTGACTTTTTTTCTGTGTAAATAACATCAATAATTCTTTTTCATTTGTTGTGTAAGTAGAAACATATTAATATTTTTCCTGATATATTTTGAGTAATTTTTTTCTTTGGGCAATGATAAGTATCTTTGCTAGTATAATAATAAAATTTATACATGAAATAAACTGAAATCATGAAAGACTTGGTAAAAATGCCCATTTTCAGTTTGAAATACTAATAAATGAAATCAACAAGAGTAGAGATAAATTAGGAGACCTAAGCAGATTTATTTTCATAGCACTGCCTAAAAAAACAGGTGCAAACAAATGTAAACGCCACTGAACAATCAGCCTAATGAGCCACATAACAAAACTCATCATCCGAATTCTGATAAATAGAGCATGCAGCAGAATCAGGCCAAAGATAGAACAAGAACAATGTGTTTGTTAAAGACACCAGAACATGGAATGCGATATTTATGCTCAGAATGTTATCAGAAAGAGCAATACAAATGTAGAAGTATGTGTACCTTTGTTTTATAGATTATGCAAAGGTGTTCGATAAAGTATGCCACAAAGATCTGTTAGAGTTGCTCTGCAACCTTGATATATTCAGGAAAAACATTAGAATAATCAAGAATCTGTACTAACAGTAAACTGCCTACATATGGGCAAAAAATGAGTTTAGCAGATACACAAAAATAGAAAGGGATGTAAGACAAGGATGTGTTTTCTTACCAGACTTATTCAAGCTATACAGTGAGGCAATTCTGAAAGAACTGGAAATCCTAGCAGGATTCATCATTGCTGGCCACAATCTTAACAACAAAAGATACGCAGATGACACAGTAGTGATAGCAGACACAGGAAAGAAACTACAAAACCTCCTACAGAAGGTAGTGAAGGAGAGTGAGAAGAAAGGACTAAGCATCAATTGCAAGAAGACAGAATGCATGGTCATTAGCAAAAGGGTGAGCCCAAAATGTGAATTACTGGTTGGGATAGTAAAATCAAACAGATACAGAAATTTAAATATCTGGGAAGTGTTCTAACAGAGGATGGAAAGTGCAACACTAGGATCCGAAGACGTATTGGGATGGCCAAAGTTGCATTCTAAAAACTAAGCAGAGTATTAAGAGACAGGAAGATTTCATTAGAAACAGTGAAAGGAAGATGTGGAGCACAATGATCGCCTACATCCTGAAGGGAGATGATACATAAAAGAGGAAGGAATGCTAATTTTGTGTCCTGCTATTTGTTTATAACTAGTTTTCATAACACTATTGAAAAGTTATAAATGAAATACTTCGGTTGTCATGATTAAATGTGAATACTCTACTGAATCTGACCTTCAATTATATAACTTCATCCTTTCTCTTAATTTCCTTTTTTCACAATTAAAATTTTCAAAATGAGTCACCTGACTGAAACATACAAAATATATAAGAGTTGAACAGAACTCTGATGCATGAAATTCATACAAAAGGAAACAGGTGCATTTCCAAAACGTAAATAAGAAAAAGGAGAATCAAAGAGAAAAGAAAAAAAATTATTTATATTACAAAACAACTGTGAAAAGCATTTATTGTGACCTAATTGTTAATAAAATGTAAGTGAATTCTGTCCCTCAAGAGATGCTTTGGAATGATGGTTCTACCCAAGTAAACCAAGTCTTAGAAACTTTTATTAGATAATTGAAAATGAAGCCTGATTTACACAGTAGTTTATAAAATACTTGAAATGAGGCTAGTAAACATGTGAGTGTCTTGAGGTTTACCTTTGTGTTTCCTTAGTGCATTAATTCATAATAAACCTCACTTTTTTGGGTTCTGTTTCTGATTCTTGACTTCTTTCATTAGATTGAGAAACTTGTTATTGAATTCAAGGAAAATATAAACTAGTTTCAAAATTTCAGCCTCAATGTCAAGTAATACTTTATTAATTCTTTAGTTTTTTAATAACTTTCTAAACTTCCTCATTAGTTGGTTCATATTTTTATTTTTAGCCTGCACATATATAACATCTGTAATATTGCTGTTAATATTTTTAATTTTTGTTGATGATGACAATAAAAAAAATTTATGAACAGGAAAAAGTTTCTTTTTGTAATATTTTCTTTTGTTTTCTTATTTATTATTTATGCTACATTTCAGAAAAGAAAAAATTATGTCTCCAAATTGTAAGGAATAATTAGATAAATATGTTATGGTGGTATATTGGCCTGCAAACATATTGAATGATGGAACATAACAGCAAACAACGTGAAGACTTGAGTAAAAAAAATAAATATATTACTATGTTTATTTTTGTCAGAAAAAACTCATTGACAAAAATAAGGTTACAATTCACAAGGCAAAAAATATCTGTATATTCATATTGAGGCTGAGAAGAGCATTGTCCTGAAAAGGATAGTTTTGTGGCTATTGGGAATTGTTGTTCTGAAAAGGACAGTTTTGTAATCATTGAAGAGAGTTGTCCTGAAAAGGACAGTTTATCACATATCTTTGCTGCTGGTGAGGATGGCTGGCTGGTGCTGGTAGCCTGCTGGAGATGACTGGCTGGCTGAAGCTGCAGCTGATGATAATATAATTATCATTACCAATAACCCATATCACCCCAGCAATACCTCACAATACCATCAGAATTTTTTTTTTTTGTTGGAATGCTAGATCCATGTAGATGCAACCATTGAACAATCTTGAAGTTTCTTAATATATTTTCTTTTTTTCTCTCTTGATAACAATCTGAATTTAGTCAGGTATGTTGAGGTTGTGTTAGCAATAAAATGTTGGTATCCAACTTTCATAGGAAATATATTGGTTGTTCAGTCATTTTTTTATGTATGACTCTCTCAGAGCTTTTTACTTTTTGTTATATCTCGTGCAAGATATAATAAACAAAGTAACCCGAGTGTAGGTTTTCAATAATAGATTTATAATCGGATGTATGTGCGACAAGTACAGAGACAGAGTTGAGAGTATCCTAACCTCAATAGGTGTTAACAAACGAAGTCCCCTGACTGTCCGCTGTGGTCGTACTTAATCGGCAACCAGTCCGTCCATTATCGTGAATGAGGAAGTTGGGTTATATCATCACAACACTTTTCTTATTTATATTCTTCAAAATGAACCATTAATTCAATGGTGTAAACATTTTTGAAATATCACAAAATCAAGACCATAAGTGGTTAATGTAATCTAAACTGGAATGGTGAGTTGGTATTCTAAATATAGTTTAATGGTTTAGTCCTTGGAACCATCAAATAATCAGTAGTTGTATATTTTTAAAAGTAATTCTCAGAATATTTTCTTTTTTTTTTTTTTACAAAATTTATTTTTACACAACAGTTCAGATAGAAGATTTAATTTTTAACTTTAACATATCAGCCTCCATGCACTGTCCTCTTTGTAACTGTTCATTACACATAGATGACAATATGTCTATGTAGTTTCTTCTTCCTCAGATGGTCAGAAAATGTAATTTTAAATGCATTTCTGGTATTGACTGTATTGTCTTTCTTAAATGTAATAATTGTCAGAATTAACCCATATGAATGTTATAACATGTCTATGTTTTTCTTTTTTTTTAATCAGATTTTGATTATGGTAAATGACATCTTTCAAGCATAGCAGACTACACATGAAAGAAAAAGGAAGATCACTTTCTCCCTGGAACAAAGTTACTATAATTGAAAAATAACTCACAGGTAAAATATAGAAATTAAAGATTTGGCACATATGGTATAATCAAAAAATCCTATTAGTAAGCTAAGTATTTGAACTGATGCCATATGCAAGTCAGTAACATTATAAAAAAACTCCCCAAGAACTTAAACACAAGCAATATTTAGATGTATTTAAAAAAAATACACTATTTATAATGTCTCACAATGCAACCTACAACTGACCAAATACAGACCTTGGATAAAATTTTTACATGAATCAGAAATAGAGAGAATGATTGAGCCAAAATGTTCAAAAAAGAAAAAATAGGAGATAAAATTATAACAGTCCAAAATATTCACCAAATGCAAAGAATACTTTAAGCATTGTGGCAGGTATAGGTAACCTTTTTAGAGCAGTGGGCTGCTTGTTCTATGGCTCATCAAAAGGCAGGGTGCACTACTAAAAAAGATTCAAGGTAATTTTTCATAGTAGGTACCTCAGCTATTTTCATTACAGAAAAAAAATCATTTCAGATCTTTATCTATAGAATAAGTAAGAGAACAGAAGCCATATAGTTTATATATCAGGCATGGGCAACCTTTCTAAAACCAGTGGGCCACATGACCTATGGCTCATCAAAAGGTGGGCTGCACTACTAAAATAGATTCAAGGTAATTTTTCATAGTAGGTATCTCATCTATTTTCATTACAGAAAACCATATACACATGCAAATATCTTAGAAATGTGTGCAAAAGTTTGTTTTCTGCAGTTTTTTTTTTTTTTTTTTTTCTTTGGGAGAAATGAATTTTCTATAACAAAAAAATTGAAATCTTGGTATGATGTGTTAATCACACATTATTAGTGATAATATGTGATTTATTTCTAATTTAATCCTTTGAAAATAAAAATAGTATATCTCTTCTACAGAGAAAAAAATCTTATGAATGTTTCCAGTTTCAAAACAAAATATATTTACATTTATGATTTTACTTAGTGAAAATTACCAATGGTTTAAAATGATGAAAACGTTACTTTCACCAAAAAGTTTACAAAATTCGACAAATATTCAAGAATCATTGTTTATGTATGTATGTATGTAGGCATGTATATATTGTGAGTGATGAAGAAGTAAACAAAACAAAATTTTAAGAAAGGTTATTTCACTTATGAAATTACATGTGCCATTCTGAAAGAGCAAATGAACAGCAGATTGCCCGTGACTGCTTTATAGCATAAATCATCTTTCAGGTGTGTAATTTTTTCTTTTAAATTTTGATTAACTTTTCATATTCACAAAATTTATAAAATTAAATAAACTTCCGATGACTTTTGATCTGGTCAGAAAGTTTGAATTTGTTTATATTATTTTGATGAATTCCAGTTGTGCCGCTAAATGAAATAGAAACATCCAGAAGTGATTATGTGCATGCACACAGATTACATTGGTTACTCCATTGCATGGTTTTGATCTCAATGTTTGGCACTGAATGTAATGATGGCGACAACGTTCTTAACCCATGGAGAGAACTTGTTTCAAACACTGAGCAAATCATCTCTGGGGGGTAAATGTTATAGCGTGGGCCTGGGCGTTTGATCAAGTTCAATTCAGTTATAAACTGAAAACTGCCAACAATATGTTGTCTCTGCTTGTTTCTGAATATCGGTACATCACTCATAGCAAACACTCTGTGGTTAAGAGCAGATGGAGGGGAGAGCAGGTACACATATTGGCATGAAGAGTAGTCAATCAGACACAATGTCTTTGGAGTTAGAACTGACAAATTCCATGTAATCAAGATTTGGCATAATTCCTCACAATTCCTTTTGCTAGATGTTATGAGCTGCATTTTGCCTTTGTAAAATTTTGGTGTTTACAAGTGGTACTTTTTTTTTTTCGTAGCATCAGCTTCATTTATTGTTACTTCTTGATTCACAAAGTGTTTTAGTTGTCTGTCAGTCTGTCATTGTGTAATTCTAGAGTTATGACTACCAAATTTGCTCTGGTTACTAATGAGTAAAAAAACATTTTTGTAACATATTAGCTTTTGAAATTTCTGAAACCTTTAACGTTTTTAGTGAGGGGTTTTATTTACAATGTTAATATAATGTTAAACTTATTTTGTCTCCATCAGGCCATCAAAACTTTTGTTTAACTGTAAAAAGCAGACATGGAGCAGGAAATTCCCAAAAATCTATTTAATGAAGGGGGTTCAATTTAAAATATAAATATAATGCTAAACTAGACCCTTACTTTGTGTTCAACAAATTACCAAAACTTACCAAATCTTTGTACTTTTGTTTAACTGTATAAAACAGACATTGATCTTAAAATTCCCAAACATTTTAAGTTTTTAGAGAAAGGGTTTCAATTTACAATTAACTGTAAGTTATATTCTAATAGTTTCTTTTCTCACACTTCTCACCTGTAGAACTCTCTTCCAGGTTTTTGCTTCTCTGTTACCTACAATTTTCAAAAAATTTAAATGCAACCTCTATCACTACCTTTGCCTTCCTGAATTCTGTTCTCTTTTTGTCCTTTCTCCTCACAAATGTCATCTCATTTTCTTTCACTCTCAGTAACCCATTGCATCCAAGTAGCATCATTATTAACTTGCTTGGGTTGAAATGATTAAAAAAATATAATACTAAACTGGACCTTTACTTTGTATCTATCAGGTGAGCTAAATCAAATCCATATGTAATTGACTTGTTAGCAGAAATCCATAAAATCAAAGTTGTGACATTTTTTTCTTTACTTCTTTCTGGTCACTGAAAATCAAATGTTTACCTTTGTATTAGGAACAGTAGCTGCCAGGCAGCCATATACCGCCTCACAGAAGCATAGATCAATATTCTGCCTGTTTTGCTTCAATAAAAAATAAGCTGGATGAATTTATTGTCATTTGGATACTTGTGAAATCCTACCTCACCAGATATTTAAATTAAATGTGTTCCAAGAGTGATATGAGTTAATAAGTACAAAGGTCAAATCAGGATTTCTTATTGGGTTCAAAGGGCTATTTTAAGACTTCTGATAGAACTAATTAAAATCATACTGGCATGGTGTATTTTCAGCTTGTTTGTTTTTGAATTTATCAATTTCTCACTTTCTCTCCTTCTTTTTTTATCTGATCTTATTTCATGTCTGCATGGTATTGGATAGAATTTTTTGACAATACATCAAACTCTATTATATCTTAGATTATTATCAACTTTACTATTGCAAGTGTCATTATTATTCTGATGTTGAATACAGAATGGATCTCTCTCTAAATATTATTTTTGTTTTTTTTAATCAGTATCACTCCAAGCAAGGCAGTACAACCACTAACATGCAAGGGGTTACAGGGTGTGGAGGAATTAGGAACACAAACATTAGCAATGAGTAGAAAGAGAAAAGAGCAATCAGGAGGACACTGCATTTAAATTTGTGCAGATTAAAATTGGTTGGAAAGCATGCAGCTGAAAGGGTGTTCCATAAATGAGAGGTGCAAGAAAAGAAACTGTCAGCATAAAAGTTATGGCTACATTTAGCTAGCTCAACTGTATTGCACTTAAATTCATACAGTCTAGGTACCATAGTGAAGAGTTCATCTGAACAATTATCATGAAAGTATTTATGGCAGTGGGCAAGTGACTGAAGCCAAGCCACCAGATCAGGACCAATAATATTGCTAATTCTTTTTCAGATTTTATCAAGAAGCTTGATGTAAACAGCAGGGGCACAGGACCATATGTGGCAGCAATATTTTAACTATAGATGAATGGTAGATTTATAGATATGCAAAATAGATTCCGGAGAAAAAAATTGTCTCACCCGTCACAGTGAAGTGACTTTATAGATTCAATATAATCTTTTCACTTAATGTCAGCTGAGAAAATTAGCCTAAGAAGGCACAGTGAATCATTTTACTGGAGGATAGCATCAATCATGCTGATGGAAAGCATAGAGGGGTCTCTCAGATGATTAATGGAGAAAAGTTTTGTTTGTTATGTGTCTGTTTCTTAACATGAGGATTCATTATAATTATTTCTACACTTTAATATCTAATTATATGTAAAGTTGTTTGATACAATCAGCAGTACTTGCCTTAATTTCTGATCAATGACAAATCTTTCTTAAAAAAATCTACCCTGCAAAAAAATTACGGGGTCAACTTATACTCCAGGTCTAAAATGTGAACCTGAAATCATGTGGTTTATGGTAAGTTGTTAGTATGGGAGATGTGTGTCTCAACAAGTCATTTAAAGATTGCATTTGATAAGAGTGGAACAAGTGGATGGTTAACAGGGAAAAGTAATTCCAGCTACCATAATAGTCTACTAAAAACAGCACCCACTCATGAGGTATTGTAGATTATGATAGTTAATTGACAATATCTCACAACTGGGTCTTCATTAGAATTTTAGTGAAAAAGTATATGCTGACTGATTTTTTCTTAATAAATTCAGTACATTACAAAATACAATTTGGGTGGGGGTCAACTTGTACAACAACTATAGCCTGAAACTTACATTTTAACTATAAAATTTGGGTGTCATCTTATACGTCCATTTACCTTGTACGTCAATATATATGGTAATTGTGATTATTTTTAAAAGGTTTTTCCTTGCTGCTACATTTTAAAATACAATGAGTGTTTGCTTCTGAGTATGCTTGTCTACTTGCATAGCTAGCTAATTTGAGATGCCTGCTCAGGCAAACTTGGGTTTTATTGATGTTTACAGTGTCAAACTGTGGTTTATTTTCTGGCATGATCAGTAATTGAACAAAGACAGTAAGCTTAAACCCTCATTCCTGATGACTTGTGGCTTCATGGTAACACAATCATTGATAGATTCCAAACAGTTTTGTCTCCCCAATTACACTCACAATGATTGCATCAATCCTGAGTATAGTTTCCAGGCACTTTCCAATTGTACCGCTTGTTGGCATTGTCTCCCCCAAGTTGGGATTGTCTCTTCCAGGCAGATATTATCAAGAAGTCATCTCACTGACAAATCAACCATTGTGAGATTTGAACCAGGGTTTCATGGTTACAATGTTAAGATTCTAACCTGTTGATCATGCACACATTTAGAATTCCCCATGATGCTATTTTAACTACAAAGATGTTTTTACATATTTATTCAATAAATCATGTTTATGCAGAATGAGCTGAGATACATGAGCTCAGGTAAAGAGAGAGAGAGAGTTAATTGTAATGAATTTATTGCTAACCCTTAAAATCACAATGGGATATAGATGTCTCAAGGAAATTTTACTTGTTCATTTCTGTAAATAACCCCAATTTTTTGTTGCATATTAATAATGTTTGAACATTTTTATCTCATCCTTAAAAAGTGTATTTTTAATAAATACACTGGACCTAAATCCTAGTGCTCATGTAAGTCTTATAAATTTATCAATCAAAAAGAATTGTACTGAAATAGTTAAAATAACTTTGAAAATATTGTTGTTTTATATATGAGAAAAAATAATTGATGCCATGAACTATTAGAAATATACAAACTTTGTGAAAAAGACTTAAGAATGTTTCTTTTATTTTCTACTTCCTTACTTTTTGTTTCTCAACTAACTTCCGCCATTTTTTTTTTTTCCGTTTTGGGTACTTGGAACTCAGTTGCATCTTTTTCACCTTTTCAATTTGTAAATATTGAAATTTCAAATACAACAGTTATACTTAAGTTGTTTGAATTGCTGAGATGAAGCATTGGTATTAATTTTTGATAAGATGAAAAAATAACTGGTCAAAAATGGATAATGAAATGCTTTGTGTTAGAAATTTAGGCACCTTGTGACTGTTTCTGTCTGAAATCCTAGGATGAGGAGTTATTATTTATATTATTTACAATGGAACCATTATCTGAAATGTTTGTGATAACAAAGATGAGGATAATAGTCTGGATGTAAATAATGTAAATTATTAACTAGAATTCTTTGTATAGTAAGTATAAGCAAAAGAAAATTGATTTCCAATAAGTCTGGCAAGCTACTGTCACTGGTTCCCAAACTGCATGAATTTAAGTGTGCTACTAGGTTGGAATCTTGGTCCCACCCTTTCACTGTTGAAACTGTTAAATGTAGCCATTTCTTCTACTCCAACAGCTTCTTCTCTCACACTTCCCATCAGTGGAACTCCTTTCCTCTTACTTGCTTCCCTGATAGCTATAATCTTCAAATATTTAAATGTAATGTCAATTGACATCTGATGCTACTTTGATCTTGATCCCCATCCTTCTCTTTATCCTTCCCCCCCTCTTTACTCTTGCTCTCCCTCTCTGTAACCCCTTTCATGCTAGTGGCACTCCTACTTTACTTGGGGTGATATGCTTAAAAAAAAAAAAATAAAGTAATTAGGATGTGCATCTAGTATAACATGTACCAGCACAGAAAGTGGCATCTGTGAGTCGAGTTCAATTTCTGAGTTAGTCTATTTTTATACAAATGGAAATGATATTAGCTGTTTCCTTATAAGGAAAAATTTGGCATTCACTGACAGAGAAGCCAGTGCTACTTCTGATTGAAATTTATAAAATTTTTCTATTAAAACAATTTTCCAAGAAAATAGGTTTCTCATGTCCAGCAGCTGCTATCACTCTTTACAATATTTTTTTTATTAAGCATTTCATCCCAAGCAAAGTGGGAGTACCACTAGCATGCAAGGGGATGATGGGGGTTTCCTTCCTAATCTTTTGTTTGAAGCAGTGTGGAATGTCAACCTCTTGATTGCCATCATTCACTGTTCATGTTATATGTGCTATCCATTTTAGTTGTTGCTTTTGTTGAAAATCCTCAAGTGATGTGCTTTCTTTTCAGGTATAATTCTTTGTTTATGATTCTGTAGTGCTTGTCAACAAGGTTTGAAGAAGGATGGTCCTTGCTAAGTCTTAATAGGCTTCAATTGCTTAAAGCCATTTTTAATCATCAATTTGAGAAAGCAGTTGTATATAGCTGACATTTCTGAAAAGGTTTGACAACATGCATGGTATCCATATGAAAGTCTCAATCTAACAAGACAATGACTCAAATTATTAGGTTAATGCTTTGGTTTTATTGCAACTAGTGATGGTGGGTAAAACTACCCCTAGCACAGCCATTTCTATGTTCAATTTCCCTATTTCCTATACTAAGTTGGTTATAACTGATCCATACATTGAGATATTTGAAGTATTTGGTATTTACTAATTTCACATCCTAAATTTTTATGATGGTTTTGGGGTATGTGTCATCCCTCCTTTAATTCCAATTCCAGATCAGAGTTTCTGTTTTAGAAAGAGTTATTGTGAGTCCTATTTCTTGGAACACTTGGTAGAGGATGTTGGTCTTTTTTTATTCAAAGCATGACTCTCTTCTACTACCAGCTATGAGTTGAATAGCAGAAAAAACTGCACTTTCTAGCAGATGGCTGCCAGTCTAAGAGAAGGAAAACTGTAGAGAATCATGATCACCTACACCCTGAAGAGATTTTTTTTAATTACTTCAGCATTTGAAGAATTTGTGATATCTCTGTGGTATGAATGGATAGAGAAAGAGGAAGATTTGTTGGATGTACTTTTGGAATTTTTGCAGCAATAGTTGCTTACATTCATTTATTTATTATTTAGGATACAGTTCGAAGATTATTTTAGAATTTTCTCTTCTTTCTCCAAGTTTTAACGTGAAGAGGATAAAATGATTTAAAATAATTTTTGTTGTTCTTTTTCAACTCTATCTACTTAAGTGTATTCAGTATTGATAAATGTTTTCCCCTGATACAGCTATCTCTGGCAAATCAACACCAGAAGAGCAAAAACTGCACAAAGAAGAGAAGGTACAAATTATAAAATAGAAAAGTAAAATGAATCATGAAAAGAAATTGCTGAAGATGGGGTTTTGTGAAATATTTTCTGATTTCAACGTGAGATAAGTTATTATAGATTGGATGGTCAACTGTGTCTCCCACACCTGACCCCAATCTGTTCCCTTGTTTTCCAATGATGCAAAAAGGATAACAAGAAAGGCAACCTTGATGCAGAAATATTTGCTGTTTAGATCTTTTATCTGATTGGATAAATCTTTCAAACTCTGCCCTCAACACAACATTTCAACTGTTACCATCCCCATTATCAACACACTCATACCTTCATGAGAAAACATTCTCACACTTTCATACTATACTTTTCTCTTTCCGTCATTTCCTTTCTTTTTCTCTATCTTTCTTTTCCTTTCTTTCTTTCTTTTTCTTTCATTTCTCTTCTCTTTTCCCCTTTGTCTTTCTCTTTCACTTTCATATAAAAAGACAGACTTGCAGAAGTGACTTGAGAATGAAAAAATGTATTATAATTGAATTTTCATATATTTCCCTAGAACAAGCAAACATACAATCATTTTTATCTGGAACATTTTGCTGAACCTTAATTCTGCTTATGATGTAGATAATTTTAATCTTAGACAATAAATAAACGACACACGCACGCACTGACATTAACTGAATCAGTCATAAGAAAATAGAATCAAAAGTGCCAACTCTCAAATCTCTCTAAATATCTGACAATTGATAGCATTTATTGAATGGGGTTTTTCCTAGATTAGCAATGCACTTCAGTTGACAGGCTCAGGCTAACAGTTCGGTCTTGTGGTAGCAAACTTAAAGTGTCCCTTCTCTGATTTTTCAGTTCATTGCCTACTCTTGTATGTACAGCCAGACTTCTTCATGAATCAAAAAAAAAAAAAAAAAAAAAAAAAAAGTAGAGATTTATGGTGTATTTATTGAGATATGTATATCATAAATCTCTACTTTTTTTTCTCTGCAAAAGGGATAAATTTTTAAACTTGTTTATCATTTTATTTAAAATTAAATAGAAGCACACAAATTTATAATTGTTATTTCATTGTTTATTTCCTTATCTTGGAGATCAGATCAATTGCTTAAGAACATGTTTCTCTTTTCAAATTTTTCTCTTCAAAAGTGAAAGCAACAAATGCTGAACAGAGATACTTGGGAATTAAACTGCTTATAAAACTTGTACTACAATTTGTTCTGGAAATATTAATCATTTAAAATGAGAATATGTAGAATAAGTCTAATAACACACACACACACACATATATATATATATATATATATAATGAAGTTAAATATTATTAAATTAAAATGTTAAAAACATTTTACTATAGCATTAAATGTAAATATACATTTTGATGTGAATTAGCAGTATCTACATAGATACATCACTAATAATAATGATGGAAAAAGTATTCATTTTCAAGGAAAATACATCCATTTTTAAATAATCTCATTCTTTGTCAATGCACTTAATTCAGTAGTGAATATTTATGGAGGTAATAAGGTTATCAGTTATGGATGAGTGGTTTATCTTATGACAATGTCCCTAACCACCATAGATCAGTATATTTAGTTTGAGTGTAGGTTGGGTTTGTGCAATGATTAAACAAAATGCAAAAGTATTGAAAAATGCAAAATAAACCTTAATATATATGCAATAAAAAATGCAGAAGGATAAGGTGAAAGTTGAAGTTTCAAGAGTTTGGTGCAATTCACACACACACACACACACACACACATATATATATATAAAAGATTAAAAATAATGGAAGCCTTAATAATAAAAAAGAAAAAGCCAACACTTAATATTTTTAACTATGAACATGGCCACAATGTGCTGTGTTCAGAAAATAAAATATACCTACAACTCAAAAAAAAAAAAAAAATATACACACAACCCATACACCCAATTAAAAAGCAAAAATAAAATCATCCTTGATAATGGCTAAAAGTATAGCCGAAAGCACTCAGAATTATAGAAGATTTGGACAATTTCAACACACTCTGTGCCCAAAAAAGAAAACACAAGAAAAATTAAATTAAAAGCTTAATCATAGTACCTTGCCTGTCATCTTTAATGAAACATGTATAAATGAAGGATTGTTGCCTTTTATATATGTACATATATAAAAGTTTAAGGTATGCTATATTTATGGGTTAAAGTGCTCAATATCAGGGATAGAGTATATGTAAATATAAAAGTAGATATTGAAGTCAACACCCAATGGCAAAAGTCTGTTTTATGCTAAATACAATCATCATGCTATAACATTTACATTTAGCATGAAACAGACTGTTGCCTCTGGGTGTTGACTTCAATGTCAACTTGTACATACATACATATACACACACACACACACACACACACACATACATATATATATATATATATATATATATATATATATATATATATATATATATATATATATGGTGTCCTATAATGATGGGACACATTTTAAGTGATATAGAGTACCAAATATATTTATTACATAACTGATATACAAGAGTTCAACATATTATCTAAGATATATTTCTACAGGTATCTGATATCTCTTTTGCTGACTGTGGACCATCATAATATCTGTATTTGTAATGAGAGAATGCAATCATGCATGTTCACTTTGTGGTGGTGACCATCTCAGGGATGTAATATTCAATTCTTAGATAATATGTTGGACTCTTGTATATCTGTTACGTAATCAATATATTTGGTACTCTGTCATTTTTATAATCCAAGATACTTGCTTTTAAAACACTGGGACACTATATATATATATATATATATATATATATAATAAAATTACTTAAACACTAATATTCCATGGTTATAATTTATTACATTGGAATTGTAATTACGATCCAATTCATCAGACCTATAAATTCAAAAAGGTTTTTTTTGAATTTGTAGGTCTGATGAATGGGATCATAATTACGATTCCAATGTAATAAATTATAACCATGGAATATTAGTGTTTAAGTAATTTTATTATATTCTTACTCTGTCCTGGACATTGAGTTCTACCTGGATTCTATCCTCTTGGAAATTTATATATATATATATATATATATATATATATATATATATATATATATATATATATATACACACACACACACAAGTAAGAGAATTTTGGGGATTTAGACAAATCATTATAGTAATTCATCGACATACCAACTCTACCAATGGGCCTCAGTGATGAAGAAGAAACTGAATAGGCTCAATATAGTTCAGATACTGACAAATTCCATGCTGGTACTCATCCAAGTGTTTGTAACCCAACGGATTGTGCTCCAGAAGCCATGTCTTTCCTTTCTCCCAAACTGCTCTACCACAGCTGGGTCAAGCAAGGATATACAAGTAATAGAATTTTGGGGATTTAGACAAATTATTATAATAATTCAATGAGTCTAAAAGAATCCTCAACAGAATGCAGAAAGCATTGGACAGCTGTTTTGTCCTATTTTGTGACTCATCAGCAGTGTGCATCTACTACCAAGATTTGAACCTGGACTGCTTTGATACAATGCACAATCCTCTTGGCTATGTAGGTCAAACTCACTATAGGAATGATAGTTTGTGAAACGAACTTGTTAACTGTTTCCTCTCATCCCCAAATAATCTTTATTATTTATATATTAAAATTAATCTATCATAATAAGACCAAAATATTGTTGCCTGATGTAGATGTATTCACTTGACTTATAAATTGGTTTCTTGGAAGTTAATGGTAATGGTGAGATTAGCTGTTTTCATACAGGAAACATTTAGTGTTCATTGAACAAACAGTTAGTGTTGCTTTAAGTTGAAATTTATGAAATCTTTTTCTGCAAAGTTTCAGGATAGTTAGATTTCTCAAGTTCACTAACTTGATGTCATACTTTCTAGTGCAGAAAGTCAACATTTTGATTATTTTCCCTTCCAGTTACATGTGCAATCCATTTTAGTTGTTGCTGCTGTTGACAGTCTTCAAGTGACTGTTTGTGATTCTGTAGCGCTCATCTGTAAGAGCTGATGAAGGTTTGTCTTTAAGACCTAAACGATTCATTTGTTTGAAACCATTTTTTTAATCATTTATCTGAGAAAATGGTTGTATACAGCTGACCATTTAGATATTTCTGAACAGGTTTGGTACCCTGCATGACATCCATATGAGAGTCTAGATTTGATGAGGCTATTTAACTTGACTAATTTTCTAAATTTTTTTGAGTGATTTGTCAATTTTTCAGGAAAATCTTTTATCTGATATTTGTCACTATTAATTTTATCTGTCAAAATTCAAGGCAGAAAATGCAAAAATTTTATCTTATAAAGGCAGTCTTACTGTTAGTAAAAAAAAAAACTAAGTGGAAGTGACAAAACAACAGATGGAGATAAGATGTGGTTGAAATGAGTAAAATTTTTATTTTCCTGTGATTTTGCTTGTTATGAGCTATCATATATCAGTTGTGGTAGACTGAGAGTTTATTAGGGGTATAACATAAGGTAGTAGTCAAGATAGACATGTGAAGAAAATCAACACCCATATGTAGTTAAGTGAGATAGACTCATTGGAGAAATAGCAACACATATGTATTGAGTATTAGTCTCTACTGTAGATAGTTTTGTTGTTGGACAGAGACATCACTGTTGATGGCTGTGGCTTGGTTAAGCTTGCCTGCCAAAGGTGTCCATCACTAATGCTAGCCTGGTCAGATCTGTATTTGTGAGTGAAGCCAGCTACTCAGTGGCTCAGAAATGGCTGCTGTGAAAACTCTGGAGGCTTTTTCTGATTGGTCAGAAAATATGTTTTTATTTATTTTTTAACAGTATTCCAAAAGTGGGTATGTGGGATTAGATGAAATTAAGTTCTGTTTTTATCATATGAACTATGAATGTTGAAGTGAGTAATTCCATTTGAATTAAAAATTCTTTAGAGAAAAAAAAAAGAGTTGTTTCTTTTAAATATTATTCTGTGGATTATAATTCATGAAATTGACATAGATAATTAGTCATTTAAGTTTTAATAAGTGTGACCATAAATAATTTTTACTTAATTTGATTAGTAATAAAAAAAAAAAACTTACCATAAAAATTCAAAAATATTAGTTTATTTAGAGAAGGTAAGATATTGTTTGTTCCTGTACAATTTATGAGAAGATGCTTAATTGTAAATTTAGTTTTATTTCAGAGACTGTTTTCCTAAATTTGTTTCTGATGATGTGAAAGTTACCTAAATGTATAAGAAAGTATCAGAAATTTCCTGGACCAGAATCTTCAAATAGATTCTGTAACTAATTCCTAGTCATGTGATAGATTGTTTGGCAAAAGTCCTCATTGCTAAGTTCACAAATTCATTCCATAGTTTTGATTAGTGACTAGTTACCCGAAAATACTCATTATCTTGAATTTTCAAAAGAATATTCAGTCAAAGCCTGACAAAACTTTTTGAGGACCTTAGCAAAAGATTCATGTAAAAATTTAATGAAATCATGTTGATCAAATTTATCAGGCATTGTAAAGATTGCAGAGCCATTCTACTATAACATTACAAAACATTTCATGATAACTAAGCAGAAAGACTATTGGTAAACTGACTCAGCAGGTTAGGTACAAATTAGCATTAGCTGTACATCATTTCCATTGAACAGTACAATCATAGCATATGATCGGGAGCTTTACAATAGCATCTTGTATGTTCTTCAAAGGACAATAAATAAGTTATTCACAATATGAATTCTGGTAAAAAAATTGTTCCTGTAGCATTTAAAGGAAATATTGAAAATGAAATCATAAAACTGAAGGATTAAATACTGATGTTTTCTATTATCAGGGGAATACATTTTTTATTGTTTCAATACAGTACTTGTCAAAATAATTTGACACACTGGCTTTGATGAGTCTGCCAATGGTAGTTTTTTTCATGGATTATAAGAAAACTAGGTTCTTGTTTTATCAGATCCTTAACAAAATAAATTCTAATTATTTTATTGCTTGATAATTTATTGAACTGTTCCTCACCAACTTGCATTCAATTCTTTTTATCACATTAATTTTTATTAGATGAATTTGTATAAATTTTCATGTTGAGTTCATAGATTCAAACATGTATATATGCTGACATCAATTAAAATGCCCAAGGGCTAGTTTTATCAGAATCAGTATACATTTACTAAATTAGATGCTTGGTATTGATAAGGTTTTTTTTGATAAAAATAAATTAAATGTTCATTTCATTAAGCACCTTCAGATTCTCAATGACAAGTAAAATTTGTGATGAATACAGTTTGTTTTTTCTTTTCACACTAAGGAAAATATACATTGTGAATGGATGCTGAAAATTCCTTCTATAGATGAAGAAGAGATTATAGGAAAAAAATTCTGATGTTTGGTTATTTTGTCAGATTTGGTGAAGTGGGTCAGCCAAAAACTTTTCAACAGCCACTTTCCAGCATATTCTGATTTTATTGTATGCTATTTTATTGAATTTTCTCACAATCAATATTTGAATCTTGAATAACAAAAACAACAACATCGATGCTTCAAAGGTGAAAATCATCAATCATATAGAAATTGAATGTAGCAAATGAGCTAAGGAGGAGAACAAAAGTAAACATGAGTGGGTAGGAAGAGTGATCTTCCAAGAATTGTAAAAATCACTGAGATTTGACTGGGAAAAATCAGTGGTATATGAACAAACCAGAAGCTTTCCAAGAGAATAAAAAACACACTCTCCAACAGAACTTCTAAATTCAACTAGGTTCTCTCAATTCAGGTGAGGAGACCAGATCTAATTTTTGTAAACAAAGAGACAATGTTGCTGTTCAAGAAAATCAAAAAGTAAAGATGAAAAAAAAAAAAAAGAAAAGTTATAAAAATATTGAGAACTTGCCAGAGGAATAGAAAAATTGTGTAAAATAAAGTTTATGATCATACCCATCATTACCAGTATACTTGAAACAATCCCAAACTTTCAGAGAGGGTGGAAGACTTAGAATGACTATGAGAACAGCACATTACTATAATTAGAATGCTGATAAGAGGGCTGGTGTATTGAGGATACTTGGTGTCACTTTGATTCAAGTGAAAACCATCAGATATGTCTGGTATGAAAATGTATTTGTACATGATATTTTATTGTCAATATGAAAAGAAGTTCCCTTCTGTTTAGTCTTTGTAGGGAATTCTGAAAAGGTTGAAGAGAGAATATTTTTCTAATAAAAAGAAAAAATTCTGATTAAGTCAAATATCAAAATTATCAATTATTAAACACTGTCATTAAAAATATTGACCCAAAGCCTCACTGTAGGTGTGTCCTTTGAATTATAATGGAAAAATAGACATTAAAATGATATTACAGTGATGAGTCAATTGTTTTTAAATTGTCTGAAATAACTTCAAAGAGAACTATCACTGCAGGGTGTCAATAACCTAACGGTGTTCAAACCCAATAATAATGATACAATAATGTTTCACAAAGCTCCAAGGGAGAATGAATTTTATAGCTGTATCATATCAATAATATTAGTTCCTCCCTGATTGCAAATTGAAGCAGAAGCATAGTAGAATAGATCCTTTGGAAGAGAGTTGAAGTTGGAAATAAAAATTCACATTTTTAATTCCAATACTAGAATCAAGAAGGTGAGTCTTTTGTATTCACTTTTGCAATAATTCTCTTTGAAAAGGCATGAATCCATTCAAGGAAAACAAATTGAGTTGATGATGTTTACAACATAATAGCAAGTCGAGGCATAAAAAATTTTTTTTTGTACTTTGTACTGTTTTACTCAAATTAAGGAGTGACCAACACTGGCAACTGCTAGTCGAAATATTTCCATAAAAAATAAATCATTCTTTGGAATTACAAGTTTTTTCTTTCTTCTAATTATAGTTTGTATTTAATTTGAATAAAGAATTTATTTCCTGTTTCATCTGTTTTAACATATTTAAAATGTCTTTCTTTCTCACATTTCTCACTAGTAGGCCCTACAGCACCCCCTCCATTTGAGTCTCATAGGTATACAATCAAGGAGTTGGCCCAGTGCATTACCAAACATTACCAAACCTCTGCATGTCACTGACTAGCATGAAGTCCCAAATCATTGTGAATAAGGGTTTGAGTGAAGTAGCCTTGTTCAAACTAATGATTGTGTCAGATTATATGCTCTCTGCCAGAAACTAAGATCTGCTCAGCAGTATAAACCACAGGTTTGCTCTGTGAGTGTTGAACAAACATAAATCTTTCTGAGCCAGTGTCTGCAACAGGGATTGGCTAGCTACCAAATGAGCAATCAGCTATTATATAAAACTTTTTACTACTTACCTGATTGTTATTTCAAATGACATGTTTACCCTTTTCAACTGATCTTTTGCCTGTTATATAGAGTTTGAATCTAAAACCTTCTTGAAATTGGGATGACAAATCATAAAATTATTATTTTTTTAGTTTTAGCAGAGCATTAATTTCATCATCTTCAGTCCCATGACCCATGGTCATCGGGTTGCTGCCCAGCACACAATTAGATCCCTTCACATATTTGGGTTGAAACCCTGAGAGGGATTTATTCATGCATAGTGTGTCTTGAGTAAGTAGACCTTGTAGAGTTTATCCCACTCCCACTGAGCCCTGTCAGTTGAGGCTGTAGAATATGCTCACTGCACCTCTGCAGAGGGGTAAGACCCCCCCCCCCAATGGGGCGTCCTGAGTATGACAATAAACTACATCCACGTCCAGGGTAAGACAATAAACTATGTCCAACAGGAAGGCTATATGTATTTGTAAAAATAATATTACCATTTATACATTTTTGAGGAAAAAAATATTAACAGAAATATATTTTTGACAAAACAAAAATATTACCAGAAAAAAAAAAAAAAACCTTGTCAGCATTAAATGACCCATTGAGGTTGATATGTGTAAAACAAAAGAAATCAAACCAAAACCACTCTGGCTGATATTCTCTAACTTGAATGCTTATCTTGATCATGAACACATCGAACCTATCTACTCTGATTGTTGTCTTTAGTCTAGGAAGCCTTCCAGCCAGTGATGCAATGTCGTCACTGCACTTGCTGTATACATCACTATTGCAACCAGTCTACCCAATTATGCAAGATGGCTGTTGACCCTATAAAAGTTTTCATCATCCTTTTGAAAGGTCTTGTATTTAATCTGATTGGCCACATTCCTCACCAGAAGACCTTAATTTAGATGCTGTTGACCTGATCATGTGACAGGCTAAATAGTACATGCAGCCTTTCACAGAGTGACCTGACTGACATAAAATTTCAGGTAACTTATACAAATTCTAATTTGTATATATACAATTTAATAAAAAAATCATAATTGCAGAAATGAATCCTGGGTTAACCATTGTTAAAAATTATTTATATTTGGTAAAAAAATGGCAATATCTTTAAAATGTCAAAAATTTAATGAAAAATATTTTTCTTTTTCTTAATCATTCTATTACTTTAGTTGATATATTTCACAATATAAAAAAGCAATATAAAATTGTTTGTGGTTAAATACTGGTTGTGACATTTATTTTCTAAGCTTGAAGACATAATTATTGTTAAAGTGTCATGATTTTAATCTGTGGGAATAACTGCTAAGAATATACCATTACTAAATTTATAAACAAATCCTTTATGCTGGAATTTCTAATTAATAAAAATCAATAATTCTTGGTCTCATCCTCCACATTTTTGTTCTAGCCTTGAAGTCAGAACGTTATAACCACTTGACTGTATCCCTTTTTGTAAGTGAACACAATTCTTATTTAGTGAACTTTTTGCCTTATTTGTATCTTTTTTTTTTTTTTTTTACTTGCATTATATATACGTTGCTTGCTGATTATTGTTTTGACCTCTTCTCTTTATTGTTTATTGAGAACATTGTCAATTCTGCTTGTGGAGGAGTTTGTCAATTACATTTAATCATGGCCAATTATTGCACAAAGAGAAAAGATTTTAGTCACACCACATTAATGAATTTGTGGATTGTATGGTGACATGGGACAATTTTATGGGAAAATGTAGAAATAATATAATTATTACACAAATTGGACTAACCCATTTTTTTTTGTTTTCGTTATAGCATTTTTCAGTTTCTGCACTCTTTCAAGAAACTTTGGTATGTCCTTCATCTGCTTTAAAAGATATCCTAAGTTGAAGATTGATAATCTTTGAAAGAGTCTAAAAAGTCCTGTGATATAACTGTATAGAACAACATATATTTTGTTTACATGTTAAAAACATTAGTTCTTGTCGGATAGCCAAAGTTAAACAGTGTCAAATCTGATTAGATAGGTAACCATTTATAAACATTAGGTAAAGTGTACTGTACCTTGTGCTAAACAGTTAAAATTTGTGAAAAATCTCGAACAATTCAAATTCTCCAACGAGAATCAATCTTCTTCCCTCCCTCCAGCTATGGGTTAAATAGTAGGACGTGTATCTGTAAAAATTATTGTTATTCTCAAAGAAAATTGTTAATGCAATATTTAGTTCCAAAATATGTTTTGGCTTTAAATAACCACAAATTGATTAATAAATCATTAAAATAAACAAAAAAAAAAAAAACAAAAAAAACAATATGATTTATTTTGAAAATTAATGACAGTAATGATTTTAGACAAATGACACAACTCGGTTAAATAGCATTGTCATAGATTGAGTCCAAGGAGACAAATTTAGTTTTTTGTTAAGTTCTCAGTTCCAGGAAAATGTGTGTGTATTGCAGGGGAAGATACTGGAGAACCTAGTGCTGTGGATGGAAGAAAAATTAAAAGGAAAAGAGGTTTTCTGATTATTTTTTTTTTCCTTTTGAGAATATTATGCCTGGCCATGACCAGATTATATCTATAATAAAACATAATTGGCGGATGTAAAACCAAGCAAAAAATTGAGAGGGGATAGAGGTTTAAATCATGGAAATTGTACTTTTTCATGGAACAGGTTGTCAATATAAAGCACTTTTATTTTATCTGTGTTCCGGAAGGTTCAAAATAGTCTAAATCCATTCACACTTGCCACACAGCTGTCACTCAGGCTTTTGAAGCTTCAAGAAAATGTTTCTTTTAACATCTGCTATGAGGTGAATTGCGTAAAGTCATAAGTAAATTACTGAATTTCTCAGTAATAAAATTATTTTGTATTTATGATATAAAGAGCAATTTTAATTATATACTGTGTCACTAAATTAAAAGCAGTAAGTCAAGTCTTACTTAGGAGACACCACAGTCAGTCTATGCTTGCTGTCATCAATCAGATCTTGTGTACACAGTCATGATGAGCCCAAACTGTGAATTACAAAATGGAGATACCAAAATCAAAGGAGTGTGTAAATTTAAATATCTGGGGAATGTTTTAACACAAGAGGGAAAGTGTTACAATGAAATCTCAAGGTATATTGGGATAGCCAAAAAGCTAAATAGCGTACTAAGAAATATAAAAATTTCACTAGAAACAAGGAAAAGAGTACTAAACTGTTATATAATATATACTCCTGTATAGCAGTGAGTGCTGGATGATCTCATCAAAGAGGAAGAAGATACTTGAAGCAACAGCCTCATACTTCTATAGAAGAATGCTGAGCATACCAGGGATTGAACATGTGAGCAAAAACAAAGTTTTGGAGAAAATAGAAATTAATTCTTAACATCAGGAAGAGACAGTTCAGGTTTCTGAGGTACATAATGAGGAAGGAGGGCTTGGAAAATCTGATACTCATGGGACAGACAGAGGGCAAGATGGATAGAGGAAAGCAACGCATAACTTACTTAGTGAGCTTGAGTAAATGGATGGCGGGACAGGGCTTAGGAGAAATAACAGAAAGACAAAGTTTATTAAGAGCTACAAGGGACAAGATGTGGAGAGCCATGATTACCTATGACCTGAGGGGACATAGCACAGAAAGAAGAATGCTATTAAAACAATATTCTTGGGAAGTGATAAGTGAGACAACTATTATTCAGATTTCAGTAATTTATAGTAAAATATTCCCTTTGAGCCTACTACAGTTAAAGAATGCATGACTTTTTTCCATTTTTTAAGAAAGGCAGAAGTGCCACTAGCATACAAGGAGTTACTGAGAGTGATGAGCAAGTATAAAGAGGGGTGTTTGGGGAAAGGATAAAAAGAAGGACAGGGATCAAGATCAAAGTACCAGAAGATATTGATTGACATTACTTTTGAATATTTGAAGATTATAGCTATCAGGGAAGTGAGTAAGAGGAAGGGAGTTTCACTGATAGGAAGTGCAAGATAAGCTGTTGGGGTAGAAGGGATGGCTACATTTAACCATTTTGACAGTAAAAGGGTGGGTCAAGATGCCAACCTAGTAGCACACTTCAATTCATGTAGTTTGGGAACCAGTGAAAGTAGCTCATTGAAATGCTATTATAATAAACAACAAAGATAGGCATAGTAGTTCAAATAATTTATGTAAAATTTTTTTCCTTCTTTCATTTTATCATAAAACTCTTTAGTGTGCCAAGGAATTAAGAGAAACCTTTCTAAAACATAACACATGATCTGGAATTGGAATGAAAACAGTAATGAACACATCATAAAAATTATGGAATTATTAAATATTAAAGACTTTAAATAATTATGTATGGATCAGTTATAACAAAGTTAGTATAGTAGATAAGGAAATTGAACATAGCTGTGCTAAGGATAGTTTGACACATCACCAGTTGCCTCAGAACCAAAACATTAACCTAAAACTGTGAGTCATTTTCTTGTCAGTTTAAGACTTTCATATAAATGACATGCATGGCATCAAAATTTTTCAGAAGTATCTAAACTCTCAGCTGTATACAACTTCTTAAATTGGTTTTTAAAAGTGGCATCAGGCAGATTTAAACTGTAGGTCTTAGTGAGGACCATCTATTTTTTAACGTTATAAATTGGCAGTACAGAATCACAAAGAAATGTGCCAAATAACAGAAACCACATTACTTGAGGACTTTAAAAAAATAGTAACAGAAGATGTTGACATTCCACACTACTTCAAACAAAAAGTTAGGAAGGAAGCTTCTGTTAATACTGGAAAGAGTGATAACACTTAGTGTACTTGAGAAACCCATTTTCCTGAAAAAATGTTTTAATAGAAAGATTTTATAAATTTTGATTGAAAATAGCACTGGCTGTTAGGTCAATGAATGCCAAATGTGAGCTTAAAAAGAAATGGCTAATATTACTATTACCCTCTTAATACTAAATGCAAAAAAGTATTGTTTTTCCAGGAGATTCAGTTCAAGTGTTGAAGGCTGTCTTGGATCTTGTCACAGTTATCTTTCTTTGTTAGTGTCTATCATTTCCAATAATATTTTTCTATCTTCAGTAATAGAAAGACTAGTGTTTAAATGGTGGCTAATATTCTTGCTCATAAAATCACAAACAATATACTTAAGTAACATGTGACAATTGATTGATTTTAGTGTCAATTCATGTTTTGCTTGTGCTGTTTCCTTCTTCAAATTTCTTCCAATTTTTTCATTTTCAAGTCTTCTGGGATATTCTTAGTTTTTTTTTACAGCTAGGACATACCATGCCACATCTACAGAATTAAATCAGCCTCATTTACTCCCTGTAAAAAGAAAGTTCTACACAAATAGTTTTCCCCTCCAAGAACTGACGTGGAACAGTTCCCTGTATAGTTGCTTCTCTAAACATATCAGTATTGACTTCTTCAAGTCAATGATCATTTTTTATGGTAAAACTTTATCATGAGTGGATCTTGAGCATTGTGCTGGGTGAAATTTAGGATAAATTTCTAAGCATATATTTAATAAGAAATCTCCTTTTTTAAAATAAATTTTGATGATACTTTCAACCTACTACATTAGTGTTATACACTTCAGGGATAAATTGTTGCATTCTGAGTTGTCCCTGGGTCCCCACACTACTACATAAAATAGTATCAATGAAAAATACCATTTCTTTTTCTCGTTCGTTTTATTCAGTGAGAGTGGTGGGAGGAATGATATGTCAGGAATGCATGTTACACATTGTCTCAGTGTTCATCTGCAGGTGGTCTTTGCCAGTTTCTAATCTGGGTGTGGGAGGCATATCAACCCTTCAGAATTTTTGTGGCCCTCTGTTGAATTTGCACAATTTTTGGACTTATATCCAAAACCCAGACAAAGGCAATTCATCACTATCAGAATACCACACCCACAAGCCACTCTGGCCAATCACTGATCGTTCTGGCCCTGGCCTTCATATTCTGTAATAGCATTGTTCAGCTTCTGCTGCAGATATCTGTAGATTAAACTTGAAGAGTAAAAAATATTAAATGGGCATTTTATATTCAACAATAATTTTCACCAAAGTAAAGAAAAATTATTACTTTGCTGCATATAATTTTAAAAAGATACATGCACAAGCAATAAAAAAATTGGGTAAATTTTAAAAATCTATTGATAGGATCATCCTCAAGCAAACACTTCTGACTATTTATTTCTTCTCATTTCTGTCATTCATTATTCTAGCAAGTTCTTCCTTTTTGATTTCAATCTCATCTATGAGTTAATTGAAGTTCTTGCTGGTCTACCTTTTTATCTTTTCTGGGAATTTGGATCCCATTACTATAAGCTACTTCTCTGGAAATGGCCACTAAACCAAACTTGCCTTTCACAGATTGTATCCATAATCTTTAGTAGGTTCCAATATAGTTTTTCATTGGAGATATGTTTTTTTTTCCAGCTGACATTTAGTCTCGTTTCCAATAGTCAAGTGTATGTATCATCTGTTTTTTTCTTGCCAGTGATATTGTTAATGTTCAACTACTTGACTTAAATAAGAGGACTGTTTTTACTGTCAAACCTAAGGAGTTGCACTTTGAGATTTTTTTTCATTTTTGACTTCCAGGTGGTATTCATTTATGATGTGCTTTCCATGACTTTGCTATTATAACATCTTTTTTCTTTTTGTGAGAAGTTCAACTAAGTTCCTAGATAAAAAAAAAAAAAATTAGCCACTGGATTTAATTTGTCACTTTTGAATGGTATAAGGTCTCTTTCTGCTTGATTAGAAGACATGAATTCTATTTTGCTTTCATTTAAATGGAGTCTAACTTGTCTACAGCAGATCTTAATCTGAGAGAAAATAATTGTGTCTATTCAAGATTGCTGGATATACAAGTTAGATCATCTGCAAAATCTGTGTCTGTGATGGTGATTTCAGGAAATTGACTATGTCTTGATTCTCTTAGGGTAAACCCAATGTTTTCCTTATCTTTAAATTCAAGTTTCATCGTGTAATCAAGGCCAATGAAGAACAGAAAGAAAGCAAGTGTGTCTCTAAGAATTCAGTTGAGATTTCAGAAATTGAAAAAATACTTCAAAAAATTTCATAACAGTTTTCAAAAAATGACACAGAAAACTTTTGCCTCAACATAATATTTTTCTACTATTTACATTATTTGAACTGTTGTCCTCATCTTTATTGTCACATTCACAACATTTCGGCTGTTGTACACTTTGACCTACTTCAGGTGATTTTTTGATTAGTTCCTCCATTTTTGTTGCTTTTTTTTTAAAAAAAAATAAAGATTTTAAAAACCAGTGAAGCTAGTCTCCTCTTTATGCTTAGTAGCTATTAATAACATATCATTTACAAAGATTTGGCAAGGTCAGATATCTTTACAACTGTCCAAACTAGGAAAATTCATCCATTATATCTCCTGCTTTTCATGATAATCATGTAAAAGAAAAAAAAACCCTAAATATTTAAATAAGTTTCTAGGCTGGTAAATATGATGAAGTGAAAGAATTTTATATTGCAGTAACTATAAGTCATTCTGCATAATTTGCACTTTAAATTATCAGTTAGTGTGGTTTGATAAGTCCTACACTCTGAATACATGAGCTAGCATTTATCGAGATTGATATAGCTTCAACTTGTTAAGTAAATATTCATATGACTATCTGTAGAAACTGATGATAGGAGAATTAGATTTCTTCCTCTTCCAGGCACATACACTAGAAAATGATAATAATTGCAGGAATTTAGATAGTTTGTAGTGATAGACAACTAAAGAAATAATAACAAGGAGATCAAAATTTGGCCATCTCTAAAAATAGATGTATATTCAGAATTGTTAGGCCATAAAGTCATACTTCGACCAACCAATCAGAGATCATACCAACCCAGATATAAACATCATAGTGTAGTGAGTGAATCAGAAACAAGATCTATTCTCAACCAGGATCAATACTTGTGGACCAATTGGCAGTTTCAAAGCAGATGTTTGCCTTATTATAGGATGGACAAGAAAAACTAAATCAGAATTGATGAATTAATTTTTGCAATTCTTTGATGCTGATGTCATCTTAATATACCCATATCTGAGATACAACACTTATGCACAACTCGTACAGTCTTTCATCGACACATACAATACCTATCTCCTGCCATTTCCACTAGTGATGAAGATGTCTACATAGTCCTATTTGAAACTAAAACATACTTATTTTATACATTTACACAGGCAACTACTACTTCTGAATATATATATATGCATATACATTTTTCGTTTTTTGCTTTGATATAGTCCACATTGGACAAAATGTGTCAGCAATAACTACAGTTTTCCTATTGTCATTTATATTTATATATATATATATATATATATATATATATATATATATATATATACACACACACACATATGTACATACATTACTTGGACTCTCTCTCTTGTATGCACCAGGACATTTATATTTGAACTCATGAACCTCCAACTCATTACACTATCCTTCTGTATATATATATATTGTGTTATATAAAAATTTATTTTGTATATATTAACTTTTTGTGCATTTTCTTTCAATCCTTACACAAGGCCATATAGTTCTATGATGGGAAAGGACATTGTCACAAGATAACCTCTACCGCCTGTCATAAGTTTTCTGAATGAAAAAACATTATCTTGACTTTGTTAGGTTAATGTGTAATCTATAGAACTGTCTTAGATGAGAACCATATTCTAAAATTATTTAAGCTGAAGGAATTATCATAACTGGTGCTGTTGGTGTAAATCAAATGATCCAGCAAAGAAGTATAAAAAGGAAGCCAGAATTCACAAAGACAAAGTAACTCCACAGAAAGTGTAGCACAGCTAAGATATATAGCTTAGTACCTGGCTGAGTTATCAACAAAAATATCTATTTAATGTTAGATTCATTTGAGAAAGGCCAGAGAGGTAAACAAGGAAAATGAGTGGTCAGGGTTTGAGAGATTAAGCTATTTCCCCAGTTATGCTAGATAAAGAAAGAAATGAAGAAAGAAAAAAAGAAAAATAAGAAATACTATATCAGAATCTCTCTTCGAGAGACAGTAAGTCAGCAACCTTTGGAACCAACTTAGTGTACCAAGATATGATCACAAAAATCAATTTGTTAAAAAAAATATAAAAGAAACAAGCCTGAAAAGATACAATGAAGACAAAGCTATGATTCTCTCCTTTATGACGACTGATAGCATCGTACAAGTGGGAGTAAATTTACTTATAAAATATCGGATGATTACTTTACAGATTACCTATAATGTGAAATAATAGCCAAAGAAGATTCAACTAGTAGCAGAACAAAAGTTGGTGAAAAGAAGACAGAAGAGAAAAAGGAAAGAAATAAACTAAAAGCTGAAAAGTTAACAAAAAAAAACAAAAACATTGCAATACATACTTGTACACACTATGGTTAATTTGCACTTGCATTTTAGGCAAAGTGTGTCGTTTTGTGAATGAACTCAAACGTGGAGAAGAGATAACAGTTAGAGATAGGAAAGCATGAAAGAACTAAAAAGAAAAAAAAATGGAAGACTGTGAAAAGAAGATAAAGAGAGAGAAATAAAGATGAAAGATGATAGGATGAAATTATGAGGCCATAAAATGGAACAAATGTTATCTGAGGTAGTTAAGCAAAAAAAGAAAAAGAAATGGCAAACAGTTTCCGTCTCAGTGAATAGCAAGAAACAACTTAGCTTTGTTCACTATGTTGTATATGGATGTGAATTTATAGATTTCGTACTGTTCAGTATAACAAAGCAGCATCCGTGTATGACTGTATGCATTCATAAGAATAGTGAATAGATTGAAATGTTATTACTGATTAATTTGCATTTCTGATTTTTTTTAATATTTTTATTTTGGCATATTTAAATATCAATGTATATAACACACATTTATGTGTCTACATTAATATATATGTATGTAAATATGAGACAAAGTGAAAAACATTTCACAAAGTATTTTGTCTCCATGTGGTAGGTATATTCAGATCTGCATGAAAGACAAACCTGTGTGTAAAGGTGTGCATGCATTTGTATATATGTATATGACTCTCCCATCATATTCAACATATGAGGGTCAAGAAGCTCAGTTCCTAGGAACTGAAAACCCAGACACCAGCACATGATTTGATTATAGTGGTGAAGGCTTTGTGCAGAACTAACCACACTTCTTCAAGGGCTGAATACAGAGACATGGTGCACTATGTGCCACAAGATCCGCAAACAACCCTCCACAGGTTTTGAATTCAGAGTTGTCCTTCTCCTAGACCAGTTACCATCCAAGGCTATAGAACCCAGTCTGTCCTGCTATTTACCCATAACTGGAGGTAGAAGAAGAGGATTAATACCTCTCCCAAGGGTATTAGTGTGTAAGTGAATGTAATGGATTTGACTGGAATTCGAATTCAGCTTTCCGATTCCTCAATCTGAGCTTATATATATATATATATATATATATATATATATATATATATATATATATATATATATATATATATATAGTTTCATAGATGGACCCTCCACAAATCACTTGGTCTACTCATCAGAAGATATCAGTAATTGACTGTTTATTTTCTCATTTTTATTTTGTATATATACTTTTCATTGGTGCAAGGTTGATTTTTGTTGTTGTTTGGTTGGGGGTGTACAAAGATTAGTTTTGGAAATTTTAGTATTTTTTTTTTCAGTGAAAAGCACATTGATTTGGAAATCCTTGCAAAAATCAAATAATTATCAGATTTTAATGAGACTTTCAGGACTTATTCAGAAACAAATGAAATTATTTCAGAAATGCTTCATTTTTAGAAAATCATGGTAAGATTTTTTTTCACCTGTTACCCTCCTGCAACTTACTTGATTTTATGAAATTTCAAGAAATTAATTTTTATATCAATATTTATATTAGTTATATGAAGAAGATATGGGGAATTTAAACAGGAATCCTTATTACTGAAAATCTGTACAGAAATGTGAAATAAAAAATTCAATGAAACTAAGACACTATTAAATTAGAAAAGCTTTTAATTGCTTTTATCAATAAGATATATCATGGACATTACTGACTTAGTCTTTTTGATGAATAATGAATTTTTAAAAGAATTGTTTTCATGTTTTTAAATTTTAATTGGAATAATTTATAAAGTTTTAAATATTTAAAATGTCTGTATTTATTTGTATCAGTTAGGTGATATTGTTCAGTAAAAACTATATTTACTACTTATGAATGGAAAGTGAACATCAATATTTTAAAAAGAATTTGGAAATTATTTTTTGCTTGTATAAACATGCTGATTTTTGTAAATACAGATGTCCATATACAACATTATCAGAAAATAAGAGTGATAACTATAGTAAATTTAAAGCCAAAGTACCCAAAATTCAATAAAACATTAGATTATGGAGAATATTTTCCTAAATTTTAAAGATTACTGGGTAGTTAAAAATTATATAAAAAAGATGCTTACGTTATATTTTTCAACTAATTTTTATTGATATGTCCAACATAGAAGAAAATTAGATAAACTTCAGTCTCTGTCAAGCTGTCAACAGCTTAAATAAATACCTACCCCCATGTTGAAAATGCATTTCAGTGATATTTTAAACTAAAATTAAGTAATATTTGTTTCAAATCAGATTAATTAAATGTTAAATCAGCTAATATTTCTCAAATAAAGTTTCAGAAAAGTATATTTTATTTTTGAAAGATAAAAAAATCTTACAAAAAAACACTTATAAAGATTTACATTGTGCTAACAAATAGTTAAAAATGGCACAGTAATTTTTAGTGATTGTGAAATAAAAACTCCTCATAGTCAATTTAAATTATTTTTGAAATACAGTAAAGTATTTTACTTACTGGAAATATTAAATTTAATAATTAGCTTGAAGTTAAAACTAAAATAAAAGCTTTAAGAAAGATTTTTAATTTTGAAAGATTCATTTAAAAGCTGAGGCATCGTGAACCTGTAAATGTACCTATATATAATCATTATTATGATATAAGGATGAATAATAAAATATGTAACATTAAGAAATATAACTAATATAGAATCTCAAAAGTTTTTAGTTCGATTTAAGATAGCATATTTGAGAAAGTCATAAATATACTCAGCCTCAAGATCACACATCTTGAATAATATATATATATATATATATATATATATATATATATATATATATATATATATATATATATAAATAAATAAAAAGAAAGAACAGTAAGATATATAATCTGGGGTTCTTATTGATATTTTTACTTTTACAAAATAGTGCTCAGTGTAAACTTACAGAGCATTATCCTGTAACCTTGGAAACAGTGAATTGTGAATTTTCTGTGCTTTTAAAACTTGGTAAATTTAAAAAATAAGTTACTCCAAAATTCCCTTGAGGATGAAATGGAACTAATGTTTTTAATTTAATTACAAAATTAAATTTGAAGCTTTTAGCTTCCATTTTTTAAACATGGTTATTACTGTGTAGCAAAAAAAAACATATTTTAAATCAGTTAATTTATAATATATATATATCTTTTGGGTTTGAAGGTCTGATGAATTGTGGCCATTTTTATGACCATAATGAAATAAATTATTACCTCATGAAGTTTTAGTGTTTGTGCTTTTTATAAGAATAATATATATATATATATATATATATATATATATGAAAGTGAACATTGATGTAAACACCCAGAGGAGACAGGCTGTTTCATGCTAGATGGCTGGCTGATGATTGTGTCTAGCATGAAACAGCCTGTCGCCTCTGAGTGTTGACTTCAATGTTCACTTTTATATTTACATACACTCTATCTCTGATATTGAGCACTTTCTCCCATAAATATGGCACACCTAAAAACCATATTTCTTCATATATATATATATATATATATATATATATATATATATATATATATATATGTGTGTGTGTGTGTGTATGTGTGTATTTGGGCAGCAAGCTTTCTTTCAAGCATGTTTCTTTGAAAAGAGCCATCAAGGAAGATTAATCTTTTATTGAGTTTTTCCATCATTCTAATATTTTTTCCTTTTTCAGGGGTTAAAGAGTAAAGGAATTGTCCATAGTTAGAATTGTTCCAAGCACTTTTTGTTAGTTCTATAGCTCTTATCAAGGATATTGTTTTTAACATCAGGAAGAGACAGTTGAGATTTCTGTGGTATATAATGATGAAGGAGGGCTTGAAAAATCTGATACTCATGGGACAGATAGTTGGAAAGGGGTAAACAACACATACTTAATGAGCTTGAGTAAATGGATGGTGGAATAAAGCTTAGGAGAAATAACAGAAAGACAAAGTTTATTAAGAGCTACAAGAGACAGTAAGTTGCAGAAAGCCATGATCGCCTAAGTTCTGAGGTGATATGTCACATAAAGAAGAAGAAGCATGGGCTTTATGTAGGTGGTCATTACTCTGCTGAAACATCTCCCCCCTCTTAGAGGAATGAAAACAGAAATGGTTAAACAGTGTTCTGGACATACATGTTGCTTTTCATTGTTCTCTCCACAAATGCCAAAAGGTGATTGAGAATTTTAACTTATGGCCCCTGACATTACATGGCCAGTTATAGACATAATTTACTGTTATTTATGATTTCCATTTTATAAAGAGATTTTCACATTTGCAATGTATTTTGATGTTTGCATATTTAGACCTGAAGAAATTTTTAATGGTGATCTCAGATAATATGTTTGTGTATATGTGTGTAAAAACATCAAAAGGCAAAGATATTTTGTCTGCTTTGTATGTGTATAAAAAATTGTATGTCTGCATGTGCAAAGATGCACATTTTGGTATGATTGTGTTGTGTAAAGATAGGTATTATTATTATGATGGTGTATGTCAATATGTATTTGTACACACACACAGGCACACACATATTTAGAAGAGTAGATTTTACAAGCATACACATCGATATTCTATTCTAAAACATGATGCAGAAATGAAAATAGATTTGTGGAATGCATAGAACTTTTCAGCACATTATATATATATATATATATATATATATATATACATATATATATATATATATATATAATGTGCTGAAAAGTTCTAGGCCTAACCAAGAAGAAATACCAAATACATACTGATATTTTCCCATTTGGCCAAGTTTTGGTAAGTGAACTGAGCTGAAAATTTTTCAGCCCTCTTACCTGGTATAACCAAGGATTTCCAGCCATCTATGGATAAGAAGCCAATATGAATAAGAATTAGTTCTTGAAGATCTGTCTCCAAGTCAGCATCTTCCCATTGCACAAAAAAAAGGTCAGAATAGAGGTTGATGACTGCGGCAAAAGTTGATAGAGTAAAGAACTTTCTGACCATGCACATAATAAAATATGTGGGGAAAGTCATTCAAAAAATTTGTATTCTTTCCTGGATAGGAAGCAAATAAATCTTGGATCCAATCAGTCCTTCCGCTTGCCTGACAATCATCTTTTAACAAATAGCATTTTAGATTTGAGATTGTAAGCCCCCACACTCCACTTTCTATTTTATTACGCATAGTTGTAAGGTAAAGTCCTTTCTTTTAAATTCAGAGATTTCCTAAAATGATTGCTAAGAAGGCTAACACACCGAATATATCTATATATCTATATATACTATTTTATTTGTAGCTGAAAATAAAGCATCGAAAAATTAATTCATACCTTTCTAAAGGGTATTATTGCAAAGTGAGTATAAACTGCTTCATCCAGAATTTGAACTTGATTTTCTGATTCATTAATCATCCAGCCACACCTACACATCTGATTGCAAATAAGTATGCATACATATACTGTGTGCCTATGTACATATATATTCTGTGTGTGTGTGTATCTATTATAGCTAGACAAATAGATTTGTCACTGATAAATGGGTGGTGTATACTGGACAAATTTTTTGTAATAATCTCTTCCATAGAAAACAGGTAAGATTGATAAGTAAATGGTTAAAAGATAGAGAAGTGGTAAGATAAAACAATGAAAGATGAGAGAAAAAGATAGATAAGAAAGTAAGCAAATATTGTTAGTTTTTGCTGTTTTTTTTCGTTTTTTTTTTTTTACTTGTCATTAATAGGAAGTTAATAATATAAAACACATGTAGAAAAAGATATTTCGATGGTATTAGAGATTTTATGAGCATATGAATGTACTGATTGCTTATAGATGAAGGATGGCATCTCTTAATTTCATGTTTTCCTACTTGGAAAACAAGCCTTTGTAATCTTTGCTTTTATCCAAGTAGTATCTAGAAGTTAATTCAATCTTGTTTCCGCTACTACACAGGTAGAAGTATTCCATTGATAGATATTGATAGCGGTTCATATGAGGGGAGGATAATTTTGTACAAAGTTAGATGAAGAGCTACAACAAAGAAACAGAGAAGCATAAATTGCAATATAAATTGGGCTTTATTGAGTGAAGACGCTAATAAAGAAATAAAACATAGAAACGTACATGCATATGTTTTTATTCATGCTTCCCTTCCAAGAGGAATACAGACACACACAGACAAACACACATATTGTGTGTGTCTATTAATATGTTTAAGCAGATTTAAATGTATGTATGTATGTATGTATGTATGTTTGCAGCACCTTTGGAAAGTGCCTGAAAACTGTGCCACAGATTAATACAACCTTGTCAGTGAAATTGGGTAGACTGAACTGTTTAAAGGTTGTTGATGATTGTACTAGTATAAAGTCACAAGTCATTATAGCCAAGGGTTTGAGTGTGCTGACCATGTTCAAAAACATTGTCATGCCAGATGATACACTCTTTCCCAGAAACTGAGGGTCTGCTCAGCATAGTTGCAGTATAAACTGCACGTTGACTCTGTGAGTATTGAACAAACACAAATTTGCCAGAGCAGGTGTCTGCAAGAAGGATTGGCTAGCTGCCCTAGCAGGGGTGTGTGCTTATAATAAGTAACCAGCCATTATATGAGAAAGAAGGAATGAAAGACACAATTAATGAATGAAGTTGTTGGTGTATGCAGAAATTTTCAGAATCTTTATTAAGAAATGATTTTTTTTCTAGTATATATTCAACCTCTTTACACTATTTTCATTGTTTGAACTGTTGTCTTCATCTTTATTGTCATATTCATGATGTTTCAGCTGTTGTATACTCCAGTCTTCTTCAGGACACATCGTTAAGTGGATAAAAGCATTGGTTCAAGTAATGCAGTGACTTGACCCAAAGAGCTGTGGACAAAAACTTGAAGTTGAAATCCTAAAGGGAAATAATTGAAATTCAGATATTCAGAAATGGCATGGCATGTGGAACTAGAATTATCTACCCTGGTGGATGAAATAAAGGGTTCGGTTTGAAATTCCAATGTATATCACCTGAAGAAAGCTGGTGTGTACAACAGCCAAAACGTGAATATGACAGTAAAGATAAGGGCAACAGTCTGAACAGTGTAAATAGCGACAATACCTTACTTCAGAAATATAGACAGATGTATTCAGTCTCTTGCTTTCCAAAACTAGGTTCTGAGAACTTTTGTAAACACTTAGTGAATCAAAAAAAGGTACGAGATAGTTGCTGAAGTAGTGGCTTGATCAAAACTGACTGAATGAAATGATGGCATTCAGATTCAGAAAATAAATGTTTAGATAAAACTGCATGAAATGAACTGTATGAATTATATATTTTATAAATATTTTGTCTATTTTATACACACATACTCATATATATGTACACTACAGTTCAAAAGTTTGAATCCATCTCCAGAATTAGCATGGGATGACTTTGATAGAAGATTGAAAATAAAAAACAAGAAAAAGACCTCTTATAGTTATTGAAAAAAATGGAATCAATTATCAACTTTGAGAAAACTTTTGCAACAAATGTTAAAACTTTGTGCTGCAGTAATCAAGGCTAAAGGAGGATAATTTTGATGAGAGCAAAATTTAATCATAAAATGCTTTTTTCTTTTTGTTATAATAAAATTTCTAATAAAAAGTATCTCTTTTTTTTTAACCATATATAATAACTTTCTTTTATTTAAAGTACAAAACTACTTTTTAAGCCAATTTAAAAAGTTATCGGGGATGGCCTCAAACTTTTTTGAGCTGTAGTATGTAGATATAATATATATATATATATATATATATATATATTTCTCACTGATAGGATGATTCAGAGTTTCATGCCTTGCACAATCTTCAGGTGTTGAGTAAAGACTGACTGTTACATAATTTAAATTTTAAATAGAAATATCCAGTTAATACAATACTGGCACAGTCCATATATTGTATGGGGATTACTTTTTTTTATTTAAAAAAAATATATACATATATATATATATATATATGTATATATATATAAAATAGACAGGATTTATATTCTTATAGTTTAAAAAAAATAGGGGTTAATGTTTTTATTTCATCTTTAAAATAAACAGACCTAAAAATATTAAAAAGAAAAATGAAAAAAAAAATTATTTAAAGTATACAGGAATTATATTTTATATATATAAATTAAAATATATATATATAATTAAAATATAGAATTAACTATTAATAATTTATATCGTTCAAATTCATAAGTTTGAAAGTCAGAGAATTAAAAATTCAAACATCAAATACAAAAACTGTGCAATGCTTTCAAAGTATGTTTGTCGATTAAAAAGCAATCATAAAATCCCATCTGTTAAGTGGGGGATAATCACAAAAGCTAAGCCATGAATTTGAATTATATAGATTATTAATAGTTAATTCTATATTTTAAATAGACAAGTTTATACACCCAATTTTGAATCATCATCACGAGAACACTACAGATAACAGTTAGAATCCACATCTGAAAACTGCATTAACTGCATGAAACTCCAAGTAATGTTATCAACATTGGATATTATGTATATTCACTAATATATAATTAGAGTTCTGTTTCATAATATTGAGCACTGTATTTATAACACCTGAGTAATAAATATACTTACATACATGCAAGTATTTGTGTACGTATGTACACTTTTTATCCTACCCAATCCTATATATATATATATATATATATATATATATAATATATATATATATATATATATATATATATATATATATATAGTTTTAAGGTATGCTATATTTACAGGTTAAAGTGCTCAATATCAGGGATAGAGTATATGCAAATATCAAAGTGAACATTGTGGTCAACATTCAGTGGCAGCCTGACAATTGTGTTTAAGCATGAAACACTATTGATGCTTGGTGTCCGATGCTTAAAATAACTACTTGGTCCTAATAATCTATGGTTTAAGACAGAGTAGTGCCCTCTTCACATGTGCAGTCTCAACTGGCTCCAACCAAAATGTGTTACTACACATCCATCATGTAGAAAGTAACTGAATAAGTAAAGTGTGTAACACAGTACTGTGTATGTGTGTAGGAATGTTTGTGCATTAGTATAGCTGAGCAAAGTTATGCTGGCTGCTACAATTCAAGCATACTGTTTCCAAATGATCTGCGTGTGTGCATGTTGCCATTGAATTGATGTTTGTTTGTTTGTTTGTTTGATTATATCTCTACCTGATGATACACAGACAAATTGCAGGTATATTTGTTAGTGCAGTAAGCTAAACTATTTTGTATGTTTCAGCATATGTGTGTTTCTTAGTATTAATCAATATAAATCTATGTTGCATTTTCTGTTTTTTACTTGTTTACCAGTATAATCAGCTTATATATTGTAACTGAGTCTAAAAAACACCTAGCTGAAAGGTGGTTCCCTCATTATAAGGGGGATGCCAATTTGAACCCTGCCAAAAGACACAATTACTTTATGAAGACACTTGATTGTCATGGCCGGTAGACATCAATTAAAAAAAAAAATAACCAGGGATGCTCACTCAAATACATCTCTCCGCTAAATATAACATTTATAGTATAAGATATCTATCTATCTATCTATCTATCTGATGGACTCTCCTGTCGTAAACAATGTATGGGGGTCAAGTGGCTAAGTTTATAGGAACCAACAGCCAGACACCAGCACATATGATTTGATTATAGTGGTGAAGGTTTTGTGCAGAACCAACCACACTTTTTGAAGAGCTGAATACAGAGAGCTGGTGCACTATGCACCACAAGGACATACCACAAGGTCCCCAAATGACCTTTCACAGGTTTTGAATTCAGAGTTGTTCTTCTAGACCAGATGCATCCAAGGCTATAGAACCCAGTCTGTCCTGCTATTTAATCATAGTTGGAAGGAAAAGAGGAGGATTAATACCTTTCCTAAGAGTATTAGCACATAAGTGAATGTAATGAATTAGACTGGAATTAGAACTCGGCTCTCCGATTCCTCAATCTGAGCTGCTATCCAGTACTCTATCGTGCCTCTCTCTCTCTCTCTCTCTCTCTCTATATATATATATATATATATATATATATATATATATATATATATATATATATATATACAGGTGTTGGACAAAATAATTAGAACAGTTGCAAAATCCACTTCTATATTTCAAAGACCTATTATATTCAGAACTTTAACTAAAACTTCGTAATTGTAGGTTATATTTATTGTAAATACGTTTATTTATCTAATTTACTGTTTTTGTCTTATTTCTTTTTAGAATTTAGTCAAATTTAAGCTAAATGCGTGACCTCTCCAAGTTCAAAAAAGAGCAAATTGTTGGAGCTCGCATGGTAGGAGCCTCAATCACTAAGGTTGCTAAACTGTTTGGTTTTTCAAGAGCTACCATATCAAGAACACTGATGCAATTCGAGAAACAGGGTAAGACCTCTAGCAACCATAGCAATTCAGGCTGGACTTGCAAACTTGCATACAGGGACTGACGTGCATTGAAATGCAATGTAGCAAAAAATCATCAGACAAAGTGGCTGCTGAGTTGAATAACCATCTGAATAGTTCAGTTTCTACTAAAACTGTTCACCGTGTGCTCCATAAGACTCCATATTATGGAAGAGCCACTGTGAGGAAACCTCTTCTCTTCACTTGAAACATTCAAAAGAGGTTGAAGTGGTGCAGAGATCACAATGCCTGGTCTGCAGACCAATGGAAGCAAGTCATATTCTCAAACAAGTCCAGTTTTTCTCTTTTCCCAGCTTCAGGGCAAGTTTATATGTGGAGGCAGCCCAAAAAAACTTACAACCCTGACTGCCTTCTTCCAACAGTGAAGCATGGAGGTGGATCAGTGATAGTTTGGGCCACCATATCATGGAAATGTCTCAGTCCAACAGTTGCCCTGAATGGTAGAATCAACAGCAAAGATTACCTGAACATTTTGGGAGATCATGTTCATCCAATGGCCAAGACTTTATTCCCTGATGGTGACTGCATCTTCCAAGATGATAATGCTCTAATACATACCGCTTGAGTGGTTAAGAATTGGTATGAAGAGCATAAAAGTGAGCTAGAACACATGGAATGGCCTCCCCAATCTCAAGATATCAATATTATTGAACATTTGCAGTGCATTTTGGAGCAACAAGTTAGGAGCCTCTATCCTCCACAGTCGTGTCATAAAGAGCTGGAGAAGGTTTTAATGGAAGAATGACTGAAAATTCCTCTGGATGAAGTCAGGAAGCTGTATGATTCCATTCCTAGATGTATTAAAGCTGTCTGTGAGGCTAAAGGAGGACCAACTCCATATTAAATAAATTTTCTTTGAATTTAACAAGTGTTCCAATTATTTTGTCCAACCCCTATATATCTATCTATCTATCTATATATATATATATATATATATATATATATATATATATATATAGTAAACTTTCTGCTGATTTCAATGTATAAAGGGGACTATGCAGAACTGAACCACCAAACTACATGTACAGATGATATGATAGTTTTTTAAAATAAATCCATATCACCCCAAGCAAGGCAGTACAGCCACTAACATGCAAGGGGTTACAAGGTGTGAAGTGATTAAGAACAGAAACATTAGTAATGAGGAGAAAGAGAAAAGAGCAATGAGGAAGACGGGAGACAGCAATTGACATTACATTTAAATTCTTGAAGATTAAAGTTGGCTGGAAAACATGGAGCTGGAGGGGAGTTCCACAAGTTATAAGTGTGAGATAAGAAACCTTTAGCTTAGAAGTTACAGCTATATCTGACTAGCTCAACTGTAAATTGATGAGATCTCACCACCAGTCTAGGTACCATAGCAAAGAGCTCATCTGAACAATTATCATGAAAGTATATATAGGCACAGAGAGGCAACCTTATGGTGGTGGGCAAGTGACTGAAGCTGAGCTGCCAGATCGGGACCAATAATATTGCTGATTCTTCTTTGGATTTTATCAAGGCACTCCAGGAAAATAACAGGGTCACTGGACCATATATGGCAGCAATATTCTAAGCATGGATGAATGGTAGACTTATAGATAGATTCTGGAGTGAAAAATTGTCTTGCTCAACACAGTGAACTGACTTGCTTAGAAGCTGACCTAGCAATGGAATCCATGTAGCCTTTCCACTTCCTGTCAGCTGAGAACTTTAGCCTGAGAAAGTGCAATGAGTCACTTTCTTGTAGGATAGCATCAGCCATGCTGATAGAAGGCAGAGAGGTGTCACTCAGAGGATTAATGGAGAGAAGTTTAGTTTTGGAGGCGCTAAAATTTACAAGCCATCTTTTGCTCCAGTTAACAATGGTGTTGAGGTCATTTTGTACATCAGCTGCCATTTTGACTTTGTTTGATTGATCAGCCTTAGTATCGAGGCAGGAGTAAATGGTAGTGTCAGTGTAGATGCCAAACTGAGAGCTGATGTCATTAGGAAGGTTGTTAATGAAAATTAAAAACTGCATATGATCAAGGATGGAGCCCTGGTGGACACCTGCATTAGTATGAAAGAATGTAGATGAATGGCTGTTCAGGATAACTTTCATTTAATGATTTGATAGATATAACTGGATCAACTAAGAAACGTGCCCAGAGATACAGTAGCTTTTCAGCTTGTGGAGAAGACCTGAATGCTAAACCCTATCAAAGGCTTTTGAGATGTCCAGTGCAACAGCCCAGGCTTCAGTGTTTTTATCTAGAGCATGACAGGCTTTTACTGCAATCATCGTTAATGCATTAGCCATTGATCTGGAGAAACAAAAGCCATATTGCTTGTCTGAGAAAAGGCCTTGTGATGGGAAATGATGAACCAATTCAGCATTGATTAGGGCCTCTTGAATTTTCCAAAAAGAGGCAGAAGGCTAATTGGTTGATAGTTGGATGAGTCAAAGGGTTCACTGGAGTTCTTAAAAATTGGAACAACAGCAAGCAGGAAAGCAGGAGGCAGTGAGGCATTTATTATACTCTTTAGAGAAAACAAGAGCCAGTTTGGGAGTACACTTCTTAATGACTATTACAGGGATGCCATCTGGTTCACATGTTTTGTTGGGATCAAGGTTAAAGATGATAGCAGAAACCAGGGAAGGGGTTATATGTATATCACTTAACAGCTGGGGCAAGAAATGGATTCATACCTTTCCCAAGGGTATTTGTGCAAATGTGAATGCAATGACTTATTTGAATTTAGCATTGCAATCCCAGTTTTCCAGCCTACTACTCTATGCACATATCTATTTCAGTTACATATGTTGTTCCAGGAAGGAACTTTCTCCATTTTGTTATTCATGCATCCACTCTGAGTATATATATATATATATATATATATATATAAAGAAATATGATTGTTCCTAGCATGAAACAGCCTGTCACCTCTGAGTGTTGACTTCAATGTTCAATTATATATATATATATATATATATATATATATATATATATATATATATATATATATATATATATATATATTTATATCATAAAATATAATTTTAAGGTATACTATATTTATGGGTTAAAGGGCTCAATATCAGGGATAGAGCATATATAAATATAAAAGGGGACATTGAAGTAGCTTGTGGGTGTTGAGTTCAATATACATTTATATATATATATATATATATATATATAAACACATGCACTACAGTTCAAAAGTTTGAAGCCACCACCAGATTTAGCATAGGATGAACTTGACAGAAGAGGGAAATAAAAAAGGAAAAAGATCTTTGATTCATTCAAAAAAGAATGGAATCAATTATCAACTGATACTTTGAGACATTTTTGCAATAAATGCCAAATATTTGTGCAATCAAGGGATTACTGCAGCACAAATTTTTTGCATTCATTGGAGGACATTTTGACAAGTGCAAAATTTAATCCTAAAATGTTTTATTTTGTTAATAAAATTGCTAATAAAAAAAATCATGTACCCATTGTATAATAACTTTGTCTTATTTAAAGTACAAAACAACTACTTTTTTGATCAATTTAAAGAATTACCAGTGGTTACCTCAAACTTTAGTACTGTAGTGTTTTATATATATATATATATATATAAACACATATATTTAGGCAGCATATCTTCTATCAAACATGTTTCCTTAAATATTATAAACATATTATGTCTATTTATTTTTATAATAATCCTTTCTGTAGTCAGTTTCTTGATGTTAAGATAAAATTCATTAAGGAAGGTGGCATAGTTTTTCCTTACCCAGGTACTTTAATGATCAGAGTTACAATAATTTTGTCATTGTAATTCACCCTTGGGGATATTCTCAGAGATCAAAGGTATTTGTATCAGAAAAAAACTATACAACCTTCCTTGATGAATTTTATCTTAGCATCAAGAAACTGGTTAGAGAACTAGAAATGATTATTATAAAAATAAATAATCATACAATGTCTATATTACTCAATGAAACTTGTTGAATATATATATATATATATATATATATATATATATATATATATATATATAAGCCATTTTATGCATGTGTATATTAAAATTGTGCTATTATATGTATCTGTACAAGTGGGTAAAGATTTACACACTTGGGTATCAAAAAATCTGTTATAAGATTTTACTTTATTATATAAGGTTAGTTAGACATTGCTGTAGCACTGACCACTTTAGAAATGATATTAGTTTGCTTAAAATAGACGGTACTTTATTGTAATACCTCTGTGTTAGGGCTTACGGTGATATTGTGTTAAAAAACATTGGTTCCTTTCTGATCACCAAATTTAAGTAATATTGAGCCTGATTGATACCTAGATGGATAACTGCTTTGGAATACCAGTTGCTTTAAGCTTGGATGTGCAGGTGGTGTAAATGATAGTGGCTCAGAATTATTAATCGGAGAGCTGAGTTCCAATTCTAGTTAGACTTGTTATATTCACTTACATGCAAATACTCTTGGGAAAAGATTTGAATCTACCACTTCTCCCCTCAGTTATGGGATAATTAGTAAGACTTGTATCACTAAATTATTATTATCTCCTCCACCCAAATTCTTACAGTTTAAAATATTTTCTGGCTTTAAATAACCTGCAAAGGGTTGATAAATGTAGAAAACAAATAAATCAATCAATATTACTATTCTGAGTAAATTATTAATATGATGTGAGCATTTAAAAATTGTTTGTATTAATCCATATTTCTGTGTGTGTAAATAGATTGACAAATAGATTTATATGTTTCTCATCATTGTTAGTATCAATAGAAAGTTAATATCTTGCAATGATCTTTGTTGATATTTGTATGTTAGTCTCATGTCGATATGTCTCTGTGTATTCGACCATATCCTGTGCAGAGAAGCATACATTTCTCCAACTTGGAAATGTGAGGTCTGTATTTGTTTCTGTTAACATTATGGGGAGTGGAAAGTTTTCAGACCTTGACCCACTTATAAGAATCATTGTTTTAATGGCCATACTTCACAATTTTAGGGTGAAGGACATGCCAAGTGTGATGAACGACAGGGTGAATATGTAGAATCACATGTACATTTTATGCCTATAGGTCATTCATTTTTGGTCAGACCAATAATTTTTCAGCACCTCCTCATATTTTAATTAACATTTTCTTTTTACAATGATGTTTATCCTATACAAAACCTAGGAGCCACTCAAGGTAGAGGATTACAGTGTAAGAAACAGTTGAGGCAGATATGTGGGGAAGATAACAGCTAACCCTAGACTTGAACAGGTTATGGTTGCAGTGATCAGGGAAGTTGATTCCACAGAGCAGTAGTTCTTTGAATGAAGCTGCTCACAAGTGGAAAATGATGGTGATTCACTACAATGTAGCATGGTGGGTCTTAACCATGAAGGTTTGAAGTGGTGGAACCAAGGAATGTAGTTCCTCTGAACACTTTCTATGGAAATAGTGATGGAGGCATGTGATGTTTTATCTATGAGAAATGGATTATAGGGAAGAAAATAATTCATCACCCATAAGGACGTGGAGATGCTTTTGGACTCTATTGAGACTGGAAAGTGAAAACTGGGCAGCTCCTGGCCATATATATATATTAGTAGTACTCCATTTTCAGCCTGATCTGATAGGATAGTGGGAGGAGTCAGGTGCTTACTGGAAAGATACAAGAAACCTACCATTTTTCCGGTATCTCTAGTGATGGGTCATATGTATGAGATTCACTTGAGGTTTGGGTTCAGTTTAAGTCCCAATAAGTACTCAAAGTACAGGGCCTCAATCAAGGAATATTCATTTGACATTATTTGGTAAAAGTTCTGAGTTTGATTGGCGATGATGGAATGTCACTAGTTTTTAGTCTGAAATAGATTAAAATTTTAGTATGCAAATAGTAGTTAACATCTTGATATACAGAGATATATCAAAATCTAGCACAAGTTTACTACTGTAGTGAATGAACTGAATCTTACTCATTATCACTAATCCTGAGCAATAGTTTATTCATCTTTCTTTTTTTTTACATACCATCTCCTTTCATGACATGAGCGATCATGGCTCTCCACAGCTTTCTGTCTTTGTTGCTCTAACTTTTGGCCCTCTTTGTTCTTGTTTTACCATTCATTCACTTAAACTTACTAAATAGATTTATTGTTTTCTTGAGCTTCGCTAGCTTTCAACATGACTTGTGAGTGTTAAATTCTCTAGGTTCTCTTTCCTCATAAAATGTCTCAAAGATTTCAGCTGTATCTTTCTGATTGTAAGTATGTTTCATTGTAGTTCCTCTTCTCCTTATAACTTCTTCATTGCTTACATGTCCTGTCATCTTCAGGTTGACCCTGACCTGAGGTTGTAGCAGCTATTAAGGTCCCAGTTATGGTCAAATGGCAAACCACTCACCAAAAAACAAAACACTATGAAAGTATAAAAATACATTTTTATAGCAAAAATACCAGCAATACATTTTTATATAATAAAATTACCAACAATACATTTTATAGCAAAATAACTAACAATATATTTTATCTGTGGTTGGAGTCATAAAATTTGCATTAAAAATACATTTAGTTGAAGCCATAAAATTGTGTTCAAAATATTTCGATTTCTGCATCAAATAACCCATAGAGGTGTTGATATGCTGCTAAACAAAAACAACCAACCAATCTCTATATGTCTAACTGTATTCACATATATTTTCAAAATCTCTCTGTACATATATGCTGATTAGATGTGGCACAAAGCTGAAACTATGGGGCACGCAGTGAGAAGCAAACTCACTACTCAGTTGTGATTTTTCTAACAAGACAAGCTTACTAAACATTATACCATGTCAAGGTACCCTTTTCTGTACATATATGTTTGGTATTTAATATCAATATTTCTTTCACTGTACTCTGTATTTGTGACTGTGTTTGATACTTGTTTTATGTATGTATGAGAAAATGCATAATATTAAATATAGTTTAATCTTTAATGACTTTGCAATATGTGCATCTTAAGCTCTCGGTGATTATTTGGGTAAGATTTAGATATTTATGCACAGACATGTGTGTATTTGTTATGCAGCAGGCAATTTAAAAGAATGAAAATAAACCTACAAAACACATTTTTAGGTTATAAATATCTGATTAACCAATAGAAAAGTGATGTTAATTTTGTAAATATTTTGATGTTTATTCTAATTGTTCTCAGAACATACCTTTTTTTTTGTTAAGAGTAATATTTGCATATTTGTTTTCTAATAGTCTGTTATGGACAGTTGTTTCCACAGTATCTGATAATATACTTCTGTGCTTGTTAGAGTTTGTGAATTGTTGATTAATGTGCATTTGTTTAACTGTCATGGTGTGCCTGTTAAATTCATTCCAATTAATTGTATTTGGTAGTATGTAAGATGCACTTTTTATGATGGCATGTAAGATGCACTTTTTATTTTTTGGTGGTGGGTGGCATGTGAGACACATGTTTTCTTTGTTGGCATGCCAGATGCACCTTTATGATGGCATATGAAATTCACCTTTTTGGTGGTATGTCTGATACACCTTATTTTTATGACATGTCAGCACACTTCCTTTTTGATGGTATGTCATATGCACCTTCTTTCTGCTGGTATGTCAGTTGCACTTTTATGGTGGGATGTGAAAATTCACCTTTTTGGCAGTATGCCAGATGCACCTTATTTTGATGGCATGTCAGATACACCTTATTTTGATGGCATGTCAGATGCACCTTATTTTGATGGCATGCCAGATGCACCTTATTTTGATGGCATGTCAGATGCATCTTATTTTGGTGACATGTCAGATGCACCTTTTTTCTGCTGGTATGTCAGATGCACTTTTATGGTGGGATGTGATATTCACCATTTTGGTGATATATCAGTCACACCTTTTATTAGCACGTCTGATGCACATTATGTTGAAGCACTCCATTTTTTTATACAAATATTCAAAATTTATTAATTTGTAATAGATGTACAAAAGAAACTTGTTTTGAATTAAATCAAATAGGGAACATGGATGAAGTTCCAGTAACATTCAGTCGACCATCCAACAATTTTTTTTTCTTAAAATTCACTGCTGAAATGAATTGGACAATCCTATATGCCATCAAATATTGTATAAACAACACTACTTCAGTTAACTTTTCCAGATGGAAAATAAAGGAAAAATTTGTGAAGAAGTAGTTTTGTTGATTAGTATGCATTAGATCATCCTTTATCCACATTTATCAGAGTAAAAAATATTTTTGTTTTTTAAAAATTTTGGAAAAGAGTGTGGGTCTTTTTGATAATATGAATACAGTGTCAAATTGATCTCTGATTTCTTAAAGAGTTACCAGTACTAATGTCAAGTCTTTAACTTGTGTCATTGATAACTGCAAACTATTGATGTTGTTCTTTTCATAATAGTATGGAGTTATCAATGACATAAGCAGCTTCAAACTTGAGATTTGTAAATAAAACAAAGTACAAAGACTGAAGTGAAGACATTTTTATTGCTCAGTCAATTATATCTAACACTTAAAACCTTTACTGTTTTAGACATATTCTGATCATACTTACTCACCTGTAATAGTTATTATCAATGGGAAGTAGATTTGGTCATCTCACATTCCAGCTAAGCCACTTGCAATCATTTTTGTGGAAATGCACTTGAGAAAGATATGATTCCATCTCTTCTCCTAGCTATGGATTAAATAACAAAATAGACTGGGCTTTCTAAGTCTTGAATGGCAGCCAGTCTAATAGAAAGAAAACTCTGAATTGCAAAACCTGAAGAACGCAATGGGAAACCATTTCACTAGCTTTCTTAAGAAAGCCAGTTCACAGAAAGGAGCTTTGAAGAAGACCATTATCACCTCTGTCCTAAAAGGACTTGGCATTTTTATAAAGTTCTGACAAAAACCTACTCACCTGGCACAAATAACCTACAACTTATAAATCTTACTTTCTGGAATTAAACAGTAAACATTTGATGTTGTCAGTGTCAGTCATTGATCTATAATATACTAAACCTTAAATGCTTTAGAACTGGATAGATGTTTATAAATTTATCTATTAGATCATTACTATAGAGCAGGGGTTGGCAACTCAAGGTCCCTGGGCCACATCCAGCTCATGAAGGATTTTTGTCTGGTGCACCAGCTTAATACCTGAACACTAATTATGTAATTAATTTGTGGAGCAAGTGGCAGAAAAAATATCAGTTGGAGTTAATTGACTTGCAACATGACGGATTTTTTAATCAAAATTTAATTCCAAATCCGCTGCTGACTTCTACAAGAAATATATTTTGCCAAGAGGAAAATAGAAAAGCCTATTGAATAATGTGAAAATGACTGTATCATTATTTGAAAGTACATATGCTATAGAACAACTTTTTTTGAAAATGAAATATACTGTTTTTAAGAACAAGGTTGAGTGATGATCTCCTGGATTGTGTTTTGCTCGTGTCATTGACAAATATTTCCCTAGATGTAGACAAGTTAGTGAAAAATAAGCAGAAACATGTCTCTTTAAATAATTTTCCATTTTTAACGGTATTTAGTTTGTAATAAGGAATTTGTATTTTTTGTTGATTGAGTTAGTTATTATCTTGTTATTCCTGCAGTAAAATAAGGAACATTGCTTAAATAATATAACATTAAATTTGTTGTTTATTCTTTAAACTTCCAGACCAAGGCAGCCTTCTGGACAGAGTAGTCTGAGATTGAGACAGTCTGTTATAATACATTTGATATCATGACCCTCCGCCAAGACAATGCATGGCTTTCTGGCCTGCTCTCTCCAAAAGGTTGATGACCCTTGCTATAGAGGATCGGTTTGATCAACACTGGGTGTCCCACATTTGTGTCTTTGTGTCAGAATTAAGCTGAACTTAAGAAATAAGGATGTCAAGGTATAATAGATAAAAGCTACTTTTGTTAATATATTAGTCTTAATGACTAATAAGTTTGATGCTTGCTAGATGCCATTCATGTTTTGCCTCATGTTTAAATTTTAGTTATACTTAGTAAATAAATACAGAACACTTCATCTCCTTGGAAAAATATTTGAATATTATGCTACCATGTTAGATTATATCTGTTTCAATATATATATCTATTTAGAGATATGAAAATTTACCTGTGTACACAGGTATTTTGTATCTGTTTAATTTATTAACTGTATTTTTTGGTATTTATATCTGTCACACAAGAAATACAATCTGAAAACATTAAATTTTAGAGGTAAATCTATTTAAATATTTTTAAAATGCATTTCTTCTTTATTTGGAGATGTTACATTTTTGAAATTTAGGTTATAAGTTCTGCATTGAAACATACAATGTTTTCAATAAAATCCAGGTGAACATGAATTTTATCAATATCATTAAGGGAGAGAGAAGGAAAGCAGAAAGAAAAGGGGAGAGGGAGAGAGAGAGATAACTAGTTGATCTTTGATATTCATGATTTAAAAGCCTGTAAAATGGAGTGTTAAAGTAGCAGAACCTGACAGACCTCTCACCTGTATTGAGGTTTTATTATACTTCTATCTTTCATGTTTAAACAATATCAGAAAATAGAATAGAAAATGAAATTTGCTAATAAAATATACCAGTAAATTTAAATATATTTTAACCAGGTAACACAAGGTAGTCTTGCTCATAATTGATAAAATAGTGAGAACATTTCAAAATATATGATGTGTACATATACGAAAGACCCATGAAACTTATATCTATTCATTATATAAATAGTTCACTTCACCATATGATATACAAGTATTTGCTTGTGTGTAAAGCAGTCTACCAATACACACTTGCGTGACACTGAATATGTGTTAAGGAAAGACGAGCTTCAACTACCGTTACTATGGATGCATCCATCTGATTTTCATATGTGTATGATGCTATATCTGTGTAAAGATGGCATTATACAGTCTATATCCCCACCCTGCCCAACTTTTTACAGATCTTTTCCCAAAACTACCAACTCTATTCTTCATGAGCCGCAAAAATCTATTCAGGAGAGAAAATACAGTTATAAACTTCTAGCTTCATGCACACTAAATTATAATTGCAATGTTTTACTGCTGACTGCTATAGCCATAACCATGGTGTGAAGAGATTATTGATATGATATTGGTAGTATTTCTCTAAAAATGGTAATATTTTCAGAATGGATAGTGGAACCATAACTGTTTAAAAGCAGTCTAATTGTATGTTTATCTGTCAGTCTTTATCATTTTCTGACTTTATTCACATCAACTAAACACACCTTGACTCTGTCAATCTGTTAGTAACAACATTTATTTCTCTGTTTCATGTATTTACCTACACTATTTAACTGAAGGGTTGCATATCTCTCTGACCACTTATAAATCTATTGTCTTTAAAATTATAAGCAGATTATCATAAGTAATATCTATCTATCAGTCTGTCTATCTATATCTATCTGTCTGTCTATCTATCTATATCTATCTGTCTATCTATCTATATCTATCTGTCTATCTATCTGTCTATATATATCTATCTGTCTATATATATCTATATCTGTCTATCTATCTATATGTCTATCTATATCTATCTGTCTGTCTATCTGTCTATCTATATCTATCTGTCTATCTATATCTATCTGTCTATCTATATCTATCTGTCTATCTATATCTGTCTGTCTATCTATATCTATCTGTCTATCTATCTATATCTATCTATCTATCTATCTATCTATCTCTATCTATCTATCTATCTATATCTATCTGTCTATCTATATCTATATCTGTCTATCTATCTATATGTCTATCTATATCTATATCTGTCTATCTATCTATATGTCTATCTATCTCTATCTGTATATCTATCTATCTATCTATCTATCTATCTATCTGTCTAAATCTAATTTTTTCTCTCCAGAAACTATCTTGCATACCTATAGGTCTACCATTCATCCATGCTTAGAATATTGCTGCCATATAGGGTCCAGTGCCCCTGCTGTTTACCTGGAGCACCTTGATAAGATCCAAAGAAGAATCAGCAATATTATTGGTCTTGATCTGGCGGCTTGGCTTCTGTTACTTGTACACTGCCCTAAGGTTGTGTCTCTGTGCCATTTTTCTAAATACTTTCCTGGTAATTGTTCGGATGAGCTCTTTGCTATGGTACCTAGATTGTATGAATTTAAGCGCAGTACTAGAATGGTGGTGAGATCTCATCAATTTACAGTTGAGCTAGCTAGTTGTAGCTGTAACTTCTATGCTGACAGTTTCTTTTCTCACACCTCTCATCTGTGGAACTCCCTTCTGGCTCTGTGCTTTCCAGCCAACTTTAATCTGTAAGAATTTAAATGCAATGTCAATTGCCTCCTGACTGCTCTTTTCTCTTTCTTATCATTGATAATGTTTCTTTTCCTAATTCCTCCACACCCTGTGACCCCTTGTGTGTCAGTGACTGTACTGCCTTGCAATCTGTCTGTCTAAATCTATTGATCTATCTAAATATCTGTCTCTCTAAATTGATCTGTTTAAATCTATTTGTCTCTTTAAATCTATCTCTCTAAGTCTATATATCTTTCTCTCTAAATCTATCTGTCTGTCTAAATCTACTAATCTATCAATCCAAATCTATCTCACTTGATATTGATCAGACTAGAGTGCTAACTTTTCTGGCACATATGCAGCCCAGGCAGAAATTACAGAAAATGTTTTTAAAGTGAAGTGTACTTTAAGATTTTAAATTATATATCATTGAATGGCTCTAAAAATTTCTTTTTGCATTTTCCCCAAATTTACTTTCAACTTATGTTCTGATTGATCAATATTGATACATTTTTTGTGTAGTATTTATGAGTTATAAAAAAAAAAGAAGCTACAAGTTAACAGCAGACAAAGTAAAATTTATTCGTGTCTATATTAATAAAATATTTTTGTTTTCTTCCACTATCTTAATGGTACTTGTTTTTGGTATGCGGCAAGAAAATTGGTGTCCAATTATATTCCCTTAGTAATTTAATATTTTGGGTCAAATATTATAAGGAAAGCATAAATATGAGTGGATATATGTGTGTGTGTGTGTGTGAGTATGATGATATGTGCATACATGTTTTGTACATATACATTTAATACTTATATATATATATATATATGTGAGTATGTAAAAACAAAGATTGCAAATGTTGAATAATCTATAAAAGGTATTGGATAATATATGTTGGTTAATATCGAGATAACATCTATATAAATATAGTGACTTATTAAGTTTAGCTTAGTCTGGAACAAGGCCTTGGTACTGGAGTACTCAATGAAAATGAAACTCACTGTATGTGTGTAGTGATTTCAGAAATGAACTTGCTCTCAGTATACAACAGCCACTCATATATATATATATATATATATATATATATATATATGTATATATTCCACAGTAGAGTAATAGATAGCAACTCAGATTGAGGAAACAGAGGGCTAAGTTTGAATTCCAGTTGGGTTTGTTACATTTACTTATGTGCAAATACCCTTAGGAAAGGTATGAATCCATTTCTTCTCTGCCCAGCTATGGGTAAAAAGCAGGACAGACTTGGTGCTATAGTCTTGTGTGGCAACCAATGTAGGAGAAGGACAACTCTTCTTTAAAAAAACCCAAGGAGAATAGTTTGGGGACCTTGTGGCACAAGTGCACCAGTTCTTTGTATTCGGCTCTGCCAAAAAATGTGGTTGGTTCTACACAAACCTCCACCACCACGATAATCAAATCACATGTGTGGATAATCTGGCTATTTGGTTCAAAGAACAATGCTTATGGAACCTTGTACATTGAGAAATAGTGAGAAGCTCTCATATATATATATATATATATATATATATATATATATATATATATATATATAACAAAGTGGAAAAATTCTTTGTGTGACATGTTTTATCTCTTAGGACTTCATTGGACTAGATTTGTTTATGTTCAAGCAGCTACACATGAGAATGAACAAGACACACTTGGAATTTTAAATTTAGAAAAAAAATATTTTTATGTGTTTTGAGCCAATTTCATTTAGATTCCTTTTCATCATCTTTGTTATTAAATATCCCACATTGTAATAACAGAAGATCTGCCAAGAATGGTAAGAACCTGGACACAAATTTACTGGGGATGAACAAGTGATTAAAGCATTTTCTGAACATTTTTGTTTTAATGAATTATTTTCTCTTTTAATTAGAGTAGCGATTTTTTTATGTCAAATTGTGGTCAGTTTCATTTCGGTGAGCTATTAATGTATTTACCATATTTAATGTGGTTAGGAAATTAATTCAAAATGAAAACAAATCATGGTATAGACCCGTTGAATATCACCTTAAAATACTCAAACTTTATGATTTTCTTAGCTTAAAATTCCCCAGCATCTCTTGCTCATATGCATGTATAGTTGCATCAGTGTAAACAAACCTAGTCTACTGAAGTCCTAAGAGATAAAATATGCCACACAAAAACTTTTTCCACTTTGTCACACATCTTTCTTACAAAACTGTTCTTTCTTCCACAAATTTATATATTGCTACCCCATATATATATATATATATATATATATATATATATATATATATATATATTTATTATAATTTTATCATATAGACAAAAACAATTTACTTACAACAAAGATGCAACTTCGTTTTGGTGCATTTAATTGCACCTTCACTGGTGAGAACCAAAATTGGTATTGAGCCCTTTTTTGAATTAATGCTGTGAATGTTAGAATTTATATATTATTTTCATTCTCATTACATTCATATATATATATATATATATATATATATATATATATATAATTGAAACAACAGTTGTAGAATGTTTCAACAGGCGATATTTGGACACATTATTTCATTTCATATGTGGTTGAAATTTATTTCATATGCACACATATTCTGAAAGGTGACATTTCAACATGTTTTTCTATATGGTCCATGCGTGGTTTGGAAATTTTAAGTATTTTACATTAAAAGTGAAAATAGGTGAAAACGCAATACATTTTTATTATTTCATACTCTTTTATTTCTGGAAAAGAAAAAACACTGCACAAACAGCAAAAAGATATGTACCATTTATAGAAATGGTGACATAGTTACAAATACTGTTTCTAAGTAGTTTGCTACACCCATAAGTGGAAATTTTGATCTGGAATGCTGGGAATATTCTGCAGTTGTTGATGATGACCAAATCAAAATGTAGATTAAAAAAATAATCCAGGTCTCAGGAAACATAGGGATTACCCACATATCTCATATTCGGATTGTAAGGCATTTGAAAAAAATTGGATAAGTCAGTTAAGTGCCTGATTGAGTGATCATGTCTCTTTCTATTACTGACTAGGCAGAAGATTTTCCTACAGTAGTTTACCATTTCTTTCTGCAGCAGACTGGATGCCAACTAAGACTATAGATCCCAGTCTGTCCTGTTATTCAACCCATAGCTGGGGGAAGTACAAATGGAATCATACCTTTCCCAAGGGTATTTGGGCATATGTGAATGTAATGAACATGACTGGAATTCAAACTCTGAGTTCTCATATCGAGCCCATTATCACCACAACACACATATTTGGATACCTTAAAAAATTAGTGGACTGTATTTCCATCTTTAATCTTTTGCTCAAATGCAACTAAAATTATCTATTTTTGAAAAGAATTATCACAGGTAATGAAAAAAATGGATTGCGGAATAAAAAAAATGTCCTGGAGAAAATGAAAAGCCAGTCTACATCTGAAGAAGGCAAAATACTGAGGTATTTGGGGAACACTGGGTATTACAAGATCATTCTGCAAAATTCAAACAAATACTGTTCCAATTTGAACAGTTTAAAGACAGCAATCAATGAAAAGCACCTGGAATTGGCCAGGTGGAAGGATGGTTTCTTCCATCAGAATAACACCAGATTTTATATCTTTTTGTAGACCTGGCAGAAATTGGTACATTTTAAGTAGTTTCTTGTATGACATATAGCCTGTACTTTCAGATTACCACATAATTTGACCCCTACACAATTCTCTTAATGGGAAGAACTTCATCTCTTTGAAAGCCTGTAAAACCACTTAGACCCCAAAAGATACCAAATTCTGGGAGGATGGAATAATGAAGCTGCCTTAAAGATGGCAAAAGTTAGTAGAAGGAAATGGCACATATTTGGTTGAATTAGTCTATGTACAAATAGCTAAATATTGTCTTTGAAATTCATTCAAAAGATGCGACCATATATATAAAAACATTTCTGATGTGGGTTTTGCTAATCACTGGTAAGCCTGTGACAGGCATGAAGCCCCTTCCTGAATCATTGTCTGTGAGGTAAAGCTATGATGTGTGTGTGTTAGATAGTAAATAAACAAAAATAAAATGCTTAAACTTATCTGCTCCTCAGGATGTTAGATAAATTTATTAACAAATATTATATACTGCTTAAAAGATGTTACATAAAAAAAACGTTATTTTTATTTTGTATTTGTTATTTCTTATAGATAAAAAATCTATGGATGCATGTATCTGTAAATATATGCTTTTCTGTATATATTGTATAAGTATCTGGATATATATATATATATATATATATATATATATATATATTGACTTGTTAAACAAATGTTAGTATAATTTGTGATGTTCTGAATTCAAAAAGAGACAACTCATCTGTTTGAAATTTCAAGAAATCAATAGATTCCAAACTGGAAAAAAATTGCTCCATGTAAGTATATAATAATTGTAGTTAATCTTTGTGGGATTCAGATGATAACATACATTTGTAACTGTGTGTGACTATCTAGTTTGTTGGTTTTTCACATTCATTTGGGAACCTTTTTACATACACGCTGTTTGCTTTATATATATATATATATATATATATATATATATATATAAAAATGCACTGACATGTATACATATGTAATTTTTCTTTGTATTTACAACATAATTCATTTTTAGATAGGCACATATGCATATATGACTGGACATTTTACTCTAATTCAAATTTCAAGCTTATTGAAAAAATCAGCCAAAAAATATCTGCAAAGTGTGTTTTTTTTATGCTTAACATTGGAAGTAGAATTTTAGAATCAAAAGTTTAATTGATTGGCCATATATTTAAACATATAATTTTTATTGCTGAATCCACTTTCATAAAACGAAAAACAAGATGAAATATAAATGTATTTAAACTTGTTTTTAAATGATTAATTTTTTTATTTATTAAATAACTGACTCAATTGGCTTACATAATTTTTACAATGATAAATATTGAAATATTCTTCAAATATTGTTTTAAAATTCGAACAGCTAAGATAATTGATAACGTAAATCCTTTTAATCTAGCTATGTCATGCATGCTGCCAAATCAATTCAGAAATTTCTAAACTGTCAGTCGTATACAACAGTGTTCTCAGATCAATGATTAAAACTGGCTCTGAGTGAATGAAACCTGTAGGTCTTAGTGAGGACCATTCTATTTTGAATACCATGGACTGGTGCACAAAAATCACTTACAAAGAACTGTACCATAGAAAAGGAACTACATCACTTGAAGACTTTCAACAACAGCAACAACTAAAATGAACAGCATTAACTGTAATTCAAAGAAAAAATGACATAATCAAGATGTTGTCATTCCACACTGCATCAAAAAAGGTTAGGAAGTAAGTTTCCATCAATATCAGAAAAAAGTGATAACTACTGGACTTGAGAAACCTATTTTCCTGAAAAATTGTTTTAAGAAAAACATTTTATAAATATCTACAAATATATTTATCATAGATACATACATACATACATACATACATATATATATATATATATATATATATATATATATATATATATATATATATATAAGTTGCAAATATACACACATACATATGCAATCATATATCAAAAATATATAAAATATATAAATATATATACATATACATACATACATACATATATATATATATATATATATATATATATATATATATATATAACCTAGTGAGCCAGACAAACCTACCCAGGTTTCACCTAAACAAATTGTCAGGCTTTCCCTGACGATCCGTTTAGGTGAAACCTGGGTAGGTTTGTCTGGCTCACTAGGTTTATCTAGGTCTGTTCTATGGTTGTATTGAGCTCTTTTATTAGTTGTTTACTCATATTGGGGTTTTTTCTTTGAGCTTCAAACCTGTATCTGTGCGATTTTTTTCGGCAGACTTTCATGTTTCTAGCTCTTTCTTTTTTTTTTCTCTCGAGATTGATTTGATTATTGGCAAATCAAAAATTCGAGGGTTTTTTGAAACGAGTATAGTTATCTATATTTGTATTTATATATATATATATATATATATATATATATATATATATATATATATATATATATATATAAAATAATTCCAAGAGGATAGAATCCAGGTAGAACTCAATGTCCAGGACAGAGTAAGGATATAATAAAAAGGCTTAAGCACTAATATTCCATGGTCATAATTTATTCCATTGGAATAGTAAATACAATCCAATTCATCAGACCTACAAATTCAACTTTTTTAATTTGTAGGTCTGATGAAATGGACCATGGAATATTAGTGTTTAAGCCTTTTTATTATATACATATATATATATATATATACACACATATACAAATACATACAGATGAGGATATTGATCTACCCTTCAGAAATATTTCAACACTCTGCTGTTTTCAGATTAATGGTTAAAATGGCTTTGGACAAATAAAGCCTGTGGATGTTAGTGAAGACTGTGCTTCTGTGAACATCTTGGCTTGGTGCTACAGAATCATAACTCAAAGAACTGTACCAGAAAATAGAAACCACTTCACTTGAGTACTTTCTGCAGCAGCAGCAGCAGCAAGAACTAAAATGGTTATCACATGTAACTGAAAGTGAAAATAATGACACAAACAAGATGTTGATATTGAACACTACTCCAAATAAAAAGTTAGGAAGGAAACCCACATCAGTACTGGAAAGAGCAATGACAGCTACTGGACTTGAGAAACATATTTTCCTGAAAAATTGTTTTAAGAAAAATATTTGATAAATTTCAACAAAGAGTAGCAATGGGTACTTGGTCAGTGAATACTGAATGTTTCCTTATAAGGAAACATCTAATAGTTACTATTACCATTAGTTCCTTTAAATGGTTTATGATTTCCAATAAAATGAAACATATAGTAAATATAACTTTCTGACAGACTAGTTTTTACAGCCTGGAGAAACAGGTGGCATAAAGTTCTAAATCTGACCAACATTAGATTAAAACAATCTGTTTTTGATCCTTTGGTCAGATTTTAGGAAGTAGGTTGGACTGAGAACTTTTCAGTTCTGCCCTCATTTTACATGTCTGTAGAAAAGAAAAAAACTGATTTAATGTGAAATCAAGGTAGTTTGATCTCCTATAAAGATATAAATATCTCTTATAAAACGCTTCTGTAAATATTTTCATGTCAGCAGTTCTGATGAGCTTTTTTCCTTAGTGTTTCAACTGCATGAATTTAAGTATGCTACTTGATTGGCAACTAGGTCTCATCATTTTGTTTTTTGAACTAGCTAGATGCAACTGTCTCTTCTGTTTTAACAATTTTTTTTCTTGTACTTCTGCTTCTAATTTCTTGATTCCCTGTAACTTATGATCTTCAAAAATGTAAATGCAACTTCAATCACCATCTTCTGTCTTTGTGAACCCTGTGCCTTTATTGTCCTCTCCTCACTTGTCCTCATTAAAGTTTTCTTTTTCTACTTTACTCCTGATGTAGCAGAGAGCAATGATCATCCTTGAATTATTAATAATTACAGTAATATAGAATTTTGTTTATAGATGGGGATAAATAATTTGGGTGAAGTTTGTGCCCAGAGAATCTGTGCTTCATCAGAATTATTAATATAAAATGTCAAAACAATAGTGTTTATATGAACTATGGAATACCAATTGAGAAGAAGAGACTGTTCATTTAATTGTGAAGGGGGAGAGATCAGTAATCAGGTTGTATTCTAAGTTATCAACACCCCAAGGTTTTTTTTCACTACGACTGCGTTTATTTAAGCCTGTGTTTGTGCAAAAACAAACAGTCAAGTCGAAGTTGACAAGAGTGAGAGAGATAGGCAGTGAGAGTGAAAGTGTCTGCTTGCTGCTGTAATAAGGGAGGAAGTGAACTCCAGTTATCTGCAATATTGGCGCAATACTGCCAGTAAACCCCATTATTTCCTGATAGTGAATTAATTACGGCAACTACTAAGAACAAAAAGGATGAACTTGAAAACTACTTCTTCTCTCCTTTCACAATTATTTGCAATATTTGTTTTTTTTCTGGACTTTATTTCATATACACTATTTTCTTGTAAAAGAGGCATTATTCTTTTTGTACCAATTTTTTCCTTATATACATATACATAAATTTTTCTTTGGACTTGAACCGACTTGTTCATATTTGATTTTTATGCTTGGCCGGATTCTTACCCCAGTGAACTTGCAGGTAGACCAACTGAATCTTTCTGGATCTATGATTTGGAACAAAAAAATCACGTGGTTGGAAAGTGGAATCAAATCAACATTGTGAATTGGAGACTTTGATTGAATCTGTAATACTGGACCAGGACAGAACCAATGGTCAATCTTGTAGAGTACATTGATCCAGTGAGGTCAGGATAGGTGTTACACATGTAACACCTGTATCCTTGTCACCTTCCTTGAACTGAAATGATTAAAAAAAAAAAGACTTGTAAATATTTACATTATTTATACTTGGACTATTGTTGCTATCACAATGTTTCAGCCCTTGTGCTCCCCAACATCCATGCTTGTTGATCAGGTAAACATTCAGGGAATTTTGAACTGAATCTTTTATTTAATCTACAGGGAGGAGATTGTCTTTGTTGATCCATTGGTCATGTCTAGGCAATATCTTCGCTTGTTCTTAGTACTGCTCAGTTATTGTTTGCTCTATTTTCCTGTTGATTGAACTGGATAGTGCAAACTTGAATTTGGTGGGAATGGGGTGGGCAATAACTAAGAAGTACAAATTAAGAACTAGGATAAAAAAAGTCACATGATCAGATGAGAATCGCATGAGACATCATTAGGTGGGAAAGTCAATCTTCCTCTTTTTGCTCCTGGAAGTTATGGTGACAAGATTTACCATTTCAGGCTCATGACAACCAAACGGATAAGTAGAAAATTTATGTGGTTTTTGGTATCCAAACTTTTGCAAGTAGATATATGTAAACATTGTATTAATAATTTTGAATATGAAATACATGCATACAAGTGTTTTTATGCAGATACTTTTGTGTTTTTTTTTTTTTTTAACTTTTCATATATTTATGTTGTTGTATGTTTCATACACTTTAAACATGGTCTATGCTAGATATTCCTGCTCAACATATTTGGTGACCACAACAGAAAGAACATTTTGATAACCACATATTTGGTGATTCTGACAAAAAACACTTTTTGATAACCTGAAACTAAAGAAAAAACAAAGACAAATCCCTCAAAACATATTTGGTGAATTCATATATATATATATATATATATATATATATATATATATATATATATATATATAAAACACATAATACAAAAAAGAAACAAAATGGTGCAAGAGTATCACAAGCTGACTGTCCAATAAATAACAATTAAAACACCTGAGTTCATGCAAACTAACATTACGAGTTGGTTCCCAATTATTGAATCAATTCTGAGAAACGTAATTTTCCAAATCACCAAATTTTATAATGTTGTTGTCTTTCCCTCTGGAAATAGTGGCAAAAATACCTGGTAACATTTTGTAAACTCACAATTACGATCAGTTAAAAAAGACTTTAATTGAAGTGCACGAACAAACAAAGCCAGAACTGCTAGATAAATTAACGTCCACCTCCATTATTAAAGGTTGAACATCAAATTACCTTCAGGAAATGTTGTTGATTGCAAAAATATTAGAGATAGGCAACAACATAGTTTTACACAAATTTTTACAAGCATTACTATCTTTTATTACACCTGTGTTAGCAGTGTTAAAAGATTTAAACCCAACCAGGCTGGGACAATTGGCAGATGAATTAATGTCTCTAATACAAGGCACTACTAAAATAAGCATGTGTAACCAAATTCAGATGAAACAAATGCCTACTAAAATGTCAGCAGTACCTTACATTCTCAAACCTTTCCAAAAGAGACAATTACAAAAAATATGTGGAGCACTCATTTTTTATATGAATGTAGCATGTTCATGTTATCAAATGTGCAAATGGCCAAACAAAAAAGGAGACCTGATACAACTGCCAAATTTGTGTCCATCTTCACCAGTGCCAAATGAAGTGGGAAACTAATTGAGCAGATGATAACCTCTTGCCGACCAATTCTGCCATTATTACAGATACCAGCAATGTTGGGGACAAAAAAAATTTTCATTCATAATAGATACCAGTGCAAGTTTATCTCTCATTCCACAACACTATGTCAACAGTTTATCAACAGAACTAACACCAGTTTCTCTAACCACATGTACAAGCTCAGACATGCACTGCTATGGGTAAATTAAAGCTGAGATAAGCCTACCAATCCTTCAACAATCTTTTCTGCAGACATTCATAATAGCGAATATTCAACAACCCCTACTAAGATTCAACTTCCTAAAAAATTTTGGCTTATTGATAGATTTCCAGCAGAGGATGATTATCAATCCCACAACATCATGTTCAAAGAAACTACAAACATTCAATGACTATCAACTTAGTTGTGAATAATATGCCTGATTTCATTAAAGGCTTTATGAAAATATATCCCAACATGCAAACCCAGCAAGCACATATTCAGGAATATACCATAGAATTGATACAGGCAGTCATACTCCTACTTTTGCTAAGGCAAGACATCTATCAGAAGAGAAAACTCAGGCAGTAAAGAGGGAATCTTCAAAATAGCAGAGCAATAATATCATTACACTTTCTGGTAGTGAGTGGGGGCTAGTTCCCTACACATTGTTAAAAAAAACAAAAAAAACAGATGGTAATTTCAGATAATGTGGTGATTACTGCACATTAAACATCATTACAAAAAGCAATAAATACCCCATCCTGAACATTAATTCAATTGCTGATAAACTAGCCAACAAAACAAGATTTAGCAAAATTGACCTGGTATCAGCATACCATCAAATCAAAATGCACCCACATGATAAAAAAAACAGCATTTATTTCTCCTCTTGGATTGCATAAATACAAATACATGCCATTTGGACTAAAGAATACAGCATTCACTTTTCAAAGATACATGGATAAGACCTTTCAAAATGTTGACTGTATTTACATACATGAACAACATTCTTATTTTCAGCGATGATTCTTCAGCACACATAAAAGATGTTAAAACCCTACATGATAATAATCTAAAAATTTCAATAAGAAATGTCAACATTTGATGTGACTTCAGTCAATTTTTGGGGTTGTAATATTATAATGATATATAATATTAGCTCTGAAGGTATTAGACGTACACAAAATAATGTTAGTATTAGGTTGGTGCAAAAATAATGACGTAATAATGTCGTTTTTTGACGTATTTTTAACGTCAAAAAATGACATTATTACATCATTATTTTTGCACCAACCTAATACATTACAGAATGTTTCCCCCCTTAAGAACAATAAGAATCTTCATTGTTTCTTAGTCATGGTAAATTTTTATAGAAAATTAATCCTAAATTTTGCAGACATAGAAAAAATATGTATATGCAGTAATACTACATTTATATTAAATGACTTGGAATTGCAATTATTTAATGATATTAAAAGCAGAATCAGTCAATTTCTGTCTTTAGTCCACCAACGGTCTGATTGCACTGAATATTAGTTGATTACTAACAGCAGTAATTATGCAATTGCTGCAGCCCTATATCAAATATTAGTACAGATTCCATTAGGCTTCTTCACTAAAAAGTTGACTCAAACTAAGTATTTGAATTTTGATAAGGAACTTTTGGCAGCATATTTAGCCACATTATATTTTAAACATATTTTATTGAAGGAAATCAAGTTTTATTATTAACTGACCATAAGCATTTGTGTGACACATTCTGTAGTCTAAACCCTGCAGCAATTAGCAATTCCCATAGAATATAGTGATTTTCTAAGCGCTGCTTAGATGTGGTACAAGGCTGGAAGTATGGAGCACCCAGTTATGATAGAACTCACTACTCAGTCGTAATTGTTCTAGCGAGACAAGCTTGCTAACCATTACACCATGCTGAGGTGCCCAAATTCCCAGAGAATATATCTCAGATATAGACCATGTAAAGTGTGATCAAAATATTATAGCTGATTGCTTGTCTAGACCTACTGTAGCCGTCATGGTAGATCTGTGCCAGCTATAGTCTCTGCACAATTTAAGGACTCTGAGTTACAAAAATTTCCAAACTTAAAAAAAAATAAAATTTTAGCACCTGATAATTATAGTTCTATAGGTTGTGTTGCCATTCTTTCATTCTTCCCAGATCATATATTACCTGGTGAATTATGAAAATCTATTTTCAATAGTATTCATGCAATATCACATCCAGGAAATAAACGTTCTGTAAACTTATCAGAACAAGATTTTTTGCCTCATATAGACAAGACAATAAAAGAATTGTGTAATGAACTTGCCAGAAAAGCAAAATTGAGAAACGTACTAAATCTGCTATTCCCCTTATTAAACTCCCTACTATTCACTTCAGTCAACTTGAAGTGTTAACATCTGCTGATAAAGTTGAATGTTTTGCCTGTAAATTCCCCTTAAACTCTACTCTTGACTCATCTGGAATATCCTTGCCTAGCTTCCCACTTACAACCAATTCTCTGTTGAGTGATATACATATAACCCATTCTATATTTTCTGTTATCATCTCTAATCTGGATCCCCACAAAGCATGTGAACCTGAAGGTATCCTTGTAATAGTCCTTAAGAAGTGTACAGGTTCCTGTTCTCTTTAAACTGTATAATAAATGCCTTGCTGCCTCTTGTTTTGCTGTGTGTTGGAAATCGGTTATTCCAGAACTCAATTGAACAGTCCAACCATTGGCATATTAGCCTTCTCCCTCTTTTTGGGAAACTACTAAAGGCCCTGAATCGGTTAAGCATCTCACTTTTCAGGGCCTTTTTTCAGACAAGCAATATGGCTTATGTTTCTCCAGGTCAACTACTGATGTACTGATGATTTGTGGAAAGAGTCAAGTTCTAGATAAGAATTGTGAAGCTTTGGACATCTAAAAAAGCATTCGACAGGATTTGGCATATAGGTCTTCTTCACAAATTGAAAAGTTACAGTGTCTTTAGATAAATTTTTGAACTGATCCTGTTTTTCTTGTGAAATCATGAAATGAAATTTATTCTGAATGGTCACTTCTCTAGATCCTTTCGTAGTAATGAATGTGTACCCCTCCAGGGCTCTATCTTTGGTCCTTCTTTGTTTTTAACTAATGTAAATAAGAATAACTCATCCTCAAGGAAATTCAGACAGAAAAATTTAGGAATTTTGTTGATAAACTGATGATATATTTTGCTGATCTCTAAAGAAGAGTAAGGTTTATATTTTTGATGAATAGGATAATTTGGTTGATTTTAATGGATTTTTTGAGACAATTGATTCTTTCACATAAAACATTGTTTGTTTTTCTGTTGACAAATTTTAAGCAAACAGATGAAATTGCTTTGCCCCCATGAGAAAAGAATATAATAAATACCATTGTAATCAAATACTATTTACTGGTAAGATTACTTACTTTTTTTTCACAATGATGTTCACTCTGTACAAGGCCCAGGAGCCACTCGTGCTAGAGGGTTACAGAGTAAGAGGCACAGTTTATGAGGATATGTAGGGAAGATAGCAGTTAACCCTAGACTTGAACAGGTTAATATTGTAGTGATCAGGAAAACATCTTGGGAGTCAGTTCCACACTACAGTGGCTTGTGAGAAGAAGTTGCTCAGGTGGAACTCTGATCGCATCAATAGAATACAGGAATAAGGGTGATTTTCTAAATGTGCATAACATGGTGGGTCTTAACTGTAAAGGTTAGAACTGGTGAAACTAATGAATGTAGTTTGTCTGAACACTTTCCATAGAAATAGTAATAAAGCAGTGAGAGGCTTGTGACATTTTGTCTGTGAGAAAGGGTTTCTAGGTTAGAAAATAATTCATCACCCACAAGGATGCAGAGATACTTTTGAGCTCTATTGGAACTGGAAAGTGAAGACTAGGTAGCTCCTGCCCATATATGGCAGAAGTACTCCATTTTAGCCTGATCTGGTTCTTGTAAGGGCAGTGGATAGTGGGAGGAGTCAATTACTCACTTGAGCTGTACAGGAAACAGACCATTTTTTCTAGTATTTTTAATGATGTATCAGATGGTTCCAAAAGGTCTGGATTGAGTTTAACTCCTAGTTGGCACTTAAGGCATAAGACATGTCTGAGGAAACATCCATTCATTGTGACTGGTAAATGTTCTGGGTCTAATTGGTAATGATGGAATGTTACTAATTTGGTTTTTGAGGCATTGAATGTAACCAGCCAGTTTTTCCCCAACTGAACTTTTAGAACTATGTCAGAGGAGAAATCAATTGCCAAGCTCTGGTCATCTAGAGTTTTGTATTTGATTCAGTGGTGGCTGATGAGGCTCATAAAGTTTGCATCATTAGAAACATTTCAATCTAAAAAATGAAGCATGGAAGATGCTTTTTGGCATATTATACATGAAAACAGCACTTTTCTTTTATTCAGTTTAACTCACTTGACTCGGATATTCATTGGAATGCCTCAATGGCATCCACATGTTTCTTCCGTTTAGTACAGTCCAACATGATTGTTTTTAACTCTTTTGTCATATCCATCTCTGAGTTCTCTGACAGTGTGTAGCCCAAGACTATTTTGCAATTTTTATTTGTTTTCATTGACAACACTCTTTTGAATAAATTTTTTTGTAAACCATTTAGTTCTGTAAATGAAACCAAATATATAATTAAAAGTTACAAAAAGAAATAATTCAGTGAAAACTTCAGTTAATATTTAAAGAAATAATGTTTAATAATCAACATAAAATTCTACAAACTGGTCTGTTGCAAAATAGCTTGTTGTCATACTGATCCTAGTTAGACTAAAAGCAATGACAAACAAAATTTACACATATAAAATGACAGATCGCTATTGTCAGTTGAGATGAAAAGAAATGGAATAAATTTCAACAAGGCAATATTTTCATATTTTTATATAACAATTGACTGATATGTAAAAGTGGGAAAATACACTAGTATACATATAAACATAACTGAAAACTAAGAATTTATTAAAATTTAGCAATTAGGAACCATGTACATCTGTGTTTGAAAGTTCAGTTATACAGGGGAAATATATTCCCAAATCTGGGACAAGCTCCTCTATTGGTGCTACTTCTACCATATGTTAGAGGGAAAAGAGAGAAAAGAGAAAGAAGACAGGAAATGTCCTGTTTTTATATCTGTTTAACAGCAACACCTAATGATTTGGCAACTCTAGCAAAACCATGTGGGAATAACCCACAAGCTCATTCAAAACTATGTTTTTATATGAGGGTTCAAATGGGTTTCGAGCAGTTTAAATTCTAGTACTTTATCAAATATAAGTTAATGGGTGTGCATTTTGGTGCAATGGATATCAGCTCAGAATAAGAAATTAGGGAGCAAAGTTCAAATTCCAGTTTAGTCTGTTACATTTGCTTACATGCAAATACCCTTGGGAAAAGTATGAATCCATCTCTTCTTCTTCCAACTATGGGTTGATTTGATTAGCAGGACAGACTGGGTTCTATAGCCTTTTTGGCAACCAGTCTACTGCAAAACGTATTGGCAACCTACTGCATGAAAATCTTCAAATACTTTTTTCCAAAATGACAAGCTAGCATGGAAGAGCAGGCATATAAAATTAACGTAAGAATAATATTTTGTATTGATGTGAAGTAAGCATTTTTTTTTTTAATTTGATTTTTGTTTAAAATTCTTCATGGAAAAATGTATTCAGGAACAATCAAAACTGTAATATAAAAAAAACAAGAAAAATTTGGTCAAGCACAGTTAAAAAAGGAAAAGATTTAAATGAATAAAAAAACTCATGATGAACTGTTAACTTAGTAGGGAGTACATTGTAAATATTAAAATAAATCATTCAATTAAAACTAAAATTGAAAAAATGGTTTTAATATATCTTATAATGAACTGAAAAGTCACTGGAGATTACTTCAGTGATTCCACAATATTTTTTGGATATGTCTATCTATTCCTCATGTTTACTTGCCTATTTGTTATGTGTCTGTGTATCTGTATGAATGTACAGAGGTTTTTGTTAAGCAGTTAACACTTTAGTTGCACTGTCTACACAAGTAGTTATAAAAGTGCCAATTCTAGCAACGACTATCAAAAGTTCTGCAGCTTTGTACTTGCACGTTGAGCTGCATACATTTGAAAGTGTAATGTGTAGTCTGCTACCAGTGATACGTGTCTATGCTATGTAGAGTATAATATTGAACCCTCCTACTATCACAAGGTTGCTAATAGTTTTCAGGGTTAAAATGATCATTGCTATTCTCATTGTTATTAATCATCTGAAACTGTTGTTTGCTGTTTTTATTTTAAAGTGAGTAAATATTACTGAAGATATCTTTATTAAATGCCAATGTGTATTACTTCTTTTGTTTCTTAAGTTATTTTTATTTTAATCATTTCATCCCAAGGTGGGAATGCCACTAGTATGCAGGGGGGTTACAGGAAGTAAAAGTGAGAAAAAAGACCGAATATAGGGAGAATTGAGGAAAGGAGAAAATATGAATGGGATTTAAAATGATAGAAGATGACTATTGCATTTAAATTTTTTAGTTTGTATTTATCAAGGAAGTAAGTAAACAGAAGGGAGTCCTACAGGTGGGAAGTACGAGAAAAAAAAAACTGTTGGAGTAGAAATAGTGGTTACATTGAGCTATTTATTTATTTATTTATTTTATTTTTTTTTTTAAGCTTAGCGCCCCGAGCAAGGCATGAAGCCACTAGGATGCAGGGGGGTTGCAGAAGATTTGTAGCAAGAGCAGATAGGAGTGATAGAAGAAAGGATGAAGGGAAGGGTAGTGTGTAGATCAAGGTAACTGTAGATGTCGATTGACATTACATTTGAATAGTTGGAGATTATAGCTATCAGGGAAACAGTAATTGGGAAGGATGTTCCACAGGCGAGAGGTGCGAGGTATGAAGCTATTGGAGTAGAAGAGACGGCTACATTTTAAAGTTTCTACAGTGTAAGGGTGAGAGCGGGATGCCAGCCTTGTAAGGCGCTTGTATTCATGGAGACTGGGGACCAGGGAAAGCAGCTCATCGAAGCAATTGCCATAAAAGTATTTGTAGAAGAGATAGAGAGAGGCGACTGCGCGTCTGTGAGATAGTGGCTGCAGGCGAGATGCCAGATCAGGGCCAATCACATTACATATCCGTCTCTGGATCTTGTCAAGAACTCCGAGGTAAACAGAAGGTGCCCCAAACCATATATGGCAGCAATACTCCATGCAAGGGCGAATGGTCATTTTGTATATTTGAAGTATCGATTCAGGGGAGAAAAATTTCCTGGCGCGGCACAGAGAGCCAACTTTCCTCACGGTGGACGATGCAATTGACTCAATGTATTTGTTCCATCTCAGGTCAGCAGTCAACGTGAGACCGAGCAGACGCAGGGAGTCACTCTCAAGAAGTTGACTATCAGACATTCTAATGGGGGGCAGGTAAGGATATCTATGGTGGTTAATGGAGAGTAGTTTAGTTTTTGAGGCGTTAAATTTGACCATCCAATTGTTGCCCCAGTTAACAACCGATTGGAGGTCCATTTCAAGACGCGCAGCCAGGTTAGTTTTGACCGCGACACTAGATTTGGTTTTGAGGCAGGAGTAAATTGTAGTGTCGTCTGCATAGATGCCAACTTGGGAACCTATGGCGTCAGGAAGGTCATTGATGAAAATAAGGAAAAGTGTGGGGCCAAGGATGGAGCCTTGGGAAACACCTGCGTTTGTGGGATAGGAACTGGAGGAGAAACCATTGAGAACGACCTTCAATTCTCGATTTGATAGGAATGATTGTATCAGATCAAACAGTCGACCAGTAATACCGTAACCATGGAGCTTACGAAGAAGGCCGGCATGCTAAACCCTATCAAACACTTTTATTTAACAGTAAAAGGGTGGGACCTAGATGCCAATCTAGTATCACATTTAAATTCATGTAGTCAGGGCACCAGGGCAAAAAGCTCATAAGATTAGTTGCCATGAAAAAATTTGTAGAAAAGACAAAAGGAAGCCATGACATGTTGGTGAGAAAGTGACTGAAATTGAGATGCCAAATCAGGATCTATTACATTACAGATTCTTCTTTGGATTTTGTCAAGAACCGTGAGATGAATAGCAGAAGCACCAGACCAGATATAGCAGTAGTATTCAGTGCACATGGAAAAAGTAGATTTGTAAATGTGAAAGATGGACTCTGATGAGAAAAAATTCTGGGATAACACAGTGAATCAACTTTCCTTGCAGTAGATGCAGCTATTGATTTGATATAGTTGTTCTTCTTCCAGTCAGTAGAAGATATGAAGCCAAGAAGGTATAATGTGTTGCTCTCCAAGAGTCTAGCATGAGCCATGCTGATGGCAGACAGAAAAGTTTCTCTATGGTGGTTAAATGAGAGAAGTTTTGTTTTGGAGGTGTTAAAATTTACAAGCCATTTCCTGACCCAGTTAACCACTGATTGGAGGGCGTCCTTTCTGCATATTCATATATAGACAATATCTATGTAGTTACAGTTTATGTAATGATTTCTGTATTCTCGGAACAAATTCTTGGTAGTAAATATTAAAATATAAAAGCTTCAGTACTTCATTTCCAATGAAAATTTTAAAGTATTCAAGTCTGAATCTCTTGTCTTAACTGAAAATATTAAAACATACAGTTTTTATTTACACAAAACATAGTCACAAATTAACTTACTTCCTACTTAGATTTTCATGATTATACTAGTATAGAAAAGAAATTAGTTTTCAAACTGGTGTGCTCGTCTTACAAATCACTTGACTGGATGGTCCAGGAATATATTTTTGTAGATGATTTGATTGAAAAAGAATATCTGCTACTTACTGATTCATTAATCAAACTATTGTAATAGAAAAACTGTCATTACTTGATAAAAAATTATATCTAAAGATAAAACTTTTTAAAAGAATATAATTGCCATAACCAGAAATTTGTGACTCAGAACATTATTTTCTTTCCTCTATAAGTATAAAGTAAAAATATTAGTCTATATTTCTGAGATGAGGTAATATGTATGCTTTTTACATTATTTGGACTATTGTCTTCATCTTTGTCGCTATATTTATTACAACGTTTTGGCTGTTGTACACTCTGGCCTTCTTCAGGTGGTTGGAATGTTGAACTGAACCCTTTATTTAGCTCCCTTGGGTAGACTGTTCTAGTTCCATGTGCCTTGTTTAATGGATGTCTAGTTCCATGTGCCATGTTTAATGGTTGTTCTATAATAACAACAAAAATTGCAATATGAGCTCTGGTAAAAAACATGCAATGATAACAGCAAAAATTGCAATATGAGCACTGGTAAAAATGGTTGCTGAAGACATTAGGTTTATAATACCAGAAATTCATACACAGATGTCCTCAAGGACACATGGCACAGTGGATAAAGGTGTTAGTTAGATCCAGTGACAGTGTGAGTTCAATACCTGGTTAAGGCAGTTAAGAGAGAGAATTGGAGAGAATTAACAGGAGATAATTGATAATTGACATCCATTAAACATGGCACGTGGAACTAGAACAGTCTACCCCAGTGAGCGAAATAAAGGGTTCAGTTTGACATCTGAAGAGGCTCGGTTCATACAACGACCAAAACGTTGAAATAAATATAGTGACAAAGATGAGGACAATAGTCTGAATAATGTAAATGCCGTAAAAATATTAAATAGAATAGTCAGGCTTAAATGCAAAGTAATGCATGTAAATTAAGGAGAATGGTGATTTTTCAACAATGTTACAACTTTTAAAATAAATAACATATTTCCCACTATATTATATGCACCAACATATAACGTTGACCAATAATTTAACAAGGAATATTTAGGCAAAAATAATTAAATTTTAACGGAGGATTCATCCCATAATTTATGTATATATTGGGGAAGTGGCTTCCAATTGCTAAGCAAAGTATTAAGAAATAGGAAAATTTATTAACTAAAAACAAAGAAAAGAGTACTGAACTGTTATGTAATATCACTCCACCAATATGGCAATAATTACTGCATAATTTTTTCACAGATGAAGAAGAGACTTGTGGCAACAGAAATGTGTTTCTACAGAAGGATGCTGAGAATACCATTGTCTGAACATGTGAGCAACAAGGTTTTTTGGAAATGATAACAAAAAAGACACTTATATTTAACATCAGAATAAGCTAGCTTAAAATTTCTAGGGCACATAATGAGGAAAGATGGTGTAGAAAATTTGACACTTCTAGGACATATTCAAGCCAAGACAGACAGTACATAACCTACCTCATGTGATTGTATAAATGGTTGGCAGAACTGAGATGAGGAGAGATAGTGAAAATCAAAATTTAATAACAGTTACAAAGAATAGGAAATTGTGGAGAGCCATGATCACCCACATCCAGAAAGTTCATAAAAGAAAATAAGTGCATGGCCAGGTGGTTAGAAATTTTGCTTTCCAACCATGAAACCTAGCCTTGTAAATGAAAATTGGTAGACAGAACTGTAGTGAGTCCTTTGATGGTTGTGTAAGAATGAAGTGACAAGTCATCATGACTGAGGGTTTTAGTGTACTGTCCTTGTTCCAGATGTTGATCATGAAAGATTGTGTGTTCTCTGCCAGAAAATGTAACTATGGTCTCTTCAGCATAGTTGCAGTATAGACTACTAGTGGGCTCTGTGGGTATTGAACAAACAGAAATATGCCTGAGCAGGTGACTGTCTAGGCACCATAGCAGGTGGGTGTTTCAGAAATTGAGTGGCCAGCTATTTATATTATATATATATAGTTATCCACAGACAAACTGTTTCACTGTATCACAGCTCATCAGTGTGTCTATACATCCGATTGCTTCAAGCTGGGATTGAAACCTGACTGATTTGGCATCAGTTAGAGATTCTACCCCCATGCTACTGTTGCATGGCAGAGTGGAAGGGAAATTTTAACATTTTTACTATGTGAAAGATGTCAGTAGCTGGGAGAGCTTGATTCAAGTAGAAGAGCATTGCATTAGCAGCAGCAGCAGCTGCAGCAGCCACTTTTTATAAAATCATCCCTTCCTCCCTGAGAGCTCAATCGAATTATTTTGAGAGCATAGTCATCCACAGACTGTTTCACTGTATCACAGCTCATCAGTGTGGCTAGACACCTGATTGCTTGAAGATATCAATTATTTTGGTTTGTATTCATAATCTTTTGGTACTGGGGTGTTAAACAGGAATGTTTAGGTTTTAGTCTAGAACCAGTAACTTTTAGTATCAGGTTATAAGATTCAGAATGTTTTCTTTTTTAAAGTGTGCCCTTTTGGGTGAAAATATGATCAGTCAGTATTTAAAAATGAAAAAAATAGTTTATTTTTTATTTTTGCATTATTGAAATACATTACATAACATTCTATTCCCAAATGATAAATATGCACATTGGAATAATGATAATAATAATAATATGAAGAAGAATCAAAATACATATTGGAAAGACCAGATGTTGAGGGCAGTTCACTGGATTCTGTGGAGAGACATTGAATTAAGTACAATAACAGATGGTCTGAACATAATTTACAACAGATCAGTAAAACTGACAGTCTAGGCAGTGGCTGTGGGAACACAAAAATATGGCTGAATTCTCCAAATGAGCTGTATTGAACACAGGACAAACAGATGGTCTGTTATTCTATTAGACCATTAATGAGGAAGAGGATGAAAAATAGAAACAGTTTAAAATAGACATGGGGATATACTGTTTATTAAAGCTCCTGAAATGCAGGTTTCAGTATTGAGAAGTTTTCAGATATGAAATGGTTGGATCTACAAAATTATATCCATGATTATATTGGGTCACATTCCTTAAAAAAATTGCTTTTTGTTTTTGTTAGATATCTGAAAGAAAATTTAATTTTTACTGACTTTATTCAGAGAAACTGCTTTTTGATTCTATATAAAGGCTGCTGTTTCAGAATCTGTATATATTTGTTTTACATTGAAAATGGAGGAAATAAGTAACATTTTCAGTGCATTTTTTGCTTATAAAAAAAGGTAAGAATGCAATTTGAATGTAAAAAAGATCTGCATATATTACAGATTTACAGGCATTGTGAATGATTGAAAATGTTAAGTCACTGGCAAATTTTCAATAAGCTGTAGAGTTAAAACTGAGGGTGATCAAATGAAGATATTATTAGAAAATAATCAATATGATATTGTCGTACCTCCCAATTTCATCAGTCTTAGAACCAGATGTTTTCATCATGTCTAAAAATAAAATAACGCATGGAGCCTAAAACAGGTTCACTTCACAAAATTTAGAGAAAATAATTTGAGCAAGCAATTTAGAACTAAACAAATCATGAGTTTTCATCAACTAAAATATGTGTTTATGAGCCTTTTGGAGACAATAAATAAAAAAATAGAGAAAAAAGAAATATAAAGAGGAGACAGGCCGCCCTCTTAAGGTAAGGCTTCAAGAACACCAGAAAGCTGTAACACAAGGGGAAGTGGAAAAATCAGGCGTGTCTGACTACATATGGAGAGAAAAGGGAGAATACCACTCTCTGTGGGATCAGGTTGAGATCATAGACAAAGAACATAATTGGAAAATGTTGAATATTAGCTAGTTTGCCAGAGGTTTAGCACACAAGTAGGCAAATGTAGCCAAAGCCAAAACTGACTTGAGTCATTTATGGAGAAATATATAGCTGAACAAAGACCTCTCATGCAAATGTATTGGGAAGGTCCATTCTAGCAAAATGGACCAACCCAACTGGTGTATTAGGCGCTCTCCTATAAAATAAGGTAAAATCAGCTTTTACAAGGAAATAGAAGGAGGCAGCCATGTTGGCAGGTAAGTCACTTGACTTCTACATCTCCCTCCTCTCCCCATTGCGGAAGCATATTGGCCGTTGGGGAGGAATTAATTCCCTATTGCCTGGCTGATTGTACGAGAGTAGTCGGGATAGCGCCCTGGGAATCCTCGTTCTTGATGGCTGTGATTGAGTAGGGCCCTGGGACGCTGGTTTATTTTGTAATGTAATGTCACCATTTTCCAAGTCTTTGGCAGATTGATGTGGTCTGCATGTATCCGTAATTTGCCACCATTTGCCTTGGAGGACCCAAGCACCTACATAGCATGGGTCTCAAGGAAAGTAACTTGATCCCATCAAAGAAAGTTATTCGTGCTGTGGGTTGTCATAGTCATAGGTGTGGGGAAGTGAGGAGACAGTATGCCAACATCAATACAGGCGGCCTTGCTAAAATATATCTTATCGATGTTATTGCAGATGTACAATGCTTGCTTTGTCGACATTTCTCCAACACTAAATTGAATAGGCAACCATCCCTGGCTTATAAGGGTTGAGCCACCCACAGCACGAATAACTTTCTTTGATGGGATCAAGTTACTTTCCTTGAGACCCATGCTATGTAGGTGCTTGGGTCCTCCAAGGCAAATGGTGGCCCCACTATCTGGGAAGATTTTCAAACGAGTGCTTTGATTACCTGGAATATCTTCAGGATTTCTGGGGTCTGGCTTTGGAGAGAATGGGACCAGTGTTGCTTCTATCTGAACAACACTATTTTTGTTAGAGGACACATATGAGCCTGTCTCCTGGTCAAACTCTACATGTGCAATCAAACTGTCCATGTTAGCTTCATCGTCTTGGAAGCCTCTCACTTCACTAGAGCGATTTCTTGATCGGCAAACTTTTGAAAAATGACCTTGGATGCCACACAAGTCACAGGTCTGATTCCAGGCAGGACATGCCTGTTGGCGGGTGCTGGTTCCTGGGATGCCATGCTTGTGGCTACCACATCCACTACAGCGGAACTTGTTTTGTTTTATAATCAGTTTTTTGGGGCTTCTGGATTGAGGGGGATTTTTTTCCACTTGTGTTGTTTTTTCTTTGCGATAGGTTGATGCACGCAATGCTGACATTTCAGTTGACCCTGCCATTCGTGCTTGGTCACGCAGTGCTGCCTCGAATGCCTCAGCATGGTTGATGTTTTGGTCAAGGGTCTTCAATGAGCTGGCTTTTGCTAGTAAATCTGCTTGGAGAGCATCATTTGCTGTACCTCTGACCAGCTGGTCTTTGATATAGATGTCAGATAGGTCATGACTGCAAATGGGACATGTGAAGTCACAATCCTGTGCTGTACCCTTAAGGCGGACAACAAATTGCTGGATTGATTCGCCTGGTCCCTGGGAAATCGAAGCGAAAGACAATCTATGAACCATAGGGTTCGATTTTTGGGTAACTAATGCCTCCAACATGTTCAGGAGTCTGTTTGGTTTTTCCGAGAAAAATTTGGGGTATGTATTGATGATCGACGTTTGCACAGTCTCATCAGCACAGTTGTATAAATGGATGTTGGTCTGTGTAGGGGGCATGTTTGTCATTTGCACAAATACCTCCCAATCAATTCTGAACTTTCGGAATTGTTGTGATGTCATCTCTGAATGGAGCTGGGGGAGTTTGGCTGCAGGGGCCTTCGTATAGCTGTCTGATGTCAAAGGTTGCTCCTTTGATAGCTTAAGGATAGCTAGGGCATGTCCCATGGTTGTGACACCTAGTTCTTTAAGGATTTCCCGGTCTATGATAGAGAGGCTATCCTTAGTAATATTCTCTTTCACAAACGATTCAGCATAGGTTTTGGCAGAGTCGGTAGGAATGCCAATTTTGATAAGTAGCTCTTGCCAGTCTTCGTATCCTGTTCACAGCTCCATGTTGAATATTAGCTAGTTTGCCAGAGGTTTAGCACACAAGTAGGCAAATGTAGCCAAAGCCAAAACTGACTTGAGTCATTTATGGAGAAATATATAGCTGAACAAAGACCTCTCATGCAAATGTATTGGGAAGGTCCATTCTAGCAAAATGGACCAACCCAACTGGTGTATTAGGCGCTCTCCTATAAAATAAGGTAAAATCAGCTTTTACAAGGAAATAGAAGGAGGCAGCCATGTTGGCAGGTAAGTCACTTGACTTCTACAGAAAATTCGTAAACTTAAGGAATCAGCACATATGCTAGGCCATAAAAATCTCCTGAATTGACCAAGCATAGAAATAAATACAATATAGGAACCAGTAATAAGGAGTGCCAGAGAAAAGCGATAATAACAGCAAAAATTGCATTATGAGCACTGGTAAAAAAATTGATTGCTGAGGACATTGTTTATAATACCCAGAAATTCATACACAGATGTCCTCAAGGACAGTGGATAAAGGCGTTAGTTAGTTCAATACCTGGCTAAGATGGTGGAGAACTTGAAGAGGGGAATTAACAGGAGATAACTAATAACTGACATCCATTAGACATGACACATGGAACTAGAACAGTCTACCCTAGTAAGCGAAATAAAGGGTTCAGTTTGACATTCCAACTACCTGAAGAAGGCCAAAACATTGTAATAAATATGGCGACAAAGATGAGGACAATAGTTTGAATAATGTAAATAGTGTACATAATGCCTCATCTAAGAAATATAGACAGATAAAAAAGAGAATTTTCTTCACTAGCTTCATACAACATGAAAATACTACAACATTTTGTATGTAAGTAGTCTTCATTTCAACACATTGAGCCTCATCACAAGTTGCTTAGAAAGTTGCTTCTTAATTGTTAATCACTCCATAACAGAACGACCTGCAGTGAGAGGTTTTTTTACATTAGTATTCATTCAAAGAACTCTTTCTATAATTCACAATCTACAAAAGGAACTTTATGAGAACTCAGTTATAGTTATTTTACCACACAGTTGTAACCTAGGGAAGATTACTGAATAGAATAACCAAATGAAGGTTGGTAATGAACGATAATACTTAGGACAAGAACAACACATATAAGATTCACCAGTGGCATATAGAAGAAGTAGTCAACTACTAGAAGTAAGTCAAGGGAATTCCACAATGAATCACCAACTGCAAACCAACATACAGTATTTACAACTGTATTTGTGTGAATGGAGACATATCCATTATTGTACGTAGGTATGCTACAACGCACGTTCTGTAAGATTTTTAATATTTCTGTATAAATTTATTGTTATTTATTACACAAAACTAAAATGGTTTCATTTTGATTCTGCCTCACCTAATTTTTATACCCATGATCTTGTTTATCTATCCTTTCACACTTGTTCACTTATTAGTAATACCAGTGTCAATGGATCTTCAACAATACTGCCACCAGTATCTTTTAAAAGTACATTTACATATGGCTACGATACAATCCATGAAGATTCAATATAGAAGATAAGTAACATACAAAAAATATCCAAATCAATTACTGGTTATACTTTTTGCTTTGTTGTGTGGCTGCCATATAAGTGATAAAATCCACTTGATGGAATTTAAAAGTTTAATTTTCTTTTTTTTTTTCAAATTATGATGGACATTGGAAAGGGGATACTTTACAACAATGTGGAATACAAGAATAAGTGAAATGAATTCCCACTAACTATACTAAAGGACCGTTTTCATTCATCAAAAGTGATGCTGTGTCTATGGTTGGTTATTGGAAAGAAGTTTTCTATTATGTGCTTGCCTTGGAGAATCAAAAATTGATTTCAACAAGTACTTCTTCAATTTAGAGCAAGTGGAAGTAGTAATCAATTACAAATACACAAAATTAGTTAAAAGAAAATGCACAATATTCCATCAAAATAAGATAAAACTATTTCTTTGGTAAACAGACAGTAATCGTTAAAGCTTATCCACCAGTTATTGTATTTTCAGATAACAATTCATTTTGGTTTTTATAGAGTTTTCTAAATGATGAAAATTCAGTTTGATTGAAGACTGCAAAATGAACTTGGAAGAGTTAATTCTTGAGAGAAAGTTCTGGGATGGTATAATTTAGAAGTTGATTAGAAGATGATAGAAAATGGTGGAACAAAATGGTAAATAAAGTAAGTAAATTTTGAAAATAAATTTGTCTTTTATTTTTACTTAATAAACCAGACATTTTATACTATACAATAATTTTTCATTGATAGTGTTGCCTCAAGTTTTGAATCAACATGAGAATCAGTAAAAAAAATATTTTTATGAACTTAGCATAATTACAAAGGCATACTGCATCTCCAAAAATCTGACCAGTTGATCAAACATCAAAATTTTTTGAAGTGCCTCAGCATTCATGGTTAATAAGGCTAGCCTGGTTGACAATTACTATTGAATAGAGAGTTTGATTCTCATTGGGTGCCACATACATAATTTGGCATTAAATAACCCAACAAAGATTGCCATGCTGTGAAAATCAACTAATCTAACTTTTTTTGTTTTTGGTAATGTTTAGTGAGGCTAATTGGGCTGAACATTACAATAGAGTAATGGTTTTGATCCTTACTGATTGTCCCCATGAAAATTCAAATAACTCAATAAATGTTGCCATGCTGTAAAAATCTGCCAACTGAACACTTATATTCAGCAAATACCTTTAGTGTGGGTCAATGATGAGCATGACTGGTTTGGTTGACCATTACAACTGAGTAATGATTTGATCCTCACTGGGTGCCTCATTCAGAATTCAACATTAAACAGTTCAACAGAAGTTGACATGTAAAAATCAACTAACTGTACTCTGGACACATTGTTGTTGGATTAATGGTGCCAATAGCATTTACCATAACTATTTGGTAGTAATTTTGATCTTCCCTGGGTTCCCCATACAAATCACGATCATGGGCCTCACAACCCCTTAGAGTTGTAGGGGTACCACATGTACTGCACCCATAGCAGTAGTGATATTTTGTGGGCAAGATAGCCTGACTGAGAACCCTCTACAGGGTGGTTTGAATTCAGTGTTTTCCTTCTCCTAGACTGGTTGCTGATTAAGTCTATAGGGATCAGTCTTTACCTTTAGCTGGGGGAGAAGAAATGGATTCATACCTTTCCCAAGGATATTTGTGCATAAATGAATGAAGCAAATCTGACTGTAATTTGAACTGGCTTCTCTGCTTTCTCAATTCTAGCTACTATCTATTATTCCATCATGCCTTCCAAATATATAAAAAAATATTCTATGCTATATTTATGGGTAAATGTATTCAATATAATTTCCCAAGGGTATTTGTGTATAAGTGAATATATTGAACTTGACTAGAATTTGAACTCATCTCTTTGATTTCTTATTCCAAGTTGCTATCCATTACGCCACCACACATCCACAAAATTCAGAATTAAATAACCCAACAAAGTTTGATATATTGTAAAATTCAACCAGTCTAACCAGAATTTTCTGTGGATCTCTTCTTAGACCTCATATTTTACATCTTCAGTTAAAAATAGTGCAGTAAATTATAATGGTTTATGAACTTTTTAGTTTTTAAAAAGTTCATATGATTTATATGGACTAAAAAGTCCATAAACCATTATAAAAAAGTCCATAAACCATTATAATTTACTGCACTATTTTTAACTGAAGATGCACAATATGAGGTGGGATCTTTTTGTTTTTGTAGATATGAAGAAATTGCTATGAATCTGTGCTGTAGTTAAAAAGCAAAACCAGATTTTAAACGTGGCTTGAAAATGAGATTTTGACAAATGGAAATATGAATAATTATGGCTGAATATTTTATCAAAGTAATGTATCATCAAGAGCAAATACAAAGAATCTACTACAAAATTTCCTTTTGAAATAATACCTTCATTAAAAAGCATTGGAGAGCAACAGTGTCTATGTGTGTCTGTGTGTGCATGTGTGTAACCAGAATGAACACAGAAAATATAGAAAATAGAATTTTCATTTAACAAGGAAAGCCATCAATGCAACAGTGAATCTTATATTTTTCATTTAATATAGATTTTAAAAATAATAAGCATATAGATAAAAATAAGTAATTTCAATTAAATTCAATTCAGCATGCCATAGCTCTTTAGGTAGAGCCATAGGCACTTCTCACGATGGAGACATATCTGTCATGAGAAGTTAAAAGATATTAGAGATGCCATTCTGCAATTAACATCAGTATGCTCAATTCTTTAGAATTCAGAGGTTTTTTTTTTCTCTTAGACTAGCTACTATCCAAGTCTAGAGAGTACCATGTATGTAGTTATTTAAGTACAGTGAGGTTGAGAAGAGATGTGCTGATTTTTTTCACGGGTATTAGTACAAAGTGCGTGCAACAAACTTGACAAAAATATGAACTCTTCTCACTGATTTCATATTTCATGTTATCTACGCATCATGAAAATTAGATTCTTGTCAAAATCTAAAGAATAATCTGCAATGTTATTGGTCCTGACCTGGCATCTCGACTTGTGTTACTTTCTCATGGCTGTGTTGTGGCTTCCCTCCATCTCTTCTATAAATATTTTCATGGAAATTGTTCTAGTGAGCTCTCCTCATTAGTACCTTGGTTACATGAATTTTAGCCTACTACTAAATTGGCAGCTAGGTCTCATTATATATAATTATATATAAAGATCTCACTATATATATTTTTTATATACTAAATAAAAATAAGAACTAGACAATATCCCTAGACATGAGCAGTGGAATGAGAACAGTCTACCCCAGTTGATTAAATAAAGGGTTTAGTTCAGAATTCTCTGTAGGTTATCCAGATCTATATATGCCTGTGGAAGTCCAGAGGGCACAATGACCAAAATGTTGTGATAACAACAACAATGATCAGGATAATTGTCTAAATATAAATAAATAATAACTTTACATTCCTGAATCATGTTCTTTTATTGTCCTTTCTCCTTATTCTCTTCCACTCCAGTAACCCCTTGCATCTTAGTGGCATTATTGCCTTTCTTGGGGTAAAATGATAAAAAATAAATAAATAGAAGCTTAATTCTTATCATATAACCTTAAAATTTTGAGAATTAAAAAAATCCAGTTGTAGATATAGTGATGTACATTTTATCTTTCTAAAATTAATTTAAAGACATATCTTTGATAACAAGGTATATGATTGGCTCCTTATGTCACTCCAAAAAGTACCTGACTACACCTGCCATGTTTTATCTCCACAAGAGATCTGACCAAAAATAGAATATTGCTTCCATCTGAGAAGTGTCTTGAAAGAGGGTGAAGAGTGCAAAATTGATATTCCGAAGGTGCATTGGGACAGCAAAAGATGCCTTCGAAAAGTTAAGCAAAATATTAAGAAACAGGAAAATTTCATCAACAAAAAAGTGAATGCTGAACAATCTCCTCACAGATGAAGAAGCACTTGAAGCAAAAGAAATGTGGTTCTATAGAAGGATGCTGAGAATACCATGGACTGAACATGTGAGCATTTCTAGAGAAAATAGAAACAAAAAAGACACTTATACTTAATAGAGGTAGTTGAAATTCATAGGACACATAGTGAGGAAAAGGGGCTTGGAAAATTTGATACTCACAGGACATATTGAAGGCAAGAAGGACAGAGGAAAACAATGCATAACCTAACTACTGAGCTTGAGTAAATGGATGGCGGAAAAAGGTTGAGGACAGATAACAAAAAGACAAAATTTATTAAGAGCTATGCAGGACAGGAAGTTGTGCAGAGCCATGATCACTCAACATCCTGAAGGGAGACAGCATATAGAAGAAGATCTGGTGTTGTAGATGATGGATTATTTTGCACCTTACATCTCCTTTCCCACTGATGCAATGTCACAAGCCAATTGCTACTCTATTGCCATTTCCATAAAAAATCTTCAGATTAGCTATATTCATTAGTTTTCCTTTTCCTAGACAGGATGCCACCTAAAGTAAAGGAGTTGAATTTGCCCTGTTATTTAACCCACAGCTGGAAGATGATGAGTTTAAACTTTTTCCAAAGGCATTAATACAAAATGTATGAAACAGAATCAATGAGAATTTAATCTTGTTTCACTGATTTGTGTAAATAGCTTATATTATCTGCACATCCATTATACACATAGAAATAAAATATCATTCAAATATAAAAGACTAGCAGTAGAGTATATATATATATATAATTCCTGGCAAAAACTATGGAATCACGACTATAACATGAAACATTTTTTTGGCAACTCTGATCATGCAGTTGTGTCTGTAGACATCTCCTTCCACTGCTCCACCAGCCAAGAACCTCCTACCAACAGAATATCTTTCTGTTATCAATGAGCAGGTTGGGACTCAATCTGTGATTTCCTTTCTGATATCCTTTGGAATGAAGTTTTTAATTACCCTGTTCAAAAATGCGTGTTTGAGGTTCGTCCTGGGTAAAAGTCAGCATTGATACTTTCATTCCAGCAAGGAAATAACAAGTTAAAGTGTATTCATCTCCTTGGTTGTCACCTAAATGCTTGGCTGCTATAGCCCACAGGAATCACTTCTTCGGGCTGTACCAGAGCAACACATCTGATTGCAACAGACATCTCTTTGTCTTTACTTGAGTCTCTAGCGTGTCCTCAATGAAGTTACTGTTTGCTGATAGAATGAAACAATGTATAACCACTTGCAAGTTTGGTTCTAGAGATTACTGGTGGCTCTGCAACAATAAACCCTCAATCCCTCCTCCATTCAATCAATTTGAAATCCTGACTCCTACAGCAGATAAAGTTGAATGCTTTGCTTGGAAATTCTCTTCCAACTCAACACTTGACTTATTTGAAGTAGTCACACTTGATTTCCTCTCTAGGACTGAGTGATATATGCATAACCCTGTCATTGGTCTCAGATATCATTTCTAAATTAGACTCCCATAAGGTAAGTGGAGATGATGCTGTCCTAGCTGCCATCCTTAAGAAATGTGCTTCTGAGCTGTCTCCAGTTCTCGCCAAACTCTACAATTAATGCCTTACTGTTTCCTGCTTTTCAGCTTGTTGGAAGTTCTCCTCTGTAGTTCCTATTTTTTTAGAACTGAGACCCCTCTAACTATCACCCTATTAGTCTCCTACCACTTTTCAGCAAAGTATTTGAGGCTTTAATCAATGCTGAAGTGGTTAAGCATATTACCTCTCATGACCTATTCTCTGATAAATAATATGGATTCCATTTTGCTTGGTCTACTGCTGAGATGCTTACGGCCATCACTGATTATGTATACCAAGCTCTTGATAATAATGGTGAAGCTTGAGCTGTGGCTCTAGATAGCTCAATATAAGCTCCAAGGCTACAGTATTACAGGATGATTGTTTGATTTAAACCAGTCATTCCTAAAAAATCATGAAATGAAGGTTGTTCTGAACAAGTTAATTTCCAGATCCTTTCACACAAATGCGGGTGTCCCCAAGGCTCTATCCTGAGTTCTACACTGTTTCTGATCTTCATCAATGATCTTCCTGGCTGCTGCTCTTGAAAATGGCATCTAATCAGTGGTTAACTGGGGTAGGAAATGGTTTGTAAATTTAATGTCTTCAAACTAAACTGCTCTCATTTAATCACCATAAACTTCCCTGCCTGCCATCAGCATGGCTGATGCTGACTTCAGGAGAGCATCTCACTGTGCCTTTGTGGCTTCATGTTCCACTGACTTGAACTGAAACAACTACATCGAATCAATAGCTATATCTACTGAAAGGAAAGTTGTTTCAATGTGTCGTGCCAGATGATTTTTGTTGTCAGAGTCCATCTTGCACATTTACAAATCTACCTTTTGTGGGTGCATTGAATACTGCTGCTATATCTGGCCTGGTGCTTCTGCTACTCATTTCAAGGTTCTTGACAAAATCCAAAGAAGGATCTGCAATGTAATAGATCCTGATTTGGCATCTCGACTTCAGTCACCTTCCGACTGATGTGATGTGGCTTCCCTCTGTCTTTTTGTAAATATTTTCATAGCAACTTCTCTGACAAACTTTTTACCCTGGTGACCCAACTACATGAATTTAAACATGCTACTAGATTGGCATCTAGGTCCCACCCTTTTAATGTTGAATAGTTAAATGTAACCTCTACTTCTACTCCAACAGTTACTTTTCTTGCACTTCCAGACAGTGGAACTCCCTTCTTTTTACTTGCTTCTCTGAAAACTACAATTTGGGGTGAAATACATATATAATCATGCATGATCATGAGTCCTGTAACCCATTAGGGTCGTAGGAGCAGCACATGTACTGCAGCTGTAGAAGCAGTGGTGTGTCTTCAGCAAAATATCCTGACACAGCACAACCCTTACCAGGCTGGTTTTCTTCTCTTAGACCAGTCACCAACCTAGGCTATAGGACTCAGTCTGTCCTACTATTTACCCTTAGTTGTGGAGGAGAAAAGACGGATTCATACCTTTGTATTAGCACATAAGTGAATGTAATAAGCTTGACTGGAATAAAAAGCTTTCCACTTCCTCAATCCAAGTTACTATCCATTATTCCATTATGCCTCCCAAATATATGGTAAAATATAGTTTGCAGTTATCCTATATTTATGGCTAAATGTGTTCAGTGTCTGGGATAGAGTGTCTGTAAATATAAGAATAGACACCGAGATCAACATTGATTGGTGACACTCTGTTTCATGTTTGGACATATAACTGACCTGAAAATTGCATTCAAGTATGAAACAGACTGTTGCCACTCAATGTTGACCTAAGTTTTCTCTCTCATATATATATATACACACACACACACACATACATAGATATATACATATATATACATATATATGTGAAAAGTGTGTGTATATAAATATATATATATATATATATATATATATATTATATATATATATATATTATATATATTATTATTTATATATTATATGCACAGTACTTATTTGAAAGCGCTCAATATCAGAGATAGAGATAACATATTTGATTGGATTGATGTGAGTTTGTGACCCTGGGTTTCACGCTTTTACGATCGTCAGACAAACTGATTAATTTTTTTTTAAATTTTGGATTTATGTAGATTGCATGTATTGGTGTTATTATGGATGTGGGGGGGGAAAATCATTGTGATGATGTCACTCATGCTAACGCAAACATAGATGCATGTCCATACACCCAATGAGGTATGCAGACACACATACACATGCGCTCGCCCACCGGGGCTCATACAAACATAAACATATGTGGACAGTATGGGACTTGACATATGTATGTATATGTGTGCTGTTGTCTGCATACATACGCATTTGGTTGCTGAAGTTCAAAGATGGGATGTGTAGCGAATATTTCTTGTGAATGTATACATGTCAACAATCAGACCATTTTTCTATTCTTTCGCTGAATAATATTTCCTCGTATGCACGTAAATATGTGTGGTGGGGTCTGTGTAAAATTATGATTGGTAAAAATTGATATTATTTTTAATTTTTTAAGGCTGATTTGTTATTAGGTTGGTGCAAAAATAATGTCGTTTTCTCACATATGTTAATATGTGAGAAAACGACATTATTTTTGCACCGAACTAATATTATTTTAAAGCTGGTTATTTGCTTGTTTTTGATGACTGCGTATATGCAACTGGTAGAAATTGCAGTTTGTAATCATTATTGGTTTTTATTTGGTGGTATTAAATATGCTGGGTGTAGTAATTTATGTTAATAATTATAGTGGATTGATATGGTAATAGTAGATGTGATGAGGTAGTAATGGTGTTGGGGGTTTGGCGGTAATTATAATATTAGTAGTTAATAGTTATTGTAAAGTGGTAGAAGTGATTAGCAATGGTGGTGGAAAGATAATAACAATAAATGTAATTATTGTGATGGTAGCTTGAACTAAACAGTGGTTGTTGTTTTTTTTTTTTATCCATTGGGCATAAATTCTGATAATAGATATTTATTCTCTTGCCAACATTTGGAAATTATCTCTGATGTTTTGTTTAGTAAATTCTTTTGTTGGGTATGGGATATTATTGCTACTTTTTTGTGTAGGCAATTCTGTTGGTGAATGAAAGTTTGTGGTTGTTTTTCCTCTTCTTGAATGTACCCTCAGTGGCACCGATGTATTACATTGTGCTGATGTTTGCACTTACCTTGGCTTTATATATTGTATTTGTATGTTGGCAATTTCCCTGGAGTGGACATGTTGTTCTATTTCTGCAGTTGTGTGTACTTGGGTGTACGGATATGCATCTATGTTTGCGTTAGCATGAGTTGACATCATGATGACGATTTTCCCCCCACTTTCATAATAACACCAATACACGCAATCTACATAAATCCAAAATTTTAAAAAAATTAGTCAGTTTGTCTGATGATCGCAAAAGTGTGAAACGCAGGGTCACAAACTCACATCAATCCAACCAAATATATATATATATATATATATATATATATATATATATATATAGAGAGAGAGAGAGAGAGAGTGAGTTTGTGTATGTATGTGCATATATGAGTATAATAAGAGAGAATTATGCAGTAAAGAAGTAATGATACTGGATTCCTTGTTATGTTATCATGATTGGATAACTTGTGTGAGATTATCTGCTAATCTGCCAAGAAACTTCTAATGGATGCTAGATGGTGTTATTAAAAAGCAGTATAAAAAAAAAGGAACACAGTATCTCTCTATTCTGCTTTTTTTCTCCTTCCTTTCCCATAGGATGTTGTAGGTACAACATATATCTCATTTCCCCTCTGGGGATTTCTTAGACACCAGTGAACCATTGAAGACAATACAGCATTCAAATATCCTAAGCTACCAAACCAAGAAATTCTTCTCAAATGTAAGTCTCTCAACACTTTCAATAGGATTTTACACACCAGGCTTATAAGTAAAGATATCTTTATAAAACACCTTTATTTATATCTGCTTACACTCTTCCTATTCGGCTTGCTAAGATAATAAAATGGTATTAATTGTACAATACTATTGTTTTATTTCACTCTGCTGTTTCAGAAAACTGATGTATCCATAATACTATCACTTTTATTAAATATATCCCTTTAACAATTGGTAAGAATCATTATTTTATTATAACACTACAACATTAGTATCCCAGGTTATAATTAACAAGGTGATTTTAATCCACATGAGATTGTTGTCACTTGCAACAATGTTCCCTATGAGGCTTGAAAAATATAAAAAAATTATTTATTTGAGTTAATTTTATAAATACTTGACTGACTACCAGATTCAAAATTCTATTTTCTGACTTTTTCTAAGTGAGCATATCTGTGATAAGGAATATTACCGACCCAGCATCTGAGAAAGATCAGTTGCACTCTTAAGTAGTAATCATGTGCCAAAACTGCAAGTTCAAAGCACTAATAATGCTGATGTTTAACATAAATGTCTTATCAAAACTTATGTGTTTTCTGGTGGCTTATCAGTGGTAGTTTGCCCCTGAATAATCATATATCACAAAGTGTGCTGGGAATTTTAATGTTTTATTGATTATCAGAAGTGTCTTTCTGGGAATTTCAACTTTCAATGCAAACAATATACAAATCATTTGTTTAATGAAGACCTCAATAGGAAAAATAAAGTATGTATGAATGGAAATTAAATTGACTGATGACATGTTGAAAAAAAAATTGTTTCACTGTCTAATAAAGCAAACAGAAATTTATTGAAGATGTAGTTGGTCTTTAAAGCGCCATTATTCATTTAAATGTTAAATACATTTTTCATGATGAAAGCTTGGGAATTTCTTCAAATCTTCAATTCATCTCAGGTGTTTGAAATTTTTATATTAGAAGAATAGATGAAGTCTGATGATTATTATTGATTTTTGACTAAGATTTATTTCAGCTTTCTTCTGTTGACATTTATTAGGATTCCTAGGGTTTTATTCATTGGGATTTTTAGGGCTTTTTTTTTATTGGGATTCTTAGCATTTTGTGTTTTGGAATTCTTACAGTTTTGTTTATTAGGGTTCTTAGGGTTTTACTCATTGGGATTATTAGGGTTATGTTTATTAGGAGTCTTAAGGTTTTATCTGATAGGATACTTAGGGTTTTATTCATTGGGATTCTTGGGGTTTATTCATTGGGATTCTCAGGGTTTTATTCTTTGGGATTCTTAGGGTTATGTTTATTAGGATTCTTAAGTGTTTCTTTGGTATGCTTAAGGTTTTGATTATTAGGATACTTAGGATTTTTTTCCTTAATCTTCTTAGGGTTTTGCTTATTGGGATTCTTTTATTTATGGGGATTGTTTGTGTTTTATTTATTGTGATATTTAGGTTTCATCTGTTTTGTCTTTACGGTTTTATTTACTGGGATTTTAGGGTTTTATTCATTGGGACTCTTAGTGTTTTATTTATTGTATTTTTAAAAGTTTCATCTGCTTTTTTAGGGTTTTATTTATTAAGATTCTTAGGGTTTTATCTGTTGGTATTCTTAGGGTTTTATCTAATTTTTAGTGTATTATTTACTGTGATACTAAGTGTATTATTTATTGAGCCACTCAATGTAGAGTGTTACTGAATGTGGTTGTAAGGGCATAAATGGAGGAAGTAAGAAGTGCATATTATGAAAATATGTAGAAAGATAATAGTTGATTCCAGACTTGAAGAGGTCAAGATGATAGTTAACTGAGATGCATCTCCTCAGGAGTCTATTCTATGAAGTAACACTTCTGGGAGGAAGATGTCTGAATAGAACTTCCTCCTTATTGATTAAATATAAAGGGAATGTGGGTATGTTGACACTGTGTATGTGACATGGTTAGTCCTAGCTGTAAAGGCCTGAACTGGTTGAACTAATGTATGAAGTTCATCTAAACATTTGCCATGAAAATAGCAATAGAATAGGAAGAGGTTAACAATGTTGCAATAAATTCAACCCTGAAAAATATAATAAAATGCAAAGAATCCCAATAAATAAAACACTATGAATCCATCCCAATAAATAAAAACCTGAAAAATAGAATAAATAAAGCCCTAAGAATTCCAGTTAATAAAACTTGAAGAATCCCAATAAGTTAACCTCAAATAAATCTAATAAATAAAACCTAGAATCCTAACAAATGAAACAATGAAAAATAGAAATAAGCCCCAAAGAATATCAATAAATAAAACCCTGAAAAATACAGTGTATAAAACCCTTAGAATCCCAATAAATAAAACTATGAGTTTTATTTATTTTATTTTTCAGAGATGAACTTATTGGGATTCTTAGGGATTTTTTTTTTTATTCTGTTTTTCAGCGTTTGTATTTATTAGGATTCTTTGTGTTTGATTTATTGATTGTATATTACAGGATTTTATTGATTGTGATTCTTATGGTTTTATTCATTGTATTTTTCAGGGTTTTATTTTTTAGAATTCTTAGGGTTTTATTTATTGCAATTTTCAGTATTTTATTTTTTAGGATTCTTAGAACTTCATTTATTGTAATTTTCAGTGTTATATTTATTGGGATTATTAGAGGTTTTATTTATTACAATTTTCAGGTTTTTTATTAATAATAGTTTTATATATTTTATTTTTAGTCTACATATAAGGATTTTTAGGGTTTATTTTGTGGTTAAACATGCTCCCAAAGGGGCTGTGAGTTCAAATCTTGCCAGTGATATATTCTTTCTTTCTCATCTATTCTGCTGGCTAAATAATCATTGAATAACAAACTGAATATTGCAATTAAAAGTGTAGTAGGATTAGGTAGTAATAACACCATACAAAAATATACACTTTCCTCATTACTAAGTGAGTGACAAAGAAGACTCTCTCTCCCTCTCTTGTATATATTTCCTTTCCTTCCTTCTGTTGTTCCTATCCTTTGTAACAGACACGAACCCGGACTTAGTTTATGTGGGTTAGTGAACGACATAAAAAAAATCAACCAATGACAACACGTTCTGCCAAAAATCAAATGGGAAACATGGATGTGACAGTCCCAGTAAAATGAAGAAAACCATGTATCAGATTAGAGATGCCGCAGTGGAGAGGAACTTGATTTGAGGTAGCAGTTTGAGACGCAAGGGTGGGTTGGTGATTCATCAGATGACCTGATGTTGAACTCCAGGAGAGAGACAAGAAGAAAGGATGAATGCAATGAATTAATTTCTGTCAACCAGGTCGAACACAACAACCCTGTATGAACTCTCAAATCACCTTAAAGAACTATAATAATAGTCAACCATAAACACTGTAACCAAATGGAGTCAACAATAAATGGTATGATAGCAAATTTGGCCTTTACTTCATCTCTATATACCATAAAAATAACAGAAAGACCATGAAAGTTTCACTAATAGTAATGAAATTTCCAAAATAGACTATTATCAGTTATTATTAATTTATTGACTCATATTTCTTTCATCTTAATTTTTGTTTCTTTTTATCAGAACTCTTAACTTTTCATTATACAAATTATTAGTGAAGAGTGTGAAGTAAAAATCAAGAAGAACCCCCACCCCACCAACTCCCATCCCACCCTCCTTGGAAATTTGCCTGAATTTTTTAACATTTCATCACTCCGTTTAATTTCCATTCATACATAATTTATTTTTCTTAGTCTCCATTAAATAAACGGTTTATACATTGTCTACATTTAAAGTTAAAATTTTCAGGCTGGTTCCCAAGCATAGGGATGCAAATTTGAGTCTTGATGTGCCAAGGGAGGAAACACTTGGAAATAGGAAATTTATTCCTTATTTTTCATTAATATTCATTTTTACTTAATGACTGCAGAAGGATTTGGTTGTTGTGCTAAAAAGCAACAGAAATAAATTGAAGCAAAACACTAGTCAAAATTAAAAATAATTAACAATGCTTCATTATATCAGATTCTGCTTGTGGATGAAAACAATAATGGTGTACCAGATGTTAAACTCTTTTCCCAGATAGCATGCATGGAAAACCCTATGAGTGGAAGTAACCATTCTTTCAGCTTTTGGGAATGTGTAAAAAGGAAAAATGTAGAGCATGTGTGTTGTGGACCTGAGAGGCTAGTTCTTTTCTGCTTCAAGTTGATATTGTGACAGGATGCAAAAGTTAGCACTCCATGCAATAGACACAACATAGTGTAGGCAGTACACATCATGAATTTGCTGATTCAGCAGCAGAGTAAGTTCAAATTTTCTTAATTATTTACAGAGACTTTTAAAAATATACCTTGAAATTTTTTCTACACAAAAGATGTTCCTAACAGAATAAATATTTCTATCTTGTTTTGTCTCCTTATTTTGTTTGTCTATTTTATCAACACTTAGTTTTTGTTTAACACATGAACCCTAACCTAGTATCAACAGTTTGATGACCATGAGATTAGTTGTGAGTTTTTTTACTTCATGTTAATGTTAACAATGGTTGTGTATAAAAATTCAAGGAAAAAAAATAAAGCTCTATAGTTAGGTTGGAATGAGTGCTGCCTGTTAATTTTTGTAGCCTAATTATTAAGGCAGCTGCCACAGAAATACTAATAATGATAGAATGATGATCTAGAAAGGACATTAATAAGAAGAAAAATGGGCTCAATGAAAGGTAAGTCAAAAATTAATCATTGACAGCACTTCATCTGTCAGACTTTAGACTGTTACTAGTAAATGTAAGAGCAAGAAAAATATGATGAAAATAAGATGAACATGAAAAAATGAATTAATGAAATCTGGAAAGCTTAAGACCATATCTCTTCAGGACCTGAGTACATATGTGTCACACAACTTCCTGTCCCTTGTAGCTCTATGCAATATTTGACTCTTTAACACCTTTTTGTCCATTCTCTGTCATCTATTCACACAAGTTTGTCAGGTAGGTTATTCTGTTTCTCTATGCCTCTCCTGTATTATGTCCCCCAGGAATTTTAGCTGTACCTTTCTGATTTTAAATATAAATGTCATTTTCATTCTTATTTTCCTTAAAGTGTCCTTGTTGCTTAAAATGTTTTGTCTATGATATTCTCAACATCTGTCTGTAGAACTACATCTCTCTTGTCTGTTCTTCATCTTTGGGAAAATTGTCTAGCATTCATTGCCATATAGGAGGATAGATATGATCAGGGCCAGTGCATACTACTCCTGAACCCCTTGATTAGGCTGATTACGGTCCTGAATAATGCTTTGTGACCCTCACTATCAACATTTGATTTTTTTACTTACATTTATATATATTACAAATTAAACTAAACACGACTGACTATTAAAGGATAAAAAGTTTTAGCAGATTTTAATGTAATTCTGTTTTTTTTTTTTTTTATCTAATCAGTAAATTTGTTTTACTCATGCTAAGCTTTGAAAAAAAACACTGTATCAAATTTATTATTTTTTTATCCATGATGTTGAATGTGTTAAAATTATTCAATGTTTTAACAAGAAAACTCTCAAGTTGATATTAAAAATTGCCACAAAACCTTCTTGATTTCTTTAAGGTGGAATTATCTATTATGATATGACTTGAATTTTTATTTTGATATATTGTGTTTATTTTCATTTTTTTTCTATGTTGAATTGTTTACCTATATTACATATGATCCATTATTGTATATAATTAGGTTACAATAAAATTTGTATTTTATATGAATACTACTTTATGAAAATTGAGATGTAGTAGGTTGTGGTGTGGGTGCATATCATAGATTTGGTGGGGGCCCATGAGCCCCTTGCACTGGCTCTAGATATAACATGTTAGTTTAGTACTGTTCTTTTTGTTTCTATGGAAATTTTCTTATCTGTTTGTTAATAGATCAATGAAAAACTTGCCAAAACCTAAAACTCTTATCCTGATAAAAACAACAATACTGAAAGAAGAAACAGAAAAAACAGTCTAAAGGCAAACCTGCCTACTCAGTAAAGTGCTTGAAACCTAGACAGAGCAAAAAATGTCTAACAATGTTAAGTCCTATGAAAAGATGGCCCTAGTCATAACCCGAGTTTTGCACTCATATGATCTTCAGATTACTTGAATACCTTATATACTAATGAAAAAGTAACTATGTTAGTGTGACCAACAGAAAACTTACACCAGAAAAAAATCATGAACAAGCTAAGAAAAAAGAATGAAAGATCAAATGGTAAACACTTACCTACTCAGTAAAGTGCTCAATGCTTAGATTATCTAAACAGAGCAAAAAACACTTCACTATGTCAATACCTAACAAAGGACAACCCAACTTGTTACTAGAGTTTCATGGTCTTGCGATCTTCAGATGACTAGACATACATACATACATATATATATATACATATATATATATATATATATATATATATATATATATATATATATATATATATCATTGTCCAAGCTAAAGGAAGTCACATGAAATACTAGCAATCTGATTTTTGGTCTTTGGAATGCACAATAAAATTTTCTTTTTTGATTAAAAAATTTCTATTTATTTGACTTAGGCAAAGTATTCTAAGACTTATGCACAGCCATTTTTGCAGGTATTTTTACCTCCAAATTTTAAACCCCCCACATCACACTATAATGTTTTGCTATGTAAATGACACTGAAAAAAAAGGTACAAAGCATCCATTTACAAATAGATAATTTATTATAGTTTAAGGTGGTGTTTAACTTTTGCATGGTAATATATATATATATATATATATATATATATATATATATATATATATATACTAGCAGCATGGCCTGGCGTTGCCTGTGCTTTATTCAAAAATCGTACGACTCATACAGCAATCGCTATCACTTGACTTAAAATATTTTTGCCTTCCTTGCCTTTAAAGGAGTGCCCTTTCCCATGCTGATGTTGCTACATGCCTTACTTCTTGCCTATCTCACACTGCAAATTTTTTCTAAGCTCTATACTAAACATTAAATCTGTTACAGAAAAAGAACTAAACAAAATGAACACAAAACGATCAGCTTTATAAAAGGACTCGTAACTGGAAAAACCAAATGAAAAAAGAATGTTAAGAACAAATACTTTTTCATACACAACCCAGTTCTGCAGAATCAGAATCAACATTGTGTTTAAACAAACAAATGAGACAATTGGAGTAAAGTCCCATGCAGATTTAAATTTTTCCCACTTGTGACGAATGCAGCTATCGATTTTTTTTGCATGCTAGCATGCTAGTTAACATTTGTGTCAGTCAGCTGTTGGCTCTCACGCTGGCCAATAGGATCTTCCTGCCTATTCATGTCAGCCAGCTATAGGCTCTCACTCTGGCCAGTACAAAATAGCTGCAAACTACATGAAAACTGCTGTAGAAGCATGAAAAAATCGATTATTTCCACTCTTGATGGGAGTTGGGAAATGCAAAGTCAGTCTTGTCCTTCCCGCTAACTTGGCACATGTTCATGTAAATTTTGGTGCAAATCCATCAAAAATTGCGGCCATGCATTCGTTACACACACACATCCTGCCTTTTATAGATAGAGATGTATATCAGTATAATAATGTTCAAATCAAGAGTTTCATAATTTTTCACTCACTTAATTTTCAATAAGAATGATTGTTTCATCAAAAGAAATTATATTTTACAAATGCACATTTATATACACTAACTCTCAAATTTTACTTTAACTTAAAATTTAAATTTAATTATAAGTATTAATTGTTTTTTTCAAGCTGTCTATAACAATTTGTGATTCAAATAATCATATTGAATGAGCGATTGAAAAATGATGAAGCTCTTCAGTTAACCTATGATTAATATTGAACATTATTATATTAAATTTAATAATAATTATCACTCTAATGTAATATTGAACACTTTCTTGGCAGAAACACTAAATTATATAATTTTATGTATATTAACTGTAAGTATTGATAGCTAGCATTATTATTTTATTATGTAATTCTGGTTGTGGTCAAGTAGTGATATTGTTAGTAGAATTTTCACTTAATATTTTCATAGATTGAACAATGGGTAAAGGATATGGTACTAGAAATTGATGTTATTTGAATTCCTGATTAGAAATCCCAGAACTAAATGTGATAAGGCAATCTTACAGAGAAAGTCCTGAATTAAAATTTAGATTTTAGCAATAGGAACACTGACAGTAGAGGAAGTCTTTCACTAAGTTAGGGACTTTGGCATCCATATGTTTTGTATATTATGAGGTTGCTCTTTTATCAATGTGTAGCTATTTTTTTTTGTCATAGCAGCAGTAATGTGGATAAAGAAGCCTTCATTGACTAATTATAGCTATGTCAAGTAGTCAATGGTTTGGTATTGACAACAAAGTGTTCACATGACCTTCTGCTTGCAAGATGTCAAGTGAAAAATAGACAAAGACTTTGGGTACCGATTATGACAGAAAAGTGGACATTAAATGTACAGACACAAAGCCCAGGTCAACTCAATGGCTGTTTCTCTCTTTAACATGTCTTTTCACCATAAATTAAAGTAGAAGGGTTCTTGCAACCTTTCTTTTTATCTATGCTTTGTTCTTCTGTAAAGTGTTTCCATTATTTCAGCAAAATCTTGCATCAAAAGATGACGCAAACCTTTGTTGTGCAAGATATGCACATTATACAATGCATATATAATTGTGGATCAATATATCTACATCTTGATGTCTTGTTTCTAGGTAAATATTAATTTGAAATTTTCACTGTATAATTTTCAATTTACATTCACAAAGGAATTAACTGCATTGAAAAGTAAAGAAAATACATTAAAAAATTTGTTTACACTATTTACATTGTTCGGACAGTTGTCTTTATCTTTATTGTCATCTTCATGACATTTCAGCCATTGTACACTCCAGCCTTCTTCAGGTGATATATATATATAGGAATTTCAAACTGAACACATAGGGATACATGTCCCAGTGGATAAAAATATTGGTTGAAGTAATCTAGTGTTTTGATCTAAAGAATTGTGAGTTCAATACCTGGCCACAGCAGAAGTTAAAAAAACAATGGAGATTTCAGTTACTAAAGGGAAATAACTAATAACTGATAAATCAAGGCAAATGTCTTGATAAACATTTGCCTTGATAAAGTCCCCCAGAGGACTAAAGGAAATCTTAACGGATACATTTTAGTTTACCTGAATTATTGTAATAGTAATATTAGCCATTTCCTTATAAGGAAACATTCAGTATTCATTGACTGAGCAGCCAGTTCTACTTTCAGTAGAAATTTTTCTCTTAAAACAATTTCATCAGGAAAATAAGTTTCTCAAGTCCAGTGGCTGTTACAACTCTTTCCAGTATTGGTGGAAGCTTCTTTATTAACCTTTATTTTTGTTTTTTTACAATCTCCACCCTGTATAAGGCCCAGGAACCATTCAAGGTTACAGATTGAGACATAGTTCATATTGAGAAGTTAATAGTTGACCGTTGAATAGGTTAAGTTTGTAGTGATTGGAGAAGCATCTTCATGGGAGTAGGTTCTACAAAGCACTGGTTTGTGAAAAAAAGTTGCTCAAGTGGAACTTAGATCTCATCAATGGAATATGAAGGTAATGATGGTGGTTCATTACAATGTGAATGGCATGGTGGGTAATTAGCTGTGAAGATTAGAACTGGTGGAACTAAGGAATTTAGTTCATCTGGACACTTTCTATAGAGATAGTGATAGAGCAGCGAGAAGCTTGTAATGTTTTATCTGTAAGAAAGCGATTGTTGCGTGGAAAATAATTCATCACCCACAAAGATGCGGAGATGCTTTTGGACTATTTTTTTTTAAGAAGTGTGAAATATCAGCATCTAAATTATGCCTATTTCTCAGTGCTCTGTTTAGCTTTTGGAATGCATCTTTGACTATCTCAAGATGCCTTCAGACTTCAATGTCACACTTTCTGTCCTCTGCTAAAACACTTCGCAGGTGTTTAAACTTCCACACTTGATTTTGGTATCTCCAATTTGCAACTGATAGAAAACCCAATGAAACACTACATATACACATCTACCAACGACCTGCCAACAATAGTCAAACAGATCCCATAATCAATTAACTGTAGATTATCTTAGAATTCTTCTAACGAAACCATCTTCAAAACTAAAAATGATTATGAAACAGATCTAGAAGATATTGGAATTTTGGAAAAACTTCTGTAATTACAGAGCTAAGTATGAATGTCCAATAAACTGCATTTTCCTTCAAAACAATGTAATATACCAAGCTAATGTAAAATCAGAAGATAAGAAAAAATATACATAGAAGTAACTGAAGGGCTTCTGAAAAAGAAAAACTGAACATACAAAGCATCCGTTATCAATAATAAATACACAAATAGCACAAAACTTTCTAAACATATATGAGAACTTAACCAAAAACAATATATCAAAATATCATGGAAAATAAGAAAAATAGTACCAGACTACAATAATAAATCTAAAAACAGTAAAGCTAATCTGGAGTAGAAAATAGCTATAATCACCTTCCCATACCAACACAAATTAATAAATAAATATCTCAAAAAGCAGACATGAAAACAAATTTTACTGCATTACTTAACAATTGAAAAGTAAAAATGAATACCTTGTGAAACATCACCAAGAAAAGCACTATATACAGTCCGGATAATGTAACATACTTTAAGCAAAGCCAATGCTTTAAACAAAGAACCAACCCCGCAAAATAAAAAAGAAACACCATAAAATATATAAATAAATAAAATAATCATACTGTATGAATTCCATCATAACCACAATTAGATAAATTTAGTCATAATAATAATCAACAGTGAATAATTAATAAATAAATTCAAAAGTAATCAATAATAAATAATGAGTTAAAAGTTAAGAAACCATCCTATACAATAGTTATAAAATAACCATATTCTGGCCCTTTAGAATAATTTAAAATATATCCATTTGTACCTATTCAATAGCCATTAGGAGAACACAATAAACTGGAAATACCTGATTTTGCTATCCATAATGCCGCATTGACCAGCATATATAAATAATCGATCTGACAGCCAATGCACATAACTTGAAGATGGTGTTCGAGCATGAAAGAGACTATTGCCTCTCGGTGTCCATTCTTATATTCACACATGCTCTATTCCTGACATAGAGAACTTTTACCCATAAATATAGACTACCTTAAAACTATATTTTTATCATAATATTTTATATATATATATTTTATCATAAGTATTCTGTTTATATTTTTTGATCAGTGTAATAGATGTTATTAAGAAAGGTTTATATTTGATCTGAAGTATTGATATATAAAGACTGAAAATTTGCAATTATACTTCCTTAAGATCATAGGAGACATATCTAATGATTTGTATAAATAAAAGTTAATCAGAAACTGTTGAATACAATTCCCTACAAAATATTCTGATCTGTCCCATAAATTATCTACATACATCATTTATTTCACAGTGACTTTGCGAACAAACCCTTGAGAATAGTCTTTTCCGAGTTCAAAAGTGTTTACACAGCCTTGTGGGGGATGAACTGTTTTCCACCTTTCAACCATTTTCCCACAAAAATTGTTGCTAGCCTCTCACTAATCTACTGCTATTCTCATGCAAATCTATATTCTTTGGTTCTATTAGTCCAGACTGTCATAGCACTAGGATCCATTCCATGTACAGTGAATTGACCTGTTCTTACTTTCTTCATATTCCATTGGTAAGGAGGAAGTTCCACTCAGACAATTTCTTGCCCAGAACTGTCGCAATTCGGAATGAACTCCCGAACAATGCTTCCCTGATCACTAACATCTTAATCTTTTTAAGCTGACTGTCAACCATAATTTATCCTATATATCCTAATATTAGATTGGTGCAAAAATAATGTCGTTTTCTCACATAGTAACATATGTGAGAAAACGACATTATTTTTGCACCAACCTAATAATATGAAACTCTTGCTCCATATATGTCCTTACAACATCCCCATTCAGTATGGTAATAGTAATATTAGCTGTTTCCCTATAGGGAGTTGAAATTTATAAAATCATTTTCTTAAAATAATTTTTCAGGAAAATAGGTTTCTCAAGTCCAGTTATCACTCTTTTCATTATTGATGGGGTCTATCTTTAAAACCTTTTTTTTTTTTTTTAAAGTAGTGTGGAATATTGGATTTGTCATTATTTTCTCTCTATCCATTTTAGCTTTTGCTGAAAACCTTCCCCAGTGATGTGGTTTTTATTATTTGTTAGAGTTCTTTGTTTGTGATTCTACAGTGCCAGTCCACAAGGATCAAAGAAGTGTGGTCAGCATAAAGACTCTACTTTGAGAGGCACTTAGGCTTTTTATTGGGAGACAATAGTAAAAAAAAAAGTTCCATTATCTAAGTAAGCACCTCCCATTATTATGAATTGTCTCTTTACTTATTCTGGTTTCGTGTTTGGCCATTTGTTTGTGAAATATCCTTTGTGAACCGTATTACTTTCTACTTACATTTGTTTGTAGGAATCCACTGTTTTCATGCAAAAGAAATATATAAATCATTATTCTTTCAGAGAAATTTTACACACAAATATTCAAATCTAATCTCTCATCAGTGTACATTATCTTGTCTTGTCTGTTTAGTAAGATATTTTTGCTCACAAAGTTTGGTAAACATAAACTCATTTTGTGGAAATAGGTATGGAATAACCAAAAATGTCCTTTTGTTGCTTCTTAGTATAAGAAAGAAGGTGATGTGTCTCTGAACAGACTTATTTCATAATTCATACTGATAAAGAAGGTGGGAAAATCCTCCAAATGGAGAGAAAATGAAAAGAGTATCTATGAAGGAGAATGGGGGGAGGGAAAAAAACTAAAAACAAAAGAACAGAATCAAAGAAATTTCTGTAGAAACATATTAGAACTTAAAATGGTTTTGATGAGAGTCTTAGAATGATATTCAAAGTTGTCTCTCATACCAAAGATAAGGTGAAGGAATTTTGCTCAGAGAATAACGTCTGGAATATTTTGATAACAAAAAAAAAAAAAAAAAAATTAAGTTATTCATGATGCATAAAAAAACGGTCTGTGAGAGACATCAAAGGGACATAACTGAAGATCTTTGTGAATGAATGTTGACAGATGAAAATGAAACATAGGCCTGGCAGCAACATTGTTTGCATGATTCAAAATTGATAACAGACTTCAGAGGCCTTGTCTATAAATGACTCTTACACCTGTTCTCCCTTTGAAGGCTTTAATTAAAAACATTTTTCTTTTTAAGGCTCTCTTCTGGTTAATAATTCATACTGGATTTCCCAAGGTTGTCTTGCTTACCTGGAGAGAAATGTATTTCTTTTTAAATTTATTTAAATATTTTAATCATAGGTTTAGGAATATTTCCAGATATATGCCTGGAGAGCATTTTTTTTTCTTTGGGTATGTGTGAGATTTGAGAAGAAATGTAAAATATACATCAAAGACCAATATCTATTTCTAGAAAGTTGGGATTCTTCCTTGATTCAACTGTAAAATAAATAATAAAAGTGTGTTTAAAGTTTTATTGATTACAACATTCATGTATGATAAGTCTCAGTTTCACCTTAGACTGCTGGAATCAATTTTCATTAATAATCCAGAAATATTTCTCTTGTTTCATTTAATTTCAATAAATTAACAATTTAAGAATAGCTTATGGGGGGAATCTTCTGTGAAATTTCTTTGTTTCTGCACCAGCTGACATGGTTGCTTATAATAATTTTTTTGTCTTGTGTCTTCTTATTCTGGCAGAGATTGAAAATAATTTGAAGATTCTTATGATGTCCGTGAAAGCATTGACTATTCTGAAGCATTAGATGAGCTATGTTACTACAAGTCAGACAATATTCTAATCTGAACTCTTTAAAAAGGTTATCATACATTAGGTATACTTAAAAAGAATGTATATATATATATATATATATATATATATATATATATATAAATAGATGTTTAATTTATGGACATTGTTGTCAAAATTTTAACAATTTTATGCATGAATGATCAAATGTTTTATCTGATGCATTAAATTAAATATTGATGACTAAGACCTCTCTTCCTTTTTTGCATTCTATCTGTGAATGTAAAAAAAAAAAATAATAATTATTCATAGCTTATTAATTAAACTATATAAAAATGTAACAAAATATTTTGAATGATTTTTAAAATTGTCTAACAATAAAGCATAAGTTTCCAAATGTAGCAAACAAACAAATGTCAGAAAAACTTTAGGAGAAAACCAGGTAGAATAAGCTGTTCAAACGACTAGGATCTTATTTGAAACAAGTTTTTAATAAGTAAAAAATGAAAAGAAATATGTGTAATTCAAAGAAATAAAGTTTAAATGACCCCCCCCCACACCAAAAAAAAAAACACAATATTTTTTATCATTTACCCATTAACAGCCTCTTACATTTAATTAATTAGATCAGAGAAATTGAGAAATAATTTGAACAAAGATATGGAAACCATTTGCAATCATTAAAATATGAAAGATAAAAACAAAACACTTATGGGAACTAAGAATGAAAGGAAAATGCCAGTAATAGAAAGGGATATAATAAAAAAAGATGATGAAAAACAAAGGCAGAAATTGCAATCTATGTATGGAGGAGAAATTGAAAATTATAGAATTTAAGAATGTTAACAATTAAATAAACAAAGGGAATTAAATTGTTTCAAACAGTTGGCACACTAACAATTCTTTTCTAAAATGTAAAAAAGAACTACAGATCTTGGGAGTAGTAGCCCAAATAAACAAATACCTATTTTGTAATTCACTTGATGTGAAACTGGCTGTTAAACTTTTTCTTATATTTTAATGGGTAAATAATAACAAAAATATGTTTTATATATATATATATATATATATATATATATATATATATATATATATATATATATATATATATATATATATATCACATTAATATTGCTATTTAATTCTTCATGTAAATTGTATCTTTATGATATAAAATATAAGCTGCACACTCTAATATATTTATGACACCAGATCTGCAGCAGAGTAATAAGCAGAATCTTAAATTCTGTGGAAAACTACTAAGACATTTTTACTCTACTAATTGGTTTATACTAAGTACATTTCACTTTAACAGATAAATACATATAACAAGAAAATTTCTAATTTTTCAAAATTCAAACAAAATTCTCACTTGATCAATTTGAACAACTAGTGTCATGACATCACACACTCCAAAACATATATTCAACTGTCAATAAATATAATTTAAAAAACATCTTTTGGTCTACAAATATTTTGTCTTAGTATTGGCCTATATATAAGAAAATTGCACACTGGAGATGACAATTTGAAATTGTCGAAAGTTCTTGGCACGTGTCTTCCATTTGACATCAATTTGAATATAAGGATCTTATTATTCAAGTAATTGATAGTAAGTTAATGTCTAATTGAGTCCTCTTAGCAAAGTGATTTTGCCATTAATCACATTAACATTACTAGTTAATTCTTTGTATAAATTGTTTCTTTATGATATATATGTATATATATATTAGAAATTAATCATTCATACAAAAAGTAAATTAGTAAAGTTAATGATATAAAATGGTGAAATCCCTTTGCTAACAAAATTTTAAAGATGCATTAACCTTCTAATCACTTGATAAATGTTATGATCCTTGTTTTTTTAAAATTATAAGCTGTATAAGGTCTTTCTTAAATAGGCAAGTACTTTCGGCTGTACATTCAGTCATCTTCAAGCATGGAAATTATTTTGTTTTTGGTAAAATTAAGGTAGCATCCACGACAAAAAAATATAATATGAATTGAAATATTTTTTTTTAAATGTGTTATTGATAATGGATAAAAACTTTTAGAGCATGTAGTTGCAACGCTAATGTTGAATTTTTTCAAAAATTTAAGTGAATGTGATTTTTATTAATATGGCAATTTGAGAATTGTAGTTATATATATATATATATATATATATATGTAAAACTACAATTACTATCAATGTTTTACATAGCAGGTACATTGGTTTGAGTAAACATCTGTTTTTTTTAAGCCATAAGTTAATATTTACCTGCCTAGAAATTGAAGGCCTTATTAAAAAATATGCCTCCCAACAAGAACCGAACCTGTATTTCTATCTTAAACTTGGAAGCCACTTTGAATCCAAGTATGCTTAACTATTGAGCCACAGGAAACCATCACAGCAAAGTTAAGTTCAATTACTCTGTTTAAGTTTAAAACATTTTAGAAAGTTTTTTAAATTAGTAAAACTATAAACTTATATTTTATTCCATTTTAAAGAATTATATTCAAACTACAGTGAATATACTAAACATGACTAAAATAAAGTTTATTTTCCTAAAATGAAAAATTTAATTGAAAACGTTTTTTGTTAACACTTGAACCAAGAGTAATTTACTTGAAGAAGCATGTTAGATGATGGCTAAAATAAACAGATAGTAGTAGTAGTAGTAGTATCCACAGTTTTATCAATAGTAGTAGTGGAAGCAATACAGAAAAATGTCATGTTTAAACAGAATCCTCTCAGTAGGTTTATATAGAAAATACATTTCCCAGAATTCAGTTCTGTATACTTAATTAGCATATGAACTGCACTGGATATGTATGAATGCATGTAAGTTAAAATTCTAACAAAATACATATGGCAGTCTGGAAAGAAAGTTAAAGACAAAAAATAATTAATTTAATTTTTATTTTTATAAAGTCGGGAAAAAGTTACTTGAGTTGTAGGAATCTGTTTACACAGCTTTTTCACCTTCAGACAGTCTAGGCATACTGCTTCCTGAGTTGATAGTTACTGAGCTGAAATCAGATTAATAGACTCACTAGCTCCATAGTATTAAGATTGCTGAGCCTAATGAAATTAAGTAAGTGAACCCAAATATGAAGTAGATGTTTGTTTATATTTAAAAGCTGTTATCTAAACCTTAGGCAAGTTTTAATTTATTTTTTTAAATCATACATTGTTTTTTTTTAAAAGTTGCTCACCCTAAATCTATATTTTAATGAAAAAATTCAAGACACCATCATATGTAGACAACTTGTCTATTCGGACCTTGGAAATGGCTGTCTGGTCTCTTCCCCTCTGTCCTCTGAAGCTTTTAAAATTTTATTTATGTTTTCCTTGCTTGCTGTTAAAAACCTCTCTGTAGGAAATGGCAAGTTGAAGAGATTCATTTTGGACTTCCTGTGATGGCCACATTTGATCTTTTATCAAATGAAATTTGCATTTGAAGATAAAAATCACTGACACGATGAAGAGGCTGAATGGATCAGAGACAAAAAAAAAAAAATGATACATTTAATTTTAGTTGCCTACTGTTAATACCCATGGAAAAGTAATGAACACTAAAATGTCATTATATATTGATTTTTCAGACTAGTTTCTTTGTCTTGTTTTTATCACATTTTTCCATGACATAGTCTCTAGACTTCCTTGGGTGTTTGTGGCATTCAGTAGCCTTCTGTGAGTGTTGAACAGAACCTATTATTTCATTCGCCAGGGTAGGATCAAATAAAGGCTTCTGTTTGATAATTCTGGGAGGTTACTAAATGCGACAGATAATCAAAGAAAGCTGAAAATTATAGAAGCAGAAAACATGGATGACAATGACACAAAGACAAGAAAATTGGTCTGAAAAAATGAAAACCTATTTATAATCAGAGTAACACCTTTCTCTAAAATTGAGATACCCCATTTAAATCATATGCCCAACTTCCCTTTGGATATATATATATATAATGATATTATTATATATATATATATATATATATATATATATATATATATATATATATAATGATATTATTTGGCAATCCATATGGATAATTACAAAGAGGATATACATCCAGAGAAAGCAGCAAGGCCACTGATCGGGAGAGTGGAGGTTTTGAGGAGTGTGAAACCACCACTTAATTGCTGTTGTTCCCAAGTCCACTCTGACCTAGCACCTGCTAGGGGAAAATAGTGACCCCCCTCCCCAAAAAAAAAGAAACAAAACACTATGAAAATATAAAGACACAAGAAATACATTTTTGTATAAATTTTATCATAGAATTACATTTTGTCAGTAGTTGAAAGCATACAGTTGCAATTAAAATATATTTACTTGAAACCATAAAATTGTTCAAAATATTTAGATTTCTGCATTAAATAATCCATAGAGGTTGATATGAAATAAATTAACCAACCAACATGAAAGAACTTTCATGAAATTAGTCCATATAACCTATTACAATTTCTTAGAGAAATCAAACTATATTCCAAAATATAACTTCAACAAAACTTCAACATAAAACACACATATCACTGCCTCCAGTAATTATGTCCACACAAACACGTCTATGAACAAAAGCTGAGTATCATTTACCATGTATTCAATTGTGAAATCAGAATAACATGTATCATTATTACTTCAAAGCTTCCAAGAAAATGAAATTTCAGCATTAAATGACCCATAAAAAATTGATATGCCATTAAAGAAACAAATCAATCAATTTTGTGTTATCTGATCTAAAGATTGAACTCACAACTACCAGTTAACTATGCGAGAAATACTATAGTGTATAAAATAATTGATTAAGCAGATCTGATTCTCTGTCAGTTTTGTGTTCAGTCTCTGGGTTGGGTAGTGCAAAAAGTCATCTTCTCTGGTTTAATAGAAGCAACCAGCTGGGAAGTCTTAGCTGATAGGTTAGGTGATATCCTTTGGAATGGTCAACAGATGAGAAGAATCTATCCCCATGAATTGAATAAAGGGTTTTGTTCAAAATTTCAAGAACATTACTCAATATATTACCCAGTACCTGAAAAAGACTGGAAACAAACTTATGACTCTAAGATGCATGATGAAGATAGTAATCCAAGCAAGAAAATCAAGGGATAATAGTTTCTCAGCTAAAAAATTATGTAGTAATGATTATTTCTTGAATTTAAATTTTGATGGAGCATTTTTATATAGTTCCTCATTATCAAACATTTGCTTTTTAATTATAATACTCTGTGCTTTGATTGCAAAAGGAAACAGTTCATAAATAAAAAAAAAAGTTACTTCCAACAAGACACTGCATCCCACATTTTGGGATTCCATCTTTTATCATGAGATGGAATGGAACAAGTAATCAGTTAAGAATAACCAAAATTCTTCATTTAAAAATAATTCTGAAAATATTGGGATTTTGACAGTTCAATTAAAAAATAAGATTATAAACCTAACAGCTTAAAGGTTTGATTGAGAATTTCTTTTCTAATTTGCACTTTAAACTTTTTTTTTTATTAATGCTCTCTCTATACAAGAGAACCACTCAAGTTAGAAGGTTACTGAAAGATTTTGTTGTGTGGGCAGTAAGGTGCAGTTTATGTGATTAAGTGGGAAAGACAAGTTAACCCTAAACATGAAAACTTTAACATTGAAGTGGTCAGTGAAACATCTTCTTTGGAGACAACTCCACAAGGTAGAGGTTCATAGGAAGAGGCTGTTAGAGTGGAACTTACTTCTCACTAATGTAATATGAAGGGGATGAGGGTGCTTTGATACAGTCTATGTGGCATAGCGAGTCCTATCTGTGAAGGTTGGAACTAAAGAATGTAGCTCATCTGAACATTATCTATGGAAACAGCAATAGAGCAGTGTGAGGCTTGCAGCATTTCATCTATGAGAAAAGGTTGTAGGCGGAAAATAATTCATTACTCACAAGGCTGCATAGATGCTTTTGGACTCTATCAAGACTGGAAAGTGAACACTGGGCATCACCAGGCCAGGGATGATAGCAGTACTCCATTTTCAGTCTGCTCTGTACTTTTAAAGCCAGAAGCTAGCAGTAGGAGTCAGGTACTTACTGGACCGGTATAGGGAACTGACCACTTTTCCAGCATCTTTCCAGCAATGGATTGTATATACAAGTTCCCCCTAAGGTCTGGATTACAGAAGAAAAGTTGATTTCATAACAAGACTAAAGGCCCTTTATTTTTGGTGGTCAGTCTTTTAATTGCAAAAAAATCTATGCTATCAATTTAATGCAAATATTATAGAATATTGCAAACCTTTAAACTATGATCACATTGCCTGTAGAATTTCAATGTGTTAATAATTAAAAAGAATCATTATCATTTTTAAATCATGACTAACCAATACTTAATATATTATAAATTTCTAGTGCACATAATGAGGAAAAAAGGATTATAAAATTTGATACTCACAGGATAGATTGAAGGCAAGAGGGATAGAGGAAAACAACACATAACTTACCTAGCGAGCCTGAATAAATGAATGACATAACAAGGGTTAGGGGAGATGACAAAAAGACAAAGTTTATTAAATGCTACAAAGGACAGGAAATTATGTAGAGGCCTGATCACCAATGTCCTGGAAACATACAACACATACAAAATGGTCACTCTGAATGTGTAATATTTTGTGTGTCAAGTAGGAGAAGAATATGTTAAAGAATAGGAGGAAAAACATTTGACTAAAAAAAAAAAAAAGCCACACAGATTGGAGATATATTGTATTTTTGAAATATGAGATGTTTTATTGTGCCAGTTGATAGTCACAAGTCTGGCAAAAAAAGAAAAAAGAAGTAGTATTTGGCAGTGCCTTTTCATTGGCTTGTGAATTGATGAACCAGTTATTAGCATAAAATAAGATTTTCTAGTAAAGCATGAGTTTCTCCCTGCAAAATTTTTCAGTGAGAATTTTCACCTTGAAAGGAACACATGGGACTGCAATTGCTAAGATTAGGAAGTCTCTCTCGGTCACTTCTCCATCTCAATTGTTGACAAGTAATCAGCAAAAATCTCTACCAGGGACAATAAAAGTAGCCAATACAGACCATATGTATGGTGTTATTTAATACTTCAACAAAAAAAACAAACTTGCTTCTGGTGAAAAGATAGCAGATTTTGTTTTTCACTAAGAGACAGTATGACTTTGGTGTATTGGCCTGGAGACAGTTGTGGAATACAATGGGGCAACACAACCAACTTGGCCTACTATGAGACAATGACTAGTCACTAAATACTATTTCAAGCCACATACTTAACCACATATGATGATAGGACTATGACACACATGTTTATTTTTTTTCCCCGTATATTTAAAGTTACTTTATAATTTCTTCCCAAAGGTTTTATTTTTCTCAGTAAAGAACTGCTCTAGGTGCTTTTTGCAGTCTTCAACCATTTTATTTCATCAACCCTTTGAGCCCTGACACCCTGATGAGTACAGTATATGCACTTTCATGCAGCAGCTGGTATACTGGCTGCTCGTATTCAAAGGGTTAGAAAACTTCTCTAAAAATGACAATAAATGGCAAGATGAAATTGTAATATCTCATAGTTACAGAATGTAACATTATTTACATTGTTCGGACTATCATCCTCAGCTTTGTTGCCATATTTATCATAACATTTCGGCTGTTTTACACTCCGGCCTTCTTCAGGTGGTTGGAATGTCGAACTGAACCCTTTATTTCAGTCACGGGGGTAGACTGTTCTAGTTCCATGTGCCATGTCTAATGGATGTCACTTATCAGTTATCTCCTGTTAATTCCTCTCTCCAAATTCTCCTCCGCCTTAAGCAGGTATTGAACTCAAGGACACATGGCACAGTGGATAAAGGCATTAGTTAGATCCAGTGACAGGACCCAAAGAGCATGAGTTCAATACCTGGTTAAGGTGGGGGAGAACTTGGAGAGGGGAATTAACAGATAACTGATAACTGACATCCATTAGACATGGAACTAGAACAGTCTATCCCAGTGAGCGACATAAAGGGTTCAATTTGACATTCCAACCACCTGAAAAAGGCTGGAGTGTACAACGGCCGAAACGTTGTGATAAATATGGCAACAAAGATGAGTACGATAGTCTGAACAATGTAAATAGTGTACATAATACCTCATCTAAGTAATATAGACAGTTACCAGTAACATGGTAACAATAATTCATCCTTTTTTTCTCAGGAAGGAGCTTAAAGGAGAGAACTGACTTTCAATCCCAGTATATACACAGTATTATCATTATTGAATGAAGACAAGTCACCAGTGTAGTTAGTAATGGTTAATTTCACTTGCACAATTATCTATGATGTTCTTTGTTGTAAACTCTACACTTTTAATCTTCCATCATAATTGGTTTAAAAAATGGAACATTTACATCCGGTGCTCGAGTAAAAGATTTTTCACTTTAATGGAAACCATACATTAAAATTACTCACATAACCAAGTTAGTGCAAATGATTTTTAATGCTTGATTTGAATATTTTGACTATTTTATCTATCTTCTACATTATAAAATGATATTTATTTTCAAGTAATGTCTTGTTTTAAACACTATGAACTTCCACTGGTCTATCCAACTGCAGAGTAGCAGTATGAAATCTACAGTGTGAAACTTTGCAAACTATTCTTGACATTTGTCAATTATTTACTGTGCCTTTTAAATAAACTGCACAATATCTTTTGCACAGGAATCACATTTTTATCTTTATTAAAATAAAAAAAATATCATGTATCAAAAATATTGATAATTTTCTTTCATCTTTAATGTTAGAAACCAAGAGAATTTCCCACTTTTGACAGATTCTATTAAGAAAAAAAAACCTTTGATGATATGACAGTTGTCACAATACATTAAACTGTTATTTTTAACTAATTTAGTTAAAACACTATGCCCCTAATGTCTCTTATTCTTAATAATGATGTGAAGATGAAAAATAATGAGGAAAAAGGTGGAAAACAAACAGAGACAACAGAGAAGGAAAGAAGAGTAGAAATACAAGAGGAGAAAAATGACAAAGTGGGAATAATAAAAATATGGATTATATTATTGTAATTCTGGTAATGATAGGAGAAAAACCATGAAAAAAGGAACAACAAAAGAGAAAAATGCAAGAATAAAAGATGGAGGCAAAAACTGAAAATAGGAAAATACCATAATTAGTGGGAAAGAAAAAAAAAAAAGAAAAATAAGACAACCAGAAGGAGAAATTAAAAGCTTCCAAAAACAATTATAAAACATTAATTAATATATAATTCTGCTTGTTCCACTGTAAGTTAGTAAGCATGTGTTATGCCTTGCTTTTACCTAATATAAATGGTTATTGTAATATTAGCTGCTTCCTTAAAAGAAAACATTTGACATTCATTGACTGAGAAGCTAGTGCTGCTTTCTGTTGAAATATATAAAACCTTCCTCTTAAAACAGTTTTCCAATAAATAGGAAAATAGGTGGTTTCTAAAGTCCAGTAGCTATTATCACTCTTTTCATTATTGATTGGAGTTTCCTTCCTAACCTTTTATTTGAAGTAGTGTGGAATGTCAACATCTTCATGATGTCATTGTTTTCTGTTCAAGTTACATCTGCTATCCATTTCAGTTGTTGCTGCTGTTGAAAGTCCTCAAATGATGTGCTTTCTCTTATCTGGTACAGTTCTTTGTTTGTGATCCTGTAGCGCTAGTCATGAGGTTTGAAGGATGGTCCTCACTAAGACCTACAGGCTTCATTTGCTGGAAACCATTTGTAATCAATGATCTGAGAAAGTGGTTGAATACTGCTGACAGTTTAGATATTTCTGAATGAGTTTGGTATCATACATGACATACTGAAGAAAATCAAATGGCCCATTCCTTTTTGATTGCTGGGAAAGATAGAAGGAAAAGATAAATCAAAGACACTGGTTTTAGTGATGAAAAGAAGGCAGACATAATAACTATAATGATAGGAAGAAAGGGAAAATAAATGAGGTAATAACACTCACATGTGTTTAATGTATGCTTTAGTGAAATAGAAAACTATGTCAGTTTTTAATCATTTCCTTTGTACTCCCTTTCTTCTTTAAATAATGATCAGTATTCCTATTTGTAATTGTTATTGCAATATTTTAAAGTTGTTAAGTTTTAATGATGCAATACAACAATTTGAAAAGGTATTTTATAATCATGTAACTTACTAGAAGCTGGACTCAATTGTTAACTTAAAAATTATAATTCATCAGAAAATTAAAATAAGAAAACTGAAATTTTCACAGGTTAAAACAAGTTGTTCATAATTTTTTAAAATTATGTCATTCAAGGAGATTTTTAGAGAATTTAAAGTTATCTAAAGAGTTTGAAGTTATTATGTAAATCACATAAACGTCAAGAACTTAAATTTGATTTGAACAATTTTTGTCAAATATTAAGCAATTAATTTAGATGTCAAAACAAAGCTTGAGTTAAATTTTTAGGTAGTTTCTACATGTTTTATTAAAGTTATTGAATTTGTTATATAAACTGCAGTCTGAAGTTATATAAAATCAGAAAATCACTTCCTACTTCAATAAAAAGGTAATAAAATCATCAACAATTGATCAACACTTATAATAGAATATTATATAACAAACATAAGTCTTTGAAGCAGTTACATCTTAATATAGTGATTTCTTAATAACTACCAGCAATCCATTGATTTTGTTAATTTCTTTATTTTAGCAGGTTCAATTTCCAACATGGTGGTTTTAATTATTTCCCATAGGCTTTGTCATAGATTTTCAATTGGTAATCAGAACTTGGTGGTGGTCATTCCATTATCTTCTCTCCTGTAAACCTTTTATGCTTAAAAAATTTACAGGTAAACTTAGATACATGAGAAGGAGTATTGTTATGAATAAATACACACTTCATTTTGAAACTGCAAGCCTGGGACTTGTACAATTCAAAGACAGTCTTGTTCATGAAATTGAAATAGCACTGTTCAGTTTAACTCATTCATCAACTTTGAATGATCCAATAATGGTTTGGTCAACAATTCCAGTCCATATTATCACACAGGCATCTCATTGCTGTTGCCTTTTAGCAACAGGCACATCTGAAATTGGGTAAAATCTATCCTTTGATCCAGACATCATATCTGAGTGTCACCTGAGATTTGTTTGTGAAAATTACTTTACAAAAGACAATTTTCATGTATTTCTTGATTCAATTTTGACACTTTAAAATATTTACTTTACTGGGAGGAGTTTGCCCAGGAGATTTCTTGACAGATCCCAATTTGCAAAGTATTGTACACCTTTTCTCCTTCTTAACTTGTTCAGTTCCAGCCTGTTGAAAGATCTGACCACTGGTCAAAAAGGGTTGTTTTATTATAATTCACTTTAGTTTATGTTTCCACCAAGGCGACAAGTTCATAAAGGCTTTTCCTTTCCTTCTAATTCTAAACTTAGTTATATTTTCAACAGCCTTCTTTATCATTTGATGATGTCTGCGAAGCTCCTTTGATATTTCCAATGTGGACAGTCTCTCACTCCATAACTTTTTGTTATTTTCTGTTTACAGCATTTGCTAGGATCTTTTTCATTACCCATATTTCAACATATATTATGGAAAAAATATTTTGTATTAGATTTCAGTTGTCTTAAACTAATATTAGTTTAATCTGCATAACTTCAGACTGCAGTTTTCATAATAAATCCAATAATAAAATGTTGAAACTACCTAAAAAATATAACTCAAGCTTTGTTTTGACATTAATATTTAACGTCCACACCATAAGGGATATATGTGGCACAAGGCCAGTTTAGCTTGGGTTCTCTGAGCCCATAGACTCGGCTGAAAATATTCCCTTTGAACCCGTATAAATGGGTTCAGGGCCTGTCTACCTCCCCGGATGAAAATTTGCCCTGCAGAAAAAGCTTTGTCTGGGTTCCTCTCTGCCGAAGCAGAGAGTTCGACAGCAATGAACGTTTGGCAACAGGCAATGTTGTAACTAAGGTCTTTGTTTTGACGTTTAAATTAATTGTTTAAAATTTGACAAAAATTGTTCAAAGGGAATTTCAGTTATTGAGGTTTATGTGATTTGCATTATAACTTCAGACTGTAATATGATTTTTTGTTGTTGCTACAGAGATTTGGTGGATCCCTTTTGCAGCATTCTTCATGAATATGATACAAATAGAAAGAGAGGTTCACTTTTTTTCTGGTAGTATAATACAAATAACAGTAGAAATCAGAAAATTTAAACAGTAATATTATACCTGTGATAGAACTTAGTCTATTTTCTGCAATGCATTCAGTGAAGATTGTTCTATAATTTTTAACGTGAAGATTTTCTCAATTCCTTTCTTTGTCTAACAAAGAATTCTATATGTTGTCCCTGTTAACCAATGAAGGCCACACTGCATTGAAAGCCACACAGATATGACTTAGGAACTGAACAAGAGTTCAATTGTTCAAAAATCTCTTTGAATGCAAGCAGTAATGCTTTTATTGTAAAAGATGCATTTGCTGTTGAAAAATTTATGCAACTTTTCCATGTCTTTATTTCTGTTCTTTAACAACAATGGAAAAGTTATCATTGTAAATGCCAGAAATTTGTACACAATCCCATAATCCTTAGAATTTGATCAATATGGAAAGAGCATAAAGTTACACTAGTGTGAAATTTAACAGAAACTGCAGGAAACGCATCAGAGCATTCAGGCAATTTGTGCTTGCTTAACCTTTGAATAAATCCAGAGAAATCTTATGGGAAGGAATAATGGCTGGCCACTCATACCCAATTATGCCTGTTTACTAAGATAGCTAACCAATCCCTGTTGCAGACTCATGCTCAGGCACGTTTTTGTTTGTTCAACACCCACAAAGGCCACCTGTGGTTTATGCTGCAACAATGCTAAGCAGACCTTAGTTACAGTTTCTGCGAGAGCACACATCATATAGCATGAACAACAGTTTGAACAAAGCAAGTATGCTGAAACCCTTGGTCATGATGGCTTCTAACTCCATGATTGCACAACTATCAACAAACAAGTCTGCCTACTCAGATTCACTCACAAGTCTTGGGTCAACCTGTGGTATAATTTTCAGACACTTTCCAGTGGTGCTATATGCTGGGGTCCTCTCTCCAGGCCAATACCATAGAGAAGTTAACCTTTCTAACAAACCATTGATTTAGTGCTTCGGATATATACAGAAAGATTCTTGACAAAATTGAAAGAAAGGTTTGTAATGTTATTGGTCCTGACCTGGCATCTCAACTTTAGTTGCTTTCCTTCATCTATGATGAGGCTTCCCTCTATCTTTTCTATAAATATTTTCATGACAATTGTTGTAATGAGCTTTCCTCTTTGCTTCCACAAGCACATGAATTTAAGTGTACTAGTAGATTGGCAAATAGGTCTCATCATTTTAATGTTGAAATAGCTAGATGTAACTATAAGTTCTCTTCTAATAGTTTTTCTTACACTTCTCACCTCTGGAACTCTCTTCTGATTTCTTGCTTCCCTGCTGCCTACAATCTTCAAAAATTTAAATGCAATGTCAATTGACATCTTCTGTCATTCTGAATCCTGTTCTTTTATTGTCCCCTCTCCTCATTAAAATTTTCTCTCTCTCCTCCACTTCCAGTAACCCACTACATCTTAGTGGCATTATCACTTTGTTCAGCATGGAATAAAATAAATGACCATGTGAGATTTGAGCCTTTGTCTCATGGTTGAATATTGAAATATTATCACGAGAACAGCAGTCATAACAATTTTGAGGATTAAATACTAACCATTATATAATTAAAGCTTGACTGTACAGATAAAGACTAAAGAGGGGAGTTGTCTACATTTATTGGAAGTCTATTGGCACTTCGTGATGCCCATGAGAAACAAACAAGTTCTTATATCATGCAGTGAGTATGTTCTAAGGAGAATAGAATGCCCACAACAATCAGAAAGACACAGCTAAATCTGTGGAACAGACCACGAACAAAAATGGCTTAGAGTATTTAACACTTCCATGACACCTCAAAGGCAAGAGAAAAAAAAAGAAAAACAGCAAGTAACTTACTTGATAAATCTGTGCAAATGCATAGATAAATGTCATGTCACATCATGTCATGAATCTTTTAACCCATCAGGGTCATAGGGGTAACAAATAGACTGTGGCCGCAGTAGTCTGAACAAGCCCATCTTTTTTCAGACTAATTTTGAATTCAGAGTTGCTTCTTGTAGACTTGTTGCCAAGAGAGACCAGTAAGTTATTTAACTCATGGCTGGATGACTGAGTTATGCCTTTTCTAAGGGCATTAGGGAAAAGTGAAAGAAACAGAATTGATCAGAATTTGAACTTTGCTTGCTGATTTCATTTTTTGTAATGATAAAGGTTACACTAGAATGGATGAACAATTCTTCATCAAAGTGGTGTGTCCCTTCAGGACATTAGCGACCATTGTTCTCCACAAATCCCTGTCTTTTGTAGCTCTTGTTCTGCCATCCATTTATTCAAGCTTACTTGGTCTGTCCCTCTTGCTTTCAATATGTCATGTGAGTATCAAATTTTCCAATTCCTCTTTCCACATTATGTACCCAGAAATTTCAACTATCTCTTTCTAATATTAAGTATAAGTATCCTTTTTGTTTTCATTTTCTCTAAAACTTTATCATTACTCACATATTCAGTCCATGGTATTCTCAGCATCCTTCTGTAGAACCGCATTTCTGTTGCTTCAAGTCTCTTCTTCATCTGTGAGGAAATTGTCCAGCATTCATTGCTATATAGGAGGACTGATATTATGTAATATTTCAGTATACTTTTTTTGTAACGGATGAATGGGTCATGAGTTGGATTGACTCGGATAGCTAATGAAGACCAGTCCCTCTCTATTTCCCCTTTGGCCTTGTGCCACAATTTTGTATAATACAAAATAAATACCCTTTTTTTTTTCTAATGAAATTTTTATGTTTCTTAATACTTTGCTGAGGTTTTTGAAGGCATCTTTTGCTATCTCAATGCACCTTTGAATTTCAGTTTCATACATTCCATCCTCTGTTAAAACACTTCCCAGATATTTAAATTGTTGTATTTGTTCGATTTTGGTATTTCCAATTTGTAATTTGCATATTAGGATCTCATCAAAGAGAAAAAATGGGGTCGTAATAGAGAATGTAGTATGGAAAACTATGATCACTTAAATCCTGAATAAACATGGCCATTCAGGAGAGAAAAACTGAAAATTATTGGGTGAGTTTCACTGAAACACAAGTCATGTATATCAAAATTTATTCAGGCAAGAATAAATGTAATAATCTCTTTGAATTTTCCTCAGAAAAGATCACACAGGAGAATATTTTAATAATAATTTTATATTTGAAAACTTTTCAGACAGATAAGAATTTCCAAAAACAAAATATGAAAATTGAGAACAAACATGGTGCTGATATTTTTCTCTATTTTTTAAACATGAAAAATGAAATTATGTGCGACATGCATAAAGGTTGTCTTGAAATGGACCCACCAAAAAGAATCAAGTGTCTTATTTTTAAAAGGTTTATTTTCAGACCTTCTATATTGTGTGGCATTTAGTTTTCTTGAGGCAATGTGTACACACACAATGACAGCAAAAACAAAATTAATTAAAATAACAACAATAAGAACATCAATTACAATTCAATGCAAAACATTGTACACAAAATTTCTAAAGAGAAATGTTTGGGCTAAACAAACTCCGAAAAAGAAAAGAAAACAAAAGGCAATAATTAAAAATGATTTTTAAAAAATATATAAAAAGAATTTCAGTGGTGAACAGATAAACACGTGTCATAATGAACCAAATGACCTCAGAATTATAAGTGCATAATTTTGGACTCGTAAAATTAAAATTGATAAATAAGAGTACAAAAACCTGACAAAATTAGTTCCATGGTAAAAAATTTTATCATATTTTATTAGAGTTAAACAACTATTTTATGTAAAATTAAATATTTTATTATCTGTTATTCTACCCAATATTTTTTTAAATTACTATGGTTACTGTTGATTTGATAATATTAGTACATTTTTATTAGCATTTTATTAGTATTTGTAATTCCTCAAGTTCAGTAAAAATTTAGTCATCCAGATGCAATGTAAAAGAATTTCCTAAAGATTTTATTGTTGAAGAAATTTATTGATCTAAAATCTTGATTTTTTTTTATCCCTCTCTTTTTCATCTATCTCTCTTTATCTCTCCCTCCTTTCTCTCTCTCTCTCTCTCTCTCTCTCTCTCTTTATATAGGGAAATGTAGTTGAAAAAGCAACTGTAGAAGATTTATTTAAAGTAACTTTACCAGTTTCACAGTTTTAGGATTTTAAAAATTAGATGAAAAGAGGTATGGCTATGCTATACATTTAAAATATACTTAAAGACACCAGTTGCATTTTCAGCTTATTTTTTCTATATTTTAACTGTGTGGAATATATTAAAAAAGAACATACTTTATATATATATATATATATATATATATATATATATATATATATATATAAAATAAATAAATTAATAAACTACTCTTGCCAAAATAACAATTAGAATAGACTACAACAATCAATACAAAATGATGAAAAAATAGCTATAATTACCTTTCCAGACCAAAAACAAAAATACTAAATAAATCATCAAAACTCATGTCAAAAATTTTTTTACTACGTTACTAGAAAATTGAAAACCAAAAAGAATAAATAAAAATATATAAAATAAAAAAGTAAAAAATTAATCCAGATAAATAAACAAATCACTCCCACCAAAATAACCATTAAAATGGACTACCAACAATGCACCACTGCTATATATAAATAGCTGAGAAAAAAACCAATACATGTGGCCTAATGATTGCGTCTAGCATGAAACAGTCTGTCACCTCTGAATGTTGACTTCAGTGTTGACTTTTATATTCACATCAGCTCTATTTCGGATATTGAGCACTTTATCCCATAAATATAGCTCCCTTTAAAACTATATTTCTTCATATATATATTTATATATATATATATTTCTAAAGAATTCATAGATTTTTAATCTAACATTTATATTTAAATGTTATTATAGTGGAAACTTCATATTTAAAATAGACACCCCATTCTTATTTATTAAATAGTGTGTATTACATCTATTATGCACTGTTTAATAAATAAAAATGAGGCATCTATTTCCAATATGAATTGTCCACAATAGTAATGTCTGAAGTAATCTAAATGTCCAATTAACAATAAATTTATTAATTCCTTACAAATTGCTTTGTTTATGTTCAGTGTGTGAAACTGAGCAGATATTGGCTTTTGAGAAAAATAATCTGGATATGGAATATTTGCTTTTCTTAAAAAGGGTAAATAGAGCCTTGCTTTCTGTGAAAGTAATTTTCCCTATAAAGGGAGACACAGATTCAATCCCTGCCAGAGAAGACATTTTCTTTACTAGGATTTGAGTGTGCTAGCATATAGATGTAATAAACACTATTTAATAAATAAAAATGGGGTGACTATTTCAAATACAAAGTGTCTACTATAATAATATTTAAAGTAATAAAATATATATATATATATATATATATATATATATATATATATATATATATATATATATGTGTGTGTGTGTGTATATGTGTGTGTGTATAAAATTTCAGAGAGAGTATTTCTGGAAAAGAACTATATAAATAAAGACAAAAGGACATAGCTGACATGTTTCATCCTCTGAGGGATTTTCTCAAGGCAAATGCAAAGATTTTGTGACAAGTATTTATATACAAGAGCAAAATTGTTATTGGTATTTCAACATTTTTTAAATTAAAGAATGCTTATAAATATTCATCAGGTTAGCCAAGAAGTCAAGGCAAGCTATGGACGATGCCAATTGACACAATTCAGTGTCTAATAAGTGAATGTGAGGAAATAAGTTGATGAATTTTAAAATTTTCTTTAATGCAAATTAATATTTAAATTATTTTAGTTTGGGATTAATTTGTGCTACATATTTTAAATAACATGAATTCAACTGTTTTCTTTTAATTTTTTAACATTTTTATAATCATGTATATTGTCTTGGGAAAGTAGTAATGGGTTCACTTTGTTGTACTAGATTACTTTTCTCTCCAGAATCTATCATATGTCTACCATTAATTCATGCTTAGAATATTGCTGCTACATATGGTCTGATGCTTCTACTATATATTTAGAGATCCTTGATAAAATCCAAAGAAGAATCTGCAATCTTATTAGTCTTGGCCTGGCATCTTGTCTTCAGTCACTTTCTCACCACTGTAATGTAGTTTCGTTATACTTTTTCTATAGATACTTTTTTTTGTAGTACTTATTCTGATGAACTTTTCTCTATGGTATCTAGACTTTATGAATTCAAGTGCAGGACTAGATTGGTGGCAAGATTTCATCATTTTAATGTTGATATGGTTGTAAGTTCTATGATAACAATTTCTTTTCTTGCACTTCTTCCTTGTGGAATTCACTTTTGGCTTCTTGCCTTCCAGTCAAGTTTAAATGTAATGTCAATCATTACTATCACTTTTCTTAATTTCTGTTCTTTTATTGTTCTTAATGCTTTTCTTATATACCTTCATACTCAGTACACCCCACCCAACTGCAAGTTAGTGGCTTTGTTGCCTTGTTTTGGTTGAAAAGATTAAAGAAAAAATATTGAAGGCAAGAGAGACAGAGGAAAATCATACATGACCTACCTGGCAAGCCTGAGTAAATGGATGGCAAAACAAAGTTTAGGAGAGATAACAAAAAGACAAAATTTATTAAGAGCTACAAAAGAGAGAAAATTATGGAGAGATATGATTGCCAATATGCTGAAGGGACACAGTACATACAGGCAGATTTATACACAGAAGTAAAAATTTACACTATTTACATTGATCGGATCGTTGTCCTCATCTTTATTGATATATCCATGATGTTTCAGCTATTGTATGCTCCAGCCTTCTTCAGGTGAGATATGTTTGAATTTCGAACCAAAACCATTTATTTAGTCCATGGGGGTTTGAAATTCCAATGTATATCACCTAATGAAAGCCAAAGCATACAATTGCCAAAACATTGTGAATATGACAATAAAGATGAGGACAAGATGAGGACAACAGTTCAAACAATGTAAATAGTGTAAATAGTTACAATACCTCATCTCAGAAATATGGACAAATAAATTAGAAATCTTATCACCTCCAATGTTCAGAACACAGGAGAGTCTCTGATCGTCTGTTGTTTGTTTGTTTGTTCTGTATGTATGCTACTACAATTAATAATTAATGCTTCCAAACAAAGTTTTTTTTTATTTTTTATACAATATAAAACTGTAAACCTAAAAATAAAATGAACTACTGGTGGCTGATTAAAAAAGTACCAGTCCAAGGTAGTTGCCAGATCCTGGAGTAAATTAAATTAGATATATCGCCTGAAGAAGACTAGAGTGTACAATTGCCGAAACATTGTAGATATGATAATAAAGATCAGGACAACAGTTCAAACAATGTAAATAGTGTAAATAGTTACAATACCTCATCTCAAAAATATAGACAGATGTAGAAGTAAAAATGTTGTTAGTTTTTATAATATTTAAATTTAAGATAAGAAAGTTTATAAATATAGATCACTGAAAAATCAAAGTAAATTATGAAAGATCCTAATTGAAGTAATTTAATGTCTCATAAACAAAAATGAGGATATGTTGTTGAATGTTTTTTATAATGTAATTATTAATTACATTTTTAGTTTGGAATTAATTTATATATTATATATCTTTAATAGAAGCGTTAGTATTTAACTGTTTTCTTTTAATTTAAAATTTTTTTTAGTCATGTATGTTGGCTTGGGAAAGGAATGTTTCTTTCAAGAGAGGAGATATTTAGGATAATAACACTCAAGAATTTTCTGTCTAATTAAGTTACTTTCTCTTTTAATAAGTGTGACATTCATTAGATTGAAGTTGTGGTTAAATTTATTTCTCTGTGTGACTAACGTATTTGATAAATTGTTATGTATAACACCCTTTGATACAACTACAAAAATTAAAAAAAATTAATTATCTAGTGCATAACCTGAGTCTTTCTTTAAATTTACTTTGTATTTCATCTGGAAATGTCATATCATTTGTTGTGGAGACTGATCATAGCAAATTGAATTCTGCATATTTGAGGTACAAATTTTTAAAGATAAATGTCTGTTCACAAGTTTCATGTGTTCATTACAATAACTATGAATTCACTGAATCTCCTGAAATTGCAGTATGATACAATTGAAATAATATGTTAAACTTAATAAATAAAAATAATTACAATTTTATATGGAATAACTTTTATAGTGGAAGCAATGAAGCCTTACTTTTTGGGAATGTATGCGACTGATATATATCTGTTTTTGGATGTAATGTGGATTTTAATATAATATATATTTTTAAAAAATCCACATTACAACCAAAAATGTTTGAGATTTTTCTCTTCTTTGTAAAATATACACTTTTCTCTTCTTAAAACAACTATAACCTCTTCCCTATATATATATATATATATATATATATATATATATATATATATATATATATATATATATCGATAAGGGATATATATATGTGATTATTTTGGGGATTTAGGCTAATCATATAGTAATTCCTTGAGTGTAGAATAATCCCCAACAGAATGCAGAAAGCACTGGACAGCTAAGGGTCAAAAAGCAGTTGTGGCTCTTGGGGCACTGTTCTAAGGTTAACTGAATACTTGGATGAGTACCGCTGCTATATCAAGTCTAGTTTGTGTCTTCTTTGTCACCAAGGCCTGTGGTACAGTTGGTATGATGTTTGTGTTCTATCAGAACAGTCCGGGTTTGATTCTCAGTAGTGGATGCGCACTGCTGGTGTGTCCCAAATAGGACAAAACAGCCATCCAGTGCTTTCTGCATTCTGTTGAGGATTATTCTAGGCTTGATGAATTTATATATGATATATATATATATATATATATATATATATATATATATATATATATATATATATGCACACACACACATGATAAGCTAAATATTTGAGGGCACTTTCCAGATTTCAAAAGATTGCCTAAAAATTAAAGCTTGTGTGTATTTTTTCAAAACTACTTTACTATTTTACTTCAGGTCAGAGGGACTTTCTCTCCCTGAATTGTTTCATCATATATTTAATAATAGTCTTTTGCCCTAATCTACATTGCTGGCTAATGGTAATCTTAGGGCTGGGGGATTTTAAATTTTAGGTAATCCCCTGTCTTAAAATTGGATGACATGCACCAATGTGTTAAATTGATTCAGCATCCTAGCTAAGGATAAATAAATTAAACTTACTAAGGAATGAAACTTACTAATAATCCAGAGAGTGGACCCAAATGTTGGACTTACAGTGTGTGTATGAGTGTGTCCATATATATATATATATATATATATATATATGTATATATATATAAGCATGTAGTAGAGTGGTTAGAATGTTTATTTTTACTTGGACCTACACTGTTTCTGATGTTCTTCATCAATGCTCTCCCTGATGTCCTCATTTCCCAACTAGGTCTTTGTTGTGGCCTGTTTAGGGGCCAGAAAGAAATATGTGGAAGATGAAGGTAGGTTGAACAAGTGTATTGAAATAACAGATATATACAAAGCAAGAAAGTTAGTAATAAGCAGGTAGAGGTGTATGTCTGAATGGTAGGTTAACATTGCATCTCCGCTCCACAACCGACTGCGACTCTTGCAGTTAGTATTTATGAGAGGAGGAAGAGTTTATTCTACTGTAGGAGGGTTCACCACAACAGTATTTATGCAGATGACACAACTGTTTACTCCTGGCATAACAGCAAGTCCAAGAGACCTGACAAAGTAAACCTAGTAACTGCTCTTTAAATGGACCTCCAATCAGTGGTTAGCTTGGGCAAGGAATGCCTTGTAAATTTTAATGCCTCCAAAATAAACCTATTTTCATTTAATCACCACAGAGAACCTTTTTCTGCCTGCCGTCAGCATGGCTGATGCTAAACTCCAGGAGAGCAACACACTCTGCCTTCTTGACCTCATATTTTCCAATGACATGGAGTGGAATGACTATATCGAATCAATTGCTACATCTGCTGCAAGGAAAGTTGGTTCACTGTGTCTTGCCTGAAATTTTTTCTCAGCAGAATCCATTTTTCACTTTCTCATCAATATGACAACTGTTCTGATGAGCCTTTTTTTGTTGCTCTGACTACAGGAATTTAAGCATGCTACTAGATTGGCAACTAGGTCCCATGGTTTTACTGTTGAACAAGCTAAATGCAACTGCTACTTCTTCTCTAACAGTTTCTGTTCTTATACATGCCACCTGTGGAAATCACTTCCAATTTCTTGCATCCCTGATAATTACAATCTTCAAAAATTTAAATGCAATGACAACTGCCAACTTCCATCTTCTTGAGCTGTGTTACTTTTTTATTCATTCATCATTCCTCCCTTTTCTCAGTCTTCTCTTACACTTTCACTCCCTGTATCACCTGTGTTCTAGTGGCATTATTACCTTGATTAAAAAAAACACACACACATATATACATATATATATATATATATATACACACACATAATATTCTACATTGGCTACACAACTCAGAGTTTCAGGTTGATAAAATCTTCATGTGAAGATTGCATTAGCATGAAACTCTGAGTTGTGCAACCAAAGTTGAATATTTATATGTATAAAGTTTCATTAAAGTCGACTGACAAAGCACTGCAATTAAACTTTTATTTAATTTTTCTCGTGTTCTACAAGTGTGCAGAAATTTGATAAAATAAACTTTTAAAAATTGCAAAATTCAATGTTCATTTTTTTGAACTGCCAAAAGTATTTAGTTTGTAAATGGCTAAAGTTACAATGAGTGATAGAGTAGAAGTAAAGACAGTGGGTAACAATAAGAAAAACTACAACTTTATATATGTATGCCAGGTTCAAATGTAACTGGCTGTAAATTTTCCTATTTCTTTTTCCTTCTGCCAGGATTTGCTGTGTCAATGGAAATGATTAGAGTGAATGTAAACCAGCTTTTAATATGGTAAGTGGTCACTTATATTGTTTGTCCCACAGTACCTTGCATTTTGTGTTGTTGCAAAATATCCCCCTTTTTATTGCTTTTCACTAATTGTTTAAAACAATGGGATATTTTTTTTTATATCTAAAGAGGGAATTGTACACATGAAGTAAAAAAGAAATTATTTTCATATATGTGGAAGACACACATAAAAACGATTGACATAACAAAGCTCGTTCAAATGAATTTCACCAATTGATTTGGATTATATGTTGCTGTATGTTTTATAACATTGATTATTCTCAAGTAATGTGTTCATTTGATCATTATCAACTGTTGTACCTGAGTATTGTACAGTGAGAAATCTTCAGCACAAGATTTTGCAAACCACTCTTGATACACTTGCAATACCTTCTTTATAAAGTACACAGATCTTTTTGTCTGTGTTGCATTTTTACCTTTCTTAAATTTAAAAATACATATTCTGTTGAAAATGTTAATAATTTTTTTTCGTCTTCAGTGCTAGAATCAATAAATGATAATATGCCAGTTTTTACCACTAAGAAAAGTTTGCTGACATGACAGCTGTCACAAAATAAGTAATCATTTCGAATTTAGTTAAAACTAAACACTCACAATGCCATCTAATGTTAAAACAGAACAAATAACCTATTCAATCTATTATCTTCAGGCAGAGAACAAATTTCATTTTATAAATTAACCCTAGAACACTAACCATGGGTATATAGTACCCAGTGCAAATTTTCCTATTTTTAATTACAATTTTCAGTACCTGATTTTCTTACCTAAATGTTTTTCAGTTCCTATTAATGTTAACTCAAAGTACAAAGTTTGAAATGCCTGCATGTAAAATATTTCAAATAAAGATTTATATTTAATATTTTTTTTTGATATTTTAAAAATTGGGTAAGATTTACCCATGGTTAGTAATGGTGTAACTTTGATGGTTAGTATTCTAGGGTTAAGTAAATGAAGAGAATATGTGAATAGAGAAATGAAAAGTGTAATATGAAAACATAAGCAAAGGATACAGCAGATTGTCACTGAGTGATAACAAAGTAATATAAGTAGTAAAAAGTTTAATAAATATGTTGAAAAATGTGAGAAATCTGTTCAGTGTTTATCTGATGAGGCATGCCAAAACATTAAACTGAAATTTCACTTAGTGATGATGTCATCACCAGCAATGTCAGAAATATAGCACATGTCTTTCAGTTGAGAGAGGAGGTCAGAAGGAAAGGACAAATCTTATTCAAGGTTCAAGCACATTAAGATTAGAATGCATTACATTACATTTCTTAATCAGATTCTAATATTGTCAATGAATGAAGGTCAACTTCACAGTGTTCAAATCAACTATTAAACATTATATTCTTCTTTGGTCTCATTTTTAATTTGTGTCCTCCTAAAAATAAAAGTGACCAGTAACATTGCTATAAAAATCTAGCTTTCACTGAATCAGCAGTAGCTGTTACTGACTACAGGATTATATTTTGTTTTGTTTTTAATCAGTATCAATCCCAAGCAAGGCAATATAGTCCCTAACACACAAAAGGTTACAGGGTGTGGAGAAATTAGGAACAGAAACATTAGTAATGGATAGAAAGAGAAAAGAGCAACCAGGAGGGAAGTAGATAGTGATTGACAATGCATTTAAATTTTTGCAGATTAAAGTTGGTTGGAAAGCATGGAGCCGGAAGGGAGTTTCACAAACAAGAAGTGCAAGAAAAGAAACTGTTAGCATAGAAATTATGGCTACATCTAGCTAGCTCAATAGTAAATTGATGAGATCTCACTGCCAGTCTAGTATTGCATTTAAATTCATACACTCTAGGTACCATAGCTAAGAGCTCCTCCGAACAATTACCATGAAAGTATTTGTAAAAAGTAACAGAGGCAACCTTAGAGTGGTGAGAAAGTGACAAAAGCCAAGTTGCCAGATCAGGACCAATAATATTGCTGATTCTTCTTTGGATCTTATCAAGGAGCTCCAGGTAAATAGCAGGGGCACTGGGCCATATATGGCAGCAATATTCTAACCATGGATGAATGGTAGACTTATAGATATGCAAGATAGATTACAGACAGAAAAAATTGTCTAAACCTAGAACAGTGAACCAACTTTCTTAGCAGCTGACCTGGCAATGGATTCAATATAGACTTTCCACCTCATGTCAGCTGAGAACATTAGCTTGAGAAGTTACTGATGGAAGGTAAAGAAGGGTCTCTCAGATGATTAATAGAGAGAAGTTTAGTTTTGCAGGCATTAAAATTGACAAGCTATCTTTTGCCCCAATTAACAATGGTTTTGAGGTTGTTTTGTACATCAGCTACCATTTTGGCCTCAACAGACTGATCAACCTTACTATTGAGGTAGGATTAAATGTTAATGTTGTCAGCGTAGATGCCAAGTTGAGAGCTGATGTCATGGGGAAGGTCGTTAATGAAGATTAAAAACAGCGTAGGACCAAGGATGAAGTATTGTGGGATACTCATGTTAGTAAGAAAGGATGTAGATGAGTGGCTATTCAGGACAACTCTCATTTCACGATTAGATAGTAATGACTGGATCAGCTTAAAAATGTGCCCAGAGATACCATATCTTTTCAGCTTGTAGAGAAGGCCTGAATGAATATTACAGGGATACCATTGTATCCACATGCTTCGTGGAGATCCAGTTTAGAGATGATAGTAGAAACCATTATATTATATGCATATCCCTCAACAGGGAATGAGTTCTAAGTAGGAAGTTAGGCAACAATATTCCAGATGAGTCAAGAGTAAAGTTTGAGGAGAATTTATGGGCAAAGCATTTAGCTTTATCAGCAGGGGATGATAAAACCTCAAATCGATTGAATAGGGAAGAAATAGATACCTTATACTTATTTAGTACCCTATTACAGAGACACCAGTAATTACAAGAGCCAAAGTTTTTAGAGGCTATATGGATTCATTTACATTTGTTATGAGCAGCAGTAAGTAGGCCCATGTGTGCTATGGTGGCTTATGCTGGTGTGTACAATGGAGAAAATTGCAGTTTTACCTGGTATTTCTGAGGAGGTATGATGAAAGTGCCCATGCTGGCTTTGACCCAAGAAAAAACCTCAGTGATGCACTTTTCATTTGGAAGGTTGAAGATGCATTACAAAGAAAAACTTGGAATGAGTTCCAATCAGCATGCCGGTAACAGAAAGAGGTCTTATAGACGGAGGGTTTCTGCTTAATCGATGCTAGAAGCAGATATCAATAGCTACCGCAGAATGGTCCAAGTTACCAAGAAGGCAGTATTGAAAAGCTCAGCAAGAATGGGGAGAGGACATAAGAAATAAATCCAGTAGTGAAGCCTGTTGCTCGGTTTGGCTGGGGAAATGATTAGGGAAGTTCATGATTTGAGTGAGGGATTGGACAATGGAAAGATTTAATGTCTGTATACTGGCAACATCAGTTTTAGAATGTTTAAACCATATGTCATGGTGAGCATTAAAATCACCAAAGGCAAAGATGTTTGCAGATGGATGGAGAGAAAAGTGCCTTTTCTATACTGTCAACTATTGCATCTAATATACTGAAATCTTGGGAAAAGGGAAAGCAATAAAGGAAAAAGTGATAGCTAACAAAGTTTAGTAGTGAAAGATGGAAGCACATGAATAAGTAGTCAGCAGCCTTGAGAGACAATTCTCTGGTCATTGGCAAATTATCTTGGATGTAAACCCCAAGGCCATGCATGTGAATGCGGGAATCTTTTTGACAAAGAAGAAATATGCTGGAACCAAGAGTTCATTGGTAACAATGAAAGAATTCAAGTTGGTTTCACAAAGGGCAAAGATATGTGGCAATCTTTCCAGGGGGAAAGATTCTACATTGCCAAAGTTTGAATGGATAGTGTGAATATTGGAGAAAGAAGGATTGAGGTGGGTAGGTAGTTTTTGTTAGCTGGTTTAGTTTTATTTCTTTTTGTTGTGATTTCCATGAGATGTGTTATGAGGAGAGAGGAAAAAGACCAGCATAATTATCACTGTCACCAATGGCCATACAAACCAACCAGTGGGTGGCTTAGAGCAGAGCATAATGTGGCCTCAGTGTTGCCCACTGGAAATACATGCAAGGACACCTACCCATGCATGACATGGCACTACAGACACTCCGATATTATGTGATTGCTGATCAGAGCAACCTCTCTCAGTGCTACCAAAGAGTTTGGGCCCCTAACAACCATTCGGAAGCAGCAGCCAGTAAACTGCCAAATCTGCTACCCTCATAATGGAAAGTCAGTCACTGGTTACTCTTATCACCAAAAACTGTTAAATCATTGTGGCTGTGATAAGAGAAAGAAAGAAAGAGAACCGGTAGATCATATCTTGAACAGGGAACAAGAGATGAACCTCTACTCCTGTTCAATAGACTTGGAAGGAGTGCAGACCAGATTATATTTGAGCTTACCTACTCTTATTAACCTGTAAAAAATAAGAGAAAACTGCAAAAGAATTCATATTAAGCAATGACTTAGTATAAGTTTTGGTGTCTGCTACCAACTAAAAAAATCAGATGCTAAAACTTAATTTTTCAGCATTGAAATAAATAACAGTAGGTAAGCATATTCTAAATTAAACAAGTTGTGAGGAGGGGCTAAATAAAAAAGGTTTGACTATTAACTAGCAATGAAGAAGAGAAAATAATGACAGAGAAGAAAGGATAAATTAAAAAAATACAATAATAACAAAAAATTAAACATTTACAAACAACTTTATGGAACAAGGCTTTCTAACTTTTACTTACAAGGGAATCTTCACACATTTCTTTCAAATCTTTGAGTTGGACATTTTTTTTTCTTTTATGAATGTACCCATGCTGACTTGATTTCAATGGTGGTTACGTGGAAATTAAAGGAGACTCTAAGATAGATCTCAAATTCCACAGCTAAATATGATGGATTTTGGTTGGGGGAGGAAGGTATGTGTGTGAGGTTGGTTAAGTGTCTGAGCAAAGCTGAAAGTCACTATTTTGGGATGGATGGTGTAGGTTGAGGTGGTAGAGGGGGTGAATAGTTTGGAATTTCACTTGTGATTGGTGGTAGCAATATTTCAGGCTCATCATTATTTTAATTACTCTGTACAATAATGACAAAAGGTATTCAACTCCCTTGGTACTAAGAAATATATTTGAAATGTTAAAAATATAACTTTGCTAAAAAAATCTGGCTTTCACCATATTAGTAGCAACTGCTTCTTTTTCTATGTGCGAGGACATTGGTGATCATGGCTCTCCACAATTTCTTGTCCTTTGTAGCTCTTAAAAAATTTTGTCTTTTTGTTATCTCTCCTAAAACTTGTTCCACCATCCATTTACTCAAGATCTCAAGGTAGGTTATGTGTTGTTTTCTTCTGCCCTTCATGGCTTCAATCTGTCCTGTGAGTATGCAATATATATACTGAATAGTTATAAAATTTCACAAATTTTCTGAGATGACAGTAATACAGATGCTTTTACACATACTTACAAAAGTGTGTTCCCAAAAGTAACACTGGTTGCTTGGTCAATGAATGCAAAATGTTTCCATATAAGGAAATAACTAATATTCCTATTATCATTATGATTTGTATTCAGTTATATAGGTTACTGTGAGAAAATGAAAGAAAACCAATGAATGAAATAATAATAAAAACTAAAAAAAAAAAGAAAGAAAAAGAAATTAATTTTCCCATGATGCAAGTTATAAAGAAACCAGAAAGAGTTTCAGCCACATATATGATTTTATGACCCCACTTCAGGAAAGAACAGAATCTTTTTCTTTTCCACTTTCCAATGACACGTTTTCGGATGTATTTTAGCAGCTCTACTCATGAAGTAAGTGAATCGGTTATTCCAACTTAGCACAAAGCTGACTTCAGTTTGACCTTTTTAACCATTGTTATCTTAACTTCTGAAGCCAAAATGAAAATGGACATACCCAAGAGACATTGAGAATTTTGTTTCATGACTGACACCATAAAAAAAAAAAATGTCCATAGTAGAATCTCAAGTTTTTGTATGCTTTTATCTTCTTTGCTTACATATTGAACACACCTTCAGCTAAAATATACACAAAGCCTACAACCTAATAACTTCCATATTACTTTAATGATGTGTCTTACATATGTGAATTGTATTCTTAGTTTTTCTCCCTTTGCTGACTGAATAATAAGTTAGCAAATTTCTGTAATGTCACCATTCCTGGTCTGACTCCTGTTTTTAAATCTTCAATAAATGACTTCACTCTACGAATTCCTTGTTTGTTAGGGTTTATGATCACCAAAGTTAAGCAACACTATGCCCGGTCAATACCTAGATGGGTGAGTGCTTGGGAATACTTGGTGCTGTAAGCTTCGGTGTGTAATTAGTGCAAAGAATAACAGCTTGAAATTTTAAATCAGGGAGAGCTGAGTTCCAATTCCAATTGGGTTCATTATATTCACTTATGTACAAATACCCTTGGAAAGATATGAGTCCAACTCTTCTCTATTCATCTATATGTTAATTAACAGGACTTATATCAGTAGATCATTATTATCTCCCAAAACAACCTTACAGTGTAAAAATATTTTCTAGCATTTAAAGGGTTGATAAGCAGTCAAAAACAAAACAATCAATACTTGTTTGTTAAAGTTCTAATTGCGTTCAATTTGTACTTCCAATTCATTATCAAGCAGCATTATTGCAAAATACCAGTTTTAATCTGTGCTTCCATAATTTATTGCCCAGTGCCTGCTTTTCAATTTTATGAACTTAGCTAATATTGAACATATTCTCCCCACTCTCCAAAAGAAAAAAAACCCATTTCATCAGAATTGATGACTTGCCTTGGAACATATAGTTTCCTATCAATCAACTTCTTCAACTCTACTGGAAATGTAGCTGAAATTACTTCTTAAGTAGATGCAACATCTCCAGAATTGGTTATATTTTCAGTCTAGAACTATTCCTAAATCTTCATAACCATCCTTTATTTGCAGTAAATGGTTTGGTATTGCCAGAAGCAGAATATTCCTTGCTAAAATCTTTGTATAATCTTATAACAAGAGAGATATTGGAAGAAAGGTTTATTCTCCCTTCAGTATTCTTACCCCTATTATGGGCATTAGTATATCCATGATATAATAACAGCATATTTCATGGATGGAACAGAATAGCTGAGAGAAAAAAGAACCACAAACATTTCTTGTTCTCAGAGAGAAGATATATATATATATATTTACATGTGTCACACAGAGAAAAGTATAACAAGTAAGCAGATTGAAAGGAGAATGCAAACATAGAGTCTTACATATAATAGGAGATTTTTCTGTGTTTCTGGAGAAGCCCTGTTTAGGAATCCAGATTCAGGTGGGCCAGATTCATCTTCTATCTCCTAAGTGAGAACATATTCCGTGAACATGAAATGGTGAGTCTTGGGAGGACTGCTAGCCAGAGATAGATGGGGAAGATATATTCCCAAAGGAAAATGGTGCCATGGACTTGTAAGGTGCTGGGGAAGGTAAACTTAGCCTCACCTAGTGACTACTTCATTTGACTACTTGAAACAAAAAGAGTGACCCACTTATCTCAACCAAAGGGAGATAATCATATTTTGTATCACAACAGCCTCAATGCCTTCAAGAATAACATGGTATCATCAATTGATATGCATTTTCTTTTTATGTCTTCTCCCCACAAATCTAATTCTTTTTACATTTTTACAATACACTTTTCATAGACCATGGCTGTAAATTTAACTGTTTGAGAAAAAACATCTATGTTGGTCTGTATTTCTTGTTTCTTCTTAATAATTTCATGATTCAAAGTACTCATAATTCTGTATACATCTTGTTTCTTTCTGATGTAATGGAATAACCTGTCACCCCCATGAGTGACTACACTATAGGTAATAACTACCTATAAGTATATGGAAGTCAATGGACAACAGAGACTAGTTGGGATCTGTTGAATACAACTCAGCCTTACACAAGAACTACCGACCTTCCAATAGAGCAATCACTACTGGATTGACTTGTGATGACCTTGTGCATAACTGTTACCTTTATTCTTATTGTACTGGTTTTTACAATAAACCTTTACTTATTTTATCCACCGTGTTTGTCAAGTATATATTCCTATTAGCATGGAATATAACACTTCTCTTATTAAGTTAAATTTAATTATTGTTAAATTTTTTGCTTGAAAGAAGCACTTTATCTTCTTTTTGGTATCTCAGAATTGCCTGCATCACTTTTCATGTACTTTGCTGCTATTATTAATATCATATATCCTATTAAGTGAGCATGAGTATTTTGACCAATATGTCACACTGATCACTATTTTAATTACTCTAAATGATAAGCCCATTGAATGACAGAGGAGATACAACTCCCTTGGCTCTAAATGATGAAGCAAAGTTAAAAATCGAATAAGCTAAAAACATTCTAACAGTTAATAAGTCAAACATTTTTTCAAATTGAACTTTCTCCCTAAAGACTTGATAGCTCATACTTTGATATAAATTAAATTATTTTTTTTAATACTTGCAAAATAATACTATTATTAAAGATTGATGTCTACATCGATGTTTTTATTTTGTTCATATTTTATTCTTCTGGTACATATTTTACAAAGGAGTTTTAGTTTAATAAATGTTTTGACCAAAAAAGTTTTACTGATTGGACAGCATGCAAAGAAGTGAAATCACACAGAGCAATTATGTGGGTAATGAGGTTTTCAGGGTTGGTAATTCAGTGGGTAATGGGGTTTTACCTGCTACTCTTGTTTTCCAAGAACACCTGTCTGCTTGGGTGACTAACTAATCTCTGTCACAAACATCTGCTAAGTCACATTTGTGGTTTATATTGCAACTATGCTGAGCAGACCTTAGTAAGGGTTTCTGGGAGAAAGCACATAATCTTATGCGATTATCAATTTGAATTATGCCAATATGCTTAGACAATGATTTGTGACTTACTGAAACAACCATTGGCAGCTTTCAAACAGTTTCATCTATCTGCCAACTGCATACACACACAGACACACCTACTTATGCATGAAATATGTTTTACAATGTATTCAGTTTCCTTATGTTGTTATTTAGCGATAGGGGGCTCTGGATAGAGGTAGTACCTTTGATGCCTGGCATACTCCACTTTAAGGTGGACAGGCATCACTGGTCCTCAACCATGACCTGGTAAACCATTTCATTTAGCAGGCTAAACTTATGTTAACACGGCACCATTGGGCAAAGGACCTCCCTGATGCAGTTTACCGATCAGGGCACAAGGGTCCCTCAGATGAAATGCAATGGCCACGTGTTCATGACCAAGGTGAGCCACCTAGTTAGAGGATATCGGCTGTGGTCTAACTTGGAGAAGGATTGTACCCGCCAGGTTAAAATGCCCAAGACATGCCACATGATGAGCTCACCAAGAAAACATTTATGGAGACCAAGGTTCTGACACATGACCACAACAGATGGAGGAAAATGGTAGACAGGTCAGCACATTGTTAAGGGTGAAAGAAAAAAAAAAAATACTGTTGTTGGAATATTGAACCTAACAATTTCTATAATTTATGCCTACATTTAATCTGGTGATTCTGATATGCATGTGTACAACTGTAAACAGAAGTAAACTAATATGTATGTACATATGGATGAGGGAAGATCAATAATTTCATATCCTGATATTGTTGTTAGGTAAATTCTTGACATTTTCATTGTATACGGTTTAGTTTGTTATATAGGAGAAGCATTAAGTGCATTGACATTATCATTATGCTTAAGATTTAGTAATGAAAATTTTCTCTCTCTCTATATATATATATACACACAGAGAGAAAGAAAATTTAAATTACTTTCACAGTTAAGAATATTTTTGAGCATTCTTAAATTAAAAAATACATGTTGCAAAATAAAATTCTTACATTTACCAGGATAGAGTCTGCCAGAAGACAAAAGGCATTGGTAAGAAAAAAATTCCTTTTATTTTTATTCACACACACACATACATATATATATACATACATATATATATATATATATATATATATATATATATATATATATATATATATATATATAAATATACTCTTAAGGTGTGCTAATTTTATGGGATAAAGTGTTCAATATCAGAGATAGAGCGTGTGTAAATATAAGAGTGAACATTTAAGTCAACACTTCGAGGCAACAGGCTGTTTCATGCTAGACACAATCGTCAGGCCTGATGATTGAATCTAGCATGAAACAGCCTGTCGCCTCTAAGTGTTGACTTCAATATTCAATTATATATATATATATATATATATATATATATATATATATATATATATATATATAGCCACTTTAGTGGTTTAGCCAGTTTTTATGTCGACAACCAGGTAAATTCATCCTTGAGGCAATGACTCTAGCTCCTGCCCTCTGGACAACTAAAAATGTTGGTTAGGATAGTTAAAGAGCACATTGAACTTGGGTTTGTCATTAGTTAGCTGACACAATTGCCTAAATTAACTGCGGAGCTTGGTCATTGGTCAGCTTTCATTTGGGGTGTACCAAATTCATTTGATCCTGGTAAATGCCACAAGTACAAGTGTATATATATATATATATATATATATATATATATATATATATAGATTGATAGATAATATTAGTGGTTAATATACACATGCATATGCAATCATATATCTAAACTATATAAATATATATACATACATACACATACATATATATATGTATAAAAAATAATTCCAAGAGGATAGAATCCAGCTAGAACTCAATGTCCAGGACAGAGTAAGGATATAATAAAAAGGCTTAAACACTAATATTCCATGGTCATAATTTATTCCATTGGAATCGTTAAATACGATCCAATTCATCAGACCTACAAATTCAAAAAGAAAACAGAAAAAACAATTCCAGGAATAAAAAATAAAATTTAGTGAGAGTGTATGTATGAGAGTGTGGGGCGAATGTTAGAGTAAATGAAAGCTATAGAGAGGGGTAACCGACGAGAAAAGAACAGGAGAAGAACAGGAAGGTCTAAAGATGAAGGGGGGATTAAAATTTAACAGAGAGAAGTTTTAAAGAGGGGAGTCAAAGACGGTTTAAGTGAGAGAAATATGAATGTTCTCGAATGTCTAATATGTTAAAGATTTACCAGAAAAGAGTATACATTTTGTGATGGCATACACACACAACAGACAATATAATCTTAAAGATCAGAAGATGAGAGAGGGAGAGGAAAAGAAAAAGGGGGTGGGGGAGAGAGATGGGGTGGGGGGAACTAAAACTGAAGGGCATTTATAAAAGGGCCGCTGTATAATCAAGAAAATTTGACAAAAGGAATATGAACTACAGGTTACAAATCTAATATAAACATAAAAATATAACGATTATCTAATCTAGCAAGTATCTATATTTCTATGTTCAAAAACACATACATATACACACATACACAACATATTTATATTTACATGTACATACATACATATAGTCGTGTATATATATATATATATATATATATATATATATATTATAAATTAACTGATTTAGAATGTTTTTTTCACTACACACTAATAACCATGTTTCAAAAATGGAAGCTAAAAACTTTAAATTTAATTATGTAATTAAATTAAAAGCATTAATTTCGTTTCATCTTCAAGTGAATATTGGAATAAATTATTTTTAAATTTACTGAGTTTTAAATACACATAAATTCATAATTTACTGACGAGCAAACAATTTCTTCAGGTGAGGCACCTAAATCCGGTGATGGGGTGTTGCAATGACTAGGAGTGTTTTTGCCACTTCATCTGTATCTAGTGAACCGCTGGGGCTAATGTTTGTTGTGAGTATCTGTCATGTGTTTGACAGCTGCCTCGGCTCTGCCATTGCTTTGTGGATAATAAGCTGAGGACACTCATTGGGATATGCCCCATGTTCTTAAAAATCTCTTTAATTCATCTGAGTTGTATGGGGGTCCACCATCACAAATGATTTCCTCTGGTACACCATAATTTACAAAGTATCTGCATAAGATGTTGCATATTGTGGAGGCTTTCACATCTTGGTGCATTGAAGCTACTTCCATCCAACCTGAGTACCTGTCAGCATATACCATATATTTACATCCAGCCATGTTGAAAATGTCTGTGACTGTTGATTGGAAAGAGTAACCTGGTTGAATAGGCTTGAATGCAGATTCATTAGGGTTTGATGGAGCAATTTCATTGCAACGTTTTCATTGATTTAATTTTTCTTGCAATTGTGCTCCCATACCATGCCAGAAGAAACATTGCCTGGCATTGCTTCTAATGCTATTGACTCCTTGATGGCCAATATGAAGCTGGTCCTTCCGTGAATACTAGTGATCAAACTGTGTACAAATCATTCTGCATATTCCAGATCATATTTAATGATTGTGGCTTAAACGAAATTAAGAACCCCAGAGGCAGAATTCGCTGATGTGGGTGGGGGTAGATGTTCCTTATGTTCAGGGAAGTCCTTTTCAATTGTTTCCACAAGGCTCAGGTACTGGTAAACCACCTTTGCCTCTCATTGTATTAGTGCCATTTTGATGGGGGGATGATTCTTGGTTGTACTGGGATTCTATTCCAGCTTCCACTGCCTCTTCCAAACCTTATGACTCAGTTGCTGCAATCATTAAATATTGGCATGAGGGGTTTGTGATCAATAGTGAGTATCAGATGGGGCAGCCCAAGACAAATATTCTGCAGCTTTCCAAGCCAAACTTCATGGCTAATGCTTTCTCCTTCGATGGGTGCATAATGGCTTTCAGCAGGTTTAGTGAATCAAGAACCTGCATATACAACCTTTCAATGCCATGATCTGCAAAGGTGGTTTGCTGTGGATGGGCACTTGCAATATTTTGTAGTAGGGTAAATCCTATTCCTGTTCAACTCCAATCCATGGTCAGGCATGTTGGATGATTTATCTCAAATTTTCAGATGCCATCCTGGATGCTGTTTAGGATTTCATCTTTGGATCACTGAAAAAGTTGTTCTAAGGTGTTGTCCCAGTAAAATCTGCCATTATGTTTAAGCAGTTCCCTGAAAGGTGACATGATAGGTACCTGGTTAATTAGGCCAAAAAAGGATCTAACCCCTGTTATGTTTGTCACAGATGGAAAGTTTCAAATAATTTCTGTGATGGTTTATATCCTGTTGGGCTGATGTCAAAACCGGTGAATTCCACATTGTCTTTTGCAAAATGAAATTTCTCCAGATTGAAGACAATTCCATTGTCCGCACAAAGCCTGATGTATTTAATAGTGTGCCAAAATGGTAGTGCTGCATCATCATCCCATAAAATGGAGTCATCCACACAGCGGGCTATATTGCGTAGACCCTCTGTAATGTCATCAAATTGCTTCATGTAGCCATCGTTAGATGCTTGGAAGCCTTGAGGAGCTTGCAAGTATTGGTATCTGCCCCATTCTGTGATGAATGTGGTGGCATCACATGCCTTTGCAGAGAGGGGCACACTGTGGTATTTCCAGACATTGAGAATGGTTTTCTTCTTCCCTGGGGGTATTGTGCTGACATGGTTAAATGGAGAGGTTGTGTGGTGTGTCTCCTATCTTGTAGCTGCATTCAAATCCTGCAGATCTACCTTTCTATGTGGGCTGCCATCTTTTTTGGGAATTGTAATCATTCTGGAGCACCATGTTGTTGGTGTTCCAGCAGGGGCTGGTTCTATGATATTTAGAGCAACATTGGTATCCAGCTGTGACTTGACAGCTTCTTTCCAGTGGTGGGGTACTGGAATTGGTTTATGTATGGCTGTCATTTGGTAGTTCTCTAGAAACAAGATGGTGAGTGGTTCTCCTGTCTGCAACTTCTGGTGTGTGCATGTGTTGAATGCAATGCTGACAAAGTGACACTTTATCCAGTTCTCTAGCTCCTTGGGATATTCAGGTGTAGTGGGAAATGGTAGTTTGTCTGGTGGTGGTGGGCAAGGTGTTTGGTGCAGACATCTGCATGGGGTTAGTGTGCCATCAGTTGTTTTTTTTTGTCTTCTTTTGTGGTGGCTATTTTAGTACTGAGTTGCGCTGGAAAGTTGTCATCGATGACCATCAACCTTTTTAAGGTTGTCTGTGATAGGTATAAGCCCTTAACTCTTGGACAAATATAGATTATCTCTGAGCATGTTTCATCACCAAGTGATATTGTGGTGATTAAGGCTCCTTTGATATATAGGTTGTCATCATTTACAGCACGTAAACGGCATCTAGTATGCAATAACTGGTTATTATTGCATCCGAGTTTCTTCAACAGATCCTCCCCGGCTGTATTTGTTTGATCCCCTGTATCTACTGTAGCAGTTAACTGAATGGTTTGAGGCTTTATGTCTGTTTGAATTGGATTTCCTAACTTCTTGAGTGCAATCGTGTTTAATGCAATTTTAACGCTAATAAACGATGGTGGTTCTGGTCTTTCTGGGGTGAATTGGTTGTTGGTCCAGGTACCATGTGGGATTTCTTCTTTATTTAGTCATCTCGGCTGTGTACACATGGTTGATATGAGAAAGATATTTTAATCTCAGGTGTTGTTAGAGTTATCCCCACCCCATTACAGCCTTAGATGAGGCTGTGCCACAGCATAGATATGAGAAGTGGTTTTCTGTTCCACACTTGTGGCATGATTTACCCCAAGCAAGGCATTGCCTGAAGCCTTTTGGGTGTGTTTTGTAACGGCAACCTTTACATTTGTCATTATTTGTTTTGTTTTTGTTATGTGGTGGGAATTTTTGTGATGATGTAGATTTGATTGGAGTGATTTGTGGTGTCTCTGTTGGTTGAAAATGGTTTGTTGATCTGGTGGTGGATTCCAGTGTTAACAGGTATCTGACCAGGTCATTCAGGGTTGGCAAAGAGTTGATTTTTGTCAAAATCTTACTCTGGTAAGAGGTCTCTCATAGGCCGGCAATGATTTGGGATTTAATCATATCCTCGGAGAATGAGGTTAGTACTGGTTATCACAACCACATTGTCTTTTGAAGGCACAGATCATCGCTTATGACTTCAATCTGGAGACAAACGACATGATGGTTTCTCCATCACTCTGCTTCATTGCAAAAAATTGCTGATGATATACTTCTGGGTGGATGGATTTCATGGCAACGGATTTAATATATTCCAGCAGTTATTCCTCTGTGGCATTATTAAGGGCATTGGAACCAACACCATTGAAGAGCATTTCATTGACAGACGAACTGCATGCAGATCATAGCTCATTTCAGGTCTCTGTTGGGTTGGTGAGCTGGCTCATTTCTTTGTAACGGGACCATGCATCTCTAAAGATGATCCATTTATTGCCCAACGTATCAGATTCTATCACTGGGTGCTTGGGCTTTATGTGCTGGTGGCGCAACAGAGTGGGTGTATTTTCTTCGGCAGGCAGGAGACGTGCCAATAGGCATGTCATCTGTTCCTGCACGGCAAGTTGCTGTTGCTGCATTTACAACATGAAGGTCATTGGGACGACTTTGGTTCGTTGTCCTGTTGGGGGTTCATCTGGATTTTCAATGTGGGTTGTGTTCTGCTTTGTGTTGAACATTTTAAGTGAGTGTAGAGAACAAAAAAAGAAACATAGGTAAAATATACAGTAAATTGTGATACTGAAGTGAATGAGCTTAAATAATGGGTGATAAGGTGGTTCAGATGTTAATATGTCGGGTGAGGGTAAACATGTAGGAAATTTCTATATTACCATGTGAATTCATTGGTTGCGCCGAGTCCCCGTTTGTTTGTTAAATTTGTTCATCGTCGAATAAAATGGCTTCCGTAGTCACTCCACTTTTTGGAATCTCACTTCTGACACCATGTATAGTTGTTTTCAGGAATGCATTATATCATTGGGAATAATGACAGACACAGAATAGATGTTTAAATCAGAGGCTTGTGCCACACATGTTCTTTATTTGACATACGCCATGACAGTGTCCCTTTTCGTCTCCTTCTCTAGGAAGTGGAGGTTAAAGGGACATAACTAGAGTATTATGTTAACACACCAAACAAAATTCCATGACACTATTATTAAAAGAAATATTCATGACAACATAAATATGAATGAACAGTTGTGAGAGAGAAGTGCTTCCTGGGTTTTATATATCATGTACAGCATCTTGTCAAATCAATGCCAATATTTAAAATAAAAAAAATAGAAAAGATTTTTCAGTTACCTGGAACAATCACTGACCATTAGCAAAGTATATATTTCAGCTTTAAATTGTGTCAATCAGACCAGCCTCATCTTCATCCAGTTATATATCTACCCACCTATCTTTCTCCCTGCCTGCATCTTTATCTTTCATTGGATGGATTATTTGTTGTTAATCTATGGACAGAAAACCTGATGCATTTCTGACAGCATCCTTGCTGTCAGTGGCAAGGCGCTGACTTATTTCGGTTTTCAACCAAAGCATCGGAAGGCAGTTGTGAATCCTCTACTCCACATCTTTCTTTCAAGAAGAGATTATGGGCGGCAAACGTCGATCAGGATGAGAGTATTTAAATCCTCAAAGACCATATAGTTTCCTTTTCTTTCTCTTTGGTTTTCTTTTCTTTCCCATCAGCTCTTATTACTCTTTAATGTATTTCTCCAAGCGGCTTTTACCATTTACTCCAGCTGCCCATATACTGTATTAGCCAACATCACAATGAAGAATTCAAGCATTACCAAGTGTTTTCGTAAGAAATTGCAGCATTTTGTGATTGCTTTTCATTGCATGTGAATCTATTTTAAATGACAAATCATGATACTATATTATGATGTTGAGAAGGTTGTAATGAAATGTTCTCAAAATAGTCTGGACACTGCTTGTTTCCTGTGTATGTATTTGTGTCCAATAAAGTGCTTATGACCATATCATGTTGAAATGCTGGTTCTCATATGATCACATAAGTTAAGCAAGATCAACCCTGCTTAGTATGTAGATGAGTGACCACTTGAGAATATCAGATGCTGTAAGCTTGGATGTGTGGGTGGTGTAATGGATAATAGCTCAGAATTGGAAATCAGAGAGCTGAGTTCCAATTCCTGTTGGGTTTGTTATATTCACTTACACACAAAATACTCTTGGGAAGAATATAAATCGACCTCTTCTACCCAAGATATTATGTCAATTAGTAGAACTTGTATTAGTAAATCATTATTATCTCTAAAAATTCTTACAATCTAAAAAATATTTTCTGGCATTAAATAACCTGCAAAAGGTGATAAATCATAAAAAAAATCAGTGAATATTTCCAATAGATATTTTAACAACAAAAATCTATTTGCTTGAACCATAAATCCTTTTTTTTTTTACTATCACTCACAAAGACTTCAATTTGACTCACCAATTTGAGTACTTTAGATGTTCCTCAACAGCCAAAAATTTATACTTGTTCTTCAGCCAAAGAGAAGTGGCAGGAAGTGAAATTGTATGAGAGTAGCCTTTATTCAACTATGTATAGAAGTTTCATACAGAGCAGTATAGTATCTGTCCAAAATGATGACATTATTTCAACAGAGGTACTGAAAAGTTGTCAGCTCAACTAAGAATCCTCTCAAAAAAATCTGTTGTTTAGTCAATTGATCAAACGCACTCATAATACTCAGAAATAAAACAAGCCATAAATTTGATTTTATAAATGCCACCTTAAATAGAAAAGAAGATAATTCTTTATGCAGGAAATACTTCAAGAAATTTCTGATATATATTTTACCATCTATAAACACACGTAAAACACACTTTATTATAAAATTCATACTTAAAAATTTTAGTATATCTACCTACTACAACAACCACTGTAAGTTTAAAATCTTTTCCCCTCAGACAAAACATCCCCAAATCAATATGCGGACAACTACCAAATATGGATAAAAATGACTAATCAATGCACATAAACATAGACATATATTACAAATACCAGAATATTCTTTAAAAAATGCCTAATAGATGCATGCACTCAATTATCATCTGAGTCCCCTAAAATGATGATACACATGCATACAAGAATTAAACATATAATGCTGCTTGACAAGACAGATACACGTGTGATCTGCTTAACCAATGAAATACAAACAACACAACTATTAAAAATACCAGAATTTTCCTTCTTTTCTTTTCCTACTCCATATTTCATTCTCTGAAGAAGCTTTAATAAAAGTGAAACATGTTAGATTTATAAATGTTTACTATTTTTCATTATCGTACCATTCTGTTGGATTCCAATATATTTAATCAATATTTCATCTCTCTCTCTCTCTCTCTATATATATATATATATATATATATATATTAGAGATTCATACCTTTCTCAAGGGTATTAGCACATAAGTGAATGTAATGGATTCGACTGGAATTCAAACTTGGTTCTCTGATTCCTCAATCTAAGCCGCTATCCATTACTCCATCGTCTCTGTATTTGGCTCTTCAAAAAGTGTGGATGGTTCTGCACAAAATCTTCACCACTATAATCAAATCTCATGTGCTGGTGTTGGGCAGTCAGTTTGCTAGGTACTGATCTGCTTGGCCCTCATATGTTGAATTTGATGGGAGAGTTGAGAGTATATTAGAGAGCAACACCAATTGCTTGGCTTGTCTATTCATTTTCATATGATAAATAACAACTTCAGTTTGACTCACCAAATTGAGCACTCATGTTGTCACTCAGCTGCTGACCATTAATACACTCTTGCATACAGCCAAACAGAAGTAGCAGGAGGGGACATCATAGTAACAATGAGAAGCCTTTATTCAATAATCTAGCAGTTTTATATAGATGAGCATAAGACCTTTATTTAAGAGGAGTTGTTGAAACCTCCCAGTGGTCCATAATGAATGGTATGGAAATGAAATAGAAAAGGGAGGTTAGATTTATTTCTATAAATTACTTAAAATTAGCAACACGATAAAAAGTGAATAGAAAAATATGTGAATATTTTTTATTTTTGCTCAGAGATTAAAGTGTTATTTTGCAAATCCATAATCCAAATTAATGTCATATATATTATTTAGTTTTTTCAGTCACCAGTTGTTAGATACAGGGAGAAGGTTGTAATGAATTGTTCTCTCTAAATATCACTTATTTCCTGTGAATATATTTGTATCAAGTAGATGAGGTACCCAAAGAAGCTTCTGATTACTTGAACATGAGTTTAGAGGATTTCTAACATAGGCTTAAGATTTCTAACATATAAAATGTATGTTGTACACATATTTGGATGTATAATTAAAGATATGATTTTCAAAATTTCTGTCACTAAGAGGAAAAGACAGCTTCAGTTTTGAAATTTAAAAAGTCAAATGATGAAATTAATATTTATGTGAGATAATGGTAATATTAGCTGTTTCCTTATAAGGAAACATTTGATATGTATTGACTGGGCACTCAGTGCTCCTCAAAAGACTTTTCTTCACTCCCTAGATCAAAATGTAGTATCTGTTCTCTTAACCTCTAATGGTATAATTAGCCATTTCTTTATCAGGAAACAGTTTACATTCATTGACTAAGCAGCCAGTGCTACTTTTGGTTGAAATTTATCTTTTTATTATGTGTTAATAAAAAGATCATATAAATATTGGAAAATAGATTTTTCAAGTCCAGTAAATGTTATCACTCTTTCCAGTACTGATGGGGACTTCCTTTCTAAACTTTTTTTTTGACAGTATTGTAGAATGTCAGCATCTTGATTAGATCATTATTTTCTCTTTAAGTTACATGTGTGATACATTTTAGTTTTTTGCTGCTGTTGAAAGTCCTCAAGTGATGTGGTTTCTGTTATTTGGTATAGTTCGTTGTGATTCTGTACTGCCAGTCCAAGAGGTTCAAAGAAGTGTGTTCCTCTCTAAGACCAACATGCATCCTTTACTTGAGGCCAATTTTAACCATTGATTTGAGAAAGCAAGTGTATACAACTGACAGTTTAGATATTTCTGAGCATGTATGTTGTCATGCAGTGAGTTGAAACAACTAGTCATGGACATAAAAAAGTTAATGACAAAATATCATGAACATTTTTTTGTCCAGTCAAAGCACTGTAGAAGAACATTAATTTGAACTCTGATTTGAGTCTATCAGAGTTTCTATTCACAGATAAATCTAAAGGCATGCCAGTGCTCATCACTAGTGATTATATAAGATTCTTTATACTTCTCCTTTAGGTTAACATGTAGTGATAGAGAAATAAATAAATAAAAATAAATAAGAAGGAGGAAGACCAACATTTCATCATCTCTAAAAATAGATGGATTATCAGAATCATCAGGCCACAAAGACATATTTTGACCAACCAATTAGAAAGCTTTCACAACCAGGATAAAAGGCCACAAGCTAATGAGAAGTAGAAAAGCTTTTTCGAAGTGGGTCTGTAGATGTGTATATAGCCAAATAGAAAATCAACAAAAAAACACAATCGATCAATACATTTTTGTCCATTCTCTGATACTGTAGTCATCATAACATACCCAAAGACAAAATATAATATTTGTAAGACTAACTGGGAACTTTAAATGGATAAACAAAACTTCTTTCTTTTCTTTTTATGTGCCATGTCTTTTTAGGATGTAGGCGATTGTAGCTCTCCACCTCCCTCTATCCCTTGCAGCTCTCAACAAGTTCCTTTCCTCTGCTATCTCCCCTAGACCACATTGTCATCCACCTGCTCAAGCCCACCAGGAATGTCATGCACTGCTTTCCTTTGTCTCTCTTTCCCATTATTCAACCTGTGAGTATCAGGTTCTGAAGGCTTGCCTTCTTCATTGTGTATCCCAGAAACTTCAGCTGCCTTTTCCTGATGTTAAGCATGTCTGCAACCTCTCTAAGACCTCATCATTGCTCACATGCTCGGTCCACAAAATCTTCAGCATCCTTTTGTAGAACCACATCTCTATCACCTTGAGTCTCTTCTTTATCCTTGAGGAAATTATCCAGCATTTGCTGAACTGCTATCTTTAAAAACATAAACAGTTTCTTTTGTCATCTTTTTAAGCAGCCTCCTGATACATTTGAAAATGGGCATACTTTCCTTCACCCACATTGTCAAGTAGATAGCTACTACATTTGGATACATAAATATCTACTCCCTTCTTAATGTTTCGTTTCTTTCTTTCCTATGCCCCAGGACTTTAACAATTGAACTCTTGAAAATTTAACCTATACCTTATCCTACTGTATTATCATTATATTGTGTATATGAAGATTAATTTTGTATTTATCAACACTCTGTGCATTTTCTTTTAATCATTACTTAAGTCCAATATACACCCAAATCAATTATTCTGATATATGTTGGGAATAGACATTGTCATAAGATAACTCATCTGTAACTGATAACCTCCTAACCACCATACGGTCATCATACATTGCTTTCACTGCTCACATGCATCTAGTACTACTCAACAACAGTGGTGTTGCAGTATGTATATGTTCAGATTGTGTCATCACCAAAATTGTTGCAAGCACTACTAGTTTGACTAAAAGCTGTGCTAACAATATATTGCACAAGTCTGCTTAAGAAACCAAGTTCAAATGAATGTGAACTCCATCAGATAATAATCAGTCTAATGAGCAATATAACAAAACTTATACAACTTTTGATGAATAGAGTGCACAGCAGAATCAGACCAGAAATAGTGCAAGAACAGTGTGGTTTTGTTAAAGACACTGGAACAAGGAAAGCAATATTTATGCTCAAAATTTTATCAGAAAGAGTAATACAAATGCTGAACGATGTGCACCTGTGTTTTATAGATTATGCAAAAGCGTCTGATAATGTAAGTCACAAAGAATTGTTAGAACTGCTAAGTAACCTTGACATATTTGGGAAGGATATTAAAATAATCCAGAACCAATACTGGGCAGCAAACTGCCTGAATAAGGATAGAAAATGAATTCAGTAAATATACAAAAATAGAAAGGGTAGTAAGACAAGGATGTGTCTTCTAACCAGACTTATTTAACCTATACACAAGGGGATTTTGAGAAAATTACAAATCTTATTGAGGAATTGGAGAGCTGAGTTTGTATTCTAGTTGAATCTTTTACATTCACTTACATGCTAATACATTTGGGAAAGGTATGAATCCTCTTCTTCTCTCCTCAGCTATGGGTAAATAGCAGGATAGACCAGGTTCTATAGCCTTGGATGGCAACTGGTCTACCACAGAAAGAAATGGCAATCTACTGCAGGAAAAAATTTGCCTTGTCAGTCATGTATCGAAAGATACATGATTTCCTATGTGTGTATCATGCATGGCACATAACTGACTGATAAGAATTCATTATTGGTAGCCACAATCTTAACAACATAAGATATGCAGATGACACAGTGTTGATAGCAGATATGGAAATGAAACTACAAGAAATTCTACAGAAGATAATGAAGGGAAGCGAGAAGAAAGGATTAAACATCAACCTCATAAAAGGCAGAATGGATGGTTGTTAGCAAACAAACATCTCAATGTGCAAATTGGAGATACCAAAATCAAATAAGTACAAGAATTGAAATATTTGGGAAGTGTTTTAACAGAGGACAGAAAGTGCAACATTAAAATTCCAAGGTGCATTGGGATAGCCAAAAATGCCTTCCAAAAGTTAAGTGTAGTATATAAAACAGAAAAATTTCAATACAAACAAAGAAAAGGATATGGAACTGTTATGTGATATCTGTTCTCTTCCTATATGGTAATAAATGCTGGACAATTTTCTCATAGATGTAGAGGTGATTTGAATCAGCATAAATGTAGATCTACAGGAGGATGCTGAGAATACCATGGACTAAACGTGTGGCCAAAAACAAAGTTTTAGAGAAAATAGAAACAAAAAGGAAACTTATACTTATTATCAGGAAGAGATAGTTGAAATTCCTAGGGTACGTAATAAGGAAAGAGGGCTTGGAAAATTTGATACTCACAGGACATATTGATGGCAAGAGAGACAAAGGAAAACAATGCATAACTTTGTGAGCTTGAGTAAATTGATGGCAGAACAAGGTTTAGGAGAGATAACAAAATGACAAAATTTATTAAGAGCTACAAAAGAGAGGAAATTGTGGAGAGTCATAATTGTGCCCTAAATGGACATGGCACATAGAAGAAGAAATGACAGGTGTAAGGAAATGAATGAATTTTAAATTTTTTATTGAGGTACTTGACAAAATCTAAAAAAGGATCTTCAATGTAATCGATCTTGACTTGGCATTGTGATTTCAGTCACTTTCTCACAGTTGTGATGTGGCTTCCCACTGTCTTTTTTACAAATATTTTCATGGTAATTGCTTTTTTCCCCTGGTGCACAGATTGCATGAATTTAAGCATGCTACTAGATTGGTATCTCAGTCCCACCCTTGTATTGTTGAAATATCTAAATGTATCTACCACTACTACTCCAATAGTTTCTTTTCTCACACTTCCTGTCTGTGGAATTCCCTTCCATTTACTTGCTTCCCTAATAACTACAATCTTCAAAAATTTAAATGCAATGTCAATTGTCATCTTCTATCTTGAAACCCTTTCATCTTTTATTGTCTCCTCAATCCCCTGATGCCCAGTCTTTTCTCTAACTTTCATTCTTTTTAACTCCTAGAAACACTCCCATCTTACTTGGAGTGAAATGATTAAAAACAAAATTGGGGTTTTTATATAACTAAGTAAAAATAGAGAAAATATATAAGTATGAATGTAAATAAAACATTAAAACATAGGAATTGTGTGGGCAATACACCTGTATTTGTATGTGTGTGTGTGAGAGAGAGAGAGAGAGAGAGAGAGAGAGAGAGAGGGGGAGTGTGTGAGTGAGTGAGAGTGAAAAGGTTCAGTTACTAAAGGGAAAGAGATTCCTATACTTAGGGAGGTCCCAGTTGACATTTCCCCTTCAGCATGCTGAGAAGAATAAGGAGAAAGGGACAAGAAGTTTCCCATTTTTATCAGTACTTAAAAGTGCCCTCTAATGACTTCATGTTGAAACAAGTGAAGCTGTGTGGGAATAACTCACAATAGCAATATAGACTTTGATTTCAATACAAACACCAGTACAGTGACATCAAAGTATTTCTGTATAAGTAAATACAGTTTGTAATTTATTTGAATGATGCCATGTCTTACCATATAAATCTTTAATAGTATTCATTTGACAGTTAGGCATTTGCTATTTTTGCATTATTACATGTGGTTATTTAGCACTTAATTTGGATTATTCATACCAGCTATTCAGAGTAGCATAAATGGTTCCGCTCTTTGGAAAAAAAAATTATAGCAAAAGAATGTTTAAAATTTGTTTCATTACTATGAAAGGACAGTACTAGAGACTTTAATTATTATTGTCAAGTCTTTTAATTTAATCTAATTCACCTTTTAATCCATCATACCTGAAACATAAAGAAAACAAAAATTAAACACTTATTTCATTAGGCCCAATCTAAAACAAGTTACTGTGTGAACTTTTACAGAGAAGTGATTTAGAATTTTCATTACACAATCTATTGTTACAAAATTGTCTCGTTAATTTAGTGATTTAAAACACTTTGTAGTTAAAATGGAATTAACTTATTGGTTATATCTATTAAGTGCTTATTAAATTGACTGAAAATTTGAAATTAAATTATTATAGAAGATCTGAAGCAACTGTTTTTGGTAAATGCTATGCACAGAAAGTGTTTTCATGAATTTCCAATAAAATGACAGAAAGAAGGTAGGATAAAAATTTTGGATTGTTTCACTAAATGCACTATTGATTAATGAAATATTCTAAACACAGAATTGCAACACTTGGTTCACAAAGCCCATTTCCATCACACAATTTAGACACACAACAAATTATAATCATTTAGCCTAATAATAAAAATATCTTGCTGAAACAGTCTCAAGTCCGTTGCTACAAATTCCGATCAATAAATCTAACTTAGTTCTAATTGATAACAATTTCACAATTGTTAACCTCTGACACGTTTTTCTTTCTCTCCTTCCTCAGGAATTTACTTGATCTTGGCCTCTATCTCATGACTTTTCAAAAAAGATTTTATTTCATTCTTTTAAGGGGTGGATAAATCTATCTTCATTTTCAAAGATTTCAATCAAATTACTTGCATTTTTACTAATTTTGTTTTAAAAAAGAGATTTATCTGTAGTTTTATGGTGATAAACTTTTAATTTATAATTCTGAATGAAAAGTAAGATCCGCATGTAAAATGTTTTACTTGAAATCTTTTAATATATAATGCCATGACTTTGATATATGTGAAGAAATGTCTATTTTTAAAACATTTTTTGATCATTTTACCCAAGCAATGTGATAATAACATTAATATGCAAGGGGTTACTGGGAGTGAAGGAGAAAAAGAAAATATTAAAAAGGAACTGTAAACCCAATCCTAAACAGGAAGCAGGAGATAAACCCTGTTCAAAAGATTGGGGAGGAGTGTGAACAAAGGTGATAGGTGAACCTATCACTCCCATTGAAAAAGAAAAAAAAAATAAGTAAGAGAAAAGCAGCAACTGTAGTATTTTAAGGAAATCTATAAGAAAGTGGAAAAAGTTCTTGTGTGAAACATTTCATCCGTTAGGACTTTGTTGGACTAAAATGATGTTTATGTTGATGATTTTCATGATGGAGAGGAGACATTGAGAATTTTAAATTTAAATTTAATTTCTTTTTAAATACATGTTTTAGGTAGAGTCTAACCAATTTCATTTAGTTTTTTATTTATATTTTTAACACTTTTGCAACTAAATATCCCACATTGTAATAATAGAAAATCTACCAAGAAAGGTGAATTGTTGTAAGAACATTGATGTAAATTTACTGTGGATTATCTAGGCATTTAAAATACATTCTATATATTTTCACTTTTGTAAATTGCTTTCTCTTTTAATTAGAATAGCATTTTTTAAGTCAAAATTATGGTCAGACTCATTACAGTAAGCAATTAATGCATTGAGTGAGTTGTTTTGTAAAAGATCCCTTTTGTGTTCATATAATCTTTTATTTAAATCCTTGAAGTTTCTCTGATGTATTTCCTGTGGCAATTATTACAGTTGAGAAAGTAAATTCCTCCTTCAGGTTTTAGTTATTTTTTTTAAAGTCTTTTATTATTTTCAAAGTAGTTGTGACAAATTTTATGTCAAGCTTAGATAAATCTTTTCAGTTGTAATTGTGATAGAGTTGATTGGTAAAACAATAGATTTTAATTGATTGAGTTTGTCAAGAAGGTTCACTTTTCTATTTTGAAATATTTTAAAAGCCTTTTGTTTTACAATGAATATGAAATAATTAGGGAGGAGCTTAAAAGTATTTTTGATGTATTTTTTCTCTTCGGGTAAATATCCAGTTGGTTATCTTAAACAACAGATATCAGATAAAATTATAAAATTTATCTACATTTTGGGGCTTGCCTTATATGTGTAAATAAATGGTATGTGATCTAATAATAAGTTCAATAAATTTATCAAATAACTGGCCTTGATGAGTGTTTCAAGATCATTGAAGTTAAGCAACATCTAACTTGGTCAGTACCTAGATGGCTGACTACTTGGGAATACCAGGTGGTCTAATGGGTAATGGCTCAGATTTGTAATTGGAGAGTGAAGTTCCAATTCCAGTTGGGTTCATTATATTCATTTCTACACAACACAAATACCCTTGGGAAAGGCATGAATCCACCTATTCTCCCCACCCCCATCTGTAGTTAATAAGTATGACTTTGTATCACAAAATCATTATTAACTCAAAAAAAGTTAATTCTTACAATCTAAAAATATCTCTTGGCTTTAAATAACCTGCAAAGGGTTGATAAACTACAAAATGAATCAATCAATCTCAACAATGTTTCAATGGGAAACTTTTCTTTATTTATTGAATATTATAGCTCTAATTATCTATTGAGTGCTTTTTGGCAGAAGTTCTGCTATCCTGATAAAACACATAAAATTCACATTTGGAGAAAAGATGGCACAGCCTTTATATCAAAGAACACAATCCCAATGGTGAAATTTGGTGGTGGCAATATCATGGTTTGGGGATGTTTTACTGCTAATGGTATGGATAATTTAAAGATAATAGATGGTAGAATGAATTCAAAAATATACCAAGATGTTTCGGACTCTAATTTGTTTGGGTCAGTACTAAAGCTTGGACTCCCAAATGAATAAGTTTTGCAACAAGGTAATATTAGGTTGATGCAAAAATAATGACGTAATAATGTCGTTTTTTCACGTTAAAAAATACGTCAAAAACCGACATTATTACGTCATTATTTTTGCACCAACCTAATAATTATTATTATAATAATGTTTGAATAATAATAAATATAGTTATAAGATGTTATGTTTATGGGTAAAAGTGCTCAAGATCATGGATAGAACATGTGTAAGTATAAAAGTGGACACTGAGGTCAACACTGAGTAGTGACAGTCTGTTTCATGTTTGAATGCAATCTTGCAATATATGCATTTCAACACAATCTTCAAGCCATCTTGAAAACTCTCTTTAAGACTGAAACAGACTGTCATCACTCGGTGTTGACTACAGTGTCCACTTACAAATTTGTGTGTATATATATATATATATATATATATATATATATATGGTGGACTCTCCTGTCGTATTCAAAATATGATGGTCAAGCAGATCAGTTCCTAGGAACTGACAGCCCAGACACCAGCACATATGATTTGATTATAGTGGGGAAGGCTTTGTGCAGAACGAACCACATTTTTTGAAGGGTCGAATACAGAGACCTGGTGCACTACGTGCCACAAGGTCCCCCAAACGATCCTCTGCAGGTTTAAATTCAGAGTTGTCTTTCTCCTAGATCAGTTGCCATTCAAGGCTGTATAACCCAGTCTGTCCTGCTATTTACCCATAGCTGGAATCAGAAGAGGAGGATTAATACCTTTCTCAAGAGTATTTGCACATAAGTGAATGTAATGGATTCGACTGGAATTCAAACTTGGTTCTTTGATTCCTCAATAAGAGCTTCTATCCACTACTCCACTGTGCCTCATATAATATATATATATATATATATATATATATATATATATATATATATATATACACATACACACGCACATGTGAAAGCAAGACAAGACATTTACGTAGACATACTTCTGTATACATTTTTATAAACATTTACACCCAAACAAGTTTGCATACAAATATAAACACTGATATACTCACACATATGTAACTATGTATGTATGCATTTGAATATTTAGGAACACCTGCATTGAAGTGGATTCAAAAATCAAGCCATATGTCATAAACTATACAAGTACTCTGAACCTTACTGATTCAACAGCAAGATGACATGTAAATGTTAAAATGCTAAGTCTGTTTTCTTTTTGTCATTGTTATTTTATTTAAAGCAGGCTACTCAGAAGTTCTTTGGTGAAATTTCTCTTGGGCTAAACAAGAAAGGGATCCTGAAATTGAGAGGGCCATATTGAAAGAATAGTTTATACAATTTTTTGCAGAAACAATCGACTCTGAAAAAAAGTAAAAAACTGATCCTAAATGAAACAACCTAACACAAATCAGATTTTACTCATTGTAATGACAAAAATAGACAGATGTTGGCTTTAAGAAAGCTTTATTCAACTGAGAATACAAAGTTCATGTATAGTGTCCTTTTATAGTTCTCTCAAAGAGGAGAGTAACAAAACAAGGGGATACCACTCTTGATTATTTCATTTTTTTTTAGTTGGATGTTTATACTGGACTTTGCTTTTAAGATCTTTATCCAATTATTTAATTAATGAAATACTTGAGTTCCTTTGATGTTATAATTCATGTTATGTTCATGATAACCAGAAATGCAGATGAAGAGATACAATGCCACTATTGCAGTCTCTTTTTACAATTGTCATTCCAGGAAAAGTATTCTCTTTTCATCTGAGTTCTGTGAACCAAACTTTTTTGTTTATCTCCTTTGCTGTGTTTGTGATTGTTGCAAGCAATAAGCAATCTGAGTATTAATTTGAAGAGAATAATCTAAATATTTGTCATCAAATTGGCAAACAATTGATCAAGTGATTCTGTAATGCTGGAATATGCACACACACATGCACATATACCATATATATATATATATATATATATATATATATATATATATATATATATATACATACATATTTAAATGAATAGAAATCTTCATCACAAAATAAAGATTCCAATTTCGTTACAATTTTAAAGCACTGTTTATTTAAAATGTGACTACAACTCTTAAAATGTCAGATTTGATAAAGTTCTCCATACTCATCATATTTAGAAATTTCATGTGTGATCAAAGATATATATATATATATATGTTTATTAGTAATTGTTAATTTAGAATAATGAGCACAAAAGTTATTTTTGTCAAGAATAATACGGTAACATAGCAATTAATTATGTTTCAGTAATAACTAATAGTTCTTGATTATAGACAATTTATTTTTTCCTTAATTTCAATCCATAAATCTGATTTAGTACTCAAATTTGCAAAAAATAATTTTAGATACAAAAACTACAAAATTCAATATTTAATTATTAATTTTGTTTCCTTTAGCATTGAAAATATTTAATTTGTTTGATCAAGCAGAGAAAAAAAACAAACTGATAAAAACTAAGTGATGGCAAGATCTGGAGTAGCGTCAAATTCAGTGAGACTTAATCTAAAATTGTGTCTATATTTTCCATATTCAAATGCAGATGGTTCTAAAAGGAAACCATTTGTATTTTTTCCCTGTTCTCTCATGAACAGAATTTATGTCTGATTACTTTCTAGAATGAGGAATTATCATTATTTACATTCACTAATCCAGTGAATAAAACTGTTGTTTAATGAATTTGGTGGTAGATCAATTGTGTGTTCAATCCCTGGATCAGATGGTTCAAACTTGATAGAATAATTGTGTGTTCAATCCCTGGATCAGATAGTTCAAACTTGATAGAATAACTGTGTGTTCAATCCCTGGATCAGATAGTTCAGACTTAGACCCAGTGGAAAGAGGGTGAACAATAACTGAACAACACTTAAAAAACAAAAAAAAGATGATATATCCCAAGACATAGACAACAGAACAAGAACAATCTACTCCTGTAGATTAAATAAAGGTTTCAGTTTGAAATTCCATGAAGGTTATCAGTTTGACAGACACCTGAAGAAAGCCAGAGGGCACAACTGAAACACTGTAATAACAGCAAAGATGAATGCAAATACAAGAATTTGCTATTTTATTAAAAATACAATCATGAGGATGATTGAAAATTTTGATGTATTTTTTAAAAAAATAAAATTTTACTTGTGATATAATGTAATGTAAGCTAAGGTCTTGCCCGCACCCTGAAATTTTTGATACAGGGCTCCACTCTCTACTACATGTTGATTTAACAAATTCCCAACCTGGTAGCCACAAACCCTTGAAGGAAAATTGGTGGGGGAAGAGCAACACTTTTTTAAATTATCAAAAATCAGAGAATTATCCAATTTAAATAAAATTTTCAGTACATATTCATTAATTATTTACTTTTATAATTGTTATAGACAAGTGTATGGTTGCAAGAAAGAAATACGACAACAGCAGAAATAGGTTTACGTGGTTTATTTCAACAGGAACGTGAGGGTTTGGGACAGCTAACTAGTGGTATAGTTAATAAGTCGGCTTCGGATCTAGATTGATCTCTCATAGTAGTTCACACATGTTGACGGTGGTTGATGCTCCCCTGCTGACAGCTGCTGACCACTTGGCCTGACCGTGATAGGTCTGTTCCCTGGCCACCTGTGACTGCCTGTTGAACTTCCGTGTGACCCCTTTTATAGTGTTTTTTTATGGCTTAACAGGCTCAAAAAACAAAGCGAGTATAATTAGGAGGGAAGCATTTTTATTGGACGAAAAATAGAACACTTTAAATATTCTATTTTTCGACTGGAACATGTGTGTCGGGAACATTTGTAAATGAAGATAATGGTTTTTGTGGCGGGGCTTTCGCTATTGAGTATTTGCCTGTAAATCAGCCAAAATATGTCTTATTTTATTTTATAACATAATGAATAGATTTTTTTCATTTGGAAAAAAATCTGAGAAAATATTATTCTTTTTGTAATAACCAACAATATTTTCATGACTGAATTTTACTCGAAAAAATGTTTTATTACAAAATTTTTACATTTCCATAAAGATTAATTGCAAACACATCTCCGCTGGAAAAAATTTTTTTACAAAGATTCCAACTCAACACATGAAAAAATATACGTGAAAAACTGAATTTGTGTTTAATGGAAAAATTAGGGTCAATTAGGTGTTTTTAGGGTTAGTAGTAGGCTAGAACATTTTTTAGGGTTAGTAGTAGGCTAGAACTTTTCTGTAAATGTTTGATAAATGATTGGTACATGGTTTAGCATCTCTTACTAGTGTCTCTTTCACATTGTCCTATCATGCACCAAAAAAAGAAAAAAAAACAATTTTCCTGTAATACAGTTCATAACTAAATAAATGCTTAAATGGTTTAAAAGAACTGTTCAGAAAGAAAATTACAATTTAAAAAAAATAAGAGCTTCTGAAATTAGCACATGTGATCTCCACATGATTAAGCAGTTCAGGGTAGTAAGCACTGGTCTTGTCAATTATTATAGCTGATGATTGGCAATATAACTCAGGTAGAAAAATAGTAAAAAGTACAAAAAGCAAAAAAAAAAAGCTCTGAAATCAACCTTTTGAGGGCTCCAACCTCATTTGAATTTCATGTGTAGTAGTCACCACACAGGCCATGCAGATACATGAAAATACATTACATATACAGATACATTATTAGTTGGTGACTGACAATGTAACATCAGTTTAAAAATAATTAAAAATATGGTGAATGGCCATAAAACGGTGCTAAAAAAATGTCATAGGCCATAATGTAGTCTCAAATAATGTGCACCCAGTTGGGGGTTTTGCGGGTAAGATGCACTGGTCCTGATGATATCATGGCTTGTATAAAGAGTCATGTTATGAATTTAAAAATAGAAGTTTTAAGTAGGTCCAAATTAAAAGATTTAATAATTTTAGATTTAGCAACATCAAAAAAACAATGTATGAGAAACTTTATAATCAATCTCAAACTGAGCCCAAAAGAAAAAAGATATGCAAAAGCTTATCTCTGCTAAAATCTCACTTTTTTTCTTAGAAAAGTTTTCCTCCTCACAACAGCAATTTTTCATGATAACAAATATTTTTCCATAAATCAAACTTAACTGTTTCTGTTATAAAGAATTACCTTGTGATATTTGTCAAATGATTTATTTTTGTGTTGGATTTTTCTTTCTTTTAAGTCTTTATTCTATTCATTAGAAAAATTATTAGTGCACCATGTGGTCAGATACAAAGTAAAGTGTATAAATACCTTTTTGAAATCATTACCTTAAGTAAAAAAATAGTTTCCTTAAAACTCACTTTTGAGTGTTGGATTCCTAATTTGGCAGTAGTTTTAATTTTGGTCAAAAAACACATGTTGCTCTTTTAAGGAAAGAAAGGTGAAAGAAACAACAAAAAAAAAAATGAATTTATAATTAACACAAGAGTATTTCTAATTATCTGCAGCCTCAATGTCATTAGTTATTGATTAAGTTGTCTCATTTGGATAACACACAATTGGACCTGTTAAAAATGTCTGTAGGGTGTAAAATTCAAGACAAAAATAAATTTAAAAAGAGCATATGATACACAGCTGCTCATTTTTAAACATGGTTTAATATTGACTGAATTCTCATTGATTATGAATGTATAGGCCAAGGTTGGCAAAAATATGTGAAAAAAAGTTGGCCAAGGTCTACAGAGTGAAATCAGTGTAACATTAGTAGTGTTAACATTACTATAAGACACAGGAAAGCAGTGTAGCTTAGGAAGTTTTATTCAACATAGGATAATCTATTAGAAAGATGGATACTATTTATAATAGTTTGGCCTAGGAGAGTTCTCCCATCAAGGGAGATAATCTCCTACAAGTGAGGTAACTCTGTATTTACCTACCACAATTACCTCTTTTCTTTTTATTACTCATTTTACAATCATTATCATTGATAAAAGCAATCATGAGAGATATAATAATACTAATGGTTATAATTAAATGGCTCACTCATAATGAAGCAAATTGAAATTGTCTTTGAATTCCTCTGAGAAAAATCAAAGAAATTCAAATGAAGATTTAAACCAAATTCATATTCCTAGATAAAAGTAATGTATTACTGTATGTGTATATATATATCTCACCTTCAAGGGAATTCTCTTATTTCCTGATAGGTGGCATTGTATAAAGTAGTATAAAAAGTAAAGGATACAAACACTTTCTATTTTTATCCCACTTCCACCACAAAATATTGTAGTAACAAGATGTGCCCCATTTTCTCTCTTTTGGTACTTTTTGTCCAAATCAAATCATATGTTACATCATAAAGAACACGCTAAATTATTACTTTTCAAAAAAAACCTCATGCTACCATAATATCTTTACAACAAGACTATATAATTATGTACCTCTCTTTAACACAAGTAAATATCTCACTTTAACAACTGAGGCAATGTTACCACAAACTGATGGTCCTCATAATGAACTGGTAACACGATGCCATTACAAGTTTTTCAAAAACACTTTCTCACTCAAAGTAGAATGTTTGTAGTTGAAGAATTGATTTTTCTCCTGTAACACTTAGTTCCATATATATATATATATATATATATATATATATATAAATCCATGTATGTGTTGAAATGATTTATTTTAATGTTTTTAAAATTTTCATATATAAAAAAAGTTACATATATACTGATATGCCAAAATATCTTGCTTACTTTTTTTGATGATGTTGAACAATAACATAACTGGATGTGTGTTTCAAAAAACTGTCTAAAGATTGCATTCAAGAACAGTCGAACAAGTGGTATGGTTAGCTAGGAAAAGTCATTTAGGCTACCATAATAGCCAACCAAAAACACAGCACCGACTCCTGAGGTATTGTAGATCATAGTAGTTGATTGACAATATCTCCCCACTATTTTTTCCTTAGGATTTGAGTGAAAAGAAAGTATTTGCTTAATGAATTTCTTTAATAAATTCAATACAATAAATATTAAAATACAATTTTTTGGGGGGGGGGGGTCATCTTGTACAGTCAATATAGCCTGAAACCTACATTTTAACTTGAAAATTTGGCAGTTGTCTTTATATACCTCATATATGATAATTAATAAAATATAAATATTAAGAAAGAGGAAAGTTTTCACTAGAAATAAAGAGAAACATACTGAACTGTTATGTAATATTGGTCCTCCTATATGGCAGTGAATGCAGGACAATCTCACAAATGTAAAAGAGAGTTGAGGCAAAAGAAATGTGGCTTTACAGAATACCATGGATGAGAACATGTGAGTAACAAAGAAGTTTTAGGGAAAATGGAAGCATAAAGAACAATTATACTTAGAATCAGAAAGAGATAATTGAAATTTCAAGGTATATGTACCTTGATATATAGAAAGAGGGTTTAGAGAATTTGACACTCCCAGGACATATCAAAGGTTAGACAGCAGAAAACAGTGAATAACATACCTAATGAGCTTGTGCAAATTATTGGCAGAACAGAGATTAGGAGTGACAGTGAAAAGACAAACCTTATTAAGAGCTAGAAAGAACAGGATGTTATGGAGAGCCATGATCACCCAAGTCATGAAGAGACACAGCCCATAGAAGAAGAAGAAGAATACTGATGAGAATGTTAAACCAAATGTAAATTTACATTCTTTTCCTGAATAGTTATTGATTTCTGGTTACCAGTAAAATACTAAATATTGCTCTTAAACGGGAGGGGGGGGGGGAAGAAAACAACTTCTTGCCAGGCAAATGAAACACCTTTTATTTTGCTTTTTGCCAATTGTGTTTAAGCAAAAATAATGCTATTTACCAAAGATAAGGAGGTCGAAGCAAACTGAGGTTGTGTCCTGATAACAAGTCAAGGAATAGTGAACTGAGATATGTGTTATTTGCCCTACATAGAAAAATATGTTCTAAAAATGGCAAAGCACAAGTCTCTTTGTTGAAGGGGATATAATGTTTTTTATTATACCAAATAAAGACTATAGAATATTCTTCTGTTGAACAATAAGCTGTCATAGAAAAAGTGCTTCTAACTTAGAGAAGAACATGAGCATCATATAAATATATAAATTTAACAAAAAATATGTGTGTAAAATAAATCATTTAGAATTCAATGAAATCTCTGGTTTATATCTATTACATTTCTCATAACTAAAATGATTTCTCATGCTTTATTTTCTTCTTACTCAAGTAAATCAATGTATTTTAATTCCAATTTAAGTTTTTCATTTAAAACTTCTTATCACCTGTTTATTTTAAATTGCCTTTTGTTAAATTTGGAAATTTTATTGATTTTCAGCTTATTTTTGATTTGATTCATCAAATTACACTCTGGTAAGAAGAAGAAGAAAGCATTTTAAATTTATATCTGCAAACCATGTGTCACCTAGATTGTTAATTTTATTAATATTTGGATTTATAGTATGATGGCAAAATGTGTATTCAGTCAGATTTCAGTGATGAACCAATAAAGCTGCTGTTGGATTTTATATAATAATAGCTTATGTACTGATTTTGGTAAAAAATTAGAATAAATTTTTACAAAGTAGAATTTATTTTGAATAAGGCCACAAGAGGAGAGGTGAATGTTGGGTCACTTCTTCCTAGCCTCGCATAAAATATGTTAATGTTGTAGTTATTGCCCTTGCTTTTGGTTGTTGTTTAGTGCCATATGAAGAAGACAAATGTATTTTTTGATCATTCAGTTACTATTTCAAATATCAATAAATGTACCCCTTAGCCTGAGATAAAAATGGAAAGTCAGGACACCCTTTTTACAGATAGTCAGACATGGACGGGGTTGACCATATACTTGTGCCACCAAAGATGGTCGCACTTCAATCAGGCAATTTCCTATACAGTTACATGTCCATAAATTAAATCCTGTCACAGTGGACAGGTTTCAAGATGTGTCATATGTGACTCAAAATTTAATCGAGCACATGAATACCCTCATGCATATGAGTGTAATTAAACGACACTCTAGCCGGTCATCCAAGACATCCAATACTGTGGCTGGTCGCTGAAGTGACTGCTTCAATCCAGAGCTAACCCTATCCCACATTGTGATTTTTTACATCATAAGGCAGCCAATAATGAATCGTCACAGGTATCTTCAAGTTGGGCTGGTCCAAGCAGGGCGAAGATGTACAGGAAAAAAATAACACTTAAATAAATTGAACAAAAGTAAATACTGATTTTATATCAGTCCTTTGTATAATAATTGGTTTATATCAGAGTTTGCATGCAATTAATTATCAGTCCAACCTGCATTTAACTCAAGTCATATTATCCTTGTTGACCTGGTAAAATCTGCTTTGCAGCTGTTGGTAACGTTTGGCACAAGGCTGAAGTCAAAGGCTTTCATTGTCAGATAATCACATGTGCCTTTCTCCTGTTTCTGGTCTCATCTCCATCTCTTCTGCATCTCTTCTGGTGAATTTGATTTGTGCATTCGTATTTATTCCCATAATTTTGAAGAATTTCCTTCTCCCAATCTTTCACTAAACCTCCTCAGTGAGCGAGGGTGGTTTATCCTCTCCACTCCTATCTCAAATCACTTTCGACCTGGAGAATCAACTCTAAATTTGTTGTTTACTGTTGTAACCTAGGGAAGGTTACTGAATAGAATAACCAAACGAAGGTTGGTAATGAATGATAATACTTACGACAAGAACAACATATATAAGATTTGTCAGTGGTGCATAGAAAATTTAGTCAACTGCTAGAAGTGAGTCAAGTGAATTCCACAATGAATCCCCAACAGCAAACCAACATACGGTATTTACTACTGTATTTATGCGAATGGGAAAATACCCATTATCACCCGTTGATGTGTTACAACATTTACGAAAATGAAGTTTTCGCTTTGCAGCCTGTATTTGCAGATGTGTCTCAATCAACATTGCCCCTTATTTCTGGGTCACTCTTCCATTGTTCAAACTGTTTGACATACACTTTGTCATTTATGTTTGAATTAAATTCTCAATTCTTCCCATGGGTTTTCAGTATTAAGCCTTCTCGTTTCAATATCTCTCAGCACATAACACTTTCTTATGTTTTAGCAAAACTTCCTTCCGTTTTACTGTGGCAATGACAAATAGTATCACATGAGAACAGTGATCAATGTCTGCAAAAGAATACATAAGAAAATGTTCTATTGTCCTTGTTTGTGGGTTGTACTAATAGTACAAGGTTGCAATCCCTGGTGAGTGATGCAAATGGTTGTGCTATTTTGAACACAGGGTGTTCGACCACTGTCTGTGGTAAAGGTTGGCTTCAAGAATATTTGAATTCATTAAGTGATTATGAGTGACCTTTAATTGTGGAACTATTCTCTACTCCCATCTGTTAATCCTCAGTGAATCAATTGCATTTGCAATAAGGTAATCCTGTTAGTCTGAATATTGACAATTGACCAAGTGAAACATTTTCAATATGGCTGCCAGTATTTTATCGAAGCCACCATCTAGTGGCACTAAACAACAACCAAAAGGTAAGGGCAATAACTACGACATTAACAGAGATAATAAAACATTTTAGATTTAAAAAACAGTATTTAAATTCATTGGTTGCTTTTTTTTTTTAATTTTTGTAGTGGAGAGATGTAGCATTGTATTAGAAAGAGGTTAATACTTGATGTGGGTGAGAACTTTAAATGAATTCAATATTTTTAAAACAAAAGCATTCCACATGTGGAGTTTTTTTTATACAAATCTTTATATAAAGAACAAGATAGAAAATGAAAGAAGAGAAAGAGAAAATTATATTTTCATGTATACAGATAACCAAAATTTTTGTTGCAGATCAACTACACTCTGCTACCATCTGTTAATCTTCAACAAATCAACTGCATCTACAATAAGATAATCCTCCTCTTAGTCTGAATATTGACAATTGAACAATTGCTTCATTGAGGATTAAAAAATATATTTATTCAGAAAGTTTCCATCAATCACAGTTATATAATTGAATTTGTTGGATTATTGCCTCTAATGATAATCACAGGTGGGGCAATATTTGAAAGCCTCTTCCTCTTTTCTCTTTGAATTTTGGAGCAGCAACATACATTTCCTTTTGCTCTGCTAGACACAAAGCATCTAAGTACTTCAGAGACACAGACTGAAGTATTAAACTGTTCATAACTTCAACTTTGTCCCTTCCTTTATCTTTCTGTAACATGTTAATACATTAATGAATTGTTTTTTTTTAATTCAAAGTTTTGGATCCTTTTTTATACATGAGTTTACAAAATATTGTTTGTAAGACAACCACACCAGGAGGCATAATACTTTCCATTATCATAACAAACCATAATAACAGAATTGTCATCATTCATAGTTAATAGGGTAACCAAGATAGTAAGCAGCAAGAAAATAGAAAATATTGAATTCTTTATAAAAGATAACTGTTATATCAATAGATAAAGAGATGGATAGGTAGATATACTAATGCCTTCCTGTCAACTACACTGTTTAAAAATTTAAATGCATTGTTGTAATTTTCTGTCCTTTTGAATCCTGTTTTTTTTATTTTCCTTTCTACACAATAATATTATTTTCATTTCATTGTAATCTCGGTAAGCCTTTGTGTCTTAGTGGTTTTATTGCTTTGATTGGTGTGAAATAATTAAAAAAAACAAAATTTATTTATATAAAAAAAGAGCATATATTTGGGTTCAGTTAATAAAGATATCATATGAATGTTAGTCAGTGAGCCCTTTTAACTGTTCCTGTTCATTTTTCAAGATCCATGGTTTTTCAGATATGTCTGCTTTCTCATATTTAAATCTTTATTTAAAATTCAGTGTATTCAATTTACTTTATAGTAATGTTGTAGGCATATGATTGGACAGCAGAATTCTTGATTGGTTGAATGCTCTAACACTAAAAAAAGATCTTTTATGTTTTTATTGGTTAGGACTGGTAATATTTCTAATTTTTATTTTTTATACAGTTATATATATATATATATATATAGAGTCCTACTAAAGAAAAATTGGGTTTCTGACAAGAATCAAAAATGTATCCTTTTTCCATTGGGAAAACTGGTATTTTAGCCAAAGCATGCCACTACCAGTTTGGCCATGGAGACCAGGCTGACAGAGCAAAGTGATTTACCTATTTAAAGAAAGCACATTTCTCATTGTGATTTTAATGAATGTATATGTGCTAGCTTAAGTTTTGATTAAAAAAAAATGAAGAATTCAGCTCTTTAAAATAGTTAAATTGTCAAGTTTTTTTCATGGCCTTTTTTGTCAGACATTTATGTCTTCTCTTTCTCTTGCTATCTACCTACACACACACACAATATATATATATATATATCTATATGCACAGGCATCTTGTTACTATAAATGTTAAACAGTGGTTTCAGTGATAGGAAAAAGGGAATCAGGTTCAATTTCATCTTGTTTATAATTAGAATGTATTTGATTGCAATATATGATTTGATTTCAATATAAAAGATTAATATGTTTAGGTTTAATTGCAGAAGTATTATATTCTATTTGCTTTGTATTAAAATTTCTAATAGAACATCTTATTTTTTCATCAGCAATATAATTAGGGAAGTTATTGTTAATAAAAGTTTGTTTCATATTTTTTAGTTTACTGTAGAAAATCTGTTTGCAGATGAATTAATTTTTGTACAGTTTATTATTTTTTTGTTCAGAGAGAAAGAAATTAATTATCTATTACAAAAAGTTAAAAACAACTAATCTTATCATCAAAAAATTAACAATTCATCTGCAAAGTCAAAACTGAAAAGAACTAACTTTATTTTCAAGTTCAAATGCTTCTTAAAGAACTGTGTTCCTGATCAAACCAAACTCATAAATAAGTACATCGGTCACATTACTACATGCCTATCCAGATGACTTACACTATACCTATCTGACCACACCTCCACTAGAACTCATTTAAGTACACAAAAAAAATTACCAGACTCCATCTAAAACATTCCAGTAGAAAATACAAGCATAATAACCTCATTCACACATAAAAATAGACTAAAAATAATAGATGCCCTAATAATAAAAAAGAAAAAACCAACACACAATAACATGAACTACGAACATAGCTACAATGTCCTGACTGTGTTTGGAAAATAGAACATTCCTATAACTCTAGAGACATATATAACACAACCCATACATTCAGTTAAAAGTAAAAATAAAATCATCCTTGATAATGGCTGAAAGCTCTTGGAAATGCAGAACATTTGGACAGTTTTTACACAATTTATGTCCAGAAAAGAAAACATTTGTATGAACACAATAAATAGCTTAATCGCAGTATTTTGTTATTCCTCTTTAATGAAACATGTATAAAAGAGGGATTGCTGCCTAAATACACAACACACACACACTCTTGTGAATAACACATATACTATATAATATTTTTCTCCTGAATCTTAGGATTTGGTAATGTGCAATAATCTATCTGAAAATAGGAGAGATCTGGGAGAATAGAAGATCAAAGTGCAAAAAATAACTCCAAGTTCCAGCCCCACACTGTCAGTGAGAACATTTCTGATGGACATTGCCATTCAAACCAATAAAGAGATCAAAAGCTGAATGAACCAGACATTACAATCAGAAACAAAAACTGAAAAGTAATGTATGTTCATCAGCATAGCCAGCCATTCCATTGGAAAGAAACATTTCAATAAAGGTAATAGAAGAAATAGTCAGTTATAAAACACAGATAAACACTTGCACATATTGTCCAGTCATGGACAATGAGACTGGTACATGAAAGGTCAGAAATTTAACTACTGTACTAAGTGAAAGTTTATACAAAAAAGAAAAAAAAAAAAGAGAAAAACTGTTCGGAGAAGAAAATGCTGATTTTAAACCAGAGTAATACTTTTTTACATATTGGATTTTTTAAATCTACAAGATTCAAGAATTGTAAGCAGTCACATCATAAGTTCCATAGCCCATTAGTCATAGGGATAACACATGTACTTCAGCCAGAGTAGCAGTGTGTCGAAGGTAAGATAATCTGATTGTGCCTATCTCTCTTCAGGATGGTTTTGAATTTAGTTTTCCTTCTCCTAGACTGGTTGCTGCCTCAAAGTTTGCCCTATACCTGAAGAAAAGTGAATTTGTGACTTTTCCAGGGGTATTGACACAAAATGAATTAAGCAGAATTGACCAGAATTTGAACTCTGCTCATTGATTTCACTTTGTGTGCCAATAAACAGATTCTTCCCACCTCCAATAATTATTAATAAAGTTTTTTCTTATAGACGTAAATAAATACTGAAAACATAAAAATTTGCAATGAAAGCATGATAGAAAAATTGTTTTTTCCAGTTTTTGGGAAGGTTGCTTACATCTTTGATTGCTAAATCCATATTCACTTTAAGTTGTGATTAAATGATTATATACGTTTAATAGAAATAAAAACCTTCAGATTGATTTTTGTTTCTTTTTGGAAAAAATATGTCTTTCACTGAATTCTGATTTTCATAAGAAATGAATGAAAAGAATTTGAGGATCATAAAATAAATATAGATTCATAACATGAGAAATTTATTATTCAAATTTTTTCTTACAGAAAAAGTTAGTCTGGAAGTCAAAATGGGGATAAAATACAAATGATTATTTTATGATTTTCTATCGTAGACATTTTAGTAAACATCTTGAGATGTATCTATAAAGTTTAGAGACTTTTTTGCTTCAGCAATTTCCTCTTTAAAGGCAAAATATTTCCCTTCTATTCTTACTTTGATAGATTTTTTTTTTTTTTGATCTCAACATTGAAAGTCTGGCGACCACGAATATTCTTTCCTCTTTTTTTTTTTTTTTTTTTTTTTTTTGTCCTTGATGCCTGCTGATAATTCTTCCTCGTAATTCACTGTCTGGGTGAAAAGTTGCTACTGCTTTGCAATACGACTATATACCCAGTGATAGTCAATACCCGTGATTTAATGAAAACAAAATTTTATTTAAAAAAAAACAGCTTTCCATGTTCATTATTTTTGTTTATTTTCAGGAAAGCCTACTACTCACTACTGACACATCCTTGACACTAAATTTAAAGTAAAACATGAAATCATAGAATAAATTATTTAAAATTAAAATTCAGTTCTTATTCTGCTTGCTAATAATCATCAAAACTCTAAAACTTTATAATCTCTCTAAAATGTTAAATATTTTACATCTCAGGATGTACACTATGTCCAGTTCATTTTTCTTCTTTTACTTATTTGGGGTGGCGGGGTTTACAACCATAGTGTTGTGAATAGAATATAGTCAAGTCGGCTGATGCTCTTATTACAGAAAGCAGCCAAGAAGTTTTTACAAGGCAGGTAAACATGTCTTCTTTCAAAACTGGAATACCATAACTGAGAAGAAAGAATATAGTGAAGGAATAGATTCATTTCTCTTCTTTTACTTATTCGAGGTGGCCGGACTTACAAGCATATCTGCTGTGAATAGAATATGGTCAAATCGACTGATTATTACAGCAAATAAAAGAATTATTACAGAATTATGGAAAACTTCAGGTGAGTCATGGTAAGGCTTGCAGTTTAGTGAAGTCTCTTAAAGTGGGTTCCCAACATATTGACATGCTCCAAGAAGTAGTAGAAGGCAGTTTTTTTCTGGCGATGCAAACAAACAGTAACACTCAAACAACAGTGGTTCTCCAATGAAAGAGGCAACTCACACTAAGAAGTCAGGTATACAAGTCTTCTTTCAAAACTGGAATACCACAACTGAGAAGAAAGAATATGATTAAGAAATAGATTCATTTCTCTTTTACTTATTTGGGAGTGGTGGATGGGAGTGGGGTTCTTACAAATATATCTTGTTGAAAAAGTGACTTTTTGATCACCAAATTTAAGCAATGTGGAATCTGATTAATATCTAGATAGGTCACTGCTGAGGAATATCAGGTATTGTAAATTTGGATGTGTGGGTGTTTGACTGAATAATAGCTTGAAATTGGAAATTGGTGAGCTGAGTTCCAGTTCTTGTTGGGTTCGTTATATTCACTTACGCACAAATATTCTTGGGAAAAGTATGAATCCACATATTCTCCCCCTGCAGCTATGGGTTAATTAGTAGGATATGTGTCAGTAAATTATTATTATCTCCAAAAAATTTGTACAATGTCAAAATATTCACTGGCTTTAAATAACTTGTAAAAGTTTGATAAGCTATAAAAAATAAATTGATTAATTTACATATTCCGAGTTTCCAAATTAGGAAAGACTCTTTTCGTTATTTTAATTTTGAATATAATGATGCTTTTTTTTTTCAAATGCTTTTTGAAAGTATGTGTATATAGAAAATAGTATTGGAAAGTTCTCAGACCATGTCTAAAAAAAGTATATCATTATTCTAGCAAATATATTTCATATATTATTGAAATCTGGTGACTGTTCTCTTTGAGATAGTCCCATTGGGAATATACATCATGATCCCAGCTGGTGGGGACACACTTCATAGCAGCATAATGCAAGGTCAAATTTTCCGTGGGGATCTTCCCGCAGACTCCATGACAGATTCCAGTCATGTGAGAGAGCTAAAAGATTGTCCAACAACAGTCTGCATGGATAAGTTGACAATTTTTTTCCACATTATTCGGCATTTTGATTGAACCAACATGATTGGCCTTGAAATACAGGCTACTCAAAAGCTTGTTTTTAACCTAGAATATGTTTGCCAAAAGTTTGACAAAGCATCTCAGTAGCAGATTTGTCAAACTTTATTTAATACAGGCATTTTGCTTGAATCTGTCAACCATTGTAAAAATTGCAGAACCATTCCACTACAATATTACAAAAACTCATGCCTAATAATTGAACAAGACATGAAACCTATGAGCAGACTGACTCAGTAGGCTGAGTACTAATGTGAATTAGCTGTATGCGTATTTATATTGGAGGTCCAGTTGGGGGAAGCTTTTTGATACAACATTGTATTCCCTTTGAACAAATAAAAATTTCATTAAAATAATTCTACACATAGATTTCTCTATTTGTCAATATGTAAAATTATGGCTTTTAATTAACTTGTTTTAATTAATCCTAAATCTCTTTTGAGCTTTGCAATTAATTATCGATTTGTGATGAGTCAAAGATTATAACTTTTTCTTATTGACTGGGAATGAATTCAGGTTTTATATAGCTTAGATAATAAATTTGTCTCACTGGGTGTATTTATTTGTTAATAATAAAAATCAAATTGACAAAATACCAGAATACTAGAAATGTGGCATGAGCAGCAACCAGATTGCCAAAATTATGGTATCAGCAGCAACCATGGTGGCAGAGATGTGTCTTGAACAGCAACCAGGATGATAGAGATGTGGTATAAGTAGCAAACAGAGTACCAACAGTGGCCAGATGGTAAAAGATATTGTTTCAGTAATACCCAGACTGCTAGAGATACAATATAAGTAGCAAACAGAGTACCGACAGTGGCCAGAAGGTAAGACTGCTAGAGATGTGATATAAGCAATAGCCAAATTGCTAGTAGTAAAGTGTGAGCACTAGCCTGACTACCAAGGATATGGTATAAGTGCCAAGCAGACAAGGTCATTGAGAGCAACATTGTTAGCATCCTTTGGGACATGGTCATGCAGACTAATAAAGAGATCAAAGTCAAATAAGCTAGACATTACAATGAGAAATGAAAAGAAACAAAAAAAGACAGCAAGAGACAAGAAATGTCTATTCGTCAACATGACCACTCTACTGAAAAAGAAACATTTCAATAAAAGTAATGGAGAAAGTATTCGACTACAAATTTGGACAAACCAAACAGAGCGTTGGTCTGAAAGCAGAGAGGTTTTATTTTATACATGTATGTTGCTGCATAAATAAGCCAGCAATTAATGATATAAATTTTTGTAAATATTTAAAAATGTATTTTTATCCTTGTCAATGCACTTAATTCAGGGGGTGAATATTAATCAGATAGTAAAAATTTCAGATGTTGTTGTAGCATCCCTATGGATGATAATGGATATGTCCCCATTCATATAAATACAGGGATAAATACTGTATATTGGTCTGCAGTTGGAGATTCATTGTAGAATTCACTTGATTCACTTCTAGCAGTTGACTACTTCTTCTAAACACTGCTGGTGAATCTTATATGTGTTCTTCATGTCCTAAGTATTATCATTCATTACCAGCCTTTGTGTGATTATTCTATTCAGTAACCTTCCCTAGGTTACAACAGATGTATTCAAGTATGTATTAGACTGTGGAATTATACTTTCAAAATATTTAGTTAATGTATTGTATTTCTAAAAATATATATTTATCTTACGTATATGTGTTGGTACAAATCAACATTTATAAAATTATATAACTTACACATTATGAAGAAAAACAGATGTCTCTATCAGATTAGTTTTTAGAAATATGTATATTTGTGTGTGATGTGTAATGAATATTGAATCAGATGAATATTAATCAAATAGATTGAAGATTATAACTAAATCAAATTCTGCTCATAACACCAGGTCAAACTGTGGAATTATATATAAGATTGTATTGAGAGGAATATTTTGGCAACTTTCTTGCTGCCATTGGCTCCTCAGGCTTGTAAACATGATGTAGCTGGTAAGTTGCCAATATATTACTTTCAATATGATTATAAATTGCACTGCTACATGTTGAGTAGTTTTATTCTTTTTTTAATTTTTATCTTTATAATCACTTATTTTTTTTTTTAGATTTTATGATGCATACACACACACACACAAATATATGAGTTGAAAGATATGGATGAAATCATTCAAGATAATTAAATCAGCAACAAGTAGGAACCGTTTATAAATTTAACATGTTTTGGCATTTAATTTAGCTTCAGCAGAAATTTTTGGAAGTGAAAATATTTTTTTATAATGTAGGGTTGTTTTGATTTTTAAATTCTAGATTGTTTTGTTTTCATTGGTCGTGTAAATGTCACATGTTTATTTTGTAGTGTTAGTGTGTATGTATGTATGTATGAATTTTGTTGATACACACACACATGCATATATATGTATATGTATATGTATGTGTGTGTGTGTATATATATATATATATATATATATATATATATATATATACATATATATATATATATATATATATATATACATATATATATATATATATATATATATATATACATATATATATATATATATATATATATATATATATACATATATATATATATATATATATATACATATATATAATGACATTGTTGGCAATCTACTGTATATATCCCAGCTTCAGATATGTTGTTGATTCAATGTTTTTTGCTGATTATCTTGGCGCTAGTGATTATAATTTTGGTGTTTGTGCTAAATGATTTTAATTTCAGTGGATAAAGAATTTATTAGTAGAATTATAAACTTGGTAGTTTTGGTGTTGATAGTACTTACTTTTTTATTTTAATTTGTATATTTTTCTTTTTTCATCTTAGTGAAGGAATTCAAAAATTTTTGATAAAATTTTATTTCTCCAGGTAAACCAGGTATGCTACATATTCTAAGAGTTCTCAGGTAAAAGTTATAATTTATCCTGTTTTTTTTGTTTTTTTTGATTTGTAATGGGAGGATTAAAAATTGAGGAGTTCATTTTTATTTTTTCTGATTTTCAGGAAATGTTAAAACCTAATTTGATATTATTTTGCATTAATAAAACATCAAGAAAGGTAGAGTGTTGTCTATTTCCTCCTTGTGTCTGAATGTAATAGTGTGTTCAAGCAATTTTTTTATAATGTTTGGTAAATTTTTGTGTTAGGCATATCTTAATACAGCATCTATGTATCTGAGATCAGTGAAATTTTTAGATGAGATATATTTAAATCAACTGGATTCTAAAATTATAAGAATAGACATGCAAATTCACTACTGATGGGGATCCAATCAATAAATTGAATTTTTGTCGATAAAAATTGTTGTTGAAAGACAGGAACCTGTCATAGTAACAACTTGGTACATTTGTATGATTTTGTTGATGAGCAAAGAAAGTTATACTTCAGATTTAGTGAGGTGGTTTCTCAGGATGTTTAGGTATTTTTGACATATATATTAGTGTATAGAGACACTAATATACCCAATTTTTGATACATACTTAAATTGAACTAACTTCCCTAGAATTAAACACACAAACACACACACATACAGATGCCATGAGGTAAACATGTCTCCCACACAACAAAATGAATATATGCATACATACAGACTAATACAATGGAATGAACATGTGACATGTACACAATCAAGGAAAATAAAATAAAAAAACAAAATTTAAAAATTGAAACAAATTTGCTTTGTTCCACTTCTGAAAATTTCTATTGAAGCTAAATAAATTTATATAGATTTTCCTACTTGTTCCTTATTTAATCAGATATATAACTTGTTTCTGTATGAGTTCTCTGTTCTTTTCTAGTATTGAATTTAGAACTGTTTTCTTGTGAAAGAGAATTACACAGTATAGGACTGAACATCTCTGTTCACATGTTATAGTGAATGAGTGATATGATCTTCAGATTATTAGATAGAGAATTCTGCTCAAAGAAATTTGAGTATATACCTTGTAAAAGAGAATTAATTTCAAACATACTCCATGGTATCGCTTTCAATAACCATCTTTCTGTTATTAGACTAATATACCACCTGCACCTTTTATTAGATGAGTATACCATCTGCAATTCCAAATTATTTAAAGCAATCCATTCTTATAGTTTTGATAGTACTGGAAAATGTTGCTAGTATTTTTTTTTTTTGTTACTTTAGTTAGACAGCTCTTGCCTAAACAGATATTTTCATGGTTAAAAATCCAAATTTTATATTTTTCTACTTCATTATTATTCATATATATATATATATATATATATATATAAAGTAAAACATGAAATCATAGAATATAAATTATTTAAAATTAAAATTCAGTTCTTATTCTGCTTGCTAATAAAATCATCAAAACTCTAAAACTTTATAATCTCTCTAAAATGTTAAATATTTTACATCTCAGGATGTACACTATGTCCAGTTCATTTTTCTTCTTTTACTTATTTGGGGTGGCGGGGTTTACAACCATATCTGTTGTGAATATAGAATATAGTCAAGTCGGCTGATGCTCTTATTACAGAAAGCAGCTAAGAAGTTTTTACAAGGCAGGTAAACATGTCTTCTTTCAAAACTGGAATACCATAACTGAGAAGAAAGAATATGGTGAAGGAATAGATTCATTTCTCTTCTTTTACTTATTCGAGGTGGTCGGACTTACAAGCATATCTGCTGTGAATAGAATATGGTCAAATCGGCTGATTATTACAGCAAATAAAAGAATTATTACAGAATTATGGAAAACTTCAGGTGAGTCATGGTAAGGCTTGCAGTTTAGTGAAGTCTCTTAAAGTGGGTTCCCAACATATTGACATGCTGCAAGAAGTAGTAGAAGGCAGTTTTTTTCTGGAGATCCAAACAAACAGATAAGACTCAAACAACAGTGGTTCTCCAATAAAAGAGGCAACTCACACTAAGAAGTCAGGTATACAAGTCTTCCTTCAAAAACAGTGGTATACCACATCTGAGAAGAAAGGAGATGGTTAAGGAATAGATTTTATGTCCTCAGATCATTGTGTTCAATTTGATATAGTTATATGTCTTTATGTGATGTAGTTATAGAAGAACAAGCCTTACTTTTTGACTGGTTCATTTGTGCATGTATGTATATATACATATATTGACACTACAGTTCAAAAATTTGAAGCCAGCCCCAGAATTAGCATTGGACAAACTTGACAGAAGAGTGAAAATAAAAGGAAAAAGAGCTCTTAGAGTCAGTGAAAAAAAGAATGGAATCAACTTAACTTATACTTTGAGAAACTTTTGCAATGAATGTCAAACATTTCTGTTGCAGTAGTCAAGGCTAAAGGAGGATATTTTGATGAGAGCAAAATTTAATCATAAAATGTTTTTTTTCTTTTTGTCATAATAAAATTTCGAATACAAAAATCATGTATCGCTTTTTTTAATCATGTATAAAAATTTTCTCTTATTTAAAATATAAATAATTGGATCAATTTAAAAAATTACCAGGGGTGGCCAAAAGCTTTTGCACTGTAATGTATTTTTATATCTATATATATATATATATATATATATATATAGTTTTAAGGTGTTCTATATTTATGGAATAAAGTTCTCAATAACAGAGATAGAGCATATGTAAATATAAATATAAAAGTGAACATTGAATTAACACTCAGAGGTGACAGGCTGTTTCATGCTGGACGCAGTCATCATGCCTCGAATGTTGGATTATATATATATATATATATATATATATATATATATTTATTTATTTTTAATTTATTTGTCTAAACATTATTTTTTAAATGGATACTCATATTTTCTTTGTTTTCATTTATTTATTAAACAGCATATTTATTTATTTATCTACTGGCCTGAATATTTTGAGAAATCATGTTAGAAAAATATTCAGGCCATCATAGGTAAATAAATAAATATACTATTTAATAAATAAATAAAAACAATGCATCTACTCAAATATGAGTATTTATTTATAAAATAATGTTTAAACAAATAAATTAAAAATCTGTTGGATTTAATCCATTTCCTAATATATATATATATATATATATATATATATATATATATATATATAAAAAGAAAGAACAGTAAGATATATAATCCGGTGTTATTATTGATATTTTTTATTTTCATTTTTACAAAACAGTGCTCAATGTAAATTTACAGAGCATAAATATTATAAATTAACTGATTTAAAATATGTTTTTTTCGCTATACAGTAATAACCATGTTTCAAAATCTGAAGCTAAAAACTCCAAATTTAATTATATAATTAAATTAAAAGCATTAGTTCCGTTTCATCTTCAAGTGAATATTGGAATAACTTATTTTTAAATTTACTCAGTTTTAAACACACATATAAATTTATAATTTCCTATTTCCAAGGATGCAGAGAAATCCATTCATTCAGACAGTGGCGGTAGCATGTTCATTTTTATTAACTATTGTTGTATGAATTATGAGTTGCGTTGATAAAAGAGGTTAAGTTTAGGGAGGGTAGGGGTGTGTTTTTCATTGAATTCTGACATCTGTTAAATGCATGTTGTCTGGGTATTTTATTAATGGCAAAAAGTTTTTCGGCATTTTTATACTCAAAGATTCCCTTTCAAAATATTTCTGGCACTTAAAAGAATCCAATAAAACATCTACAGTAAAATGGAAATTAATAAGAAAAGCTAGAATTCGTAGGTCATTAAATGACCCATGTCCTTTGTGCATACATGAGAAACTATATGTTACTCAAGTTTATAAAAAATAAAAATTTATTGAATCAGAGAAATGAAAGAGCTTTAGTAGTTATTAGCTTCAGTTTTTGAAACATGGTTATTACTGTGTAGCAAAAAAACCATATTTTAAATCAGTTAATTTATAATATTATATATATATGTACATACATACATGTAAGGAATTTCTCTAACCTTAACTTTCAAAATAATAAAAAATTATTTAAGTAAATAAGCTTACAAGTATATCTGATCAAATGAGAAACATTATAAAAGAGACATGATAAAATAAATGAATCATCAATACATAGAAAATTTAATTCAAAATGAATAGAAATATTCTCACAAAATGGTGAAGCCAGAATATTTTCGAATGTTACTTGTTTAGATAAGATTACATTATGCATTTTTCATTCTTGTCACCTTAATCAATATAGTTTTTTTTTCTTTTTCATTCTTTTTCTTCATGTTTTTTTTATTTTCTTCCTTTATTTTCTACTGTTACCTTTGTCTTATGATTAGAATTCTTCGCTCAGTAGACACCATATCTTTTCTGATCTCCGACACCTTTCTTTGTATCTTTGCCATTTTGAATAGTATCGTAGTTTTTGTGGTTCTCATTTTCTTCTGGATTCCTATTTGTTCTGACTTTCCCATGAGGAACTTCGAGACTCTTTTCAGTTCTCTAATTACCATTCACATATTTCCAAATCTCTTGGTGATAGTTTCTTATTTTTTCCATCTTATTCAGACTTGCACTATGCTTCACTGCAAAATAGACGTTTGTTTGTTTGATGGATCCTTCATTCTTTCTTAGTTAGGAAGATGTTTGGTTTTCTGGTTGTGATCAGTGCCAGCACGTACTACCCCTGACCAAGGGGAAGGTGGGGTTGGAAGCCTGATGGGCAGTGCTTTGTGACTCTCACTATCTTACCAACTTTTACTTTTTTTCTACTTACATTTATGTACAATAGAAATTAAACTAAGCACATCTGACTATTAAAGGATGAAAAATTTTCACAGATGTTGATGCCATTCTGGGTTCTTGTTAAAATCTGTGAATTTGTTTTGCTCATGCTAAGTCTAAAAAAATACAATATAAAATTCACTATTTTTTTATCCATAATGCTAAATGTTTTAAATTATTCAACTTTTTAACAAGAAAAATCTCAAGTTGATATTAAAAATTGCTGCAAAACATTGTTGATTTATTTAAGATGGAATGATTTATGATGTATTAAGATACATTGTGGTTATTTTCAATTTTTCTTGTTGAATTGTTCACCTATATTGTATAAGATCTATTATTATATATAATTAGGTCAGAGTAAAATTTGTACTTTAAGTGAATATTAACTTATGAAAATTGAGATGTAGTAGAGTTGGGGGTGGGGTACAAGACCCTTGCATCTGGTTAAGATGACTTGTCATCATTCTGAATTTCTCCAAATCACTGTATTAATAATAATACAATGTACAAGATTTTGATTTAAGGTGATAAATTATTAAATGAGTTTAAAACATTATTTCAGACGTTTCATAGACTTTAAAATATCAACATCTTTAGAGAATTATATTCACCAGCTGATTTCTGATTTTTCTGGCCTTCTCTGCTTATCTTCTTAAGTTTATTGACCTTGACTAAAATTATTTCCTGAATGAATGCAATCTGTATAAAAGTGCAAAAATATGAATTAATACTTTGATTTTTGAAAAATTCAAGAAGCTGAAATTACTACAAAAGTCGGTTCAATATGTCATGCCAGACAAATATTTTACCAAAATCTGTTTTACACATTTATAAATCTACTATTCATCCAGGTATTGAATATTTCTGTCATAAATGGTCTGGTGCTCAGGATATATATCTCAAGATTCTTGATAAAATCCAAAGAAAGTTCTGCAATGTTACTAGTTCTAATCTGGCATATTGAGATTCCTACTACCATGACATGACTTTCCTATGCCTTTCTATAAATATTTTCAGGACAATTGTGCTAAAGAGCTTTCCTCCTTGGTATCTCAAATGCATGAATTTAAGCATACTACTAGATTGGCAAGTAGGTTTCATTGTTTTACTGTTGAAATAACTATATATAACCATTAGTTCTAGAATAATAGTTTCTTTCCTTAAACTCAATTCTGGAACTCTTTTTTGATTTATTTCTTCCCTACCTCCTACAACCTTCAAAAATTTAAAAACTAATACGCCAATTGCCATTTTCTGTTTTCCTGAATCCTGTTTTTTATTGTCCTTTCTCCTCACTAAAATCTTCAAATTTACTTTCACTCCCAGTAACACACTGTGTTTTGGTGGCTTTATTGCCTTACTTGGGGATGAAATGATTAAAAAAATGATCAAATAAAATATGCTATGCTTGAAGGACTAACAATTTGAAAGCTATGTATTAACAATGTTTGACTGATTGCATTGCATACTTGAATTTTCAAAGAGCATTTCATGTGTAAAGTTGTTATCAAAAGAGATCTTTCTAATTGTTAAAAAATTTTTTCCTTCTTTTTTGTTGTTAAAGTTTATATGTACATAAAAAGATTTTTAGAGATGATCTCTGTGAGATTTGAAATGAGTTGCTGAATCAGAAAATATAATGGAGGGCCTTTTTAATTTTGAAGATCAATTATTTGTTTTATTTATTGATTTTATTGATTATTGATTTTGTTTTATAATAAAAGAATGAAATATGTGAAAAATAAATCTATTCAAATATGAGCTTTATAATTAAATTTTGTTAGAAAAAATTGAAATTATATACACACAATCCAAGAAAGTCAAAAAGGCATATAATATACCTCAACATAACTTCACATAATGAAGCAATCCCTCATCTCCCTCCCTCTTTCTCTCTCTCTCTCTCTCTCTCTATATATATATATATATATATATATATATATGGGTTGAAGATCAAAAGTAGGTCAAGTATGAATAAGAATCGTACAAGATGATCATATTTATATATATATATATATATATATATATATATGTATATATATATATAATTCTCAAAATGTGTGTGTATGTGATCAGATGTTGTTTATGCACTTCCACTGTTTTCATCCGATTTTGATGAATTTTTTTTGTTTGATAGATAATTGAAACCAAATTGTTGGTGACAATGGCTCTCCACTACTTCATGTCTATTATAAATCTCTGCAACATCTTAGTATTTACTATCTGTTCTTGGATATATATCTTTCATAAAAACTTTAATAACAATAAATAGTTTAAATTATTACAATAATATTATCTATAATTCTCAAAATATGTGTGTATGTATGTATGTATGTGTGTGTGTGATTAGATTTCCACATTTTTCATCCGATTTTGATGAAATTTTTTTTGTTTGATAGATTATTCTTCAGTGCCAGTTTTGAGTCCAAATTGACTGGAAAAAATGACAACCTTGAATGTGAAAAATCAGAAAAACTGATTTTTTACACTTTGTGCAAAAATTAAAGGCAAAAGTTTATTTACTTTTTCATATATAAATTTCTAATCCTAACTCCTGCTGTGTGGGCATGACTCATACCTCCACACATTGTCCATCGGTTGCTGCTGACCTTGATAATTAGTGCGTGCAGCAATGTGTATATGTGTGGCCCTGCAACACGTGCTGTATCACACGCTTATGCATGACACCTGTTCAAGTTGCCCATTGGCTGCACGAAGACCCTTTACATGTCCAATCAAATGTTGCCATGTCATACTGATTGATAAAGCCTACTACTACAGTTTTATGGTATTGCTTTCATTGACGGTTATAGTTGTTCGCAATTTAAATTTTTTTTATCGTTCTGCCAGTTTTTGCATTGCATTCACCATAGTAATAAGTAAGCTTGCTTTTTTATTACTCAGCATTTATTTTTCCAACCTTTTCCTAAAGTTATTCAAACTTAGTGATCCCTGTAGGTTTACAGCGTTCTCTTCTGATATTTGCCTATGCATTCCATTTGACAATTCATATTTGCCTAAGACATGCCACCAAAGAAAAGAACTTGCCTAGGTTGCAAAGCTGCTGCTGCTAGATTTTTTGCGAATAAGAGATAATGAATCGTCTTTAGAATGTTCAGTTCACCTGTCTCAAAATGTCTCTTAGAATGTTTCAATCAGAGCCACTGAGTCCGAAGATCAACATATCTATTGGCTTTCCAGAAGAGCATACCTGAACGCTTCTGTGTGTGAGGCTGAAAATGATGATGAAAGGATTCATATGGCTGAAGAGAAACACCTCTTCAGCTGCTGCTGCGCATGAGGCCGAAGCAAGATAGAGAACGCAAAAACCACCCTTTTCAAGTCCACCTCCCATTCTCGTTTTTAACCCCCCCCATTTGGGGATGTGCCTCAGTTGCACCCAATTGTTGCTAGTAATATTGATTTTTGGGTGGGCTAACTTTAAACTTAAACTGTTCCAACTGAACGGCAAAAATTCCCAGTAATGAAGGACCTGGTCAAAGATGGGATATACTACTAGTATATATATATATATATATATATATATATATATATATATATATATATATATATATATATTATAATTATTTTCTTTTTAAAAATATGATTCCATTGCGATACAGAAAATTTCCATGTTTCAAAACTGAAACTAAATTTTTAAATTCGCTTGACAATTGGAATGAGACTATGAATTTGAAGTGTAATTTTTATAATTAAATTTATAAATAATTATAATATTTTGCTTTATTGTTTTTATCAAGAATTTTTTTTTTAAATAAAAATAATTACTAAGAACACCGAATTATAAATGTTGTGGCCTTGTTAGGACCAGAAATAAAGACTCAAGAGAGGAATTGAGGTAAGCAAATACATTAACAGAAACATTAATACAAACATTTACAAACAAGAGCATTACAGCAAGAATGTTTGGCCTGACTGTCAGAACTGACTGCTGGAAACTTCCCTCTCAAAAAAGGCAGTACCTGCTCTTATTTATAGCTGGGAGTGTCCATGCTTGCATGGGTAAATTACCATAACAATAAATCTTACAGTTCTTTCTTATTATTTTAATATATGTATATATGTTCTAACCACTTTGCCATGCACCTATATAATATATATATTATGCATGGCAAAGTGGTTAGAATGTTTGCTTTCTGACCATGAGACCAGTGTTTGAATCTCACCATGGTTGATTTGTCAGGAAGGAGATTTTCTGATGTTATTGGAACAGATCAAAGTCATACCAGTGTGTGGCACTTTTGGAAAGTGCTTGAAAACCATATCATTGGTTGACCAAAGCCTTGTGAGTAAAATTGGGTAGATGAAGCCACAAGTATTCATGGCCCAGGGCTTGTGCGTGCTGGCCTTATTCAAATTGTTGATCATGCTAGATAACACACTCTCTCCCAGAAGCTGTAACAAAGGATTGCTCAACATAGTTGCAGTATAAAGCACAAGTGGGCTGTGTGGGTGTTCAGCAAACACAAATGTACCTGAGCGAGAGTCTGCAATAGGGATTGGTTAACCGCCCTAGTAGACGAGTATTCTTGAATATGAGTGGCCAGTTATTATATATATATATGTGATATGTGTGTACATATATATATATATATATATATATATATATATATATATATATATATATATATATATTTTGTCATCCACAGACAGACTGTTTCGCTGTTCATCAGTGTGGCTAAACATCAGATTGTCTCAAGCTGGGATCAAAACCCGACTGATTTGGTATCAGTCGGAGACTCTAACCCTAAGCTGTTGGTGCACAGCAGAGATGAAGCTGAATTTAGACGTATTTTTATTTTTAGATAAACAAATACATTATATATATATATATATATATATATATATATATATATATATATTACATGAATCATTCATACAAAAAACAGATATAGAAGCTAATGATTTAAATGGCGAGAATACATCTTTGCAAACAAATTTAATAAAGTACATTAACCCCCGAACCTGTATCTGAATGTTATGATCCCTGTTTATAAATTCCAGTTGCATAAGGCCTTTTTTAGTTTTTTACAAGCTTTTGTCTGTTCCTACAGACATCTTCAGGTATGGAAATAGATTTGTTTTTGTTTTTTACTTCTTGGTAATAACAGGACAGCAAAAATATAGATGTAATCCAAAAAAATGTTTTTAGAAATGTGTTATTGTTAATTGTAAGAAATTTTTTGGGAGCGTGCGGTTGCAACGTTGAGGTTGAATTTTTAAATTTTAAGATTGTGCATTTTTGTACTAATATGGTAATAAGAGAATACTTGATATATATATATATATATATATATATATATATATATATAAATCAAATTTATAAAAAATTTTTATCAAGATATTTTATCCTTTTTTTTGCTGTTCCTTTCCTCTTTTTACTCTTTCATTTTATTTTTAATTTTCCCTTTGTTCCTTCACACTTTTCCTATCTACCAAATCTCTCAGTACTGGCCACACATGGGATGTCTTCCCCACCCCAAATCCTATAACACTCTTATTTTAGGTTCAAAATCTCACTCCCCTACTACCCACACTGATAAAGACAAAACAGCCTAACATGTTTAACCCGATCCCATTTATTGAATCTAAGTTTATTTTCCAAAATGTGGACTCATCTAATCATTATATATATATATATATATATATATATATATATATATATATATATATATACACACATTATATATATATATATATATATATATATATATATATATATTATAAATCAATTGATTTAAAATATGGTTTTTCTGCTACACAGTTCTAACCATGTTTCAAAAATGGAAGGTTCGAATTAAATTTTGTAATTAAATTAAAGACATTAGTTCCATTTTATCCTCAAGCGAATTTTGGAGTAACTTTTAAAATTACTGGGTTTTAAAGACACAGCTAAAATCATAATTCACGTTTCCAAGGTTACAGATTAATTCACTTCTACTAAACAGGGGTGTTTGCGTGTTCTTTATGTCTGTATTTTGATGTATCCGTTATTAGCTACATTTTGGTAGGGGGTAGGGATGTATTCTTCAATGAAATCTGATATCTGTTAAATGCATGTCGTCTGGATTTTTTAAAAATTATATTGTTAACGGCAAAAATTCTTATGGCATTTTTTCTATTTGTATATTTAAAGATTTTATGGTGGGGGGTGTTCAGGTTAGAATACGTTTTATTTAACTACAATTTGAAAAATATTTTCACTATTAATTTTTAATATACTATATTTCTTTTAAGAACAAGTAAATGTATTAAAATCCCTTACAGTATGTAGAGTTATTTTCACATCAACTATAAGTATGTATATTATTAGGTAACAATTTTTTTTTTTTAAGTAAACTTTATGACAATGATGCCACAAATAGCTAATTGATTTCACTGATTTAGTAAACTTTTATTTTTTATATAAACTTAGTAATATCTTTTTTCTCATGTAAGTACAAAGGACATGGGTCATTCAATGGCTTACATCTTCTACCTTTTCATATTAATTTCATTTTACTGTAGGTGTTTTATTGGATTCTTTTAAGTGCTTTTAGTACTTGGAGGGAGATCTATAGGTTAGAATACGTTTTATTTAATTACAATTTTAAAAGATGTTTAAGTTAGAATTTTTTTTATTTAGCTACAATTTTAAATACAACTTTTAATTTTAATAGACTATATTTCTTTTTTAAAAGAAGTAAATGTATTAGAATTACTTACAGTAAGTAAAATTATTTTTACATAT
>OZ010572.1:36625682-36680682 GCA_963932145.1 Acanthosepion lycidas | reverse complement strand
TTTTTTATTTTTAATTGAATATGTACTGTTTTTGTTTTTTATGTATGTGTCTGAAGTTATAGGAATGCTTAATTTTACAAACATGGTCAGCACATTGTGGCTGTGTTCATAGTCAATGTTATAGAGTGCTGGGTTTTCCATTTTTATTATTAGTGCTTCCATTATATTTAATCTTTTTTCCATGTAGATGAGGATATTATACTTGTATTTTGTACTAATATATACATATATATATATATATATATATATATATCTATATATATATATATATATATATATATATATATATATAAAAGTGAACATTGAAACCAACATTCAGAGGTGACAGGCTGTTTCATGCTAGACACAATCATCAGCTTTATTTATTTTTTTATTTACATACACTCTATCTCTGATATTGAGCACTTTATCCCATAAATAGCACACTTTAAAACTATATTTCTGCACATATATATATATATATATATATATATATATATATATGGGATTTTTTTCTGTGAAATTGTTAAAGTTGGCTTGATTTAATAAAAAATAAGTGTGGTGGGATACAAAAATTTCATTTTCTTGTTTTATCCTTTCTTCTTACCATCCATATGGTGATGGATGTGGTGGACAGTTTGTCATTTCAGAAAGCCAAATTTCAAAAATTTTAATAATTTCAATAAAATACCCAAATGATAATATAGCTTTTTGTCTCTGGATGACTTTGTGGTGCTACTTTTCTGTAGGTTTTGCCACTTTCACTTAATTCTTATTTAGGCTTGTAGAATTCTTTGCAAGGGTTGCCCCAGAACTCATTAAGTTAGAGTATGATGAATGAAAGCCTGTCAAGCTGGAGCAATTTATCCGATGTGTAGATATTTCAGCTAGTAACATTTTTCATTTACTTTTTGTTTTCTTGTTTTAATAACATTCATATATTGTTACACTTTCTCATTAAGTATTAAAATGAAGCAAAAACAGAATTCTGTACTGAAAACTTGGAAAAAAACAGAATTCTGTACTGAAAACTTAGAAAAAAAACTGAATTCGATATTGAAAAGAAATGGAATTCTCTAAAATCTGAAACAGAATTAAGTAGGAAAATTTGAAACAGAAAATTGTTCCTTTATATATATATATATATATATATATATATATATATATATATATATATATATATACATATATTTGTGTGTGTGTGTATGTGTTTGCATGTTTGTATAGATAAATAGATAGATAGTGAGGGAATAAATGTCTGACAAAAAAGCCCATGAATGAAATAAACGTATCATATACCGAAACTGACAGTACAAAGTTAAAGGAGAAAAACTTAACAATTTAACTATTTTAAAGAGCTGCATTCTTCATCTCAATCCCATTCATTTCATGCTTGGTTTCTGGATCAACAAAGGTGGCGGCACATTTGGTTAAACATATATTCTTCATTGCAAACTGAAAATTGTTTCTCATAAAGTGACATTATATCCTTTGAATATAACTTGGCATCAGTGGTATGTGGGTGGAAGTATTTGCTTTTGCCAGTGTGTTTTTGTTAATTGAACCATTATGCAAGAGTAAAAAAAGTGTGAAAAGATATTTGGTTTTGTGGCTTTTGAAATCCACTTAGGCGGCACAAAAATAAAAAGAGAGAGAAAAAAATCAGACACACACATTTCATGCAAAGAGATTAGTTTTATCTAGCGTAAAAATTTTTTTGGAACATTTTTTTTCTATAGAAGAAGTAAGTCTTTGAATGCTTTTTTTTAATTTTTTTACTTTCATTTTTTAATGCTGCATTATTTAGATTTGCTTAAATATAATATACAAGGCATAAAAGGGTTAGTGAGTGTATACATCTGTGTATATGTGTTTATTTTTTCCTTCAAATTTAGGTCAAAAGTTTACATATTTTTAGATCAAATTTTGGGTTGGTGAGTCACCAGTTCTTAAAATAAGCAGAAGATTTTGATTTGAATCATCCTTGAAATGGGTCGATTCAAAAGATCTTGACACAATTACTTAAAGAATTATATATAATGCTTATTCTCACTTGTATTTCATGTTTTGATCCATTTCCCTGGATATATAAATAAAGATTTATACTTAAGAGGTTTTTCTTCCATGTAAGTAAACAAATGTCTTAAGTGGATATCTAACAGATTAAGATTATTTTGGATTTACTACTTCTACTACTACTACTAATAATAATAATATCATCCTGACCTTGGTAGAAAATTATGAAAAATGGTGACTGTTGTACTAGTTGTTATCAGAGCACTGTGAACCTAGGAAAAATTGGAGAAGCTGGAAATCTGAAGTAGAATTAGAACATCTTTATGATGGCATTGTTGAAAAAACTTATAAGAATCAGATAAGAAAAGTTCTGGACTTGCAGGCACTTAATCCCAAGAACTCCAGTTTTTTCCTAGGCTCCCAGTGCTCTGATAACAACTAGTACAACAGTCACCATTTTTCATAATTTTCTACAAACATCAGGATGATGCATTGCAGATTGCAATACAGCCTCAATTCTTCATCACATTTATTTTTCACACAAGGTGTCATTCACTAGAAATTAAGCAACAAAAATATCTTCAATAATCCAGCACCCTCCTCAGTATTCTTGTTGATTTTACTGATGCTATCATCTGGATAGTTTCAATTCTTTATCCAAGTTTCCATTATTCCAACTTTTTCACAAGGATCTTTGGCTATGTTTCAAGAGCTCCAATAATGAATGGATCAACATATTCATGATCCATAATTTTTTTCAATTCCCTGGCTAACAGAATTAGCAAATAATAGATTAATTAATAAATAATATCTAAACAACAACAATAATAATAATAATAATAACTAATTAATGAGAAAATGTCATTGTAAATGAGAAGAAATTTGGTCAGATATCTGGGTTTCATTGTTCTAGAAAATATCAGAGTAAAATTCAAAGAAAAAGAAAATCTAGAAAAATATCTGTCTCATCAGAGAACTGGAAAAGAAATTGTGGAACATGAATTGTGGATCAATACTGAGGAGAGTTCTGGATTATTGTAAATATTTTTGTTGCTTAATTTCTGGTGAATGACACCTTGTGTGAAAACTCAAACTAAATGTGATGAAGAATTGAGATTGTATTGCAATCTGCAATGCATCATCTAATAAAAAAGAAAGATAAAAGTAAATATTAGTCAGATATGAATAATGGATATCAGTTCTTTATCTAATAAAAATGAAAGTAATTACTACTCAAAAATTAATAATATTAGTTGGAAATTCTTCATCTACTAAAAAATGAAAATAGAGTAAATATTAGTTAGAAATTATTATTAATTCTTGACAAAGCTTCATCTAAAAAAAATAAATAAAAATGTATATAAATAGTTGTCAAAAATGCATAGTAATGTTTGAAAATTCCTTTTCTGATAAAAAGATGAAAGTAAAAAGTAGTTAAAAATGAATAATAATGTTTGGAAATTCCTCATCTAATAAAATAAAAAGATGAGAGTGTAATAGTCATCAAAAATTAATTATAATGACTGACATTGCTTTATCCAATAAAAAATGAAAATGAAATGAAATAATACTCAAAAATTAATAATATTGCTTGACAATACTTCATCTAATAAAAAAATGAAGTTGAAACTAAATACTAGATGGAAATTAATACTATTAGCATATTTATTAAAGAATTGGAATTATAGTGAAATCTTTTATAAAAATCAGTTTGAAAGCAAAGAATTGAGAACATTAATACTCATTAAATTATGTTTAGAAAAACTTGCTGTAATTTGATCTGTTGTAATATCGACTAAGAAATTTGGTTGAAACAATACAAGAACAAAGAAAATAATATCAGCAATAATAAAAGGAGGCAAAGTAAAATCTGAATTAGAATAAAAAAAATAAAGATGATTATTTTTATTTGTTATTATTGTCATGCTGATGAAAAAGATTATTATCAGATAATAATAGTCATGTTGATGATGATTATTTGAAAATAGTCTTCAGAGAAAATAATAATTATCAGCTTAGTTATTATAATTATATATATTAATAATGAGCATAAAAAAGAAAATATCAAGAGTTGTCATTTTGAAGCCCTTAGAGCAATTCCCAATGCTATTTTCCATTCTTGAAATTAAAATTCCTCTGTGTTTATCATATTCTTTATCAGTAACTTGAAAATATCTATTGATGTTGCCAGAAGTTTTTTTAAAACCATTTTTAGGAAATGCAAAGAAATGACCTAATTCTCATTGGCATCACAAAAGTACATTGAGATTTTCTATTGTAATCTTCAAAAGAGTTTGAAGCCACAAAGAATTCATCAACATGAGATCCTTCATTTTAGAAAAAGCATACAAACATCATGGGAATATTCATTGTTAGAGTTACTATAGTTTGGTCTAACTTGTCTCTGTTTACTTATATCACAGCTGCTATTAATTAAAATGCATGAAGTAATGTTTTGGACTGGCTAAGTAAGCTTGATTTATTTGGGAAGGATATTAGAATTATCTAGAAATTATATGAGAGGAAACCACTTGCATATGGATAGTAAATGAATTCAGTAAATGATATGTCCCAGAAAGGGATATATTTGTTCAAGTAGCAAAGTGGTTTTGTACTACTGTAACCTAGTAGGACAAACTAGCAGGTAACCCTAATGAACTGGTCCTCGTCGTAGTGGTAGGCAATAGGCAAAGTCAATAGGCGTCGACCATAGGCATCCACATCAGTCTGACACCAGCCAATCATATTACTGTGAGGAATGTATGTATATTCATTACATCAGTAAATATACAAAAATAGAAGGCGTCATAAAAAAAACGATGTGTCTTCTCAACCTTTACAATGAAGAAATCCTGAAAGAATTAGAAGTTCTACCAAGATTTATTATTGGTGGCCCAATCTTAACAACATAAGATATGCAGATGACACAGTGTTGATAGTACACCCAGAAAGGAAACCATTGAAGGTAGCTTCTTTTTTTTTTTTTTAATCATTTCACTCCAAGCAAGGCAATAAGGCTATTAGGATACAAAAAGTTACAGGAAGTGAAGGAGGATGAGAAGACTTTAGCGAAGTGTAGAGAGGAAAGGACAATAAAAGAACATGTTTCAAGAATACAGAAGATGGTGATTGACACTGATTTTAAATTTTTGAAGATTGTAAGTAGCATAGAAGCAAGAAATAAGAAGGAAGTTGCACAGATGAGAAGTGTGAGAAAAGAAACTTTTATAATAGTAGTGGTGGTTGCATCTAGCTAGTTCAACAGTAAAATGGTGAGACCTAGTTACCAATCTAGTAGTCTAGGCACTGGGAAAAAGTTTATCAGAACAGTTATCATGAAAATATTTATAGAAAAGACAATGGTAAGCCATGTCATGTTGGTGAGAAAGTGAATGAAGATATCTAGTTAGGATTGATTACATTACAGACCCTTCTTTGTTTTTTCTTAAGAAGTTTGAGGTATATAACAGGAGTGCCAGACAAGATATGGCAGCAATATTCAATGCTTGGACAAATGGTAGATTTATAAATGTGCAAGATGGATTCTGCCAAGAAAAATTTTTGGCACAACACAGTGAACCAACTATCCTAGCAGTAGATATAGCAATTGATTCAATGTAGTTGCCCTGCTTCATGTCAATGGAAAAACATGGACCCAAGAAGGCATCGAGTGTCACTCTTCTGGCTGGAGTTTTGTATCAACCATGCTGATGGCAGTCAGAAAAGGTTCTCTGTGGTGATTAAAAGAAAGCAGTTTTGTTTTGGAAGCATTAAAAGTTATAAGCCATTTTTTGCCTCAATTGAAGGAAAGTAAGAAGAAACAATTACATAGGATATAGAATGTATAGTTGTCCACAAAAGAAAGTGCCTACATGTAAATTATAAATTATAGATACCAAAATTTCAATATCTAGAAAATGTTTTAACAGATGATGGAAAGTGTGACACTGAAATCTGAAGGTGCATTGGGATAAATGCTAAGCAAAGTATTAAGAAACAGGAAAAATTTGTTAGAAACAAAGAAAAGAGTGCTGAACTGTTATGTAATATCAATACTCCTGTAAGGCAGTGAATGCTGGACAATCTCTTCATGGATGAAGAGACTTGTGGCAACAGAAATGTGGTTCTACAGAAGGATGCTGAGAATAACATGAACTGAATGACAAAATTTTAGAAAAATTGGAAACAAAAAGAACACTTATACTTAACATAAGAAAGAGTTGAAATTTCTAGGGAACATAATGAGAAAAGGGCTTATCAAATTTGACACTTGCAGTACATATTGAAGGCAAATAGGAGAGAAGAAAATAGGGCATAACCTACCTAGCACACTTGTGTAAATCATCCTGAAGCGATACGGCATAAAGGGATTGTAGATTCATTATTACAGATAGTATTTAATTGTATACTATTTGACTCTCCACATTTATCAGTGGTTAGGTGAAAGACTCAATTATTTATTAGTGGTTAGGTAGTAGACATTAATGATCAGGTGGAGGACTTTACTATTTTTCAGTAGTTAGGTAAACAGAATCTATTATATTGGCCAGGTGGAAGACTATTTTTTTGTTTACGGCCAGGTAGAGGACTCTATTATTTTTCAGTGCAACATGGCAGAAAATACCTGTGTCAAATGCAGACATAAAATGTGGTAAAATACATTTGCATGAAATACAAGCATAATTCAACATTTAAAAAGAATCACTGGTTTTACATGTAATTAGGATCAAACATAATAAATTTTATCAGATTCAAATACAGACATAAGAAAGATTGGCAAAATGCATTTGATTCAAATGTAGACATAACACATATGTAATTGGCCTCAGGTGTGTGCATAATATTGATAGAATACTTTTGCTTTATAATTAGACATAACACAATGTGGCCAAATGTGTTTTCTTTCAAATGTAGACATAAAACATGGCAAAATGCATTTGCATCAAATTTACACATAACACAAAGTGGCAGATTTCATTGGCTTGAAATGTAGATATCATGTAATACAGATTTGTTTTAAATGCTAGCATAACAGGACTTGATGGAATCTATTGGCTCCGTAAACATATATAAAGCAATGCAATAAAATGTCTTTACTTCAAAATCAAGCATAAGACTACGTGAGAACATGCATTATTTTCAAATGAAGATATAATGCAATATGGCAAAATGCATTAGTGTCAGATGCAGACATATTGTGGCAAAATACATTAGCTTTAGATGTAGACAGATCGAAATATGTAAAATTGCATTGTCTTCAGATGTAGACATCACACAACATGGCAAAATACATTTGCTTTCTATGCAGACATGACAAAATGTGGGAAATGCATTTGCTATAAATGTTGGCATAGTACATCATTGCAAATTACATTGTCTTCAGTTGTAGACACAATAAAATATGGCAAAATACATTTGCTTCAAACGTAGTCTACACAACATGCCAAAATAGATTAATTCCATTGCATTTGCTTAGAATGTAGACAAAACTTAATGTAGCAAAAAAACATTAGCTTTAAATGTAGACATAGCACAACATTGTAAAAAGAAATGATTCAAAAACAGACAACAAAATGTTGACAATGACATTGACCTGAAATACTGTCATAAAATAATTCGGAAAAATTTATTTGATTTATCAACTGATATAACACAACATGGCAAATTGTGTGACAGAATTGGTATCAACTGCATATATAGCAATATGGTAAAATGCATTACGTATTTCAGAATGCATTTGCTTTCAATGCAACCATAATGTTGCGAAATGAATTGGCTTCAAATACAGATATAATACAACACTGTAAAATATGTTGGCTTTAAATTCAGAGAGCCCAACATTATAAAATGCATCGGTTTCAAATTCAGGCATAATAAAACATTATAAAATGCATTGGTTTCAAATTCAGTCATAATAAAACATTATAAAATGCATTGGTTTCAAATTCAGGCATAATAAAACATTATAAAATGCATTGGTTTCAAATTCAGGCATAATAAAACATAAAATGCATTGGTTTAAAATTCAGGCATAACATGACAAATTGTATTTACTTTAAATGTAGGCTTAAGCAAAGTGACACAATGCATTTTCTTCACTGAGTTAATTTCCTGAATATAGAAAGAAAATTATATCAATGTTGATAGCAGACATAGAAAGGAAACTACAACTACAGAAGTTAGGGAAGGAAAGTGAGGACTAAACATCAATTGCAAGAAGATAAAATGCATGGTTGTCAGCAAAATGAACAGCCCAACATGTAAATTACAAATTGGAGATACCAAAATCAAACAAGTACAAAAATTTAGATATCTGGAAAGTATTTTAACAGATGGGAAGTGCAATGCCAAAATCCAAAGGTACATTAAGATAGCAAAAGATGCCTTTCAAAAGCTAAGCAAAATATTAAGAACCAGGAAAATGTAAGTTACATAATATCCATTTTCATATATGGCAGTGAATGTGGGAAAATCTGCTAGGCCTGAGGTAACAGAAATGTGGTTCTACAGAAAGATCCTGAGAATGCCATGAAATGAACATGCAAGTAAAGTTTTAGAGAAAATGCAAACAGAAAGGTCACTTATACTTAACAGAAAGAGAGAGATGAAATGAAATAGAGTACATAATGAGTAACATCCTCATTATGTACCCTAGAAAGGCTTGGAAAATTTAACACTCACTGGATATATTGTAGACAAGGACAGAGGAAAGGAACACATAACCTATATAACAAACTTGTATAAATGAATGGCAGAACAATGTTTAGGAAAGATAACAAAAAGACAAAATTTACTAAGAGCTACAAAAGAGAGGAAATTATGGAGAGCCATGATTGCCTACATCATGAAGGGAAATAGCACAACAAAGAAAATTGCATGTAAGTTTGTTATCTAGTTAATTTAGTTCCTCAATGGTAAGGAAAAGGTTTTTGTTTATCCATTGTTTATAACAGACTGGACTCATTAAAGACACTGGAACAAGGAATGCAATATTTATATTCTGGAAGATATCAAAAGCACAAAACAAATATTAAAGGATGTATATCTATGTTTTATAGATTATGTAAAAGCATTTATTTGGGAAAGATGTTAGAATAATTCAGAACTTAAACTAGGAGCAAATCACTTGCATACAGATAGAAAATTAATTTAGTAAAAACACAAAAATAGAAAGGGGCATAAGACAAGGATGTGTCTTCTCACCAGACTTATTCAACTTTTACAGGGAGGCAATCTTGATAGAATTAGAAGTCTTACCAGGATAAATTATTGGTGGCTATAACCTTGACAACATAAGATATGCAGATGATACAGTTTTGATAGCAGATACTGAAAGGAAACTGCAGGAACTCCTACAGAATGTAGTAATGAAAAGTGTGAAGAATAGACATACCACCAATTAATTGTAAGAAGAGAGAATCTATGTTTGTCAGCAAGAGGAACAGTTTAAAATGAAATTTCTAGGACACCTCATGAGGAAAGACAGTTTGAAGAATTTGTTACTTCTAGCACATATTGAAGGCAAGAAAGACAGAGCAAAAAAGTTAGTAACTAAACTAACAAACTTGTAGAAGTCATTGGCAAAACAGGAGATGGGACGGATGGTAATAAAAAGAAAGAAATGTTACTAAAAGTTAGAAAGGAAAGGAAGTTGTGGATATCCATGATCATCCACATCTTGAAGGAACATGACACAGAGAAGAAGAAAGTTTCTAATAGTATATTTATAATCGGCTACCCATTTAAGTAATGGCTTACCTCATTTGTGCTTAACTTTAATGCATACTCAAGTTTGTGCTAAAATATGACTGTTAAATTTGAAACATTTTAAAAATTTATATCAAATCAAGATTAAAACTGATTTTAGTGATATGAGGTCTGGCAAGACACAACACTTAACTCAAAAGAGTCAGTTGCAATAGTAGTATCCAATACTCAGCTAGACAAGTCACTGCAATAGTATTATTATCTTTTTCCTCATAGACAATTATCCAAGACTAATTATCATGTATAGATCAGTCCATTCAAGACATTAAAGACAGTAACTAGCTCTTACCACAACATCATTGAATGCTTACTTTTTGTATGGATATAAAAGAGAGTCTGTACCTTTAATTCTATCTACTTTTTCTACAGTCTTATGACTTTCAGATGAGTCTATTATGATAGTGAGCTCTCATTAATATTCCATTTTTTTTCTCAAGCTCTCTATTGCTTTAGACTATATACATATTTCATTCATGAGGATATAACTTGCTGTCTATCATCATGAATCAAAAGCTTTTCTGCTCTTGGCTTAAATTAAGCTGATTCTTTACATCTGTGTAGATAAACTAATGTAAAAATAATATGAGCCATAATTCACTTAGATAAATTGCTGGAAAATTCAGTCATTCATTCTTAACAAAAATTGTCACGATTCAAACTAATGGATTGTCTATTTTACAAGCTATTGACTTTGTGGCATATGTTGTGCATTCATATCTGAATGTGGCCAATATGGATAGGTGTAGGAAAATTATTTTATTGGAATCTTTGTGAGTAAAATGAACTGATTCAAGGGTTTAAAAAATAATATATTGATAAAATAAATAATATATAACAATTTCAAATAAATAATGTATTTTTATATATTTTCTTTAAAGTGATAAGTGAGTCCTTTGGTATTCAGCATAGCAAAAACTTTGTTAAAAAGGCAGATATTGATAGCAGTCTGAAGAAATGTCCATTTCGGTAGTTGGAAGTTAGATCCAGATAGGGGCAGTAGCAATGTCAGAAATTAGGTCAGATGTCAATCTGCTGAGTTTTCTTTCAGCCTTGAACAAAGCAGAAATATAAGTAGCAGATAGCCTCTTAACTGTTTTTTCATGTGTCACATATGGCTGCATTCTTTGTTCTATCTCTCCTGGTGTTATTCTGGTCTCCTCTCTTCTGGCCCCCAGAGGTGCCAGTTTTTTATACTTTTTGAATACACTCGAGAATTTGGTGTGGATACAAAAGTCTCTTCGTGTCAATTTTTTGATTGACCAAATTATTTTATTTTCCAGCATTTGTTTCTTTTTATTTTGTCTTATAATGGAAGTTGTGCATGGTACCTCCCTGATTTTTGGTATTTTTCAGTCACAAATAAGTAGGCACTGATCCTGCAAACTTCCAGTGTTTTTGTCCAGGTTCAGTTTTCTTCTCCCACTTTTTATTAAACAGTTACATTCTCATAGTTTGAGAGATGTATACAAAAAAATTTAGAGAAAGAGAAAAAAGAAGTAATAAGGCTTTTAAGGGAAAGTGCAAATATTTTATTTTAATCTTAATTATTTTTATTTTTTTTTGTTTATATGTTTTATTTTATCAGGATTCACTACAGCTTCCTAAGAAAGAAAACTCTAATCCAATAAAAGTCTATTTTGGTTTTTATATTTCCATATATGTTGATTTTAAACAAATATTTCAGAGTATTTAAGTGTAAAAACCTGGTTGAGAGTTTAATAATAAAAGCATCTTTCTTTTTCAAATCTGTGGGGAAAACAGTATTTGGCATCCATATTTTTAGTAATATTAAATCAGTTATTTTACTTAATGTTACTTTTGCTTCAGTGATGACCTGAACAGGAGGTGAAAAAGAACAACGTTCTGAGTTCAATTTTAAAGTCCTAGAGACAATTTTCATTAAGTTCAGAGAGCTTTCCTTGTGTAAACAGAAGGCGTGGCTGATAGAACTTAATATAATCTTTTAGATATTCCACGTTTAGTATATTACTAATTACTTATATGGATATGTGTCTTAGTGGTTAGATTGTTTGCTTTCCAACCATGAGACCTGGGTTCAAATCTCACCATGATTGATCTGTCAGGAACATGACTTTTTCATGTTAGTAGCCTGGGATGGCTATCCCAGCATGTGGTATTGTTGAAAAATGCCACATGTGGACCCAAGCCTTGTAAGTGAAATTGGTTAGACAGAATTGGTCATTGATGGTTGTGCTAGCATGAAGTCACAAGTCATCATGATCGAGGGTTTTAGCATAATGGCCTTGTTTCTAACTTGTGATTATACCAGATGTTACACTCTCTCCCATAAACTAAGGACTACTCAGCATAGTTGCAGTATAAACTATAGGTGGACTCTATGGGTGTCGAACAAATGTGCCTGAGCAGGTGTCAGCAACAGGGATTGGCTAGCTTACCTAGCAGACTGGCATACTCAGATATAAGAACCCAGCCAAATAATGATGTATTAGTTTTTTCTTTATTTTTTAGTCATTATGTACATTTACTATTTTAGTCCTTAATTGAGTTCTGACATGTGAAGAGCGACAATCAGTAAAATCCCAACATTTAAAAAGTTTTATCTTTCTGGTCTTTTAAATTAAATATCAGGTTCTTTATTTTGTTTTAACTACATATTTTAAATATGTCTGTGGCATTATTAAATTTTGTTTAACATATATGATTATAATGTTAAACATTATATGGCATTATTAAATACTAGCAGCATGGCTCGGCGTTGCCCGTGCTTGATTCAAAAATCGTATGACTCATACAGCAATCGCTATCACTTGACTTAAAATATTTTCGCCCTTCCTAGCCTTTAAAGAAGTGCCCTTTCCCATGCTGATGTTGCTACATGCCTTACTTCTTTCCTATCTCACACTGCAAATTTTTTCTAAGCTCTATACTAAACATTAAATCTGTTATGAAAAAAGAACTAAACAAAATGAGCACAAAATGATCAGATTTAAAAAAGGACTCGTAACTGGAAAAACCGAATGAAAAAAGAATGTTAACAACAAATACTTTTTCACACCCAACCCAGTTCTGCGGAATCAGAATGAACATTGAGTTTAAGCAAGCGAAAGAGCCAATTGGAGTAAAGTGCCATGCAGATTTGAATTTTTCCCACTTGTGACGAATGCAGCTATTGATTTGTTTTTGTATTTTAGCATGCTAGTTAACATTCATGTCAGTCAGCTCTTGGCTCTCATGCTGGCCAATAGAATCTTCCTGCCTATTTGTGGCAGTCAGCTATAGGCTCTCACTTTGGCCAGTACAAAATGGCTGCAAACTACATGAAAACTGCCATAGAAGCATGAAAAAATTGATTATTTCCACTCTTGATGGGAGTTGGGAAATGCAAAGTTGGTCTTGGCCTTGCCACTAACTTGGAGCATGTGCATGTAAATTTTGGTGCAAATCCTTCAAAAATTGCAGCTGTGCATTCATTACACACATACACATAAATCCTGCCTTTTATAGATAGAGATTAAATTTTGTATTGCAAACAAAATCCTTTATTAGTTTATTAATTCTAATAACTTTGGTAATATTTTACAGGACCTTCTGAAGAATTTTTGGAATTCAGTAACAGTTTATAAATACCATAAATCTTACAAACTGAAAATAGGAAAAAAACAACAACAAATTAATAAATTAACAAAAGTAAGATTTACAAATACAATTCACTTTCATCTTACCTCCAGAAATAATTGCAAATATTTATTTTAATTATACGCATAACTGTTGAAATTTTATATACATTACATCTCATATTATTAGTCATTTTGTTTTTTATCAGTATAAGTATCTATTGGGATCTAAATGTTTATTTACTGAACAATGGCAACATCTATCTACACAGTAAAGATGAAAGTGAGTGAATTTTATCCAAATGTAAACAAAAGGCAGAGACTTGGATGAAATATCTGGAATTTTGAAGTCTAAAATTGTATGTTTGAATCTTTATAATAGATTGTAAGACTTGATTTGATTGATGAAGAGAAATTTTAAAAAGATCTTTGAGCTTATAAAGGTAAAACACTACTTCAAATTGCCAAAATGATCAACAGATGTCCACCAAATTTCCAAATTTATGAAGTATTTCTCTTTAATTAAGTTAGGTTTAAAACACATTTTAAAGCTTCACACTTGCAATGGGACAATTAATTTGAAACTTTCAAATCAGAATATTTCATCCCATCACTTGTATCAAATATAACTTGATATTTATTTCTGAAAATTACTTTTGGAGGATCAGTTTTCATGTACTTCTTCACCCAACTTACTCTTTGTGGTGCTTACTTAAAGGCTTGTTTACTTTTATGTCTTTAGTTAATATTCTTAATATTCTACATCTTTTTTCTTTATTTACACTTGCAACACAAGCTCCTTCAGATATTTTCTTGTTGGTCAATCCTGTTTTCTTGCTGATTATCCTTTTTTTTCACAAATCCCTTTTTACAACATTCCTAAGGCTAAATCTTCTGGTGACTGGCAGTTTTATAACTTCAGCAATTATCAAATACAGGAACCAAAGTTTTTCAAAATTTAAAATAATATAATAATACTATTTTAATGATATATAATAGTTGACTACTATTACTACTAATAATAATAATTTTTATTTAAAAAATAGAAGAAATGTAGCTTTGGTGGTAGAAATATTTAAACCCATATATACACCAAATTTACTTTATATGTTAAATTGAGTATGAAGACAAACTGAAAAATTCTTGGCCTGACCACAAAGGGATTCTGAAAATATTCTAATGTTTGGTTGTTTGGGAAGTGGGATGGGCCGAGAACTTTTCAGCATTTCCCCATCCACACTAAAAAAAAAAGTGAACTTTATTTTTTAATTTAGTACTTGATGGTAACTAGTCCCTTTGAGCATATGATAAATCATATTTAAAGGCAAGTGAAAATTTTTGCCAAGTTAAATTGTTTAAAATTTTTGCTTCTCTATTCAATTCAAACTACATCCAACATTTCATGCAATTAATTTAAGAAGCAAAAGTCTTAATAAGCAAATAAAAATGAAGATTGTTTAAGAATTTCACTTTTTTGTTTACTTAAAGATAACCTTTGATATTAAACAAGATCTAAACTAAGTTCTGCATTGAAAGGTAAACAGAAATTAACCTGATGGTTTGATGTGTTTACAGTTGTTTGATGAAATCAAATGGAATCAGAGTTGAATTTTATGCTTAAATCAGATTAAAGATGAGGTTCGTAGTCCCATGTAATAAAAGTTGTGTTTTAATGGCTCCAGTGAATCAGATATTTCCACTGAGTTGAAATAGAATCTTAGTTCAGTCATCTAGTTAAAATGAGATCAGCATTAAGCCTTGAGGCTTGATAAAAACAGAATTGAACACATGTGAATTTAATCTGTATAGAGCCCACTGGGCAGAGGAGAATTGAGTTGAACTTTAATAACAAGCGGAATCAAAGTTGAGTCTTCTTGTAGCAGTGATTGCACCAATCTGAACATTTAGAAGCAGATATGTTAGGAGTTAACCTTTGTGGGTCAAACAGAATCAAAGTTGGACTGATTTAAAAAAAAAAAAAGGAAAATAAAACCACTGAAACTCAAAAAAAAAAAAAAAAAATGCAGAAAAAAAAGATAAGCTGCTTTAAACTATGTGATGAATATAATGATAATCATTTTAAAATGCCAGTGTCTTTTCAAACAACTATAATATATTATCTATGCTCAAATATGATGAACTTTCTAGTGTAGTGGAGTACTTCAGTCTGGAACAACACACAAAGGAACCAATATTCAATCGATGACACTGTCACTAGTGGTTCAATGATTCTTAGCAGATGTCATCACCATCAAAAGGATGGTGCAAATGAGAGAAAATTGATGATGTGAAGTGGCTTTTTGAAAAGCTGTGGAACTGAAATCAGGTAGTGGGTAGGTAAGTGGTTGTCAAGAATTAGCAGATGATGGCAAATCCATAAATAGGAAGCTTTTGCTTTGAAACAATGCAGTAATTCTCCAGTGTGAGATAAAGAATTAAAGAAAAAGAAATGAGGAGAAAAAGAAAAAGAAATTTAGAAAATGAAGGAAATAAATAAGGAATAAACAAATGAAAATATAGAGAAAGATTCAAGGAGAGATGGGTTGAAAGTCAATAAAACATTATGGAGTATATCCCGAGGAAATTATCAATACAAATGGTAAATCTATCAATTTTGAAATATTACGAAGGAGAGTAAGTTTTCTTAATTTTATTTTTCTGATAAAGATTTGTTGTCTCTAATGATGTCGGGAATATTGTGAGGAGAAATGGGAAAAGAGTAAAAGAAACTTTGCCAATCAAATGGTAATGTGTATTATTGGCATTTCATTTGTATTGATTTCTCATATTGCAAAGAAAGATAAGAATGGACAATAAAACCCTACTGGAACTTTGATTGCTGGCAGGCTGAGAATTACCAGCTGGAATCTTCAAGTAATTAGTGGCAATCAGAACATGCTCCCTTTTTAACTTTTTTCCTCCTTTTTTTGCCATTTTTTGTATTGATAATTTTTAATCAGGTGACATGAGTAAATATCGAAATCTAATAATTTCAAAACAATTTGATCATGGTCAATAAATGTAAATTCCTTAACATCTAGGTGCTGTGAAATTTACAAATTCATATCATAGGCTTGTGCTAATAACTTTTTAGGTTAGGCATTTGTGCCAGATTTTGAGCTCCGTTGAACTGGTTTATTAAAAGAACCAGAGATTGAATTGTTTTATGGCTTATCAACCCTTTGTTGGTTATTTAAAGCCAAAACATTTTTAATTGTATGTTAATTCTTTTTTTGGGGGATGAATATTGTACTAACAATTTTAGGGATAAATATAAATTATATAACAATTATTTTTCCTGTTACAACCAGTATCAAGATAAGTTGTAATAAACAATCAGTATCAAGATAAGTTGTAATAAACAATCAGTATCAAGATAAGTTGTAATAAACTTTTTCCTTATGAATAAATCATGGGGCTTTTCCAAGTATGAACCTTACAGAAATAGATTATAAAATTACATTCTATTATAAAGGCCAATCTCCTTTCTGAACTACAAAATGTCACCTGGCTTGGTATTTTCAAACTTCTTTTAGGTTATCTGCAATGTAGCTTGTTTTGTTGGAATTTATTACAGAACACCCAGAGAAGCTGACTCTATATTTATTTGATGAATAAACAAACAAAAAAAAGTATTTGTTGACCCTTCACTGACTGAGCTATAATGGATACAGAGGAAAATGTTATTAAACTGTCTACTTTTATACTTTTAGATTTGAAGTAATTTGTTGTTTATCCAATCAAGCATATATGTCAAGAAAGTATTTCTATTTATTCAAAACAAATCATGCTGAGTAAAAGAAGCAAACAAATAAAAAATTGGAAATAGAATTTGGATAAAAAATATGATGAAAATAATAATGATAGAAATACAATGATAGTGACTATGATTATCTAATGATAGAAATGTCAATGATAGTGGTTAAAATAGTTGCTAATGATTGTGGCTCTGATCTTCTAATAGTAGAAATATCAATGATAGTGGATATAATTCTTTCATGGGAGAAATGTCAGTGATAGTGGCTATAATTATCTAATGATAGAATTGTCAGTGATAATGGTTATATTTTTCTAATGATAGAAACGTCAATGATAGTGGCTATAATTGTCTAATGATGAAAATGTCAGTGGTAGTAGTTATGAATTTATAATGATAGCAACTTCAAAAGAAAATGATAAGTTGATTTTTATTTCTCTGTATAATTGAAATCTTTGACATAATTTAATCAAGAAAATTAATGAAAAATATCCTGATTGTGAAGTTAGGAAACCATACTGAAAATTTCTTTTTCGCCTCCAGAATGACAATAAAATTAGGCATTTACATAGTAAAACAATGAAATAGAAGGTCCTTGAGAGTAAATTTTGTTGTATAATTCTGAAATTTTACTTAACTTGAATGAGGAGTAAAACCACTGGCCCGTGACCACAGGTAAACAAGTAATTACCTAATGCTTCAGTATATAAGTTAATTTCAAGTAATTCTGGATCAGAGCTGGACTGCTGTGTAATATATACCTTTCTATATGGGAGTGATGGTTGAAAAAATGAATTGAAGCAACCAACAAATATTAGAATATCATGGACATAGCATGAAACAAATAAGGAACTTCTAAGGAGAATAAAAACTATAAGTAAACTATTGATAACAATCAGGCGACATATGAAATTCTTGGAAGACATTGTTATACTCCATTGCAATTAGATCTCTTCCTGATTCATTCTATATGCTGCAAGGTCAGAGAAAGAAATAACAAAAATTAGGCTCCATGCATCATGTCCAGTCTCTGAAGTGAGCTCTAGTAATGCCCAATTGCAAACATTCCCACTGGAAAAAGAGATGCCCCTGGAGACTGCCAGACCTGCTTAAAATCATGTTTCTGAGAACAACTGTTAGAGTTGCGGCCCAGCCAGTCACCAGCCATCACAGTCACTGTTTTCATCACCACTACTCAACATGACCACACCTATCAATGATCATTACCACTCACAGGCTAGACTGACCACCTTGGCTATCCAACTTTGCCTTGAAACATCTCAACCTCGTCTCCTCCCAGGTACAAGCCTTCATTGACACCAACTTCATCACCTTGACAAACACCAGCAACCAAGTGACGCAACCCATCTACAAACTTTTATTGTTGACAATGCTGTCACCTTGACAGATATCAACGAACAGAAATCGACCCTCTGCTCTAGAACAGGCCTACTAACTCCTGCCATCACCTTAGCTTACCATGACTCGTTTACAAGGCATTCCCTTTGCAGTCGACAACATAACTTCTGTTCCATAAAACAAACCTACCAAAATCATGTCAATCTTTCATCCCATTTCAACACAACAGGTCGACCACCCAGTGAAAATGACCTACTACCATGATCTCGATCAACCAAACATGCACTGACCATATCCTGTAACCTCAGCCAGGCCATCACAAGAAATAGGTCAACTCCTGGTGCTATGCTTACACCAGATCGCTATCCTAACAGTCATCCACTGAAATTGACATTTTACCTAGCTTCAAAGTATCTGTATGATATGCTACCCTCCACTGTGACCTCGATCAAACAACACAGGCACCAACTATATCCTGTGACCTCACCCCAAATCCACACAAGAATTAGGTCAACTCGCGGTGCTGCACTTACACATGACTGCCATCCTGACAACTGATCTCTGAAATGAACATTCCGCACATGTTTCAATGTCTCTGTACTTTCTACCAACAATAAATGTTGTTCAAAATTTAATCCTCATTATTTCTTTCTCTTGCTACCAAATGCTTAATATAACAACATCAAGAAGAAAGAAGGTTTGGAAAATTTAACACTCAGAAACAAGAGAAGCAGAGGAAAGCAGTGAGAAACTTCCTTTACAAATTTATGCAAAGGCATGAAGGAAAAATATAATAAAATGATAGAGGTGTAAAGATCAAAAAAGGATGTGGCAAGGCATAATTACCCATGTTCTGAAGAGAGATGGCATATAGAGAAAGAGGTGGAAACATTACATGTTGTTTAAAGTTATGCATTCTTTTCATTTTAGTAACTTTTATTGGGTTTTGTTAATTTTATCAACCTTATATTGTAATGACTGACAAAATGTAGTAATTGATTTCTGAAAGGAGGCAAATAAAGATAAATAAAGTACTACTATATGTTTATAATTGGTCTCTGGTGGTGGTAAACGCTTGATGAAGCCTGTTTGGGCTAAAGGAGTATATCTATACAAAAATTTAGCCTTGGTTGGCAACCAGTCAAGAATACTAAATTTAAAACCCATGGAAAGTATGCAGAAACTACTTCACTATCTTTTCCAAGAACAGTAATGGTAATCCACAATTTATGGACATTACTAAAAAAAAAAAAGAAGAAATCTACATTAGTGACTACCAAAAATTTTTTTTCTCTGTGTTGCATTTTTGGATATAAAAATTTACTTGTGCTTTGCCAAATTTTATGTGATAAAAAGTCCATTTAAAAAAAAACAAAAAAACTGAGAGGATTAAAGAAAGATAACTGCAGATTCAAAGTCAGAACCATTATCATGATAACTATCTCCTCCAATTTGTGGACCCTAGTTACTATATTCTTAATACTTGATATCATGCAAAAATATGGCAATGATAAAATCAGTCAATAATTATTTCTAACTATTTATACTGGGACTCATGAATGCAATTACAAGTAATCTATAATAATATTTTAAATTTTGAAATCATATTTATTTTTGGTTTTTGGTTTCTAGCCTCACCTGCTATACTCTTTCACTGCACCTATGATGCACACTACATTGTTTGGGAACCACTTATCATGACGGGATATGACATTAAAAAAGAAAAGAAAGATGTGGAGAGCCATGATCACCTGTATCCTGAAGGGACATAACTCTTAAAAACGATGTCTCTGCATGTGTTATGAACATGAAAGCCAGACATACATTATTCTAAACAGCATCGAAATGTTATTGTGCAACAATATATTCAGTTGGTTATAAAAACTTACTTTGTTTCAGTCTGTAAAACAGATTGATTATTCAAAGGCAGCAAATATAAACCTTAAATTATGGAACATTTTAGTCATTGTAGGTGTTAAAAATGTGAAATTAACAGTGATCAATAAGAAAATAAAAATCTGACAGAAGAAATTACAAGAATTATTGATCAGGTAATTGGATTTAATGTTTTTGCTGATATGGGCTGTAAAAGTGGAAAAGGTTATCTATTTAACTATTGTAATTGCAAATCTATTCATCTCTGTCTCAAGCCACCATTTTTAGCTATCTATCTATTGATTAATTGATCTGTCAAATCCAATTTTTGTCAGTCTGTCTAGCTTCTGCCTTCTTTTCTTTGCTTTATCCATCTATCCATCTGTTTTGATAATTTCAATGTTTTAATATCTATCAATTTGTTTGTCTATTTCAATCTTTAAATATCTATATCTATCTAATACTTCTGATAAATTTAGTCAAATATTATTCATGTGTCATCACTAACTCCCACCCTCATAAGAGCATGGGGAGTATCCCTTATCTTCATACTTGACCAAGTCAGTGAGTCCAAAAGTAGCTGGAATTGGCAGGAACAATAAGGAGATCATCTCTGTGTACCATCTTTTATCTCTTGTTTCTTTTTTTGAATCTAATTCTTTCACTGCATTTCAAAGCAGGCTCTGTTTGGCATCCCAGATGGTATTTCTCCAATGTTTACAGCCCATGACTACAACTTGTCAGGTTTTATATATAATATGAAGAAATAAGGGTCTGGTTCACACTCTTCCTTGGTCTTTTAAACAGGAGTAGAGGTTTATCCATTTTTTTCCAGTTTAGGACTGGATTTCCAGTCCCTTCTAAAGTCTACTTCAACTCTATACTCCTAACATCTTCATCTGAACTCTGAAATTTTATTCGCTAATTAAATCTTGACCTCTTCAAGTCTAGAATTAGCTGTCTATCTTTCCTGTTATCTTGCTCTTTCTTACACTAATACAACTCCACACAGTAACCCTCTACCTTGAGTGACCCTTGAGTCTTGTATTGGGTGAATATTATTAATGACACTGGAATCCATAAAAAAACTATGTTATACTTTTTTATTTAGAAAGAAAACATGTTTTCTTCATATAGAAAAAAGAAACTTATTGTTGACTGTCTTAAATTTTATTTTACCTATTAGTAAAAGTATTATTTTAATGAAGACTTAGTCATCAAGAATTTTGTGTATTTTCAAGAAAGACAATCCTCTTCATGGAAATAATATTCTTCTGCTTTATTTATCTGTATAAGTTTATCTCTTACATTTTACAATGCTTTGACTGTAGAAAAGCAACATAAACCTGTAGATGGCAAAGTACTGGTTTTGTTAGGTCTTCAAGGGGTTGCTGAAACGTTCTCAGCCTAACCCACTGACAAAATCTGACAAAATTGATCAAATTTTTACAGCAATCCATTGTATATACACATTAAAAGTTTGAGCATGAGCTTTTTCTACTGTTGTTAAATGTCATTAATGAATCTTTTGGAGGTAAGGTGAATTTTACAAGTTAATATATTTGATAGAAAGCTTATTGCACACTGTTGGTATTTAGTGAAGTGCAAACAAATATTAGTAAAGATACATTCAAAAATTTCTAGATGGGTTGCTACCTTTCCAAGAGATATTCAGATGCTTGATCATATATTTTTGTTATTTTCTTTGGGATTCATTAAGTGTACAAGTTGTGGACATTGCCTGAAAAATAAAAGAGACATCACTCTTTCCACATGAATAATATTCCTGAAGAAGGATGAGGAGATTGAGTGAAATGTTGTCATAACAACAAAAACAAGAAATAATCCAAATCATTCCAGGAAGAATTCTAGTCTCTGGTTTATTTTCCTGTGTGATTTTTAAAACTATTACAGATTTTATTCTTCAATGAATTTTCTGAGTTTATTATAATGAAATATTCTAAACTTTATTCTGATGTGGGTTGTACTGATGATGCATCGACCTTGTCTGAATATACTTCATTATATATAATTTTTGTTTAGGGGTTAAAAAGACATCATCAGCCCATAATGGAAATATATATATTACAAACAAATCATATACAAGATAGAACACAAATAGCATAAACAAAAGCAATAAAAGGCTTTTGTATACATTTAAGAGAAAATTGTATTTTTTTTTACAGTACTTTTTTTTACTGTACTAGGCCCAAGGGTCACTTGAGGTAGAGGGTTATGTAAAGTGGTAGTTTATAGGAGGGGGAAGATAACTGTTAACTCTAGACTTGAACAGGTTAAGATTGTAGTGATAAGAGAAACAACCTCTTGGAAGTCTGGTCTACAGAGCAGTAGTTCATGGGAATAAGTTTTTTTTAGTGGAATTTACTTCTCACTGATAGAATACAGAGTGAATGTGGGTCGTTTGTTATTATGTAAGTGGCATAGCAGGTCCTCACTGTAAAGGTTAAATCTGGGAGAAACCAGGGGATGTAGTTCATCCAAACACTTTCCATGGAAGTAGCAATAGAGCAGTGAGAGACTCAGCACATCCCACCTATGAGAGAGAAGTTAGAGGGTGGAAAATAATTCTTTTCTAATAAGGACTTGAAGGTGCTTTTGAACTCTATCAAGACTGGAAAGTGAGGACTGGGCAGCTCCTGCTCAAATATGGCAACAGTACAGTATATGTCTCTTATAAAGGTAGAGGATAGCATATGGAGTAAGATACTTATTGGAGTGATACAAGGAGCTGATCATTTTACCTGCATCTTTGTATATATTTTAAAGAAGATGTACGTATACAGAGATAAAAATATGTTTTTGCTTATCTGGTAGGGAGCCACATGGTCTGTCAGAGTGCACTCCCCAGACATCTACTCCATTTGGACATCAAAGATGAAAAGAGAGAAAATTTGATTTCTCAGTTAGTGGCAAAAAATGCCAGTTCAGGTGCATGATGAGAGTTTTCATATTTATTTAACTATTTTTTTAAATCTCACTTTTTCTTTATTTGTTCTTAATTATCATTCTTATCTATATTTTAAAGTAATTTTATTACTTAACTTTTAATCTTTCTTTTATTATTTATTTTGGTTTCATACTCCTATATAGTCTAGTACTAAAGGTTAGAGGTCATTTAGTGATTTATTTGTTGTTATCACTCTGACTGACTCATTTGCTGGTTAAGCCAGGATTATTTTGAAACATTTTTCAATCTTCTAAGTGCTCTTAGAATTATGAGCATCACCATTGTTTGATAGTGATTTGTTGCCAAGCTTCCTAATTTATCATCATCTTTTTTTTTAAATTTCTTTCTAGGTTTATAGAATAAGTAAACAAATCTTCAGTTTCCAACACATTTTACGTCTTGTATTAATAGTGACAGTAATTTATATTATACCTATAATTGTCCCAATTCCTGTCTGCCTAAAACTTCACAGAAATTATGGGAGTGTTTAATGTGTACTAATTAATATGACCAGTGATATTAATGATACAACTAATCAGTGTTATTAGTTTTGTTGAGATAAATGAGTTAATTTTTATTATAAAATGTTAATAAATCAAATTAAATCAAATCAAGTTGATGTTTGTTGAATGAAAAGAAATAAAAATTAAAATAAACATGTAGATAATAAGTGATTAAGAAATTTATATTATTCTCACATATTTTTCTTGCTTGATTTAGAATTTTGGAGATGCATTTTTCCCATTTGAAATTTGACTATGCAACCATTTACTTCCAAATATTTTTATAAATCACTTTTTTCTTTAATTTTTTTTCTGTCATTTCACCTCAAGTAAGGCAATAAAGCCACTAAAATACAAGGGGTTACTGAGTGTGAAAGAGTATGAGAAAAAGAAAAATATTATTAAGGAAAGGGAACAATAAAAGAACAGGAATTAAGAATACAGAACATAATGATTGACACTGCATTTAAATTTTTGAAGATCAAAGTTGACTATAAAACAAAAAGCCATAAAATGTACCACAGGTGAGACGTGTGAGACAAGGAACTGTTTGCATAGAACTTATGGTTGCATCTAGCCATTTCAACTGTAAAATGATGAGATCTAGCTGTTAATCTAGTACTGTTGCAAAATAATAATGATTATAACCCTGAAGAAAATCTGTACTAAATATTAGGTGTTTGCAAAAGTTTTAAGCATTTTTTATTTAAAATCAATTAATAATGGCTAGTAGATATATTTATTAACCATCAAAATATTTTAAGAGATATTCTATGGCCTCACATCAGTATTATGAGAATTGCAAATTCCAACTTGATAAAATATCTCTTGTTTAAATTCAATTAAACAAGAGAGTAAGAATTAACAACAACTACATATTTTATTGCCTAAGCAAAACTAAATGAAAAGCATAAAAAAGGGCTGTGTGAAAGTGTGTGTATATACAGATGTTCTTATTTTATGTAATCTTCTACATTTTCCTGCCAAGAATACCTGTGTTGTTTGCAACAAGGTTTGCAGATTGTAATCTGAACTCAGGAGCTACATAGTGAAGAGTTATAGGCTATTATACAGATCCAATTAACCCAATCCAAAATACAATTTATCTGTTATTTATGCCTGATCTCTATGAAAGGGAATGCTGGTATCAAGAGTCATCTTAGAGACCACAGACACTGAAATGAAATGGAAGGATTTCACAGTGTGAGGGGGCAGCTCTCATCTGAGTAAGACATGGCAATCACAATAGTATTGATGTGTGATGTATGTGGGTGCATGACTGAGTGGTTAGAACTTTTGCTTTCAGACCATGAGACCTGGGTTCAAATCTCACCATGGTTGATTTGACAGGAAGGTGACTTCTTGATATTATCCATCTGGGGAAAGGTAATCTCAGCATTTGGCACCTTTAGAAAGTACCTGAAAATCAAATCACAGGTTGACTCAAGCCTTGTGAGTAAAATTGGGTAAATGGAACTCTTTGGGAAGTGATTGATGATTGTGCTAGCACAAAGTCACAAGTCATCATTAATCTTTGGTGAATATATTTGCCAACTGTCTTTATTTCCTGCTAAAAATGATTGTTTCAGGTTAAATCTGAATTTGGAGTAGATCAATGGACAGTAGAATTGAAAGAAAGAAAGTGTTAAAATTATAACATTGAAAAGGTTTAGAGATGTAGTGTAAAATATTAGTTAGGATAATATTTTTTGAATTCAGCTTGAGGAAATGTATTCATTATTCCAAGCAGTAAATAACCAGCAATAACACAAATAGTAATGTTTTGGATAACCACATGATAATGTAGTTAAATAGGCAATCTTCTTTTATATATCATGTTCTTTCAAGACATGTGCATACATAGCTCTGTTTTTTGTTGTTTGCGGTTACTTTTGTCCCTACTACTCTTTGTCCTTATTCTGCCATTCAAACTTGTCAAGTGGGTTTCTCTTTCCTTCAATTTCACATTTGAGTGTTAATTTCTCCAGGCCTACTTTCTTTATTAGGTGTCCCAGAAATTTCAGCTGTTTTTCCGATTTTTGGTAGTATTTTTCTTGTCACTCCAATTTTCCTTAAAACTTCTTATTCGTATAGTCTGTCTATGACATTCTCAGAATTCGTTGGCAGAGCAATATCCCTTTAGTCTCAAGTTTCTTTCTCATCTGTGAAATGATTATCTTATACTCACTTCATAGCAGTTTAGTACTCTTTGTTGTTGAGGATATTTTCTAGTCCCTTAATACTTTGCTTAGTTTCTGAGAAGCAACTTTGCTTATTCCTATGTGCCTTCAAATTTCTGTGTCATACTTACTCTTATTTCTTCTCTCTCTTCTGCTGATAACCATGCATTCTATTTTCTTACAATTAAGGATTAGTCATTTCTTCTTGCTTTCCTTTACTACTATCTTAGAGAGTTCTTTCAGTTTTCTTTCTGAGTCTGCCATTAGCAGTCTCCACCAATAATAAATCTTGGTAGGTCTTCTAGTTCTCTTGAGATTATTTTGCTGTACAGGTTAAATAAATCTGGTGAGAAAACACATCCTCATCATACTCATTTATTTTTTATTTACACAATTTATTCTCATGCTACATGTATGCTGTTCATTCCCAGGAGAGTCTATAGATTATTCTAATATCTCCTGTGTGACTCAAGTTTTCTAATATTTCAAGCAGCTCTTTATGTTATGCCCTATTAAATACCTTTATGCAACTTATGAAACATAGGCAGAGGTCTTTTTGCATTTGTATTGCTCACACTGATAACATTCTGATCATAAAAATTGCTTTTTTTTGTTCCAGTGTCCTGGACAAAGCTACACTGTTCTTGCTCTGATTTTACTACTAACTTTCTTCATTAGAATCCTAATGATTAATTTAGTTATGTGGTTCACTAAACTGATGGCATTTGCATTCAGTTGCATCTTTTTTCTTTGGCAGTCTGATGAAAATATTGACTGAGGGTTTTCTCTGATTTGATGATATTTTAATTATTATTTTGGGAAACTTATCAGTGAAAAAGTTATCTAAGGCCGTCAGAATATCTATTATAATCACATCTAGTCCTGCTATTTTTCTTCTTCGTCTTGCTCAATGCGAACCTACCCCTCAGATTTGAATCCTATGGGTCCTTCCGTGATTTTATACATTTCAGATTTCTTTTCTGTGTTGTCATAGAAGAGCTCACCAATTTGTTCTGTATCTGTAATATCTTTTCTTTTTTTTCATTATGATGCTTTGTTTGCAATACTTGAGTTATTAATAATGTCATCATATCAACATCTATATCAATTGGAAATAACTGTTGATATCATGGCTAAGGCTTATTAGACAACATCAAAAGTTTTTTTTCACTCATAAATCACATAGGAAGTAACATAGCAAATTCTGGCAATTGTGAGAAAGAACAAAGCAATAATTATTGATAAAACAGGATCTTCATCAATAAACTGAGTGACAGCAGTTCAAAGGACAATAGAAAAATATTCACTGAGGAAGAAATTTCAGTAAACTTAAATAATGCTTAAAGGTTAAATCCACTTTGGCAGGAAGGGAGACAAGCTACATTAGGCTGAGGAGTGGGAATCTAATATCTTCAGAAATTGGTTAGCCAAGGATAATGAGTTCAATCCTTGATAGGACCACAAGAGTCAGCATAATTAACAATAATGGTTTTTATTTTATCAGTGGATACATTTGGATCTACTATAAATAAACAATATTATAGTTTTTCTTTTCACTGCTAATTACCACTACTTTACCCCTCTCCTTGACTTTGCTTTTGTCAATTTCTGCATCAATATGTTAAATATTTCTAGTCATTGGGGGAAAAAATTTATAATGCATAAAAGTTTTGCAATTTTTAACCTAAAATTTGTTTTAAAAAATTTCAATTCTCAGATTGTATGTTATTCTTGCAAATCAAGAAGAAAGGGATGATCAGTGGTCAGGAATTGAGGTAAATATTACTGATAGAATAGAACTATTCTATGAAGAATTATAAATTTGTAAATGGTAAACTTTAAGTTCAAAGAATAAAGAATATGTCTTCTTTTATATATTTTTTAAGGATATGAATTGTTTTTTTAACCTCTGTTTCTAAATAACAATGTACATCAGGAAATATCCACATATTCTACCTGATAAAGAATGACTCTCTTGATTTGTATGTTGAAGCACTTTCAGGGTACAGTGGTTCACAATTTTCATGTTAGAATAGCAAGCAAAAACTATTTAAAGTTAACAGTAAATTCGATTTCTTTAATTTCAGTTCTGAAATTTTTGCCTGTTGTGTGACATGAAAAAAGAAACCACCAGACAACTGCTGATTCTATTTTTTAAGCATCAAAGTTTTTAGCTGTACAAGAATTAACTTTTTGAAAAAAAAAAACTCTTTAACCGAGACATACATGAGAATCATCTAAAAAAATATTACCTCCCAAATTAAGTTATCTTAATTTTCAACCAAACTAGTAGTTGCCAACTATTATTAATTTGATTTTTTGTTTTTACACAGACAAGTCATATCAACAACAGTAATATTATCTTGAATTTTTATTATTATGGTATAAAGCATTGTCCACTCCAGTTATCAGATTAGTTGACTTTCTAAAGCCAAGTATGACTGAATTTAAATTTTGGTATTTTTTCTTTTTAAAATAGGTTAGACAAATTTGAGTTACAAATAAGAAAAAATTCAATTTAAAATTTAGTTATGTTGGGCTTTCAAATTTAGCCCAGTTTGATTTGTGTTATATAATGATTAATTTTTGATTAGTATTTCTTTCTATCTTCACTTCAGTTACTTTTTATTAGAGTAATTAGTGAATAGTGTCATGATATGGTTAGTATTGTAGCATACCTATGGATGATAATGGGTATGTCTCCATTCACATAAATACAGTAGTAAATATTGTATGTTGGTTTGCAGTTGGAGATTCTTTGTAGAATTTACTTGATTCACTTCTAGCAGTTAACAACTACTTCTATGTGCCGATGGCAAATCTTATATGTGTTGTTCTTGTCCTAAGTATTATCATTCATTACCAACCTTTGTGTGATTATTCTATTCAGTAATCTTCCCCAGGTTACAACAGTTAGATTTGTTGATCTATAACAATTAACTGAATGAGTAGAGAAACTGTTGAATCTTGATAGGGTTCCCAGGTTAAAAGAGGTACAAGACTGAATCAAATCAAGAGATTATTTTTACTTCCAGCCAATGATTTTTACTGATGGCCATAGAACAACAATCTTTAGTTGTTTTTAATTGTTTTAATGTCATACAGCTTCATTCCTTTTCTTTATCATCTGTGAATTGCCATGCTTTCTTGTGAAAGATAGTGGAGTGGTTACCTATGACTGTCTCCATGATTTAGAAATCAGTTTTCATTCTTTTAGATTGGTTGTCACCCAAGGCTAGGAAGCCTATTCTATCCTGCTATTTAACCCATAGCTGAAGGCAGAAGAGATGGATAGATACTTTAACAATAAACTTCTGTTTAATAGAACTGACACTCTATCTTCCATGATATGTCTTTTCCCTGATTCACCAAATAAAGTACTCCTGATGTCACTCATTTGTCAACCATTATATTACATCATGGCCAAACAAAAGTGGTAAGAGATGACATCAGATGAAAGAATAGACTTCACTCACTTATCCAATATATTAAGCGTTGATTGAAAACTTCAAAGCCAAAATAGGACAGAATTGACTGATTTTAATGTTTACCTTTATCTGTGGGGGTCTATTTTCTTCTTTATAACATCAAATTGCCAACATACTTAGACTCATGTAATGCAGTATTAGATAAATTCTACAGAAAGATGTTTTTTTTTTCTTCTCCAGGAAGTCAGTTGAATGATAGGAAGAGTCTCACTGTCGCTTATGAAATAACATCCAAGATCTTCATCCTGTTAAGAGAGCAAGTAGAGAGGATGCAATTGTTAGGTAAGTAACCATTAAGCTTAAAGCCATATTGTCTAGTGTGGTTTCTTTTATGTACTATGTCTCTTCAGAATGTGGGTGATCAAGGCACTCGACAAATTCCTATCTTTTTTAGCTCTAAGCAATATTAGTCTCCTTGCAATCCCTGCCAGTCCCTGTTCTGTCAGCCATTTTCAAAATTTTGTTAAACAGGTTATGTCCCACTTGCCCTCAGTGTGAATATCAATTTATCCAAGTCCTTATTATATGTCTCAAAAATTTCAGTTGTCTCTTTCTGATTGTAAGTATACATGTCTTTATTTTCCCTATTTTCTTTAAGACTTCTGCCTTTATCTCCCTATGGTATTTTGTCAGTAGAAGCACATCTCGATTGTTTCATGTCTCCTTTTCATCTGTGAGGAAATTGTTCAGCATTTACTGCCATATAGGATATATTTGTATATTTGTTGTTGTCAGCACAACATTTTTGCTTTATTGATATTACATAGAAGTTCAGCACTTTTTTTCGTTTTGTTTTGCATGAAATTTTCTTGCTTAGATTTTGAAAGACATCTTTGATTATTCCAATGTATCTAAAATGTGACTATTTTAACAAATAATATATTTAGTTGTGCATATCATAATGGAACAACAAACCTTTTTCTCACCATTGAAGAGAGCTTTGATATTTTTAAACAGCTGTATTATCAAAGAATATATTCTTTGCTTTTATTTTGCTATCTGAAATTAATTTGTTTTGTAATAATTTAATCAAATCACAAGACTTACATTGTTCTCTTTGTTAAGTGATAAATCTTTGTCTCTCTTTTTGAAAGAAGCAATTCTTGCTTTTACTTTGTGACTTGGTTTTCAACTCAAACTCATTGATATTAGTTTCATCTGTAATTATAAACTGCAATGGGAAATAAATTCATATCCAACATTGTTCAGACACTCAAATATCTTTATACATTTGGTGTTGTCGGTACAACATTTTCACTGATTGATTCTTTAGTCCTTGTCAGTTTTTTTTTTCTAAGCATACTTTAGATGTGGCACAAAGCCGAAAATATGAAGCACCTAGTGACGATCAAACTCCCTATTCAGTCATAATTGATCTAGCAAGACAAACTTGCTAACCATTATACTACATCAAAGTTCACAAATGATTTTCTGAGTATAGCTTAGATGTGGCACAAAGCTTAGTGTGGGGCACCCAGTGAGGATCAAACTCACTATTCAGTCATAAGTGAGCTAGAAAGACAAGCTTGGTAACCACTAAACAACATCAAAATGCCAAAATGATTTTCTAAGCATAGCTTAGATGTGGCACAAGGCTTAATGTGTGGATCACCCAGTGAAGTTCAAATTCACTGTTCAGTTGTAAGTGGCCGATTGAGACCAGCTTGCTAACCATTACACCATGCTGAAGTTCCCAAGTCTTTGTCAGGTGAAATCTGTAGAAATAAAAAAAGAAAACAGGTTACTTCTTACTTTCAGGTGTCAAAAATTGTTCATTAATGTACTCACTGAACTGTTATCCATTTTCAAAACACCAGGTACACCAAGTGCCCAGATGGTTGCAAACAATACCAACAGGTGGGAATATCCACAACACCAACTTTGCTATGCAATGAAAACTACATAATAGTCCATCTCATGCATGCAGTGTAAATGAGATTAGAAAAATAGATAAGACCAGTGCAAACATTACACAGCTGTCCAACACACTTTTCCTCATTTCTTACATTGTTTTTGACCCCTTGAAACCTTACTCAGTTGCTGAAATGCTCCTGTCTGGTCTGGTGCTTCTGCTATATATCTAGTGATTCTTGAATAAATCCATAGATTATATTATTGGTCCTGACTTGGCATCTCAGCTTCAATCCCTTTCCCACCAACATGATGTAGTGTCTGTGTGTCTTTTCTATGATTATTTTCATGGCAATTCTGATAGCTTTCCTGCTTTGAAAATCAGCATGGAAAAATACCTTTTGCTTGTATTGAACACTAAACTAGTACTAATGAGAAATTGGCAACTATCTTGATCATCAGACACCAGGATATAAGCTATACATTTCAATATAGAATATACAGAATTGTCTTTGTTTATTCTTTAATTACTTTGAAAATGTGGAATTTGATAGTTACTTAACATATTGAACAAGGGCACCTGCTGTAGAGGGATGATCAAGAAGCATAACTTTTTTTCTCAGTTTCTTTCACTCTTAGTCTCTCTCTTTGGATCTTAGTTGCTATTAGCAACTTGCTTGCGATGAAAACTTTGAATTTCCATATCACACTTTCTTTCATCATTGATAACACTGCTCACATAATTTAATTTATGCACTAGTTTAATCTTGACATCCCTCATGCGTAAATCACATTTTGCACTGTCCCTTTTACTCACCACTATGCATTTTATCTTCTTACAGTTAATGGTCAGTCTTAATGATTATTATAATAAGAATCATTGTTATCTTCATAATGGTGTAATCATTAGTATTATTATCATTACTGCAATCATCATTACAAATTATTTTGATTGGTCAGTAATAAAGTACTTTGTAATGGTTGGTATCTACTGCAATATTAAAAGTTTGTATAAATGAATGGCAGAACGGAAACAAAGAGGAATGGTAAAGTGTAAGAATTTACTTAGAACAATAAAAGACAGGAATATGACAGGGAAGGGGAGCTATGATTGCTCACATCCTAAAAGGACTTGGCTTATAAAAAAAGAATTATCTTTCTTGCATTGGTAATGTCAGCTATTATGACAATGATGGTCTTTTCAAAGAGGTTTATGAATCTTTGTCAAGGCAGTGTACAATAACAATAACATTTTTGTTTTAATTAATCACCTAATGCAAGACTGAAGAGCCACACAAGGTAGAGGGCTGCAGAATGAGGTTGTTGTGTGAATGTTGGAGGAGGAAGCAAGAAATGCAGATTATGAGAATATATATAGGAAAGATAACAGTTAACTCTAGATTTGAAGTGATTAAGATTGTAGTGCTTGGAAAGCATTCACTCATGAATCTGTTTCACAAAGTAGCAGTTCCTGCTGTCCAATGAAACTTCTTTCTTATCAACTGAATATGAAGGGAATGGAAATGACTATGTACGTAGCATGGCAGGTCTGAGCTGTGAAAGTCTGAACTGGTGGAAGTAATGAATGTGGCTTATCAGAAAATTTGCCATGGAAATAGCAACAGAATAGTGAAAGGTTTGCATTGTTTCACCTGTGAAAAAGATGTTCTACAGTGGAAAATAATTCTGGAAATTATATTTAAATGCTCACATGTGAAGATCTAATAATAGTAAGCAAATATCTGAAGAAAATATGTTTCATTTATTGCCTCATCATGGGGAATCAAGTAAATAATACATTTAGACTTGAAAATATGATGACTTTAGAACTGCAGTGTTTCAGGTTTGCAGAGCTCAAGTTTCAAAAATATCTTCTGTCATGATAAATCTTGGTTGAAAACTTCACAGCAGGACTCACTTGAGCCAATTATCTTTGCCAATAACCATCAAAATAACACAAGTTGAATTTTGTTAATAAGATTGAAGAACTTATTTCAAAATCCTTTTAGTGTAAGCTAATTGGTAGTCGAGTGTCTCTTCAAACAATATCTGGTGCATCAAACTGTGAAGAGCTTGAGAAATGGTAGTTTACTGAAGAATGCTGAAAAAGAACCAAAAAAAAACGACTCTTCATCCTCTACTATTGCTGCTAATAGATTCTGATATTTATGCTTGCATGATGGGACACACCAATTAATTTTCATCTGAGCCATATACACAATTATCTGCAAAAGTTATCCTCTTATAACCAATATATTCAACTGCCATGAATATCAAGTATCAATAAGGAGAGGTAATTATTGTTTGTACTGTGCTGATTCATGTGTTAAGCCAATTGATTTTGGGTGTTGGAATACTCACACTCATTGAATTTATGATTATTATCTTATAAAAAAATTGTTACAATTCTATCTATCTATCTATCTATCTATCTATCTATCTATCTATCTATCTATCTATCTATCTATCTCCTCAGTCTGTTCTTATCTATCAGTCCCTGTTCCTATCTATCTATCTATCAAAATCAATAGTTTCTGTTTGAATTTCTGGAATGAGGAGTTATTATTTATATGTGAACTATTGTCTTCATCTTTCTTGTTATTACAACTTTTTTGGCCATTGTGCTCTCTGACCTTCATCAGGTGATTGTCAATTTGGGTAATCTACAGGAAACTGAACTGAACCATTTATCTAATAAAATGGGGGTAGATTTTTCTCATTTCACTGCCCTTGTCTAGGGATATATCTCACCTAATTCTTATTTTAGTACTTCTCAGTTATTGCTTGCCCCATTTCCATTGAGTCCAAGTACACAGTGCCCAGCACTTGGATTGAACTCACAATTATTATTCTGTTAAATTCATGTACCAGTGCTTTAATCAACTAAGCTCACTTACAGGAGAATAGTCTAGTTCATGATCACTATCTATCTATCTATCTATCTATCTATCTATCTATCTATCTATCTATCTATCTATCTATCTATCTATCTCAGTCTGTTCATATCTATCTATCTCAGAGTGATATATCAGACTATCTACCCCAGTTTGTTTTTATCTACCTCGGTCTGTTTCATGTCTATTTATCTCAGTCTGTTTCATATAGATCTATCTCAGTCTGTTCATATAGATCTCTCTATCTATCTATCTAAAGCCTGGTCAGTACCTTGATGGGTGGCTGCTTGGGCATATCAGGTGCTATAAGCTTGGATGTGTCGGTGGTATAATGGATAATGGCTTGGAATAGTTAATCAGAGAGCTGAGTTCCAATTGAGGTACATTATATTCACTTACACACAAGTACCCTTAGGAAAGGTATGAATTCATGTCTTCTCCCCACAGCTATGGATTAATTAGTAAGACTTGTATCACTAAATCGTTTTTATCTCAAAAAAACTTTTTATATTCTAAAAATATTTTATGGCTTTAAATAACCTGCAAAGAGTTGATAAACCATAGAAAATGAATCAATCAAAAAAGAAAATTATCTAACTATCAAAAAACTGATTCAACATATAATTTTAGAGAATAAACAATAATAAAAAATACTTGGAGATTGGATTGACAAGTAAGAAGATATGATTGATTTTTGTTCATATTTCAATGTTCTCAGAATCTTCAGAACTTTATGAATAAATGTTGAAACATAAACAAAAAAGCCACATTTTCTTCCTTTGCCAATCAGATATTGATTAACTGGATATTTTTTGGTTTTGCTTTGTGTTGGCATTCATCCATAGGAAATATATAACAATGCACATGCAAACACTTGTACATAGACATTTATATATGTGCATAGACATATCTATGCATGCACTAATATATATATATATATAGCGTGCAATGGGTAAATTTTGGTTCTAATGAGGTTTCTCCTGCAAAGGTGAATGCTGGTTCAAATTAGAATATGAACATACTCTTTAAAATAAATGGAGTGTCTACTTAAATATGGGTATCCACTAAAAATAACATTTAAAGTGATAAATATATATATATATATATATAGACTATGAAACAACCCTAAAAGATAGCGGATTCCCAGCAATACTCACATACTCACCACAGAATACAAAAAAGGCCAACAGGAGAAGAAATATCATATGGTTCAACCCACCGTACAGCAAGAACGTAAAAACAAATGTAGGAAAAATATTCTTCAAACTCTTACACAAACACTTCCCAGAATCAAGCACCTTACACAAGATATTCAACAAAAACACACTAAAAATCAGCTACAGCTGCACCGAGAGCATGGCACAAATAATAAAAAAGCACAATAGGAAAATTATCAACAAACCACACAAACAAATTAAACCCATGTGCAACTGCAGAATAAAGAACGAATGTCCCTTAAACGGAAATTGTTTACAAAACAATGTAATATACCAAGCCACGATAAAATCACCAGATAATGAAGAAAAAGTATACATAGGAGTAACTGAAGGACCCTGGAAACAAAGAAATTATACACACAAAACATCTTTCACAAATAGTAAATATGCAAACAGTACAATGCTTTCTAAGTATATCTGGGAAATTAAAAACAAAACGAACATCACACCAAAAATATCTTGGAAGATAAGGAAAAAATCATCAGCCTACAATAACCAATCAAAAACTTGCAAACTTTGATTGGAGGAAAAAATAGCTATCATTACTTTCCCCGACTAAAATAAATTATTAAACAAAAGATCCGAGCTCATCTCAAAATGAAGACATGAAAATAAATTTTTACTACGTAACCTAAAAAATTAAAAACGGAAAAAATAAAATAAAAACAAATAAATATACTAATAAAGAAAATAACAAAAAAAATAGAAATAAAACATAAATAAATACTATGTTACTAAAAATCTAAAACCGAAAAGAGAAAATATACAAGTAAAATAAATTGACTTAAATTCATCCAAATAAATAAATAAACAAACCAATCCCAAATAAAGATAATCAATTAAAAACTGTTCCCGCCAAAAAAATACTTAGAATGAACTACAAAAATCAACCCCAAAACTGAACAAATAGCTTTAATTAAATTCCCAAACCAAAACAAAACTGTTAAATAAGTGATATAAACAAATTTTTACTACGTTAATAAATAAATAAATAAATAAATAAAATAAGAAACAAAAAAATAAAAACAAGCAATATGATTTGACCCAAATAGATAAACAAACGACTTCCGGTGAAATAACCGCCATAACAGAATACCCACAATACACAATATATGTGGCCTGATGATTGCATATAGCATGAAACAGACTGTCGCCTCTAAGTGTTGACTTCTATGTTCACTTTTATATTTACACACGCTCTATCTCTGATATTGAGCACTTTATCCCATAAATATAGCACACCTTAAGACTATATTTCTTTATATATATATATATATATATATATATATATATGTGTGTGAGTGTGTGTGTGTGCATGTGTGTGTGTTTGTGTATAAAGGTAAAAGACAATAGGAAAACTGTACAATTAGCCAACGCATTTTGTCTAATGTGGACTTTTTCAAGCCAAAAATGAAAAAAGTTCACATTGGATGAAATGTGTCGGCTAATAATACAGTTTTCCTATTGTCTTTTACCGTTATACAAATTGTCTTTTTCTACAGGTTAACTCTTAGAAATTTTTCACATATATATATATATATATATATATATATATATATATATATATATATATATATATATATAAGGTTTTAAGATAGGGATCATAATTAAATATTTAACAATTAAAATCAAATAATATAAATATAACCCTGATTAAAATAAAATAAATAAAACCTAAGTCACCTTTTAACTGACACTTCATCAAAAGTCAATTGTAGGTAATAAAATACGACTGAAGGGATGTTTTTTTTTAAGTAGGATTTTAAAATTGGAGTGAAGACAAGAGAGGGAAAAAATTATTATTGTTATCCATATATATATATATATATATATATATGCACACATATATATATATATATATATATATATGCACACACACATACACATACACACACATACATATGTATATATATACACACACACACACACACACACATATATATATATATATATATATATATATATATATATATATATATATATATATTTATGAATGTAAAAGACAATAGGAAAACTGTAATAGTTGCTGATGCATTTCGTCCGATGGGGACTTTTTCAAGGCAAAAACGAAATGAATTTATTAAACAAAGTAACTAATAATAACAAAACAAAATGTCTTTAGCAACTGGAAGAATTTAGGGAATGCTATTTTCAGACTGTTAACTGAAAATTACGTCAATTATTGTCAAAATTTTGTTTTGTTATTATTAGTTACTTTGTTTAATAAATTCATTTCATTTTTGCCTTGAAAAAGTCCACATCGAATAGAATGTGTTGGCAAATATTACAGTTTTCCTATTGTCTTTTACATTTATAAATATTGTCTTTTTCTACAGGTTAACTCTGAGAATTTTTTTATATATGTATATATACACACACAGACAGAAAATAAAATTGTATCCCCCTCCCTCCAGTGAAAAAGACATTGCTTTTGACTTGTGCACACTATGTGGATGCTGTCTATAATAGATATTTGCTATAAAATTTTAAGTCTTCAGCTATAGCTAGTGATGCAGTAACACATAATTCTGCAATGTGTGTGTCTGAACCCTGCTGAGGGTGAATCATGTTGTGATAAGTTTCTGAGTGGTGAAAGAGTTCAGTGAAAGTAGGTGTCACGCTACAGAGACATACATGTACTTCTTTTGTTCAATTAGAGTCATTTGAGAGGGGTCAGCTTGTGAGCCTGGAAGTTACTGAATAGACATTACAGAGAATTGTTGCATATATTGGATGTGACTTGTTGCCAGGAGTTGGGCCCATGTCTAGTGAAGATGTTGCTCCCCAAGTCTACGATGCATACACAAAAGAACATCATTTGCATGAAGACAGAGCCTGCTCTCATCACTGAACCTTACTAAGTGTTATTTTATGATATTGTATCATAAGTCGAAATGTGTTGGAGATAATCCTGCTGTAAATGATTCCCAACAGTCTCTCTTGACAATTCTTAGGCTACATTTTCTCTCATCTGTTCTGTGGATTTATGCCATGTCACTTTACAATTGTTACTGGTAACATGTAACCCAATACTGCCTGTTGCATGGTCAAGTCATTGGTGATTAAACTGGTTTCTCCACCAATTTCTTTTTTTATTTATAAACGAAAATGATATGTTCATCATTAATTAATCATATCTAAGGATCAGAATCTCATGAAGGATTGAAATAAAGTCCAGTATATATTTATTATTTCAGGATCATTTTCCAACTTATTCAAGATGATCTTTGCCCTCTTTAATTTTCTAACTTCCTGTTCTGGAGGAACAAGATACCTCACAAGTTTCATGTATAATTTCATTTTTGAAGTCTTTTTTTTACTACTACTCTTTGGACTATTATAGCTCCTCTCTCAGATGCCAAACATCTTATGGATTGAGTTGGATATTTTCTAATTGATCTCTTTTTAGCTATAAGTTCAAATGATGATCCCTCTTCCTATTCTGACTTCCTGATCTAATTTTTCTCTCTGATCTAATTTTTCTCTCTACTCTCCCCTCTTTTTTAAACTTATTCATCGTTCTCTTCATGGTTCTTGAATGGACTTTGAAGATGGAAGCCAGAGTATGAATGTTGGTACCATTATGGAAAGCCTGAATGCTCTTTTTCCTCTCACCATTGCTCATTTAGGTCTGACACAAAAGAGTTTTAGCCTGCTCTTTTTTTATATGAATTATGAAAGGGTTTTTAGTGATTCATATGACAAATAGTGTCAGGATGGCTAAACATCTTAACTGAAAACCTTAAAAAACTCAATCAGTTTAGTGTTTTTTAGATATTAAACATTTTGTGGAATGGATAATTATACTGTTACAAGATTTGGAGAATTTTGCTGTTACACCAGATATATATATATATATATATATATATATATATATATATATATGTAAATGTGTTTTTGGAATAATAGTGACACGTTCTGTCTATCCAATTTTTAACTAATTTTTTAAAATTTCCAAATTAGTTATTTTATATTATATAAAATGACATTATCGTTATAAATTTATAACATTGAATAAGTTATCTTATATTAATATATTAAAGTGTATATAATAAAATGAAAAAAATGCAAGAAATGAAGTTTGACCATTTTAATGATGCTTGAGTGATTTGAAATAGGTCCCAGCAAACAAGGGAATGTCAAAATTAACCAAAAACAGTTATATAAACATACACAAAAGTAAAAAACGTTGAAAATGAATGTAGTAATATTTGAAATTAATTGAGAGTGAATAGGGAATGAAAAACTTTGGTAAATTTAGTGATTATATAAAACAGCTAATTTTGAGAAAAGAATGGGATTGACAGAACTTGCACATATTAATCAACCAAACCTGTTTAAAGAATTCTTTGTGCCTAAATATGCACACCTATATATATATATATATATATATATATATATATATATATATATATATATATATATTTATTTATTTATTAAGAAATGTAAATAATACCTTACATAGATAACACAACTCTGCGAATTATGAAATGGACTAAGTCCGACAATTATTTTAATATATTTTCTATATTTATGTTATTTTTAGAGATACAAATATTTAAATAAATGCTCTGCATATAATAAACAGTAAATGTTCTTAGTACTGTTTATTATTAAATATTTGTATCTATAAAAATAACATAAAAACAGAATATATATATATATATATATATATATATATATATATATATATATATATATATATATATACACACACACACGTTTGATTATGGTCTGTTGAGTATTTTATGATATTTTTCCAATTTTCAAATAGGGTGTTGAGTATTGTGCTCGAAGTATTGGACAAACTGTCCATAGTTAATATTTTGTTATTGTTTGTTTAAGTATTTTTCAACCGTCAGAGTCATTATCAAGAACCGATGTGGTGTCTGTGTGGTTGTTAGAATGCCTTTGTTTATATCCTGGGATTCTTTGGGAAGCGGGTCATGGATGTCAACACTAAGTGGTAACAGTCTGTTTCATGATTGAGTGCAATCTTCAGGCTCAAAGCTTGCATTCAGGCATGAAATGTACTGTTGGCACTTGGTGTTGACCTCAGCATACACATTTATATTTACATATGCTCTATCCCTGCTATTGAGCACTTTTATGCATAAGTATATCATACCTTAAAACTGTATTTTTATTATTATATATATATATATATATATATATATATATAATGCCTCACTGATAACTTGACTCGGAGTTTCAATCTTCAGTTCTGGTTACTGCAATGTTCATGCAGGTATATATTATACTGGATTACAGTTTTTTAATTTAAAAAGTATATTTGGCATTTAAACAGGGTTTATATATATATATATATATATATATATATATATATATATAAACCAAAAATGAAAAAAATTATTTATGAGTTGTGAATATTAATTTATACATCAAGTATAATAGAAGATTGCTGGTTCTTTAATAAATCAAAAAATAAACAACTCATAATTTACTGTAAAAATTAATCTGGATCAATGTATTTGGGGAGACAGATATTTATTTTTATGCCTACATGTGTCTGCATTTTGAGATGAGTTCTGATGTTTTATTTAATAATTTGTTTTGCTATTGGAAGGTAATTATAGCTATTTTCTCCTCCAGATAAATTTTCCAGTTTGGGATTTATTGTTGTAGACTGATGCTGTTTTCCTTATTTTCCATGAATTTTTTGATTTGATTTGATTTTTGTTCTTAATTTCCCAGATATGTTCAGAAAGCATTGTGCTGTCTATGTATTTACTATTTATAAAGGATGTTTTGTGTATGTATTTTTTTTTTGTTTCCAGGCTCCTTCAGCTACTCCTATGTATATTTTTTCCTTGTTATCTGTTGATTTTATAGTGGCTTGGTATATTATATTGTTCTCTAAGCAATTGCATGTGGGTTTGATTTGTGCTGGTGGTTTGTTGATTGTTTTCTTGTTGTGCTTGAATATCTTGTGGAGAGTGCTGTACCATTTTTTCTGCTATTCCATATGATTGCAAATGATATAGTGGGGTTTTCTATAGGATGCATTTGATTTTCATTAATGAAGATCACAGAAAAATTCTGGAGTATTATCTGACACTCATGTTTTCAATACTCCTTTCTTTGCAAATATTAACCCATAATATTTGCCTTATGGTACCAGTTTTCCTATCATGAATACAAACAAAATCAGGTCAACAAGAAAAAAGTCAACTAAAATAAAACACAATCCTACATCATTAATATGTGTGTGGTTCATATGAACAAAAGATCAAAGTTCTGTCTTCTTAGCCCATGTATGTATTTTATTCTGGCAAAATTTTTTTTCAAATCATTTTGGACATTTGTGTACATGATTTTCAACACCATGTGCATATCCAAGCCACCATGCTTCTAATTTCAAATGCTTCTGTGTAGCTGTAATTCCTAAATGCACATCACCATTCACCCTTTTCACTACATGTTTTTACATTTTCCAGGTGATACTAAATCTCCATTACATACAATACCATTTTCTACAGTTAACTTTTGTTTAATTTCTTTGTATGGCCTTTCAGCTTTTGAACAATTATTCAATTTATTAGTTTTTATTCTAGATGCAATTTTACTTAATATTGAATCCTGTAATGTTTCTACAGTAAGTCAGTTCATCAGTAGAACTTCAGTTTCTACCCAGTGCAAAAATTCATCTTCTATATTTTCTAATATGCTGTCTTTTTGTCTCCTCTTAAAATGTAATTTGGATAATGCATCTTCATGAGGAATAGCATTTACTTTATTTTGTAATGTCAACAGTCATTGCCACTTGTCAACGAATACTCATCACTTTTGTAATGCTCATTGTAGCAGATACAACTATAGTACACCATTGAACAATCCTGGTGTCAGATGCTTTCGAATTAGTCTCATACTAATAGTACTTGTTTGATAATACTTACTTGAATAGTAATCTGTATAGTGATCTGAATAGAGAAATAGTATAGTGAATAGTATAGAGAATAGCTGTCTGTATAGTAATAGAGGATAGAGTAGAAATAGTGATTGTTTAGACAACATGCTACTTTTTACTTAAATGTTTCCTCTATGGTTACATGATCTACTTAATTCAGTAATGGGATCGCTTGTATATTCTTACAGGCGATCTATGTTCAAACTCAAGTGTTGGCAATGACACTTAATTCCTATATAACACTTTTACATATTGGTTATCAAAATTGAAAGCCATTAGCCTTATGGCTCATCTTAATATTCTGGAAGATGTAACTTTCAGTAATTCTTTTCCTCATCTTAAAAATGGATTCTAGAGTCATATGCTAAGCCTTCAACAAGAAATTTCCGTCCAATAAAAATTCACAAGCCCTACTAGTACTCCAAATTATAACTAGAGCATCTATACTTGAGTAATTAGATTTGGCCAAAAGTCTCTTCTTCATCCTTGAGGAGACTTTTCAACATTCGCTGCCATAAAGGAGGACAGGCGTCACATAACAGCTCAGTACTCTTTTCTTTGTTACCAAAGAGATCCTCCTGTCTTGCAATACTCTGCCCAGCTTTTGGAATGCATCCTTGGCCATCCTAATACGTCTAGGGATCTCAATGTCACATTTACTGCCCTCTGTCAAAATGCTTCCCAAATATTTAAACTTCTGCACCTGCTTGATTTTAGTGTCAACAACCCGCAAATTGCATTTCAGTCTCATTCTTATGCTGATGACCATTTATTCTGTTTTCTTTCAGTTTATGCTTAGTCCCTTCTTCTCGCTCTCCTTCACTACCTTCTGTAGGAGGTTTTGTAATTTCTTTTCCCCACTGTTGTAGATTTCATTTATTATGTCTGTGATCTTGTCTATGCAAAGTCATATAAAGCTGTTAGCATTTCTGTTACAATTCCATCTGGCCCTGCTGCTTTGTTTCTCTTCAGTTTGGGCATTGCAGCCTGTTGATGAGCATGTCACCTGTCCTGTTAGTTGCCTTATTTGTTTATGCATATCTCCTTTGTTGGTGCTACTCAATCTCTCTATTTCTGCACATTTTTTGTTCAGCCCCACTTCTTTAGCCTCCCTGCATTTGGTCCTTATTTCATTGTGTAATTTTCTGCATTCTGTTCCATATCTTGGCAGAGTTTTCTGTCTACTTTGCATCATGTCAAGAATCTCATCAGTAGCCCTTCCATTTTTTTCTTCTTTGTCCATTCTCCTTTGGGATGATATCATTTGCTGATGTCACTAAAGCGTCTCTTAGTGTGTCCATTTTGAGTTTCCATTATGTCCTGTGTATCTCCTTTCACATTGTCCATATATTTTTCTCTCAGGTTCAGTTCACTCAGAAGTGTGCTGTATTAATCTTCTTCAATTCCACAATTTCACTCTTAGTTTGCATACAACACGGCTATGATTGCTTTTGCAGTCAACACTTAGGTAGGTTTTGCAGTGAATCATTGCATTCCTAAATCTTTTGTTGAAAGTTATATAGTCAATTTGGCTTTTTAGTTTCTCTTCCTTGATGCCCCAATGTCCATAATCATCTTGGATATTCTTGGAACCATGTGTTGGCTATTACCGGGTCATTGGCTGTGCACCATTGCATTCATTTTTCTCCAAATTCGTTGCAGGTTCCTAGTCTGAATCTTCCAGCGATATCCCCTGCTCTCTCCTTGCATACTTTGGCATTTAGTTCTCCCATAATAATGATGATTTCTTGTGATTTGCAAAAAGCCTTGGTACTGTCTAGCACGGAGTAGAAAGATTCGATTTCCTCTTTTTTACTTTGTGTTGTTGGTGCAAATGCTATTATGATAGCTATGTTGAAAGGCTTTCCTTTCAGCTTGATAACCAAAATTCTTTTGGGTAGTTGGTAGTATCCAAGAACGTATTTCTTAAATGTTTTATCTAGTATTAATCCTACTCCTTTTGTCATTTTTCTCTCTGCTTGCATAAATAATCCTGTGCTCGTCATTGACAAAATCTCCATTGTTTGGCTATCTGGTTTCACATATACCTAGGATGTTGATTTTAAGCCTGCTCATCTCTTGTTTCACATTATCTAACTGGTCACAGTTGTTCAATGTCTGAACATTCCATCTACCAAGAATTATTTTATGTTTGATGTGATCAGTCACAAGATAATGGTCCAGTGACACCTGTTGCTCATGTTTTCTTTTCTGGGCAAGGGATAGGTTACAAGGAATTTTATCCACTTTACACCATTTATGCTAGCAGTCGCTGGATGACGGTCAGGTGACACTTGTTGTGCATGTTTGTTTTTACCAGGTGAGGAGTTAATTCCCATAGACTTAACCTTCTTCACTCCATTAGGTTTCATATTGTTTGTGTTGTTAGCCATGATATGTCTTGGGATTGATAGTGGAGTGTTTTCCCGTTGACTTCTCCATGATGGTTTATGGAGACACCACCTCTAGTTAGCTGACCATTGACTCAAACAGTTCCTTCACCCTTTGTTAAGTCTTGTTTTTTGTCCTACTGGCTTGCTAACGAGCTGCCTTACTCAGAAGAAATTGGAGTGGGGTAGTTGGTTTGATTGCCAACATTTTAACTGGAATACTTAACATTAAGGTGAGGGAATAGAATAAATCTTTTTTTGAAATAACTTAATGTAAATTCCATTGCCCCCTATTAAAACAATATGCAATACGTGGAGACACCATCGTGGAAAAAGCAATTCTTAGTAATCACAATAGGAACTGCCTATTAAATCTTGCTAAACTCGAATCAATGGTCATTTACTGAAATGTTGTGGCTGAGTTTCACAGAATACGTCTCCATTTCAAAGACCACTGCTCTGTGGTTCGTTAGTTTTGGGGGTTGGGGATTCTCGCATGCCATAGTGACTGGCTCCTACCCAAATATTGAGAATGGTGACTTTGCATTTCAAATAAAATAAGACAAAAGAAAAGGAACAAAAACACATTACTTCATTTTCATGCCTTCTTTTATCTAGTCTCAGTAGTTACAAAAAAGTCCAAGTAAGATTCATGACACATGCTATGTACATTTAACTTTTTCCAATTTTTATTTATTTATTTTTTTTTTCACAATTTACAAATTAACCTAACTGGTCTGAAAATTAAAATTCAAATAAAAAAATAATATATGAATGGGCTAAGATTTCCAATATAGAATTTTTATTAGCAGACATAGTTAAGGTAACATCCTCTTTGGGGTCAAAAATTTTAATAACAGGGCTTTTTGCAAAATCATTTTTCAAATTATCAAATGCTGTTTGTTGTATATTAGTTCACTTAAATTCTATGTTCTTTTTTTCCGAAACTTGAAAAAAGCTTCAGTTAGTTTTGAATATTTGGGTAAGTATTTACTATGAAAATTTACAAAACCCAAAAAGGAATCTAATTCTTTTTTATTGGAAGGAGGAGACACCTGAAATTTTTTCTGTGTCAAACTTGGGTATAGCAAAATTCAGTCTTTTGAAATTTAGTACACAAAATATATTTTTTCACAATTAAATACACATTCATTTTCATTAGTAGTCATTCCAGATATCCTTAGTCTATATAATGCCTGGCTGTTTTTTTCTTTCAGCTCTTTTACGTTGTTTGCACCCAAACATATATCATCTTGATATATTATTATATTTTGATGTGCATCCTTAAAAGATTTTCTACTGATTTCCGAAAGATAGCAGTTTTTTCCCTTATAAGGTATACAGGTTCATTTAAGCAGTCCAACTGTGGAATTAATAGTGGCGATTTTCTTAAATTTATCGCCATTTTGAATTAGATGGTATGTACTTTTTAGATCAATTTTCCTAAAGCATTCCATTCTTGTTAACGAATGTAATATATTTTCAATGTTTTGGGATAGAATAAGAATCCGGACAAATATAGTCACCAGAAGATACTATTTGGTTTTCTCAGAACTACTATAAGTGATGCCCATTTACTTCCACCCAGGGAAACATGTTCCAAAATGCCTTGCTCAACCATTTTGTATATTTTCAACACTACCATGTGTAATAGGTGAAGTGGAAGTCTGCAAGATTTAAAATATGAGTGGTTACAATTTTCTTTCAATTTAATACTTGGTTTATAATCTCTTAAGATTCCATTTTCTGGATTAACTGAATTCATAGCAAGAATTAGACATGTGCTATTAACCTTAAACACATCTGTTCCTATTAAGCCATGGCTTTTATTACAGTTCACAACTATAACAGAAACAATTTCAATCCTGGTGTTCATTTCAAATGTTCCTTCAAAGTATCCTAATATATTTATGCATGACCCATCAAACTGTCTTAATTTTAAATGACTTTTGTATAAATTTGGTTTACCCATTTCTTCACAAACGTTCTTTGGAATTAGTGTTACAATGCTGCTGATATCCATTTACATTTTTAAATTTACCCCATTCAATTTTATTTTGGGGTTGATTTAACAAAATCAACAAAACCAATCAATTTTATTTTCATGATGGTATTTTCTTTCTTATTCTTTTGTATTGTGAAAACATTAGTTTCACTTTTTGAAGTGTCTGCCATTTTTCATGGCACTCTTTACATACATCGACTGAAAAGTATTTTTCTTTTTACATATCTGTCCTCATACTGGACATTTTTCTGTGTTGAATGCTCATAATTACAATATTTGCATTTTACTATTGTTTTCTTTATCATGTAAGTGTCCATAAATTCAGGTTGTTTTTTCAATCAACTCTTCTTGTATAAATTCGATACATGCTTCTAACAACATTTGGTTTAATTGCAACCATTTTAACATTTTCAAGCTATGTGAAGTATTGTACAAATCGTCTATCAGTCTTAGATGAACCAATTCCTCTTCAATAGACATTTATTCTTGTCCTAAATGTTGTTATTCACAATATCTACTGGTGTCTTGTCGCCTGTGCAGATATTTCATAATGGGTTCTGTACATCTATTTTCTTCAAATTAATTTATTTATCAATCTATCTTCAAATTAATTTATCTATGTATACATATATCTTATTCTGATTAATTTATCTATCTGTCTATCTTCACATTATTTTATCTATTTCATATTTGTCTGTCTGTCTATCTATCTATCTATCTATCTATCTAATGCACGGCCGCAATTTTTGACGGATTTGCACCAAAATTTACATGCACATGCTCCAAGTAAGTGGGAAGGCCAAGACCAACTTTGTATTTCCCAACTCCCATCAAGAGTGGAAATAATCGATTTTTTCAGGCTTCTACAGCAGTTTTCATGTAGTTTGCGGCCATTTTCTACTGGCCAGAGTGAGAACCTATAGCTGGCTGCCACGAATAGGCAGGAAGATTTTATTGGCTAGTGTGAGAGCCAACAGTTGAGTGACATGAATGTTAACTAGCATGCAAAAAAAATCTATAGCTGCATTCGTCACAAGTGGGAAAAATTTAAATCTGCATGGTACTTTACTCCAATTGGCTTATTTGCTTGCTTAAACTCAATGTTGATTCTGATTCCACAGAACTGGGTTGGGTGTGAAAAAGTATTTGTTGTAAACATTCTTTTTTCATTCGTTTTTTCCAGTTATGAGTCCTTTTTTAAAGCTGATCGTTTTGTGTTCATTTTGTTTAGTTCTTTTTTCGTAACAGATTTAGTTTAGTATAGAGCTTAGAAAAAATTCGCAGTATGAGATAAGAAAGAAGTAAGGCATGTAGCAACATCAGCATGGCAAAGGGCACTCCTTTAAAGGCAAGGAAGGGCACTGCTTTAAAGGAAGGAATATTTTAAGTCAAGTGATAGCGATTGCTGTATGAGTCGTACGATTTTTGAATCAAGCACAGGCAATGCCGGGCCATCCTGCTAGTATATATATATATATATATATATATATCTCTATATATATATATATATATATATATATATATATATATATATCTTCATCTATCTTCTTCATATTTATCTATCTGTGGCTAGCACATGTAAGTAGAAGGGAAAATAATGATATAACCAAGATGTTGACTATCTACATGAACTTAAAAGGTTAGGAAGGAAACTTCCGCGAATACAAGGAAAAGCAACAACAGTCAATGAATTTGAGAAGCATAAAAAACTGTTATTAAGAAAAAGACTTTTAAACTTCAGCCAAAAGTAATGCTAACAGTTTAGTCAATGAATGGTGAATCTTTCCTGCATGGAAATTATTAATCTCACCATTATCATCAACTGATCTATTCATCACTATGCTCAGGAGTTGTTTAATTTTACATTTTAAACATTTGTTTCTATGCTTATAAAAATAGTATATATGTGAAATATAGATATTTATTAAGCTTTTAACTAAGTTTTGCAGAAGGCCAAACTGAACAAAAGGCAGTGTTGAAGAACATTGTGCTCTATTAGTCGTTTCAGTGAAAGGGGAAAGCCTATTTATTTTGAAAATTAACATTTGAAATCCTTGCCTCTTTACTAACCACAAACACTGACTGCTGTTACCTGTGTGATATATTCAACTATCTTAGTCAGCCAGGAGTCCATTTATACATATATTCTGTATACAAAGTATAATTTCTTATATTTCACACACATGCACACACGTATATATATATATATATATATATATATATATATATATATATATATATATATGGGAGGTGCGTTAAGATAGAAGCCTGTATAATGGATCTTCTAGTTAACATTGATATTATAATTGTCATAATAGCTCCAAACAAACTAAGACTTGAGGAGTCAGTTTGCATTACATCTTCCTTCATCCTAATCAAGCCAATTAAAATGCTAATCACATCTGTGATTCCATTGCCAAAACTCTCCAAAGACAGTAGTCTTTGAGCTTCAAAAGGACAGCTATTAAGTAAATTCTTGTGATTACTTGGTTTGGAGTAATTGAAAGAAATATGGACACAACCAATTGTCCTTAGAGAGAAAGTCTTAAGCAGAGAAATGAGCAAACAAGTGAGAAAGAGAAAAAGGTAAATAAATAAGAGGGAGTGAAAGATGACTAAAAAGAGAAAAAGGTAAATAAATGAGAGAGAGAGAGAGAGAGAGACAAATAGAATGTGTGAAAGGTAAATAAGATAGCGAGAGAGACAAAAAGAAAGAGTGAGAGGTAAGTGAAAAAGAAAAAGGTAAATAAATAAGAAAGAGTGAAAAATGAATAGAAAGATTGAGAGGCAAGTTAGAAAGAATAAAGATAAATAAATGAGAGAGAGAGAGAGGCACAAATAGAATGTGTGAAAGGCAAATAAGATAGAGAGAGAGACAAATAGAAAGAGTAAAATGCAAGAGATAAAGGTAAATAATAAGAGAGAGGAAGAGACAAATAGAAAGAGTGAGAGGTAAGTGAAAAAGAAAAAAGTAAATAAATAAGAAAGAGTGAAAAATGAATGGAAAGATTGAAAGGCAAGTGAGAAAGAATAAAGGTAAATAAATGAGAGAGAGATATAGAGAGAGAAATAGAAAGAGTGAGAGGCAAAGAGAATTTACTTGGTGATTTAAATCATTGCGTCCAGTGTTGAGTGTGTCCGAGTTAGCTCCTCCTTTAGTTCGAAAACTTAGAAAAGGAGTCATGGAAAATAATGAAAGAAAAACAGGACTGGAAAAGGAAGAGAAAATTTGTAATAATGTGGGTGTCAAGAAAGGAGGAGGGAAAAGACATGAACGAAAGAATAAAGAAAAAGAGAAAAACTCAGTGAAAGAGAATAGGAGCCTGATCAAGAAAAAGAGAATATTGATTTCAGGAGACAGATTGGAAAGTGGAAGGAAAGAAAACAAAATTTGTAAAAATTGGCAAAGAATGAGATTAAGAAGTGGAGAGTAAAACTGTTTGATAGAAAGAAGCTGTGTTGATATGTCAACAAAAAGACAGTAAAGTGAGCAATGGAGATGACAAATTTAGTCAAAGACAAGTTTAAATTTCTATCAGAAAAATTGGTGGGTGTGCTAATAAAGAGGGAGAGAAAAGCAGAGTGAAAAAATGAATATAAAAAGAATAATACAATGGAAAATTGAGAGAGAGAGTGAAAGAGAAATGGTATGATGAATAAAGGAAAGGAAAAATAAGGTACTGAGAAACAAGAAGCTTTTAAAGGTCAGTGAAAGGGAGAAAGAGAGATTCATCTAGAAGACAAAGAGAGAAACAAACAAGTGCCAGATTGTTAGAAACAAAAAGTGAACTCCTCCACCCACACACATGCAAAAAAACAAACAAACAAAAAACAATGAGACAGCCAAAGTGAGATAGCAAGAAAGAGAATGAGAGACTTGTGGCACTTCCTTTGATTTTCACTCATCAAGATCAGAGACATCAATGCCTCAAAGTAAAATTGAAAGGTGGTTACAATTTCACAGCCACCTTTTATTTTTTGGGATTTTTATCAGCAAAAACAAATCTAAAATCAAATTGTCTTTTTGCAATTTCCCTTCTGTTTTCTTTCCTTCATTTTTAATGGAAAGCATTTCAAACAATTGTTAGTTTTCTATGGAGTTTTAGAATCCTTCTGTTTTCTTCATTCTTTGGCAAAAGGTTTTTCCAGACTTAATCCTTTTTAGAACCAACTTCTGTAACAATATACCCGGGTATATATATATGTATGTATGCATATGCACTCGTGTAGTCATAAGTATATGTAAAAATGTCTATTCATTTTATCAATCGTCTTTTTTAAACTGAATAATCTCCTGTAAACATGGCTGCTGCAGATGTAAAAAATATCCAAAATCAAGGCTGTGTCCAACTAACCTTTCAACTTTCATGAATCATCTTTTGGGCGGGGGCGGTGAAAGAATGTAAAGTAAATCAGAAGCATTTTGAATAGCTCATTTTTTGAAAGTGTCATTATAAATTGAAATGCCGAAAATCATACAAACAATGTTCCACAGTAACTTTTTCTCATCCCACTGAAGATGACTCATGAGAGTTGAAAGCTTAGACATAATCTTGGTTTTGGATGATTTTGCATCTTCAGCAGCCAGGTTTGCAGAAGGTTATTTGCAGTTTAGAAAAGACAATAGATAAATTATATATACATAGAATGTTTATCCTTTTTAATAAAACTTGTTTAAAAGAACAACTGTTGCTTAATTATAATAAATATAATATATATATATATATATATATATATATATATATATATATATATATATAATAATAATAATTTTCTGTTTATATGTTATTTAATAGATACAAATTTATTTAAGTAAATGCTCTGTTCTTTAAACAATAAATCTTTGGCAATCTTTTATAAACAGTAATTTGGACTTTGCTAACCAGACGCTTCTCTGTAGCTGAATGGTATAGCACGTCAGATCAATTGACAATTCCTTTTAGGATACAGATTTGATTCCTGTCAAAGAACACATATTTTCTATGAAATTTCTCAAACATTCAGGCAGGTAAATGTAATTAATACTGTTTAGTTAAAAAACAGAGCATTTATGTAAATAAATTGTATCTATCCTATAACAAACAAACAGAAAATATATTAAATAATTGTCAGACTTAATCCATTTCTAATATATATATATATATATATATATATATATATATATATATATATATATATATGTGGGAAAACTGTATAACAAAGTGGAAAAAGTTTACTTGTGACACATTTTATCCTTTGGGACTTTATTGGACTAAATTATTATGTTGGTACGACTGAACATGAACGAGGAGTGCTGGGGATTTTAGCATGTTTTTAGAATTTTTCTTTTTTTATATCTAGTTGAATTCATTTAGAGTCTTTTTCTTTTTCTTTCCATCACTTTTGTTAGTAGGCATGCCACACTGTAATAATTGAAGATCTGCCAGGAATGGTGAAATGTTGTAGGAACCATGATGCAAATTTACTGTAGATGACGTTGTGATCAAGTCACTCTCTAGAAATTTATGTGAATTGTGATTTTAGTGAATTGTTTTCTCCTTTGATCAGATTTATGTTTTTTATGTCAAACTTGTGGTCAGTCTTGTTATAGTGAGCAACCAATGCATTTGACATATTGTTTTGTAAAATTCCCTCTTGTGTTCATATAATTTTTTATTTAGATTCCTTGAGGTTTCTCTTATGTATTTTTTGTGAAGGAGTAAAATTCCTCTTTCAGGTTTTAGCTTATTGTTTTGTTAAGTAGTGACTAAATCTTTTATTGCTTTGGATGTAGTAGTAACAAATTTTATGGATAGGTTTGGATAGATTAAATTGTAGATGTGATAAAGTTAGTCGGGAGGATAATGTATTTTTTTGATTCACATCATGTAAATAATCTGGGCTGTATATTCTGAGTGTTCTTAAGTAGAATCCGATGGTTATTTCAGATTTTATTTTGTTGGTATGATGAGAATAGAAATTTATTAGGTCATTTTTGTTGGTTGATTTCTGGGGAACACCATCTTTTAAACTGTTGTTAATGTGGTGTAGCTTGATATCTAGGAAGGGTAAGAAATTGAGTTCTTCCAATTTGTATGCAAATTCTATTATGTGTTTAACTTGTTTATTTGATCTACTAGGTGAGGTAAATCAGTATCACAAGCATAGATAAGTAGAGCATTATCAATATAACAGAAGTATGTTGATTGTTTGGGTAAAATATTTTTGACAGAACCAAATTCAAGAAAGATACATGCCATCAATCCACTGAAAAGTTATCCTATTGGTAAACCCCAATTTTTGTTTGTAAAAATCATCATTAAATGTGAAGTAGCACTGATTGGTAATGAAACAAGATTTTTATTATTTTTGCTGTTGGTGGAGAGATCTTTATCTTTGATTGTGTTAGATGTTTTTTTAGGAGATTTAGGCCTTTTCCTGTGTTAAGTCTGAGGCCTTGTGGGAAGATGAATTGAGGATAAACATTGTCGTCATCAGGATGAGTATGAACATCATAATGTTGACTGGATATATCACTCAACTCTTTCCAAATCCTCTGCACTGTCCTCAAATTGATACCTAAACACTCTCAAATGTTCATATTGAAGATTCCAGCACATATACCAGGCTGTACAGCATGCTGTTTCCAAATTTCTGGCAGAGTGATTTGTGACATGGTGCTCTTCTTCTTATAGGCAGTACCCAACTGACTCTACTATGCTCTGCAGTTGACAAAATCAAAAACAAACAATTTGCATGCATGAAATTGAAAATATAAAATCTATTGACTTGGCTTGATGTAGCTTAACTTTAAAATGGGTGACTGCTTGGGAATACCATGTGCTATAAGGTTTGATGTGCAGGTAGTGTATTGGATAATGGCTCAGGATTGGAAATCAGACAGCTGAATTCCAATTCCAGTTGGGTTCATTTTATTCATTTAGAAGTAAAGGTAGAATATAGCATGAGGCGTCAGGTACTTATTGGAGCAGTACAGGAAGCTGACCATTTTACCTGCATCTTAAGTGATGGATCATATGTATGAGTCTGACTTGATAGTCTCTCAAAGTACAATGCCTCCTCAAGGGGACATCTATTTCAAGAAGACAGGTGGTAGTTCTGAGTCCAATCGGCAGTGATGGAACATAACTATTCATTGGTTTTATTTGATTGGACTAACCATTCTTTATGGTGGACATTGAAATCACCACAGGCATGAATACTAGCTGAAGGAAATTCAGTGAAGATATTATGAATCTTCTTAGATATTTGATCAAAAATTACTGTTCCATCATCCTGAGCAAAGACAAATGTGATACTATGGATAAGTGCCACATGGAAATACATATAAGGGAGATCAGAGTCTTCATTTTTTGTGTCCCCGCCACGGGGAAACCTGTCACTGATGTAGGCTCATAGTCTGTGATGATTTAGTTGGTCATGTTTTGTTATAATGGGTGAGTAGCCCGGGATTGTGAACTCCTGTAGTGGGATTGAGGCATTAACATCTGTTTCAGACAGAAACAGGTTTCGGGCTTTTTTGAGTTTGGAAAATTTAGGTTTATTTCATTTTTTTTACTTAAATAATTTTTTTAGATTTTGATTTAAAAAAAAAATCTTTATTGTGTTCCCACTTGTCAATGAGATAAAAAACATAAAAATATACAAAAAATATTTTTGTATAATAATAACCACCTACTCATTTTACATCTGTCTGCTTGGGTGGCTTGCTATTCCCTGTTAGGAAAACCCACTTATGCACATTTGTGTTTCTTCAACACTCATAGACATTGAGCCAACTTCTGGTTTTTACTGTGACTACTTTTTACCTGATTTATTTAACCCATATAGGGAGGCAATTGTAAAAGAATGAGGAGTCTGAACAGGATTCATAATTGGTGGGCACAATCTTAACTATATAAGAGATGCAAATGATACCATGTTGATGGCAAACACTGAATGAAAACTGCAGGAATGCCTAGACAAGGCAGTAAAAGAAAGCAGTGGAAAGAGTAGCCATGAAGAAAGAATAAACAAATGGTGAACTCAGAAAATAAAAATACTGTGAAAATTGACTGAAAAAGGAAAGAAAACTTCTGATAGCTTTGAAATTCCATTTGTCTAAAACTGTTTGTCAGTCTTTTATTATTGCAACTCTTATTTCTATGAAGATTTTTTTCACTCAAGATTTGTGAAGTACAAAGATCAAATAAATGATAAATTTGGTACTGTTTATCTCTTAACAAGC
>OZ010572.1:36613182-36618182 GCA_963932145.1 Acanthosepion lycidas | reverse complement strand
CTCGTTTTAACAGATATATTTATCAAAATTTACACAAAAATATCTTGAAATACTAAACAGTAAATTTATTAAATAAAATTGTCATTGGCTTCAACCATGGTCCCCAAATGACTTTGAAATTTCCTGCGACTCTTCTGGACAGTCTCCTTTTTTAAGTTATTAAATTTTTTTTTTTTAAGCATTTCCCCCCAAGCAGGGTGGGAGTGCCACTAGCACTCAAGGAGTTACAGAGAGTGGGAGCAAGATTAAAGATATTGTCATAGAGGACAGGATGAAGAGAAGTAAGGGGAATTAGTTCAAGGCACCTGAAGATGTTGATTGATATTGCATTTGAATAATTGAAGACTATAGCTATAGTAAGAGGAAATGAGTTCCACAGATGGGAAGTGTGAGACAGGAAGCTATTGGAGTAGAAGAGACGGCTACATTTAAAAGTTTTGACAGTGAAAGGATGGAATTGAGATTTCAACCTCGTAGCACACTTAAATTCATGCAGTTTGGGAACCAGCAAAAGTAGCTCTTTGGAGCAGTTACTATGAAAGTATTTGTAAAAATGTTGCCATAATCCTTGCCTCAGTTCATCTTTGGTGTTACAAGGAATTTTGTTTACCCAGGGTAACAATCCTCAAGGCACTTGATGTAGACCTTGGTGTTGAGTTTGAGGACCTCACCAATGAAATTTGGGAGTTCTTTTCTTATCAGAACAATCAGAGTGAGTTTTCTGAGGTGCTGTACTTTATTAATCACAATTAAACTCATCCAACTCTTTTCCAAATCTTCTGCACTGTCCTCAGATTGACACCCAAACACTCTGAAATGCTTGTATAGGAGCTTCTGGTGCAAATACCAAGCAGTACAGCATGCTGTTTTCAAATCTCTGGTGGAGGGAATTGCATCATGGTGCTCTTTTTCTCACATATGGTACCCGACTGATCCTACTATACTGTGCAGTTGACAAAATCAAAAACAATGTGCATGCACAAAATTATAAATATAAAATATTTCATAATTTACTCATCACACCTGGTATCTATCTATCTATCTATCTACATATATATATATACATATATATATATATATATGTATATATATATATATATATATATATATATATATATATATATATATATAGTTAATAAGAAAAGCTAGAATATGTAGGTCATTAAATGACCCATGCCCTTTGTGCATACATGAGAAACTATATATTACTAAGTTTATAAAAAATAAAAATTTACTGAATCAGAGAAATGAAATAGCTATTTTATGCCGTCATTGTCAAAAATTTTCATTAAATAATATTTAAAAATAAAAATAAAAATAAATTTATAAAATAGGATTAGGTAATATATATACTTATATTTAACATGGAAAATTAATTTTATATACTGTAAGTAATTCTATTATATTTAATTGGTTATTCCTAAAAAATAGTCTATTAAAATAATTATGAAAATATTGTAAAGTTGTATTTAAAATTGTAGTTAATACGAATTCTAACCTAAACATCTTTTAAAATTATACATAGTTAAATTAATACGTATTCTAACCTAACACCCACCCAAAAGAAATACCGACACTCAAAGGATTCCTATAAAACACCTACAGTAAAACACCTACAGAAAAATGAAATTATGATGAAAAGCTAGAGGATGTGGACCATTGGATGACCCATGTCATTACTAATATATAGTTTCAACTGTATGTACAAAGGATATATATAAAAAAAAAAAAAAAAAAAATATTTAAATTAATATTTGAATATAAAATTTAAAAATCGTAATATACTTATACTTGATATAAAAATTAAATGTAATATAGTCTATAAAAACTAACAATGAAAATACTTTAAATTTGTATTTATAATTGTAGTTAATTAAAATGAATCCTAAACTAAACTTCTTTTAAATTGAAATTAAATAAATAAATTAAGTGTACTAAATCAGTGAAATGAATTAGCTACTTTTTTTTACCATAAAAAAAAAAAAAAAAAAAAATTACTTAAATAATATTTAAATATAAAATTTAAATAAATAGTAATACAAACATACTGAATATTGAAAAATAATTTAACTTATTGTAAGTGATTCAAATATTGGGTTGGTACAGAGGTAGTGGCGCGAAGATGTCGGTTTTTGACGTATTTTTTAACGTCAAAGAGCGGCGTTATTGCGTCATTGTTTCTGCTCCGGCCTATTACATTTACTTCAATTAAATAAAATATAGTATAAAAAAAGAAAATATTGTAAAGTTGTAATTAAAATTGTAGTTAATTAAAATTAAATGAATTCTAACCTAAAATTCTTTTAAATTATAATTAAATAAATAACTAAAGTTTACTAAATCAGTGAAATGAATTAGCTATTTTTGACAAAAAAAAAAAAAATAAATAAATAAATAAATAAATAAAAATAAAATCGTAATATAATTGTAAAATAATTTTACTTACTAAATAAATAATTTTACTTATTAAATAAATAAAGTTTACTAAATCTGAGAAATGGAAAGTTTACTTAAATAATATTGAAGCATAAAATTTCTAAAAAAATAGTAATACTGCATGTGATAATAATTCTACATTCTACAAACTGTAAGGGATTCTAATTACATTTAAATAATTGTTCTTGAAAGAAATAAAAAATTAAAAGTAAAAATATTTCAAATCGTAGTTAAATAAAAAGTATTCTGAAGTAGACACCTACCAAAAAAATCTTTAAATATACGAAAAAAAAAAAAAAAAAAAAATTTTACTTAAATAATATTTAAATAAAAAATTTTTTTTTTAAAAGTCGTAATATACTTGATATAGAATTTAAATGAAATATACTCCATAAAAACTAACAATGCAAATATTTTAAAGTTGTAATTATAATTGTAGTTAATTAAAATGAATTCTAACCTAAACTTCTTTTAAATTTAAATTAAGATTAAATAAATAAATTAAGTTTACTAAATCAGTGAAATGAATTAGGTATTTTGGCCATAAAAAAAAAAAAAAAAATATATATATATATATTATATATATATATATTTAAAATTTTAAAAATAGTAATACAAACAATATTTAATATAGAAAAATAATTTTACTTATTGATTGATAGTAATTCAAATATTGAGTTGATGTAGAGAGATGGTGGCGTAGTGTTGTCGGTTTTTGACGTATTTTTTAACGCCAAGTAGCGGCGTTATTGCGTCATTATTTTCTGCCCCGGCCTAATACATTTACTTCAATTAAAAAAATAAAATAAAATAAAATAAAAATAATGAAAATATTTTAAAGTTGTAATTAAAATTATAGTTAATTAAAATGAATTCTAACCTAAAATTCCTTTTAATTCGTAATTAAATAAATACCTAAAGTTTACTTAATCAGAGAAATGGAAATTTTACTTGAATAATACACAAGTATAAAATTTAAAAAAAAAAAAAAAAAAAAAAAAACTTGATGTGATAATAATTCTACAAACTGTAAGGGATTCTAATTACATTTAATTGTTCTTGATAGAAATATAGTATATTAAAAATTAAAAGTAAAAATATTTCAAATCGTAGTTAAAAAAAGTATTAATCTGACGTAGACACCTCCCAAAAATCTTTAAATATTGAAAGAAAAAAATGCCGTTAGAATTTTAGCCGTTAATAAAAAAAAAAAAAAAAAAAAAAAATCCAGACGACACGCTTTTAACGGATGTTAGATTTCATTGAAAAATACATCCCTACCCACTACCAAAACGTAACAATAACTGATACATTAAAATATAAACATATTGAACATACTGACACCCCTAGTCTAGCAAAATAGATTTATCTGTAACCTTGGAAACATGAATTTTGTTTTGGCTGTGTATTTAAAACCATGTAATTTTTAAAGTTACTCCAAAATTCGCTTGAGGATGAAATGAAAGTGATGTCTTTAATTTAAGTACAAAATTAAATTAGGGACTTTTAGCTTCCATTTTTGAAACATGGTTAGAACTGTGTAGCGAAAAACCATATTTTAAGTCTATTAACTTATAATATATATATATATATATATATATATATATATATATATATATATATATATTAGTGGTTAATACACACACACACACACACACAGACATATATATATATATATATATATATATATATATATATATATATATATATATATATATATATATAAAATATTTAAATATATATACATACATACATACATATATATATATATATATATATAAATTTATATTTATATATATATATAAAAATTTCCAAGAGGATAGAACCCAGGTAGAACTTGATGTCCAGGACAGAGTAAGAATATAATAAAAAGGCTTAAACACTAATGTTCCATGGTTATAATTTATTATATTGGAATTGTAATTATGATCCAATTCATCAGACCTACAAATTCAAAAAGAAATCAGAAAAAATAACTCCAGAAATAAAAAATAAAATTTAGTGAGAGTGTATGTATGAGAGTGGAGGATGAATGTGAAAAGTAAATAAAAGCTCTAGAGAAGGGTAACAGGTGAGAGAAGAACAAGAAGGCCTAAAAGTGAAGGTGGGGATTAAAATTTAACAGAAAGAAGTTTTGAAGAGAGGTGTTAAATGACGGTTTTAATGAGTGAGATACAGATAAATATAAATTATTATCCGATGCATAATTCATTACTGAATTGCTGACCTAAGTTAAATTAAAAACTGACACTGGAAACTGGTTTAAAAATTTGTGATGACACTACGCACAATAAAAGACGATATAATCTAAACTTAAATTTCAGAAGATGAGAGAGAAAAGAAAAAAAAAAGGGGGAAAGCTGGTGGTGGGGGCAACTAAAATTAAATGTCATTTATAAAAGAGCGCCGCTGTGCAATCAAGAAAATTTGACAAAAATAATATCACCTACAGGTTACAAATTTAATACAAACATATAAAAATTAACGAATATTTAATCTAGGAAGGACCTATTTCTGTGCCCCAAAACACATACTTATATACAGACATACACAACAACATATTT
>OZ010572.1:36543182-36610682 GCA_963932145.1 Acanthosepion lycidas | reverse complement strand
ATGAACCTTGTTTCATTATTTTGTTCTTTTTATTGTGCTGGTAATTATTAGATGTCTGTGTGTGTATGTATGTTTGCAATGTGTGTGGGTACATCTGTGTTTGAAGTGTGTGTGTGCATGTATGTGTGTTTGCCATGTGGATGTGTGTATATACTTGCAGTGTTTTTTTTTTATTGTTTTGTCTCTAGGTTTGCAAAATTAGTATTCCAGCAACTTTTACACATATCTAATACACTAGCTTACCTTAAACACTGAAGAACTTATTTGGAAATCATCACATAAAGCTTTAGTTTTAATATGGCTTTGAGATTGTCTTGCTTTCTGAATAGAGTAACGTCTGTTACATTGCCGTTAAATGAGATCTGGTTTCTTGTATTTATGATGAGAATAATACTTTATAGATTTATCTCTTCTGTTATCCTACGGTGGAGTAATTGATAGCAACTCAGATTGAGGAATTGGAGAGCTGAGTTCAAATTCAAGTCGAATCCATTACATTCACTTACATGCTAATACCCTTGGGAAAAGTATGAATCCACTTCTTCTTCCCCCAGCTATTGGTAAATAATAGCACAGAACAGGTTCTATAGCCTTGGATAGCAACTGGTCTACTGCAGTTTTCCTTCTCCTATACCAGTTACCACCCAAGGCTATAGAACTTAGTCTGTCCTGCTATTTATCCATAGCTGGGGGAGGGGAAGAAATGGATTCATACCTTTCCCAAGGGAATTAGCACATAAGAGAATGTAATGAATTTAACTGGAAATTGAACTTGGCTCTCCAATTTCTCAATCTAAGCCACAACCCATTACTTCATAGTGACTACTAAAATTCAATCAACAAGAAGGTATATCTCTTTATACTTTTCCAGTTTATGAATAATATATATGTGTGTGTGTGTATATCTGTTATGGTCCGGTTCCTTGTACTACAGTGATAGTCCAAGGTAGAACCAATAAAGAAGAACTCGAACACGGATATGGAATAACACAGATATATTACAAACAGGAATATATACAGAGAGGTAGAAAGTGTCAGTATGAACAATCAGGTTTAGTAGTAATTGTCTGAACGCGACTCTGTTTCGGTCTGCCTCTGACTCGACTGACTGACTCACTCGCTCGCTCTGACTGACTGACTGACTGACAGAATCCTGACGGACTTCACTCTAGACTTCAGACGGAACTCCCTGCTACCTCTTGAGGCGCAGTATTTATTACGTATGGAATAGTCCATTATGTTATTATGGGTAAGGTTCCTTAACAATATCTCTATTATTTACATTCTGAGTAATGATCTCATCTTTTTTGTTAGTATCAAAATGTTTCAGCTGTTGTACCTTCCAGCTTTCTTTAGGTGTCTGTCAATCCAGCTACTCTCAAGGGAATTTTGAACTGAACTCTTTATTTAAGCTATGGGGATAGACTGTTCTTGTTCCACTATTCAGATCTAGAGATATCTAACTTTATTTAATACTACTCAGTTATTGCTTGCCCTAAATCTACTGAGTTAGTCTTTATTAATCAGCCAAGGAATTAAACACACAATAATAATGTCACCAAAATCATTAACTACTGCTTTAATCTACTAGGCTATTGCTCCATGGGAGGAAAAGGTTGATGGACCAAAACATTATGATAATAACAAAGATGAGGACTTTAATTTCTGTCTGAATTTTAATTTATGTAATTTTAAGTTCAATCCTTGGGTTGGGTAATGTGTCTTGGACTCAGGAGAAACAGGGCAAGCAATCACTGAACACTACAAAATAAGAACGAGACAAGATATTTTTGGATATGAACAATAGAACAGGGACGCTTGACCCACATAGATTAAATAAAAGGTTCAGTTCAAAATTCTCTGAAGGTTACCTAGATCAAAAAGCACCTGATGAAAGCCGAAACGCACAAAGACTGAAACAATGTGATAATAACGACAAAGATGAGGACAGTAGTCTGCACGTTAATAATGAGCACATTAGTGTGAATGTAAATAATGATAAATCTTCATCCCAGAAATTCAAACAAAATTATGCACGTTTCTGTGTGTATAAAAATAAAGAAAAGAAAAATAAAAGCAAAAAACCATTTTGTGATGGAGAACGAAAACTTTACTAGTCATGGGAGGTGTACCAATGACTTGTAGGGTGAAGCTGCCAGATTTGATTTGGTAGGCGGACATGCTTTAGATGGTGTAATTACTTGGATTTGTGCATTGCATAAAAAGTGCACTAATTTTAATCATTGGGAAGACTTATGTTGGACACTGATGGTGAGTTGATGCAGGAAGTTGTAAACCTTGGAGGAAAGCCAAATCTTTTGTACTACAATATATAAAAGTATTTTTTTTTTTTTACCTATGTCTGCACTGCTCTCTGCATTCACTTACAGAAGTAGAATTAATGAATACTGCTGAAAAAGAAACGTCAGAGATGAAGAATGAAAACAGAGATGTAATATAAAAGCAAAATTAAATAGTAAAAGGAAGCAAAATATAAGATGCCTTTGGGAACAAATATAAAATAAAAGTGAAAAGTTAATAAATTATGAACAGCAAAAAGTTAATAAAAAAAATAAAATAAATGATTAAAAAGAGGAAAATAAAACTCTTTAAAAAAAAAATTGCCAGGCAAAATATATTTAAAAATTTTAAATAAAACATTTTTTCTATCAAAATATTGATTTTTGCAGTTTCACTGAAAATTTTCTATCTGTAGATCTATCATGTATTTCAAAAATATAGAAAAATATGACTGAATCCTACTTCAACAAATAGAACTGTCAATGCTCCATTCAAAACCTGACCCACTGGTTCAAAATACTTTACAGTATATATTTTCATTGTATTTCAAGTCATTATTTTTACTTCAGCTCTAATGTCAACTAGAATCTCAAGGTTAAACATCAAGTACAAGAATTAATGCATTTTCAACAATGGAACATAGATAACTCTAACATTGGCTGTTTTTTTTTTTGTCTCTTATTGAAACAAGAGAAAATAGCCAGTCGTAGGTTTTCAGTGTAACTGCTTATCATAGCTAAACTTGTTAGTGTTAGGGTGTAAAGGCATGTTGTGAACACAATATACCCATACCATAGTAATAGTAATATTAACTGTTTCCCAACAAGGAAACATTTTGCATTCATTGTTCAAGCAGCCAGTGCTGCTTTCAGTTAAAATTTCTAAAATCTTTTTTTTAAAACAATTTTTTAAGAAAACGGGTTTCTCAAGTCCAGTAGCTGTTATCGCTCTTTCCAGTATTAATGGGAGTTTCCTTCCTAACCTTTTATTTGAAGTAGTGTGGAACGTCAACATCTTGATTATGTCATTATTTTCTCTTCTCAAGTCCAGTAGCTGTTATCGTCTTTCCAGTATTGATAGGGTTTTCCTTTCTAACCTTTGATTTGAAGTAGTGTAGAATGTTAACATCTTGATTATATCATTATTTTCTCTTCAAGTTATATGTGATATTCATTTTAGTTGTTACTGCTGTTGGTAGTCTTCCAGTGATATGGATTCTTTTATTTGGTACAGTTCTTTCATTATGAATCTGTACTGGCAATCCACAATGTTCAAAGACAGATGATCTTTGCCAAGACACTCAAGCTTCACTCATTCAAAGCCTTTTTTGACCATTGATCTAAGAAAGTGGTTGTATATAGCTGAGAGTTTAGATATTTCTGATTGGCTTTGCTACCATGCATGATATCTATATGAAAGTCTCAATCTGATGAAGCTATTTAAGAACATGACTTGAATTTGAAGTTTTGGTTTTGTAGCTATTTGCAGTGTTGGCAAAACTACTTCTGACACAGCCTAATCTATGTTCAATTTCCTTTTCCCCTATACTAAATTTGTTCTAACTGATCCATATGCTGAGGTATTTCTTTACATTGTTTACATTTTTTGAACTATTGTCCTCATCTTTATTGCCATATTCACAACATTTTGGCTGTTGTATGCTCCGACCTACTTCAGGTGATTGGAATTTTGAACTGAACAGAAATAAAAGAAATGAAGAGAGATAACAGATATCCAAAAGAGGCATGGCATGTGGAATTAGAACAATCTATCCCAGTGAACAAAATAACAGGTTCAGTTCGAAATTCCAATCACCTGAAGAAGGCCGGAGTGTACAATGGCTGAAACATCATGAATATGGCAATAAAGATGAGGATAACAGTCTGAACAATGTAAATAATGTAAATAATTACAATACCTCATCGAAGAAATATAGACAGATATTGAGGTATTTCTGTATTTTATCACAGGTTTTTTTCTTTGATGCTGGCATTTTGAAAAGTCCAGTGAAAATGATGCTAGACATATTCATAGCAGACTTTCTCCCACTAGTCAGTTGAACCATGTTTTCACCTGGAAATGGTTTATTGCTGTTAGTTTCTATTGTCGGTCATGAAAATTGGGTTATGTCATGGGTGTGGCTGACTGATATTCTTATTTCTCTCTTGGTTCACTGGGAGATCTCTGCTGATGTGGTGAAGGGGGTGGTTGGTTTGAAGGGCTTTGTCTCTTCAATCAAGAAGGAATTTTAAAAAATTTTGTTAGAAACAAAGAAAAAATTACTGAAAGATGCTGAGGATGCTATGGACCAAACATGTTAGCAACAGCAAGAAAATGGAAACAAAAAGGAAACTTAATATTTTATGTTTAATATCTAGAAGGGAAGGTTTAAATTTCTGGGGCATATAATATGGAAGGAGGGTTTGGAAAACCTGATACTCAAAGGACAGATTGAGAGAAAGAGGAAAGCAGCACGTAATATACTTGTTGAGCTTGAGCAAATGGATGGTAGAACAGGGTTTGGGAGAAATAGCAAAAAGACAAAACTTATTAAGAGCTACAAGAGATAGGAAGGTGTGGAGGGCCATGATTGCTTATGTCCTGAAGTGACAAGGCACATAGAAGTAGAAGAATGAGCTTGAGCAAATGGATGGTAGAACAGGGTTTGGGAGAAATAGCAAAAAGACAAAACTTATTAAGAGCTAATAGGGGCAGGAAGATGTGGAGGGTCATGTTTATCTATGCTCTGAAGGAACACAGCACATAAAAGATGCTTGTTAAATTTAGGGAAGAGAATCAGGAAAACTTTTCAGCACCTTCCTGTACGTCTCTCATGATAACCTAGAAAGTTTCTAATTACAACCAGTGTCCAATGAGAAGCTTGAATACATTCTGTGAATCATTATCGTTCAGATGACAGTTTTGGGAGTTTATTATTCATTTTTTTTAAGGATTTTCTGATCTGTCAGTTGTCTTTTTGTATGCATATACTCAAACATATATTGGTTGATGTTATTTGCCATGTGTGTGGCATTATTCCGTCTGTCTACCAAAGAACCAGCTAATGACCACTAGGTGGAGCTGTATAAAGCAGTATATAAAAAATAAGACACAAAGTTTCTCTTTCTCCCCTCTTACACTTTACTCATAAGATGCTGTAGAGGCAAGTCATATCTTGTTTCTCCTCTGCAGGCTTCTTTATCCTCAAAAAACTGCAAGTTGTGTAGAACATGGGACACTATACCAATACTCTAAGCTGATAACTTTCCACAGCACTTTAAACAAAAGGTGAGGAAGGAAACCTCCATCAGTACCAGAAAGAGCTATAACAGTAGACTTCAGGAGCCTTTTTTGTGAAAAACTTTTTGAATAGAAAGAATTTATAAATTGTTTCCTTCTAAGGAAACGGCTATTCTCATCATTACCAAACCAACAAGAAATTCTTCTCTGATGTAAGTCTCCTAACATCTCCAATAGGACTTTTACTTTTACCATACATACAAATAAGGACACCTTGATATACACACTTCTATTCACTGCTTTTAGTTTTCTTCATATTTCATTTTGCTAAGGCAATAAAATCTTCTTTTTATATGCAAATATTGTTTGTAATTTCATTCCTATCTCCTGTTTGAGAAAACATCTCATGTGACTACAATGCTATCTCTTCAACCAACAGATGGTACTGCTGCTACATGTGCAAGAGTTAGTTTACAATTCATTTTTGGACAATGTGATACATTGAATTATGCAACAGGACAGGGCAAAAGCTGTGCAAGTGGAACCTGAGTTAAACTCGAAAAAACTCACCAAGAACAGAGCCTCAAACTGATAATAAAAGTAATTGGTGCAACAATGAATCCACTACATGTCATATCTATCTGTCTATCAATCTATCTCAGTCTGTTTGCATCTATCTATCTATCTCAGTCTGTTTGCATCTATCTGTCTATCTCAGTCTGTTTGCATCTATCTATCTATCTACATTTATCTATCTCAGTTTACAACTACCTACCTCAATCTGTTTACATCTATCGCAGTCTGTTTATATCTATCTCAGTCTTTTTACATTTCTCTATTTATCTGTCTTTCTCTGTTTACATCTATCTTTCTGTCTATCTATCTATCTATCTATCTATCTATCTATCTATCTATCTATCTATCTATCTATCTATCTATCTCAGTCTGTTTTTACATCTTTCTGTTTATATCTATCTATCTCAGTCTGTTTTTATATCTATCTTTCTGTTTATATCTATCTATCTTTCTATCTATCTATCTATCGATCTATCTATCTATCTATTTCAGTCTGTTTTTACATCTATCTTTCTGTTTATATCTATCTATCTATCTATCTATCTATCTATCTATCTATCTATCTATCTATCTATCTCAGTCTGTTTTTACATCTATCTATCTGTCCACTTCTATTTATTTAAGTCAAGACATCAGTCTATCAATATATCGATTTTTGTAGGAACACAAGTACATCTTCAAAGAATCACATTTCCTTGACATGGATTTTCATCTTTCTTCAGTGCTCCAATAATTTATCCTTGTGTCAGTTTGATGACTGAGAAAATTGTGTACATAGCTTTCATGTCTGTAGTTTGTGTTTGAAACAGAAAAATGGCTAAGATTTTGAATACAAAATTTTCAAGGAAGATAAGCACTCTCCATTGGGAAGATAGAATCAGTACAATCTTTCTACCCCTTCTTAGTTGTCAGTAAATATGTACCCTTATAACATCTACAGTACAATCATAGTATGACTATATTTCTCCATGTGAAAACTCTTACACAGTATCTAGATATTTATTAAACTGAGATTAGTCTGACACAGGCAGGGCCAGACTTTCACCTTGTAAGGACCTTTTCTAAAAAGATCAGGTAAAACAATTTAAAATAATTATACATGATTAAAGAATAAATATATATATATATATATATATATATATATATATATATATATATATATAATTAGTAGACCTTTATCAGGGCTAGACTTTCACCTGCTGAGGGCCTAAGCTATATGAAATTCAAGGTTTTTTTTTTTAAAATTGGAGTAAAAGAATTTAAAATAATCATACTTGATTATTATTTACCAATGTTTACAAAATTAAATTAGTTATGTTTGTGATGTCAACAAACACTTGTTGTCACTTTCGTAATGCTCGTTGTAGTAGAGACTATATAATCGCAGATACAACTATAGTATGCTGTTAAACAATGCTGGTGTCAGATGCATCCGAGTAGCACTTGTACTAATAGTACTTGCTCGATAATACTCATTCAAACAGTAATCTGTATAGTGATCCGAATACAGAAATAGTATCATGAAATAGTACAGAGAATAGCAGCCCGTATAGTAATAGAGGATAGAGAAGAAATGGATATCTGAATAGTATAGAGGATAGACTAGAAATGGATATCTGAATAGTAATACAGGATAGAATAGAAATGCAATCAATTAGACACATGCTACCTCCCATATACGTTGTTTCCTCTATGGTCACATAGCCTACTTAATTCAATAATGGGATCACCTGTGTTTGCTCACTGGTGATCTATGTTCAAACTCAAGGGTCAACAGTGACACTTTATTCTTGTATAAGTTATAAAATGTTCTTTTTAATTAATTAATTGATCTATTCTATCTATTTCATGGAAATTAATTACTGTTCTTAACAATTAGTGAATATTCAGTACAAATATTTAAGCAAAACTAGATTTAATAATAATCACCTTTTTATTTAAGACATTCATTCCCATGATTTTTTTCATCAATGATTTCATTAAAAGGAGTGTATCGTGATTTCACTTTCTGTACATTGAAGACAAAGTGCATTTTATCTAATCTTGTGGCCTATTTTATTCAAAGTTCACGTTTTTAATTCTTTTTAGCCATAAAAAAAAAAATCTTTCTCCTGAGCAATTTGTGAACACCAAACAGGGAAATACTTTTTATGTTTGGAAAAGCTTCATGAATTTTGTCTTTGTAGAATATTTTATATAGAATTTTGTGTCTAACATGTTCATCTATTAGATAATTTTGCTTCACATAAAGATTTTTCCCTTCACCCAACAGGTTCTTATCAACATTGTCAGGATGTTCTTTAAGAATTGCTTTTCACTGCACCACAAAGTTCCTCGTCTGAAGAATATAAAACTATTAGAAATGAAAATTTATCTGCAATATGATTACATACTGTTGCTCTTTTATTTAAGTTCCCTACATGCTAGCCACCAGTCTCCCACTGGGTAGCATGCCACTAGCATTTACCACCATTGGCCACTGTTGAATTGTCGGCATATTCCTCTCAGCAATGTTACCACTGGCAGACTGCTGGTGGACTGCCACTAGCAGCTTGCATGTAGGGGTTTGTGCAAAGTGCATCCATAATAAGAATAAAAGATTTTACTCTAAATATATCTCTTGGAGATAAATTCTTCATCTGCATTTGAATCAATTTGTTTTTTTTCGGAAGTTTTTTTTGAGAACTGTATGGTATATTAAGTTTTAAAAACTTAATATACCATACAGTTCTCAAAGTTTTTTTTATAATAATTATTTTTTATGTTAATGATAAAGAATATATATATATATATATATATATATATATATATATATATATATAATTTTTGATGGTTTAGTGTTAAAGAATAAATACTAATGAAAATATATAAAAATATATTTCTTAAAAGAATGCGGCTCTCGAGGGTGGGCATAAGCTATAGCTAAGTTAGTTTATATGTACGTCCAGTTCTTCATCTTTTATGTGCCATGTCTCTTCAGGACAAATGCGATCATGGCCCTTCACTTCCTCCTGTCCCTAGTTTTATCTTTTTGTTATTTCTCCCAAGCCCTGTTCTGCCATCGACTGGCTCAAGCTCATTATGTCACATGTTGCTTTCCCCTGTCCCTCTTTCCCTCTATCCATCCTGCGAGTATCAGATTTTTCAAGCCCTCCTTCCTCATTATATGTCCCAGAAATTTCAGCTGCTTCTTCCTGATGCTAAGTACAAGTTTCCTCTTTGTTTCCATTCTCTCTAAAACCTTGTCATTGCTCACATGTTTGGCCTTTGGTATCCTTATCATCCTTCTGTAGAATCACCTTTCTGTTGCTATGAGTCTCTTCTTTATCTTTGAGGAGATTGTCTTGCATTTGTTGCTATATAGAAGGACAGATATTATGTAACATTTCAGTACACTTTTCTTTGTTTCCAGTGAAACTTTCCTGTCTCTTAATACTCTGCTTAGCTTTTGAAATACTCTTTGGCCATCCCAATATATCTTCAGATCTTAGTGTTGCACTTTTCGTCGTCTATTAGAACACTTCCCAGATATTTAGATTTCTGTACTTGCTTGATTATTATAACCTTTAAATTGTATTCTGGGTTCATTTGCATTGTGGCCAACAGTGATGAATCCTGGTGGGATTTCCAGTTCTCTCAGAATTGCCCCTCTGTATGGGCTGAATATTTTTGTATATCTGTTGAATTTATTTTAAACCTTAGGTATCACTTTTGTTTGGGGATATATATATATATAATATTTTCTCTATAGTTGGGTAACAGAAGGACAATATGGAAAAAAATTATGTAACACGTTTCACCCTTTAAAAGGATTTCATTGCACAAAAATAATGTCCTTATTGGTGGAATTATATATATGAGAAAATGTAAATGAAAAGCGTTGATTAAAATTATGCGCTGATAGGGATGCCAAATTTTTAATTTTTTCTCAAGTCAATGTATCTAGACACTCAGCCGATATCTTTTCAATGCTTTTTTTTATCACTGTTGGTTTAAATATCCCACACTGCTACAATAGAAGATTTGTTAAAAAATGTGAAATGTTGATGCAAATTTATTGTAAAAGCCTCAGAAATCTGTGAATTTTCTATCCATTTTTGCCTTAGTAAATTGCTTTCTCTTTTAAATTAAATCAGTATTTTAAGTTGAAATTCAAGACAATGAACAACAAATGCACCAAGTATATTGTTTTATAAAGATATTTTTTGTGCTCACCTAATCTTTTATTTTTTAGTTTGATAAAATCATTTTAGATACCAAAAAGTTATTACATATTTTTTCCCATTTTGTCACTTTACTACTCAATAGAGTTCCTCAATTATCTGGGTGTAAAATGAAGAGAAAAACTAAAATTCTCCAAACATTTTTCAGTTATTTGAATTAAACCCATTCTCATATTTCATCTCAGAAAATTTAGAAAACTGTGAAATCAAATCACTAAATAAAGCAATAATAATAATAAATAAATAAAAAGAAATACATTCTTCCATTGATGTTAGTAATAAAGGAACCGGAAATTTTATTACCCCACTATTTACTTTGGTTGTTTCAACTCAGCACAAGTCTAGCTTCAGCTTGATTATTATAACAATGCTTATATTTGCTTACCCTAATTTCTGGACCAAACAAAAAGAAAATTGTTATTTGATGATATAAATGTTAAATGACATTTTTCTCCATTCTTTTTCGATAATAGGTACTCAATTTTAAGGAATTTGGGATTATCTGAACTTTTTTTTTTATACCCTCTATGAAGGTGCCCAGATAATCTAGAAAGTACTATTGTTTATCATAACAATAATGAGTAATTGAATGGCAAGAAAGAAAATTGTGTAGCAATGTGGTTCATTCCGAGAAGAACCTTCTGGAAATGAAATGCATCACGACACAGTTTTTGTCTTGTCATTAATTTGTACCACGGCCCCCGTACAAACACACATATGCATAAATATATATATATATATATATATATTTGTAGTGAGCACTGATCACATTTTTTCGACTAAGGCAGAAATTCACTTTTGCCAACAGTTGAAAAAATGAGATCAATGGTCACTAAAAATACAGAAAATAAACAATTAAACATTAAAACATAAGGAAATTTTATTTCTTCAAAAATTCTTTAATTTGCCTGAAGAGGGTCATGAAACCGGAAACGCGTGTAGCAAAAATCTGAAGAATAAAATATAATATATACACAAAAACAAATCCACATTATAACCAAAAACAATTATAACCAAAAACAATTATATCCTTTTCCCTATATATATATATATATATATATATATATATTCTTGTTAATCTCCTGCGACTCTTCTGTACGGTCTTCTTGCTTAGGTTGGTGAATGCAACCATAATCCTTGCCTTCAGTTCATCTTTGGTGTTACAAGGTGTTCTGTTCGTCTCTTGCTCAACTGCGCCCCACACATAATAATCAAAGGAGTTTCTGTCTAGGGAGTTAGGTGGCCAGATGTAAAGGATGATGTGGCCCACTGAAATTTCCATGACTGGGTTCTCCTGCTTCTGTGGCACAGTGCAAAGTTCTGTTGTCAGAGATAGGGTCATCCAGCAGCCAACCTCTTGACCCAGGTCAGCACTACCTCATCAAGGCACTTGAAGTAGGACTCATCATCAACAAGTTCTTTGTCTTATCAGAAAGATTAAAGTGAGTTTTCTGATCTGCCGTAATCACGGTTAGATTCATCCAACTCTTTCGGAATCCTCTGCAACGTCCCCAAATTGAGACCTAAACTTTCTGAAATGTTCGTACTGGAGCTTCCGACACGAATGCCAAACAGAACAGCATGCCGTTTCCAAATTTTTAGTGGAGTGAATTGCATCATGGAGCTCATCTCACAATCGATGCCCAATTGACCCTACTATACAGTGCAGTCGTCAAAATCAAAAACAAACAACGTGCATGCATGAAATTAAAAAATATAAAACAGCGACAATTTATCCATGGCACTCTCCGTGTGTGTGTATGTGAGTGTTTATATATATATTAATTATTTAATTATTTTCTCTATGTAAGTTCAGTCTTTTGGCATTGAGCTCTTCATCTGTTAACATTGTAACCGTTTGTATCCTTAATAATTAATTATTTTATAGTCAACATAAAGAAGCATCAGTAAAATATAATAAATGGAACAGATAAAGAAGAACGTTTTTTTTTTTTTGTTGTTTGTAGCGAAATAAGCAACTTCGCCCGAGATTTGCAGTTTTATGTTTTATGCGTAATCTACAGACCATTGTTTAATGTGGAACAGCATCAACTAACAAGATTCTAATAATCATTGTATCCATTTAAATACAATTTCGGAAAACTTATACAGTAAATCAGGAGATGCTTGGTTGTTTGGAATATAATCGTCAATAGTAGAATGGATGTTTCATGTTGCCTTATCCATGGTTTTGAATTCAAGGAGGGAAGTTATACAGTAATGTTTTGAAATACGAGTTTAATTCATTCCAAGACCGAGCTTGTACCTCAAAACACTCCTATCTCAAATCAATTTTCCCCATTGAAATTAATGGGTATATTCCTGATCCGTTCACCCTTATTTTCTTAAAACTCACCCCTGGTTTTTTTATTTGTAGGTTTCTTACAAGCAAAAACGTGTGAATAAATAAGAAACCTACTTTACAAACAATAAAATAAAAGAGAAAACAAATTGTAAAGAAATAATCTGTACTAATTTATGAAGTTTAGACAAGTTATAGGCCAACTAGCGTAGGAGAGAGAGACAGGACCAAAAACAGCTAGCTTAGCAACTGCTAACCTAGCCTAGCAACGGCTACCATAGTCTTCGATACCGAAGATTAATTTTATCACTTAATTTTTCTAAACATTTTCATTTTATCCATTACTATAACTAATTTTTTTAATTTTTTAAATTTGATGATTTTTATTTATCGTCGATGTACAACGCTCATACTGTCTCACCAAATCCATTACTCGCATGTCTTCCTCATGTTTCTTTTTATAACTTTCCGCTTTAAATCATACGTTTTGACTTTTTACCACCGCTCTTTGCATTTACTTTCTTCTGACCTTTTGTGATGTTGGACGGCTTCGCTTGTCCCTTTTGCTATGTCAAGCGAAAGCTCGTTATCACTTCCAAAAATTCTCGTTATATTCGAGATTTCGTAGACGCCGGTACTAGTAGTAACGCCTTCGAGTAATATCCGTACTAGTAATACTTGTCCAAGTAGTAACCGCCAAATAGTATAATGATCAGAAGAGTATCGTAATCTGTATAGTAGTAGAGAGAGTAAATGTAAAGCAATAGTGGATACAGAAGAAGAGTGGACAATGATCCGTATTGTAGTAGAGTATAGAGGAGGAATAGTGATCAGTGAACATTATGCTCCTTCGTATTTATTCACTTCCTTTATGAGCACGTGATCTACTTAATAATAGAATCACCCACGTTATTCACTGGCGATCTGGTTTCAAACCAGTGTCGGCAACGGCACTTTCTCTTTTAGTATCCCGCTACTACCTTTTTTTTTTTTTTACCAATATCAATTTTTGTACAAAAAGTGGATCACAGAGCTTATTCAGCTTAGTAAATATTTTCAGAAAATCTCAACTTCTAATTGGTCAATTAATATTTAATGACATCGACCTAGTTCTTGACTTGACCAGAGGGATAATTCCGCCAAAATCTATCAAGCATCTGTGAACCTATCACGTGACCAGAGTTAGCAATAAAATATGAAACGTCTTTCATCTTCGACAGTGCGCCGATCGGAATCCTTTGAACTCGTCACACAGTTCCAGGCTTTACGTTAAAGTTCCTTAACATCAGCCCGAGAGAACACTCATTCACACAGCAATATTTTATGACGAACAATCAACTCAAGTTTTCCACATTCAACTTAATATACGAATCTTTTTCATACGCTTTCAAGCCCAACGTCATTATTGCAATTAACATAAATACAGCTTGTTAAGAACCACTTACCCCAACTAGAATATTCTCTTCGAACAAGTGAAAACAAATCAAAGAGCGACAATTCCGTAAATCTTAAAGTAAGTCGTAAACAATATTTCTCTATTTCAAATACAAACTTGAACTGTTTATTTTTTTCTGAAATTACAATAATACCCAAACACACTTTCTCATTATTGTACAGACCATTCAACAAATTATAATCTATCAAACCAGAACTTCGATAACTTTTCATCTAAACATAAAAGGACGTCTGAACTTTTTAAAACTACCTTTTTACTCCAGTTGTTTTTGTATCTCTTGTTTCTATAAATATTTTATTCATTGTTGTGCAAAAACTGTTGTTTCTCATGTTGTCCTTCTTCTATGTTTGTTGAATATTGAAATTTAATGTGAGAGGAAATTGTTAATTTCATCACGCAGCCTAATTTACTCAACAATTTTTAATATAATTTAATCCTTTAACACAACCTCCATACTCTTATACAACAAGACCCATGGTGTCACTAAAGGAATTTTGCATAATAACGACAAAAAGACACAACTGAGTTCCTTCCAGTGCGAGGCGAACACGTGTACTACGAGTGGAAATACTCTCAAAGCTTGGCGCTCGTTGCTTAACTAAAACTCGCTCGTATCTCAAGGCAAAAAATCGGCCAAACTCCGGCTCGTATCTCAAAAAATCTTATGTCGGTAAACGCGTATCTGTGCTGTTTCTTATTTTATTTTCCACACACACATACACACAATAAAAATTAACTCACACCACGTGTATCTAAAAAATTGCAATTGCGCGGGAACTCTCTCCTTACCATACCCTGTGGGGTCAAAAACAAGGACGGCGCACCCAAAAGTTCGGACGTAGTGGAAAGCACACCACGTGATCAAAAATATGATTTATTGACCAATCAGGGCTCGACATAAGAAACCCATTTCTTAATCTCCCCGGAGCCTCATCATTCAGATATAAGGAAGATAGTAACTCTCATCGGACCAGAGGGAGTACAGCGGCAAGCTGACATCACAGCTTTACGGACAATTCCATTGTGTACAAAAAAAAAAATAATTCTTATATATTTTTTTTTTACGAAAATAAACAAAAATTTATTTTACTTTATTTGTAGTGTATTTCCTTTTTATTATTTGTTTGAGGGACTTCTTTGCACCCTCTACATATCTCAAGGCATTACTGTATCTTCTTTGCAAGCATCAGTGCAAAGTGAACGCAACATAATTTGAACTCAGCCTGCCGATTTCCTTTTCTGTGCCGATAACCGCAGTTCTACCTGCACATCAGCTCACGACTCGAGGAAAGCAAAATATCTCTAAAAGTAAACGCATCGACTGCAAACTTCCAGTCACAATGTCTTGGATGAATAACAGAACGCCAGCCAATCATCACACAATTTTGGCAACTATTACCGGCGGTGCCTGTTAAGGAATCGTGAAAGTTGTCAGTCTTTGCAGTGTCCTCACTTAGATGGTATCACTCGTCACTTAGATGGTATCGGTTTTCTACTCCTTGCCTGTTGCCTCCAGTAACCTTTCTCATCTGTCTCTTCATTCACTCTTCTTATGCTACTTCCACGCTTTCTGATCGATGAGATCCCAGCATACCTCACAGGATATTGACGGCATCCGTTAGAAGGATAACATTGTCAGTTGCAATGAGCGCTAGTGTACCTGAGAGAGTCAAGCTTTGTCAATTCTTCGCCAGTTTACACTCTGTCCAATGATGAATTAGATTAGCATTCGGTATTTTTGCATGACCACACAGACGTGTCTCTGTGAATGTGTACAGCTGAGCGTGTTTTATTGCTTTGGAATTGGTGTGATTTTTTTCCCCTATTTCTGATTAATTACTGTGTTCAGATTTGCTGGAATTTCATTCTAACTGGAAGAATAATTCAAAAGATAAAAATCTAGATTCAGGCGGACCACTTAAAAAGCTTGTCTATTACAAGATGTCTGACAAAGAAGGATGTATTCATTTTTTTTACTGTCACTCATTTGAATAAATCATCATAACTATTGAGGTTGGTGCAAAAATAATGTCGTTTTCTCACATATGTTACTATGTGAGAAAACGACATTATTTTTGCACCAACCTAATATTTGATTTTATTTTACTCAGAGTAAATTTCTAAACAGATGTTATTTTTGAACTGAATTATTTTCAAATCACCTCATTCAACGGCTGTTCTTTAAAAATATCGGACATTTTTTTTTTGTGGGGGGTGGGGAAATAATTTATAGAGATTAGCATTGAACATTCTTTTGACTACGATACTTGTCAGAATCAAAAAAATATTTATTTTTTTTAAACATTTTGCATGGGGGCCCTGTTCAGAGTTATTGGACTTTGTTGTTTTACATACGAAAACATTTATTTATTTATTTTTTTTTACAAAAGATTTCTTTTAAATAAAGAACAAATGGATATATACATTTTTTTTTTGTTAAAGAGCATAAATTCTGTTTACTCTTCATTTAAAATCGTATAAATAATTGTGCTTGTCTCCGCTTCATTAGTTCGCAGGACCGCTATGCCTTTGTTAAATTAAATACCCTCATAAATAATGCACTATTTTGTTTTAGTCGCGTGAAAAGAGGAAAAAACAATACTTGGTTTCGGTGAGAAAAACATTTTTATACAATGAGGTTCACTTTGTACAAGTCCCAGGAGCCTCTCGATGTAGAGAGCGACGGAGTAAGAGTGACAGTTCATGCGGATATATGGAGAAGATAACGGTTAACCCTAGAATTGAAGAGATGAAAATTATAGTGATCGGAAAAATCCTCTTGGGAGTCGGTTCCACATAGCAGTGGTTCGCGGGAAGAAGCTGCTCGAGTAGAACTTACTTCTCACGAATGGAATACAAAGAAAATGAGGGTGGTTTGTTACAATTTGCGTAGCATGGCGGGTCCTAGCCATGAAGGTTAGAACAGGTAGAAATAAGGAATGTAGTTCGTTTAGACACTTTCCATGGAAGTAGCATTAGAGCAGTGAGGGGATTGCAATATCTCGTTTGTGAGTGAGGGGTGGAAAATAATTTGTTACCCGCAAGGACACGGATACGCTTTTGATCTCTATAGAAACTGGGAAGTGAGGGCTTCGCAGCGCATTCCAAAATATGATAGCAGTACGCCATTTCAGGTCTGAATCTTGTTAATAGCACGAGGGGTCAGTAGAGGGAACCGATCATTTTTCCCGCATCTTTAGCGATGTTAAAGATACTACACTTTGATCTTAGGCAAAAGGCCGAGAAGCGATTGTATTTTCATGCCGCCCCACGCTGGCATGGCAGAACACAAGGTCAGTTTAATGTGGGGAGTCCGAGCGCGTTACACCCGGCACAACCCACGCAAGCGTTGGTTCCGCTGCTATCGCTATTACTACCAATGTCTCCTCTTTAGCGCAAAGTAGGATGTACTGCCGCGACTAGCTGTCCCCCGGAACCGGGCACCTCTCAGTAATATTTTTCAAGTGCGCTCTGTCCGCAGAGGCACAACTAAGTTGCACTATGTCCGAAAACGGAGGCACAACTGAAAGATTAAAGGTAGTTTATCCGCCTGAGGGTAGATACTTCACTTTGATCCCAGACAAAAGAGAAGCGATTGTATCATATTTTCTTGCCGCTCTACGCTGGCACTATGTGATATAAGGTCATTTTAATGTGGGGAGCCCAAACACATGAACCCAGGCCAGGTTAAAAAATAGCCCAGCCCCGCAAGAGTAGGTTGCGCTGGCATCGCTATTACTACCCATGCCCCCCCCAAGCCGCTTTCAATGCAAAGAGGGAAGTAATACCCACCCCAGCACCTCTCAATAATATTTTCAGTTGTGCTCTGATTAATTCCCTTTAGTAACTCAACTTTTCGATTTTTTGTTATTAGGTATTGAATTCACAACTCAAGTCACTTTTTAGATCATCGACTCGATCATCGCCTTTTATCCACGGAGAATTAACTGAAACTGAGATGTCATAAAAAAAAGGCATGGCGCGTGGAATTAGAACAATCTACCCACAAGGGTAAATAAAGGGTTCGAATCGAAATTTCAACGTATATTACCTGAAGAAAGTGGGAGTGTACAACGACCGAAACGTCGTGAATATCGCAATAAAGATGAGGACAATAGTCCGAACGATGTATTTAGTGTAAATATGAATCAATTCATATACAAATTAAATACGGTTGTAACATTTATCAACAACATATTTATTGGCCTATTATTTATTTATCAATTATAAAAAGAATATATCATAGACCACGCAAACGTATTTGAACTGCTAGGGAAACTTGTTTTATTTGAGAAAGTTATTAAATAATTCAAAATATATACTGGGAGCAAACCACCTGCATATAGATAGAAAATGATTTGAATAAATACGCAAAGATAAAAAGCGGAGTAAGACAAGGATGTGTCTTCTCGCTAGACTTATTCAACCTCTATAGTGAGGCGATTCTGAGAGAATTAGAAATCGTACAAGGAAAAGTTATTTGTGGGCACGATCTTAACAGTATAAGATACGTAGATGATACCATGTTAATAGGAGACACAGAAAAAACCGTAGAAACTTCTAGACAAGCTAGTAAAGCAAAGTGGGAAGAAAGGACTAAACATCAATTGTAAGAAAGCAGAACGTATGGTTGTAAGCTAGAGGAATAGCTCAGGATGCGAGCTACGGACTGGAGATGTTAAAATTAAGCAAGTACGAAAAATTAAATATCTGGGAAGTATATTAACAGATGATAGAAAATGCGTTACCAAGCTCCATAAGCGCATTAGGATAGCTAAATATACCTTCAAAAAGCTAAGCAGAGTATTAAGAAACGGGAAAATTTTATTAGAAACAAAGAAAAATATTTCTCACATGCTATATAATATCCATGATCCCATATGGCATTGAATGCTGGACAGTTTCCTCACGGATGAAGAAAAGGCTTGAGGCAAGAGAAATGTGGTTCTACAGAAGGATGCTGAGAATACCATGGGCGGCGCGTGTGAGCAACGAGGAAGTTTTAAGGAAAATTTAAACAAAAAGGACGCTTATAGTTATAATCAGAAAGAGACGGTCGACATTTCCAAGACACATAATAAGGAAGGAACACTTGGAGAATTTGACACTCAAAGGACATATTGAATGTAGGCGGCACAGAGTGAAGTAGAGGGTCATCTACTTAATAATGCTTGTGACAAAACAAGGAGTGGGAAGTATAGTAAAGACAAGCATTTCTAAGAGATACATTGATAGGAAGTTATGGAGAGCCATAATTCCCCAGGTCCTGAATAGACACATCCCACAGAAGAATGTCCACTATACAATCCGGTGTTATGGGTTTATAATAAATCCAGTATTATTGTGTGACATCGGTCGGTCTCGAGGAACCTTGAATCCCCACCCAAAGAGTTATGCCTCAGCTGCTGATGGCGATGCAGCATCAGTTATGGCCGTACAGACCTACGAGGGATTGACAGTTACGATTGCAACGAATCCATTTGAAGATGCTCTCCCTCGACGTCGCCTTGTTTTCTTTCTGTCGCGCACGCTTCTCCACGACAGCAATCCACCGTTTTATCTGACCTCACTCTCGCCCTCAGTGTAAATTGCGTCTCCAGCGTGAGCGATCGTTGCCGTCGTCTTCCCATCTCTTGATGTCCATGTCCATCATGTCTCTTTTGCAGCGAAGATGACATTATATTAATTGTAGGTTTTCTATAAATGGAACAGTGGACATTAATGGGCCAAGCAAGTACTGTCCTACAAATACAAAAATATTCTCAGGTTGGGTAAACCTTACTTCATTTTCCCATGCACTGTTTGAGGCCAGCTGCTCAGGGCGAAGTGGAAACCATGTAAACGTTCATTCTTTTTATGTGACATGTCCTTTCAGTGCATAGGTGTGGCTCTCCATCTCCCTTTATCCCTTGCAGCTCTCAGCAAGCTCCTTCTCTTTGCTTCCTCCCCCAGACCACATTCTGTTATCCACCTGCTCAAGCTCGTCAGGTATGTTACGCGTTGCTTTCCCTTGTCTCTCATTCCCTATATTCGACACGTGAGTATCAGATTCTCCAGGTCCTCCTTCCTCATTATGTGTCCCAGAAACTTCAGCTGCCTCTTTCTGATGTTAAAAGACTTCTCTCTAAGACCTCATCTTTGCTCAAATTCTCGGTCCATGATATCCTTAGCATCCTTCTGTGGAAATTACGTCGGTTAAGAAATGACGAATTTAAAACTGCTTTACTGGTCGGTGTGTTTGTTTTTAGAATATATTCAGAGGTCGATATAAATTGAAAAAGAAAGTTTCAAAATTAAGTTTTGTACGGCGACTATTTAACATTTTATTCTTTTTAAACTTAAATGAACTTTATCAAACATACTAAAGGTTATTTTGTCGCTATAATTTGGGGCAATTAATGCTTGACGAAAATTTTATTAAAAGTTTTAAAAATAATAAAATCGACAAAGCTGCTTATTATTCACCGCAAGTGAAGGGATTTTTTTATTGTTTCATTAATATAAGTGAGAAGTGTACCGTGGTAAAATCCAAAGGAAATATTTTGTATTTTATTCTTTAAGATACTATAGTGAACGAAATCTTTATTAATTACTTTTAATTAACCTCTCTTGCACTTTAACTCAATTATTTTCATCGACTTCAGTGATGTCATCGAGAACTACCGCCATTTGATTCTTTATGTTAACTTTTTTGTATTCATAGGGTTTTGAAATCAGAAGGCTGGTTGCCCCATGTCGAGTTTTCCATCTAACTTTACAAGCAAAATTATCAATTGTTGCCAAAATTAAAATCTTCACTCCTTGTTACTTGATTTTATTCATTTATTTTGGCAGCACGAAATCGTTAATTATTTCCACCATGAATGAAAAAGAAATAGGTTTAAAAAAATTAAAGAAGTTTTCATTTAAATCTGTGGTTTCAGCGGTCATACCAAATTCGTTCACGTCCTTTTTATTCACAGATTTCAAATAGAACACGAAATTTGAAGTTTGAGGTGTAATGTCAAGTATTATTAATTTCATTGTTAGTATTTAAAATGGAAAAACAAGTAAAAAGACGCAGAAAATATAATTCGAAGACAACTCCAAAAATAATCGTAGGGACTTTCAAGACGTGTATGTGTGTGCACGTGTGCACTTTTGATAAAGGTAGAGTCGGCCCAAACCAATCTTTTCAAAATATAACAATAAACCCCTACCATATTTCACTCGAGAAAAGCTTATTCCCCGACAAATCCTCCCCAAACACTCTGTGTCTTGTACTCTAGTTACGTTTGGATACTAACGTCTGAATACTTCTGTTTGAATCTAAAACGAAAGATATATGATTATATATCATAATGTTAATGTTAGCCGTTTTCTTTTAAGGAAATATTTCGCATACAGCCAGTGTTGGTATTGGCTGAAATTTATAAAATATTTCAGCTAAAACAATTTTTCAGGAAAATAAGATTCACAAGTTTACTGTTATTGTTCTTTCCAGTATTGATGGGGGTTTCCTTCCTAGCCTTTTGTTTAAAGTGGTGCATAACGTCAACATGTGGATTATGTAAATATTTTCTCTTCGAATTACATATATAGTGGAATAAGCGTGCCAAAAGCGAAGAAATAAACAATATTCAAACACAGCTCTACAAATTTAAATAAATTTTATTATTCAGTATTTGTTTTCCTTCAATTTGGAAGAAACAAATTACAAAAATCCTCGCAAAAAAAAGTCTCACGAAAATATTTTGTTTTCTTTTTTACAACATAACAGAAATAAATGCGTTAATATGTTAGAAAAGTAGAATGTATCTACTTAACAAGATAGTCAAGTATTTACGTTGTTTTATGAATGCGTGCAATTTTTTCAGCAGTAAGCAGTTCGCGAAGAGAGCTGTGTTGTTACTACTGCTAATATTTTTGTTGACATAACTTCATCTCTATGTTATTACGTGTTGTTTAATTTGCTTTAAAATCGCATGGCTATTGCAAGAAGATACTCAATAAAAATGTGAAAGGCTGCATAATTTATCATACGAAAGGTGTGAATAAACAGTTTGCGCAAACAACAACAACCCTTGTCAAAGGTTTACCGAAAAACTTTAAACTGAAAATTAAGCTTTATGAATTTACGTGATCGTATTTATAGAAAAATAAATGGACCATGGAAATTAAAAGTTAGATTAACTAAACTCAGAAGTTTATTGGCTAATAAATATTTTCCCTAATTTTTAAATATCTATTTTTAAGAGGGAAAATATTCTTGATCATTTTCTGAGGGGATCTCGCAAATTTCGTAGCAGATAACAAACACAGTTGTTTGAAATTTCAAAACCGCCAGCGCGTTTGAGATAAAATGAGTCGATTGAGAGTGATTTTACGTAACTCTATTGAATTTTTCTACAATTTCTAACGGGGTTAGAATATGCTATTCATTTTAGTTGTTGCTTTAGTTTTCAAATTATGCAGTTTTTGTTATTTGGCACAGTTCTTTGTGATTTTGTAGTGTCCGTTCACGAAACTGGAAGAAGAATGGTCCTCGTTAAGACCTACACGTTTCATTCGCTCAAAGTTATTTTTAACCATTAATCTGAAAAAGCGATTGTATACATTTGACAGTTTAGATATTTATGAACGGGTTTGACGCCATGCATGACATCCACTTGAAAGTCTCGATCTGAAGCAGCTATTTAAGTACATGACTCGAGTTTTTTGGTTTTGTAGCAACTTGTGGTGTTGGGCGAAACTATCGAAATCATAATTTCTTTATCTCTTATACTAAACTTGTTATAAGTTATCAATACAGTGGGTTATTTGAAGTGTTTAGTATTTAGTAATTCTACCTTCTAAATTTTCATGATGTATTCAGGCTATGTGCTATCACTGCTTTCATTCCAATCCCAGATCATAGTTTGTTTTTTGAAAAGGTTTATCTTGAGTCATATTCTTTGGAACACTTGGTAGGGGATGTTGGGGTTTTGTTCAAGATCAATTTTTATCCCAGCTATGAATTCTTATGTCATTCACATAGCCTCCGTCATCATTGCAAGAAAAAAAAAATGTTTCATCGACACCAAATTACCGGAATGACACTCAGCCTCTCCAGATATTAATCTAAGAGAAAATTTGTGGTCAATCATTAAAATAGATGAATATGAGAATTTAAAAGAATATTTAAGCAAAGATCTTGAGATGCAACAAATTTAAAGTCAAAAGTGTAGAAAAAATTTTTAAGTCAATAATGAAAGATAATCGAAGGTTATAAAACATGAAGGCGCCCACATTAAAAATTACAAAAACAAAAATCATGAAATGTCAAAGGTTAAGCTAAAAAAGTTAAAATCAATCAATGAAAAACTGATTAAGCGCCCAGATTAACAAGTAAAATAATAAATTAATAATTTATTCATGTTTATAGTATATAGTGTTAATCAAATTCAGTGCATTTTATCTTAATATAAAAAATTAAAATTGTTATAAAACTAATTCTCGGAAAGTTACGAAATTTTGCTCAAATATGTCGCTTGAGCACAGATTATCCGTAAAGCTTAGGTGGCAGCACGAAACAGAATTTAGTTTATGCTTAAATATATCAAAAGTTATTTCTAGACCATTTCAAGTTTCTAGGCAGTCATCTAAAAAAATCAATGACAATAGGTTATTCAAAGAAATGACAAAACATTGTTGATGCCACACTATATGCAGCCACAATGCAGGAATATATTTATTAATTTACATTCTCTCTAACCGATTTAAACTGCTCAAGAGTTATAGCTTCACAGACAGCTAATATTAGTTTTCAAAGTTCATTGCAAATTGCTTACGGCTCTCACAAATACGCTCCTTAACAATGCGCCAAAGCTTCTCAATGGGGTTAAGATCTGACGAACATGACAGCCACGCCATAAGCCTGTTATTTGTTTAACCTTAATTTGAATAAGTATTCATCAGTTTTCCTTTAAGGCTGTGCTGGAACTTTGTCGTGTATGAAAAAGACTTTTCCTTTGAATGATAGTTTTCTTAAGCCATGTCTGAATGAATGTCTTTAGGAATTCAGTGTAGGCAGATAGAGGTCATCATTCACTTTCCAGAGGTTAAACAAATCATTATCGATGATTCCCGTCCAAAACATAACCCTCCACGTTATTGCCGAACCTTTCATTTGAGTGATTGATTGATTCATTTTTTACGACTTACCAACCCCTTGTAGGTTATTTAAATGCGAATCATATTTTGGATTGTAAGTAATTTTTTTTTTTCGATTTAACATTCCATTTTTTTTTAGTATAACAATATTTTTCCAGATATAAGTTCTACTATTTAACCCATAGCTAAGGGAAGGAAATGGTTCCATACCTTTCTTAAGTTATGAACCCGGCTTGAATTCAAACGGCTCTTCGATTACGTATTCTGAGCCACTATTACACAACTTTACTTTTTCGAAATACTGTTTCAAATTTTTTGTCCATTTGAAACGCTTAACAAATTAATTCGGTTCAGTAAGCGACATTATGATGTTCTAAGCACATGAAGAACCCTAATATCTTCAAAAGAATCTTTAGTGGTTATGGGCGCATCTCAATTGTCAATCAGGTTTTCATTCGTTGTGTGAAAGTCAAAGATGCCCATATCTTTGTCAGGTAGCGCATTGTATGTAGCCAAGTTCATAACATTCTTATCGTTCGATGGTTTCTGTCTAGAGATATATCAATTTCTTATTTTATTTTATGATCTTGAAACATTTGAACATATTTTTTATTTTTTCTATTGCCATCATTACTCAAATATGTTTTACAGCTGACGTTGGAGAAAAATTGGAATGGCGGTAAAGAAGCATTATGCCCAAAATGTCTGCCATTTATTTTTTGTCGTGCTTAATGATGTGTTATTGGACAAGGCTGTACCTGTCAATGTTGCCAAACATTCAGGAGAATTAAGTTAAAATATATACAGTCAATAAGAAGCTCTTTCAAAATTAGATTCGCACAAACTATCTTTGTTTTACCCTATATTTTTTAAATTTATCTATGAATAAAAAAATGACATTGCGCTTAGTCTGCAGAATAAAACCTGATACCTCGAAAACGAGGCATCTAATTCGGTGACTTCCGTTAATCCGTCTGTCACACTCTCTAAAATAACCGATAAACAAATTTGGGGGAGAAGTGCAAAGAGGTAACGGGGTACAAAATACAGTTTGATTTATTAGAGGTGTTTTTTAGTACAATAAATTTTCATTAATGTTTTTGGAAAAATTAAAAGTTTTATTTTTTAATACAATTAAATGATTAAAATAACAAATACATTAATAAAAATGTAATATTCTTTTTTGCATATCTTTCCTTTAAGTTTTTATTTATACAAGAATCCAGTTTCTAGATCGATCTGTATTTGCGAGAACTACAAACCAGTCACATGGCCGAACGCTTCAAAAAGTTAACTGTCGCTGCCAAATATAAACAATAGTCACTCATACGACACAAGAACACCTAATTATATTGTTGCAGTGACATATTGAACCGCAAACACATCAAATGACCTCCAACTGTGGGTAAATAGTAGGGCAGTCCGTGCTCTTTAACTGTGGTTGGCAACTAGCCAGAGGGAAGGTCAACTCTGTATTCAAAACCGTATGTAGCCCTGGCAAAGCACATAGTATATAGCTAAGGATCGCTGAATTCGCATTGACTCGATGATCCCGACTACGGTTGACCTCATTCATTGATAGAACAATTCAACATCGCAGTAGATGACAAGAAGTAATAACACATCATGGAATTAAAACAGATTGTTTTAACACTAATATTAATAAAACAGGTTTAACAGGATTAATAGTGTTGTGGGTTACCGCATTTGACTTCTCCAAATGCTCGTAGATGGCGCTGATTAAGTTCTATAAAAAGACAAACATTTCCTCTTACTCCAAGATTTAGTAGTAGGTTGACGAAGGCGTCCTTGCTCGGACTCATTCGTTTTTCCGGTCGATTGACGACTGAACTCTTACACGCACTCATCACACATAAACAAGAACATTCAAAATTTTTACTGTCTTTTCTTTTTCTTTCAACTGTGTACACATTAATGTAATTTCTTTTTATTAATACATGAATTGTTTGTTTAAAATCTGTAATATTAATAATTCATTTTTATCCGGACTCACATGAGTCCTTTAAATGTTGTTTGCGGGTACAAATGTACATACCAGGAACCATTAAGTGTTTACCGAAAAAAATCAACACCTCGCAACAAAAATGGTGATTGCCACAACAGTATTTTGTTGACATTGTTATACGGGAAAGAAAGGAATTCACTCGTTGGAAGTTCTGAAATGTTCATTCATGATCCTTAATTGAAATTTCTGAAGTGATAACTTGCTTATATGGTGCGAATATATTTTAATGTGTTGCAAAAATGAAAAATGCGTGTTGTCGTTCTCGTGGTCGGTGTAAAAGAGATCGAAGCTTTTAAAAGTCGCGCTGCCTGTAATTCTAAGGTAAGGTTGTAAAAGTGTAAAAACATGGACTTACATTATAAATCTTAGATCATGTAAACCAGTGCTACACGAGCCATCGCCTGCCGGCACGCGATGATTTTCCAGAAAGCAAAGAAACAAGAGTCACATTCTACGCCAAGGGAGACTGCCGAGATATCTGACTTTGTTTTTGTTTTTTTGTTTTAAATATTTTCATTATAGTTATATTTATTATGGTTACATTTTTCAATTACTTACTTATGTTAAAATTCATTGCTATACGACTAATGAATGCGATATAATGAACTAAATTAGAAATAGTGAACTGAAATACGTATACGAACACCATTGGGATGATGTGGCGTGTCACTGTGTGGGAACCACGCCTAGGAAAACATATATACCGGGTGTAACAGCAAAATTGTCAAAATCGTGTAACAGCATAATTATCCACCCCACAAAGTATTTAATGTCTAAAAACCCAGTAAACTGAGTTTTCTTTTTCCAGATTTTCAAATAAGACGTTTAGCCATCTTGACACCATTTGTCGTAAGGATAACTGAAAAACCCTTTGAGTTATTCAGCTATAAAGAGAACGGGTTAAAATCGTTTTGTTTTACACCCACTGTCTTCCCAAGTGAGCAATGATGAGAGGAAAAATCATTCAGGCCTTCAATAATGCTACCTTCATACTCTGACTTCCATCTTCAAAGTCCATTCAAGAACTATCAAGAGATTGTCGAATAATTTTTTAAAAAAGGGAACAGTAGAGAGGAAAACTGGATCAGGAGGTCTTCAACAGAGCTAAAGCGATCAATTAGAAAAGATCCAACTCAATTCATAAGATGTTTCGCGCGTGAGAGAGTAGTTTCAGCTCTGATAGTCCGAGGAGCAGTGAAAAAAGACTTTAAAATAAAATCGTATATGAAACCTGTGAGGCATTTGTTACTTCAGGACAGAAAGTTAGAATGCTAGAGAGGGCGAAGATCATAGTGAATAAGTTGGAAAATAATCTTGGAATAATATATATATATATATATATTTGGACATTATTTCAATGCTTCATATGCTTCCGATCCTTAGCTTGGGTTAATTAATGATGAAATTGTCATTTTCGTTTATGATCAATTTCATCACGATAGTTCTGTTAAGCTTGGAGAGTAATTATACATTCTTATTGCTCAAAATATAGACGAATAGTGTTATAAAAATCTCGGAGAATTCCAGTAAGATAGCTTAAATCATTTCTATGATACAACGATTCAGAGCTTAATTTAACGATTGAACAATGTTGCTGTTACTCGATTTGAACAAGTTTGCTGCTACACTCGGTATATATATATATATATATATATATATATATATATATATATATATATATATAATTTTAGCCTTCTTTATACATTATAATTTTCATTTTATTACTTATGTATACATATGTTTATATCTTTGTCAGAAGACTTTGCTAGTTGATTTGTTAATATCCTTTTTATATACATTGTAATATTGAATTCAGAAAGTAAATGTAACATACAAAAAATAATGAAACTTTTATTATATTCATTATATTTTTCTGGTATAAATGAATAATACTACGAATGTTCAAATAATATTTTCTCAGATCGTTATTATATAATGATACGGGACAAATATGGCACCGGTCCCTGGCACACCGGGAAGAGTTGTTACGTCATTAATGATTGGTCTTAGAATGAATAAGACATCTCAAAATGATCCAGAAACGGATATATCTAAAAAAAAAAAAAAAAAAATGGGATGATTACAGCTCCGCCCGAATCACCCAGCTGTATTAAAAAGCTTCGCCCGTCGGTTTCTCGAACATTAAAAAAAAAAAAAACTGCCGGTACGCCACATCAGGGTTAGGGTTAGAGAAGCACTGATCTACACTATACGCAGGTGTTATAATTATAATATGTTAGTATTCTTTATATTGCTGATTATGTCATAGTATATGGAAGAAACAAGACACCAAAATATAAATATAGCCCTTGGTGTGGTCACCAAAGAAAAATCTTCAACATTTATCATTTTTTCTGATTCCATATCTGTATTATTATCTATCAAAAACACTAAGTTAGAAAACCTTTTAATGGTTAAAATATTAGAAAAAAAATCTGTTTGTCTTCTATACGCGTCGGTGTGAGTTTTATGATAGGAATTATGGTTATTAGCATATTTCATTAACATTGTCACTGCTTTTTCATTTATGAGTGGATTTATTTATGAAAAGTTTATTTTGTAAGAAAGATCAACAAAAATTTGAATTAATTTTCTAGAATATCTACAAAATATTTCTCTACTAAAAATATTTACTTTTCTGTGTACAAGACGGTTTTCTGTCTACAAAACAACATCTTTTTTTTCGGATCAGTATAGATCAAGTGTTGGTGGTAACTCATCAAAGAGTCTTAAAAATCTACCGAACTGACATTGGTACCTTTTTATGATTCCAGTAGTGAACTGACTTCCGGCGTAGCTTTGCGGGGCCATACATCATTATCTGAAATGAAATCGAAGGCTGATGAATGCGTTTCTTTCACGAAAGAAAATGGATAGTTTTCGAGCAATTGAAGAGAGAGCCTACAGGCGGAATCAAGTTGGTTGTATCAGATCCGATGAAACGAAAAACGTGTCTTTCATAAATAGAGGCACGTTTTTTTCTTTCGTCGACTCAAACCGTCCGTAATTTTCATTCATCAGCACTATCTACAATTCTGCACAAAAATGAAGACAATAGTTTTTCATTATTTACATCGTTCGGACTGTTGTCCTCATCGTTATTGCCATATACACCACGTTTCGGTTGTTGTATTCTCCAACCGTCTTCTTCAGGTGATATACGTTGATATTTTAAACCTAATTTTTATTTAGTCCACGGCGGTAGATTTTTTGGCACCTCTTTTTTATATCTCATTATCAATTATTAATTCATTTTAAGTTTCATTCAAGTTTCTGCTGTGGTCAGGTATTGAACTCACTTGTTGGATTACTCAACCAACGCTTTTATCCACCTGGGGACACCAGTGAGTTAATTTTGGGGACTTATATGCCTAATGTCTCAGTAATCACGCTTTACCAGAGCTCATATTACAATATCTGTTATTGTTGTTTTTTCTCTAGCTCTCTGTATTACAGGTTTCCATATTGTATTCATGTCTATGCTTGGCCGGCTGAGGAGATTTTGTAACCTATCATATGCGCTGATTTCTTAAGTTTTCATATTTTCCAATGATGTTCTCTGTCTATTATTTCAACTTCATCTCATAGAAGCAGGGATCTCCATTTTCCCTCCATATATGGTCAGCCATGCCTGATTTTTCTATTTTCTCTCATGTTACGGTTTTACGGTGTTCTTGCAGTCTTATCTTAAGTGGGAGGCCTGTTTCTCTTTTATATTTCTTGCTACATCTGTATGGAATGTCGTACACACAATCCTTAATCATGTTCTCTTCTATGAGTAGTCTTACACGGAAGAAATGCCTGCGTAGTGTTGAAACCCTCCTGAATGTTGTCCAGATATTATATGGACCACAGATCTTTTGTATCGTTTCCAGTATGCCCTTCACATAGGATAGGTAGATCGAGGCTGTTTTCTGGGTGCTGTTATCGTCTGGTACCCTTCTATCCTAGTTTGCGGAGGAAACAGAAACATGAAGAGTTAAGGGAATTAACTGATACTGAGATCAATAAAAAAAAAAGCATGACACGTGGAATTAAAACAATCTATCCTCATTGACTAAATAAAGGGTTAGGTTCGGAAATCCAACGTATATCACCTGAAGAAGGTCGGAGCGTACATCGGCCGAAACATCGTGAATATGTCAATAAATAGGAGGACAACAGACCGAACGATGTAAATTGTTATAATACCTCATCTCAAAAATATAGACAGATAATGATTTTTCAGTTTAGCACTGCTCACTTGGAATATTAGCACAAGACAGTCTGGTTTCTTCCTTTGGCCTTGATACGTGCAAAATGATACAATCATTTTTTAACAAAATCCTAGTGTCATTTTCAGTAAAGTATGACCAATCAGAATGGTGCTTGTGTGTTTATCTCACCATATCTGCTTGGGTGGGGGGGACTTCTCTTCACACTTGCTAGGTGGCGTTGTATAAAGGACAACCCCACTCTCTCTTTCTTTTTTCTTTTCAAAAACAGAGTGTCGTAGCAACAAGATATGATTTCTCCCTACTCTTGCTGGGGAATTTAATCCCCAGACATACGACGTGTCGCATATGTAACATAAACAAACTACGCCATCTACCGTTAAAAGCTTCATACAACCACAGTAAGAATAATCACATACATGTATATTTCTTTGCATTTTGATGTGCTATTTACATCTAATTTATGTATATAAATATATATATAAAGTTAATATGAATGAATTTCCTTTGAGATCGTTACGACATTCAACCGAGGCTTACGGCCATATCACGTTGGAACTCTGGTTCCCGTACAATCATTGCAGTTAAGCAACGACCTTTCTGGAATACTAGGTGCTTTAAGCTTGGATGTGTTATAAGAAGTTTGGAGTAATTTCTGTAGCTAAATGAGGTTCTGTTCCTCAGGCGCCGCTCGCACAACACCGAATGCTCCTTCTGAAGACACAGTTTTTGAATTTGCGCATGCGTCACCAACGTAAAAATTGCCACCCACTTCTCACTGCTCCAGCCTTTTTTATTATGCCAAAACCACGGCCGACTGACCAATCAATGTTCTTGGCTTCGTTTTCATTCACACTGTTAGATGTTATCCCCCAGTCCGACCAATCGCCACGCGGATTGCTATTGGTTGAAACGCGCTAAGCTGTATAAAAGCCAACGTTTCAGATTCATAGACTTCCGGAATAACCAATGGCGGGAAGACATTCATGCAATTTTCAAAGTAGTATTCATCCATTTCCATGACGCCGTTCATACCTTTTTACGACGATTGAACTCTGCGCTAAAGTCGGACTCATTGATGGAAATAGCAGTACACTGAGGCATGTTTCCTTCAAAAATGCGCAGTTCTCCCGATCTGGCTATGTACACTCTCCCAGTTCTCTGATCACGTCAATCCCAAGAAGACCGAGCCCAAGTAGTGGTCACAATTATTAGGGCATCAGTGCGCATGGGTTGAGCATGATAAATGTTCAGCATAATATTGCCATGTCCACGGCATATTAGGGCCTTACCGTCGGCCGTTATTACTTTCGTCTCCATCGGTCGCGAAGGGCGGCATGCACATTTGCTAGCTAGTGTCTGCGAGCAACCAGAGTCAGCCAGTGCCGTGACCACCGATATAGAAGGCCTGCTCGATAGTGACGTGACGTCACAAATGTAGTCCATGCAGTGAAACAGACAGTAATCATAATGTAACGAAAAATTGTAAGAAAAAAATTGGTTTTACTAGAAAACTTTTTAAAAATACATTTATAAAAGAAAGAAAGAGAATTGGATTTTATACAGAAATTTATTTCATATTAATTTTAAAAAATAACCGATAAGAAAAAAAAATGTTGCTGAATGTTTTGTAAAGTAAAGAAATTAAACAGCATGTTACATTTCATTAAATTTTAAAGATTGAAATTCGTTCATTATTTTATTTGTTTCAAATCTGAAAACATTTTTAAAATCATAATCAGTATTGTTTTAATTTGCATGTTTTTATCTTAATTTTAGTAATTATTCTGTTGAAAGTTACAATATCGTAAGTATTTAATGATTATTATTCTTACACTACAGAAACAACTCAATTATGAATGAGGAAACAAACAATCAGACGAGCAAATTACAAGTAAATTATAAATAAGAAACAAATAAACTAAATACAAGAAAGTAATTAAATTTGATACAAAAAAAGATTTAAAATTCAAATAATACTTATAGAAAAGTAGGTTACAGACAGACAATTTTAAGACTGAAATTCGTTCATGATTTTAATTGTTTCACATTTGAAATTTTTTTATAAATCATAATCAGCATTGTTTTAATTTGCATGTTTTTATTTCAGTTTTACTTTTAATCATTATTCTGTAAAGTTACAATTTTGGTAATCATTAAGAAGAGATTATTACTCAAATACAGTAACAACTGAATTATGAATTAGGGAACAAACAATAATTAAATAAACAAATTATAATTAAATGATGAATAAATAATTATGATGAATAAATAAAACAATTAAGCATAAATAAGAAACAAATAAATACAAACAAGCAAATAAATTAGATACAAACAATAAATAGATTTAAAAATCAAATAATACTTTCAGAAAAATAGGTTACTGATACAAAATTTAGCTGAATGTTTGAAGTTTTCTTTTTTTGCTTAACTTGTTATTTGTAATATTATTATTTTCCCTAGAACAAAAATTATTTAAAAGAGCATTTGTAGAGCTCCTGACAAACATTCTTTGTATTTTTTCTATATTGTGACCCTAATCACAAGTGTCAACATCAAAAAGAAGCTCATAATCTGCTAAAACATTCAATGTTATATGAATGGCTATTTTTCTTTGATTTACAGAATGAAGAAAAGAATGATTTTTTATAAGTTTATCAATGACTACAAAATTATAGAGAACAAAATTTATAGTTTTATCATTAGGATATAAGAGAGAACCTCTATTAATCCCCCTGAAAATAGCTGCTTATTTCAGGTATTTCTTCCACATTATCTCTTACTCTTCCAGATATTAAATCTTTGCAACTATTGCATTTAATTTTCTTAAAAACTGCATTACAGCAATAACCTGCTAAGTATAGTATTACAGGTAGAACTTCTCTACAATTATTAACATCATCCTCTTTAATATCAATTCTATATTTATATATATATAACTTTTCCTCCCTTGTCACTTCATCCCAGTTTGGTTCTTGCAAACTCTTTCAATCAATTTTAATGCATTGCTGATTAAATGGTAAGCTCAATTTTAAAGCTGATTGCATTCTAATTTTTTTTTCACACTCAAATATTTGACGTATCGAGATATTATACTGATCCCCACTAAGTTGTCGGTATTGACCAAACCTTGCTTCAAGGTGATCAGTTTGAATTTTGCCAGGTAATATGTACAGCATTTTCAGTTCTTCTATGCAATACTTGATCAGTTCTAGAAATGCATAGGTTGTATGATGCAAAGCAGTGAAGGTTTCCTTTGTTAATTTGCCATTTCTTCCAGAAATGCTATTCCAAGATTCTAACCATTAACAGAATACAGAGAGAAATCTAAAATTTTCTTCATTCATTCTAAGTGGATTGCAGTATTTATTTCTAAGCCAACAACCTTTATATGGCGTTTTAACATTCATTATTGTCCACCAAATATAAAATATGTTTATATATTCTGCAACTTCTGTAAAATTAGGCAAACATTTCTGTTTTCCTAAAGTCAATAATCCTTGAATAGTATATTCATTAAAAATTTGCAAAACTAAATTAACATTTTGCCTTTCAAGATTAGTAGGTGAAAGTGCCTTTGAGGTTAATTTATAACAATATTTCAGAATTGATTGACATTCTAAGGCATGAAGTTTCTGTAAGGTAGAAAATGGGGCACTTTAGATATTATCTAATTCATGATTTCCATTATGACAAAATTTGGGGAACAGCATGCATTTATTTGCATCTTTTTGACCAAGCCAATTGTTTCTAATGTATTTTAATATATGGACTGAGTCAAAAAGGAAGAAAAGGGGTCAAGACTTTATAACTTTGTGTGGATATACAATGGAAAGCTTTGGAGGACTGCAAAAGAAAGATATAGCTTTTTTATTTATAGCATTATTATCTGTTATAATTGATAATACTTGAAAGCCTATCTCCTCTAAACCAATTATTATGCATTTAACTATGTCAAATAACTTCTCAGCTTTAAGACATTTAGTTGGCATAACATGCACAACATCTTTATATTGTGAGAATACACTGCTAACCATGAAAGCAAAAGCACTTGTTGCAGCTTCACTGCAGTTGTCAGATAAGCCAACAATATTACCACCCTTATAATCTAAAGGTTTTAGATGTATTTCATCAACAAGTAAAGACACTGTGATGTCTTTCTGCACTAGGAGCTTAAATTTATTTTTAATATACATCAGAAATGTTGCTCAATCAAAGGATTCATATATGTTGATAATGTTAGTCTTTTAATGGTTGAATAGCAAGGTAAAATTATTGCTGTCTCTTAACAATCTGTACCCTTTAGGGGAGCAGTTATATAACAATGAAGAAAATATAATCATTTCTGTTGAATAATAAAGCTTATTTTGTGTCATTAAATTTAGCTGCTCATATATAAATTTAATTGTATTAAAATGATTGTTTGATTCTTCTTGCATCAATAGTAGAAATGACATTACCAATTTTAATATAAAAATCATATTTTGTGGTTCAGTTTGCTGTTGTTCTGTGTCCATTTTCTTCATGTTTTCTATCAGAATTTCAAGGGTATTTTGATCAGTTACATGTTTAGGAATCTTATAATCCCCTATTGAATGCATTTCCACATCTCTACAAAACACATGTACTGCAAAATCAGATTCAAATACAAGAGACAGATTGATTTTTGGATATGGGGATTTGATGATGCTGAATATAATAAGTGTCTCTTGCTGCCTAACAAAACTCCAGCAATTTCTATCAAGGAAATTTAATTTCCCTTCTAGATCATTAACATTATGGAATTTCTTCTGCATTTTATATGCTAAGTCATCATTAATACTTTGATTTAAAGCACTTTTAAGAGCAGAATTCTCTAGTCGGATTCTCCTGGAATCTGGTGATTCTCTAGAAGTATTCAATGAAGATAAATATGATGGACAGTTTGGGAAAATTCTAGGAATAGCACCATCACGAAGATATATATTTTTTAGAAATATTTTTATTTTTTTATATTTATTTTTTCTGCAATTGTGGCACCTGTTTTTTTGTCAAAAGCTGACGATTCTCTCCTTATGTCCTCCGGTCGAAAATGTAGTTCACGTACCTAAAAAGATTTAAAAAACCAAACCTATTTTAAATTCTTGTGAAAATCTAAGAAAATCAATCAGCAAAATCTACAGTAATATGAGGCATTAATAATTCTAGGAAAAGTGAAGAGAATTCAACAAAAGATTATTAGTGACGAAGCTATGTACAAATAAGAGAATTTTTAACGTTTATTCATTTTTTTAATTTAAAATGATAAATAAAAAAAACATTCTAATGAATAAAACAATTCTAAAAAATTGTTAAATTATTAAATAATTCTAAAAAAAATTCAATTATTTTTATGCCTATAAAAAAAGATTCCTTTATGAATTTATATCGAAAGTTTATTTTTATAAAAATTAGATTTCAGCTTTTAAAAACTTTCGCAACTTTGTTTTTAATGTTTTGTGAATTATAAAGATATGAAATTATTTTAATCCTCAAAGTTTTAATTGGGTTTAATAACTTTTTAAAACAACACTTTGTTTTATGTGTTGTGAATTACAGACATGAAATTAATTCAATAAAAAGTTTCATTTAGTCACGAATATAAAACAATTCTAAAAAAATCGTTAAAATTATTAGAATTATTTTTTATGCATAAAATATTCCTTTAGGAATTCATGAATGAATTTAGGTCGAAAATTTCTTTAAAGTTTATTTCTTAAAAAAATGAGTTTTTAGATTTAAAAAGCAACACGTACGAGAATGAATGTCTAAACTTTCTCGCTAGATTTTTATGTCTTATTAACTTTATGTTATGAATTACAAAGACATGGTAATTTTGTCATTAAAGTTTCAATAAAATTTACTTATTTTTTAATACAAAAACTACTCACTCTGCTGAATTTAGTTGGTGAAAAATGATCTCTTCTGATTGTACGAATCCAAACATCAGATAATTTTTTATCTTTAGGGAAAGAAAATACATGTACTTTAGGGCCGTTTTTATAATTCCCTTTGCAATTTGGTACAACACATAAGGCGTTGTTTTTGTTTTAAATTCAATATTTAAAAGAAAGTATTAATAAACAATTTAAAAATGCCGCCGTAAAAAATCTGATACATAAACAAACGACACGCTTCTTGAAAGTCGGACTCAATATGATGACGTCACATTTCTCCTTAGCCCAATCAAACAGGCCTTCTATATCGGTGGTCACGGCCATACACTTCTTTCCTTTTACTGACACCTCGATAATAGGCAGTACTTGTTCTTTATTTGCTTAGGGAGAAGATTTAGCGCTGACATCTGTTCCTGGTAGGCGTTTTCTCTGTCACTCTGATGAGAAGTTCCTGACCGTGTTACATCAAAACACCGTATCTCGCAACGGGATCTTCGTGTCCGGGTGGCTATTCTCACTAAGTAATCCTGCCTACAATCCTTGGTACAAGTGGTTGGGGCCAGAGCACTTAAAACAAATGATGCTTCTCTTCCGCGCGGGAGCGTCATTGTGCATTTGTTGAGCAGGTGTGACGACCGACTCATCGGACTCCTTGCTATCGGTCATAACAGCCCGAGCCCTAATTAAAAGTAGGTCTAAAGTAATGGTGTCCATTCTGGATGATGCCTGGAGAAGTTGCTTGACTTGTTGCGGCAGTCCAGAAACCAATGCTCATGCCAGCCATCGCTCGAGCAGTTGCACCCCACCCCAACCAGCAGATTTAAATCCGTTTACGGTTTCGTTGTGGCACAAATTGATCCTCGGCTCGCAAGCACAATGGGAGCATCCGCTCGATTTTCTTCGTCTCGCAGATTTTGCAAAGCAACTCCACGTTCTCAATCCATTCTACAATTGGTAGATCGGTGGCAGCACCACTGAATTCGAGTATTAGCCGAATATCAAAACCTCTATCCGCCATGATCGGGAAGATGGCCGAAATAGCCGAAATAGCCTGTTATAATTAGAAATTTCTAGTAATTTCTGTAGTTAAATGAGGTTCTTTTTCTCGGACGCTGCTCGTACAACACCGAATTCTTCTTACGAAGTCACTGTTTTCGAATTCGTGCACGCGTCACCAGCCGCTTCTCACTGCTGAAACCCTTTTTATTATGCAAAAACCACAGCCGACTGACCAATCAAAATTCTTGGCTTCGTCTTAAGTCACACAGTCAGATGTAATCCTCCAGTCCGACCAATTGGCACGCGGATTGCTATTGGTTGACCCGCGCTAAGCTGTATAAAAGCCAACGTTTCAGACTCATACACTTTCGACATAACTAAGAGGCGGAGGGGAAGATCCATGCCATTCAAAGAAACAAAACGTGTCGCGTATTGAGATAAGGAAGTTATTATTTTCCTTTACATCAGATATAAGCCATTCTGATTCTTTTACTCCTACGTAATTGTTCGCTACAGTGGTGTCATTGATAATGGATCGGAATCGTTAATCGGAGAGTCGAATTTCAATTCCCGTTGGCTTCGTTATATTCACTTACGCACAAATACCGTTGGAAAAACGTATGAATCCAATTCTTCTCTCTCCAGCTATGGGTTAATTAGTAAGATCTATATCACTAAAGAATTATCTCCAAAAAAATTCTTGCAATCTAAAAATATTTTTTGGCTTTAAATAACCTGCAGGGGGTTGATAAGCCGTAGAAAACGAATCAATGTACTAAGTTGTCAGTTTGTGGCGGCGTTAACCACTTGTAGAATAGTAATATTTTCTGGAATTGGACAGATATGTATATTTATGTGATAGGTTAAAGCGGAGATAATATTGTGTTCGCATGAGGTTGTAGCAATGGAGTGTTACAGATTTGTAATTGACGAGGTTGCTAATTGTCACGAGTTTTCTTGTGTTGGATAGATATGTATATTTATGTGATAGGTTAAAGCGGAGATAATATTGTGGCCGCATGAGGTTGTAGCAATGGGGTGCTACAGATTTGTAATGGAGGAGGTTGCTAATTGTCACGAGTTTTCTTGTGTTTGACAGATATGTATATTTATGTGATAGGTTAAAGCGGAGATAATATTGTGGTCGCATGAGGTTGTAGCAATGGGGTGCTACAGATTTGTAATGGACGAGGTTGCTTATTGTCACGAGTTTTCTTGTGTTGGACAGATATGTATATTTATGTGATAGGTTAAAGCGGAGATAATATTGTGGTCGCATGAGGTTGTAGCAATGCAGTGTTACAGATTTGTAATGGACGAGGTTGCTAATTGTCACGAGTTTTCTTGTGTTGGACAGATATGTATATTTATGTGATAGGTTAAAATAGAGATAATATTGTGGTCGCATGAGTTTGTAGCAATGGAGTGTTACAGATTTGTAATTGACGAGGTTGCTAATTGTCACGAGTTTTCTTGTGTTGGATAGATATGTATATTTATGTGATAGGTTAAAGCGGAGATAATATTGTGGCCGCATGAGGTTGTAGCAATGGGGTGCTACAGATTTGTAATGGAGGAGGTTGCTAATTGTCACGAGTTTTCTTGTGTTGGACAGATATGTATATTTATGTGATATTTTAAAGCGTAGATAATATTGTGGTCGCATGAGGTTGTAGCAATGATATAGTGAAGTAATAGCATGGGGCCTAAGACGTTCTCCGCAGATGAAAATAAAAAACGTCTTGTCACTACAGCATCCTGTGGTTTAAGATGGGGTGTGTATCCTTTCGTTTTATACTACTTAATACAATGTCATCTAACAGAGAATGTAGGGGAATTTCACAATAGCAACATATTTTAATGCTTCAGCAAACTAAATTGTAAAATTACAAAAAAAGGCTGAATGAATGTGTGTATATAGAGATATCTCTCTTCGTGCGTATGCAAAATTGCCATGAAAGATTGAGAGAGGCTCATATTTGATGAGTGTTCTTGTTTGTTTGGGATTTTTTTTAAATATGCTTATGCGTAGTCAAGCAAGCTTAGAGAATTTTATATAGTGTACTTTATTTGCAATGCAAAGAGACTTGCAGTTCTCTGTGGACTGAAAAATTTCCCCATAGACGGAACGAGACATGTTTTGTCTCTACGGCATCCTGTTGGTAAAGAGAGAAAAGGCGGATGAAACTTTGTACCCCTTTTCTTAAATATCACTTTTTGGCAACGCTGTCTAGCGGTCGTTAGCAGAATTTCTTTAGCAGACAAGTGGAGTAATCCCACAGGTTCTATCTTTGTTTCGTTAGGAATAAAGATTTAGTGGACAGTGCCAACTTCAATACAAGATCACGTTCAGAGAGCACAAGTGAAAATCAATCAAACTCACTAGGAATAGCACAAGTTCAGGTTTATCTATTTCCCTACAGTTCTATAAGTATATAATATTGTCATAAATGTGTTCGTTAAATAAAAAAATAAAAAAATATGGAAGTTTTACTCTTTACGATTGATTTTAAATTAAAACTTTTCAGTAGTCCAGATGAAGTGTTAATTGCGAAAGATGCTAATTCAAGATACAGAAATATTAAGTTCGTTTCTCATTCACATAAGTTTTACAAATACATATATGGCAGTGATAACTTTCAAGTTACACCCTTTTCAGCATAGACTAATACTAAATCCCTATTTTATGGCGGGGAAATTTACATTGATTTAAATAGCAAAACAGGTTTCGAAACAGCTTACTTTACTTGACTCCTAATTTCTATTACTTATAAACCTATACTTAATCCAGGTTTAATGCTATGGATGGAGCGGCTTGGGGAAAGAAGATGTTGCTCTTGGGGCAGGTCCCGGTGGGTTATGTATACTTGGATGAGTATCACCACCGGAATTAGGAGTATAGCTGTGCTATATTGAATCTTGTTAGTTTCCTTTTCGTCACCGATACTCACTCGAATAGTAATCCGTATAGTGATCTGAATAGAGAAATAGTATAGTGGATAGAGAATAGCGGTCCGTATAGTATAGAGGATAGACTAGGAATAGTGATCCGAATAGTAATACAGGGTAGACTAGAAATGCAGATCGATTAGGCACACGCTACCTCCCATATATGGCTTTCCTCTATGGTCACGTGGTCTACTTAATTCAATAATGAGATCGTTTGTGTTTGCTCACTGGCGATCTATGTTTAAACTTAAGTGTCGGCAGCGACACTTTATTCCTATATAACATCATAATTCTTCTGTATAGCCACATCTCTGTTGCCTCAAGTCTTCTTTTCATCTGTGAGGAGACTTTTCAGCATTATATAGAAGGTCAGAACTTTTTCTTTGTTTCTAACAAATTTGTTCTCTTTCTTAATACTTTACTTAGCTTTTGGTAGGCATCTTTCGCTATTCCAATGTGCCTTCGGATTTTTATGTCACTTCCCAGATATTTAAATTGATTTTGACATCCCCATTTCTGAGCCTGCATCTTGGTCTGTTCCTCTTGCTTACAATCATATGTCTTTTTATAATTGAGTGTTAGTCCTTCTTTCTTTTACTACTTTATAGTTATCTTTCTCTGGCACCGTGTTGATAGAAGACACAGCTTTGAATATTTGGATATTTATTCTTTGGAATCTATCCGAGGCTGTATTTCTCTTTTTCTTATACAATGTTTATTTGCATTTTCGATGTTTTATTTTCTGCTTTTTTTCATCGGTTTGCTGATAATGCAAGCTATTTTGCCACTTCAGTTGTTTCATGTTAAAATATGCGTTCACAAAGAACTCCATACCAAATACGTACTCACACAACTTTGGTCCCATTTGCTGTGTATAATTCCACCATATCCTCAAAGATAGATGAATAGAGATAAACATACTGCGAAGAGATGAACATTCAGGACATTTTTACGAATGCGTTTTGGAGATAATACTATGAGGGTTAAGTCTTTTTCGTCTCTTCTGGCATTCTAATTTGTGGCTCTGAAGTATTGACGCCAGTTTCGCTATCAAGAAGAGAATAAACTTCACTGAAGAGACCTGTCTGTTGTATATAACTGGAATGCGGGAATCTGCAATGGGAACTGGAAGCAGACGCAATCAGAGCAATGAATGCCATTACAAAATCTGAACTAACTATTTTCTTACTAATCGAGGATGGAGACTTGAATGAATTTAATCTTCATATATTACTTCCTTGATGAGACGGACACCTTTGGACAGGGGTGGGGGATATTTCTGGATAATTTCAAATTCCGAAAAACGGAATACTTAAAGAAAAAGAATGACGAAAATAGAAACTTTACATTTATATCATCAAACAACATTTCCAAACACTTTGTTCAAGGTTTTATCCAGGTTATTTTTATGAGAACTATGCATCCTATTAGGGCCAACCTTGGCGCCAAGGTCAAAGACGAGGACCCAGACTAAGCACAACCAAATCCAAAGACCCCCAACGGTGGAACAAGCGGATGATGATTACAACAGATCTCAACGGTTGAACCAGCGGATGACGAGTGCTACGCATGACAGACATACTACAGAAGGCGCCACTCGAAAGTCAGTGGTAGCCCGTTGCAGTTTCATAACTGGATTCTTCATGTCTAATTCTATATGTACCGCAGGAGAAGGTCATGAAATGTGGGCCACTTCATGTCAAGGTGATGTCCACCTTAAACAAATTCACACCATCGCTACTTTCTTATACTGATTTTCTTTCACCTTCAACCAACTCTTGCAAAGCCAAATGGCAATAGGGAATGAATGATTTTGATGAAAATGAAATATTCTAGTCCTGAACCTACACGTCGGTAGTGAATATAGTCATCAACACCGTCATTAGAGAGAAAGCGATTAGCAAAGAAGAAATTAAATTCTTGGATATGGGATAAAGCCGGTGACAGCGTCCGTTCTTCTCTATTTGCGCTTTTTTCATAGCTAACATCCGTAGTTGGATTTACATTTAATTTTTAAGGGTAGCTTGTGGTTGAAAGTGTAGTCGTCTGAAACATTTGTCACACATAATCATTGCTTCAGTGTTTGAAATTGTAATTTTGAATGCTGAGTATGGTTTTCTAAATTCTCAAAACGTTTGTCTGGGATGAAATTTTAGAATCGGTTTTATTTGGATAATTGCAAAAATGTTCCCATGATATTAATTTTTCTCTTCATTTCACGTCCGGTTAATCAAGGAAGTACTGTACTGTGAGAGAGAAGTCGCATGTTGAATGAAAGGAAATAAAAGGTATCATTGACTTGATATTTTTTTTGCAAACACAAGCGGTCACCCCACTTTCATGCAGCGTTTCAATTCGACACAGGTTTTCGATTTTCAGAACAAAATGTCCCGTCAACCGTAAATATCAAAGGGTGTCGCTCATTACTCTATTTTTGAGAGATATCGTAATGGAACATATACATTATTGCTTTTAAGTTGATAGATTTCTTTTAGCGTAATTTTTGGGTATATATATATATATATATATATATATATATATATATATATATATATATATATATATACTAATAATTATATTCGGTTGGTAAAAAACCTCGGATAGTACAACTTGCAAGAATACGAAAACAAATTGTTATCCGAGGAAAAAACTGAAAAAAAAAAAAAAAAAAAGAACTAGACACGTCCGAATAGGGTGAAAAAATCATCCAGTGCCTTAAATTTTTAGTCCCCCACAAAAAAACAAAAACAAAAGAAAACAAGCGAGTAACTAAGTTAAAACGTAAAGTGCTCAATACGCTAAGTAGAGCAAAGATAAAAATAAATCCTAAAGAGCCAGGAACTACCTACCTAGCTTTCACCTGAACTGATCCGCTCAGGTGAAACCTAGCTATATAGGATTTATTATATATATATATATATATATATATATATATATATATATATATATATATATATATGTATGTATGTATATGTATGTATTATATATATATATATATATATATATATATATATATATATATATATATATGTATGTATGTGTGTGCGTGTGTATACAGGGTGTGGTGGATAAATTGTCGTCTAAATGAGGCAAAAATGAAAATAACACTGACATCTCATTTTAACTGATATATTTACCAAAATTACACAAAAATATCTTGAAATACTAAACAGTAAATTTATTCAATAAAATCGCCATTGGCTTTTCAACCACGGCCTCCAGACGACTTCGGAATATCCTACAACTCTTCTAAGCGGTCTCCTTGTTTAAACTGGTGACTGCTACCATAATCTTTCCCTTCAGTTTATCTTTGGTGTTGCAAAGAGTTTTGTTGGTTTCACTTTAATAGGGACCAACACATAATAATGAAGGGGGTTACAGTCTGGGGAGTTAGGTGGACAGATGTAAGGGGTGATGTTGTCGCAGAAATTGTCTAACAGCCATGACTGGCTTCTCCGGCTTGTATGGCATGGTGCAGAGTCCTGTTGCGAGACACAGGGTCTTCCAGCAGCCACCCTATTGACCCAGGGCAGCACTATCTCCTCAAGTATGTAGTCGGTCTCCGTGTTGAATCTGAGGATTTGTGATGAATTGAGATGAATTGAGACATAACATCGCCATATCTGATGAACTGAAAGTCTATCAAAAATATTAAGGCGTACTCGTGATCCTTCTTAGTGCAAAGAACGGGTCCTCGTCATTTTTTTATAATCATATCACAAAAGACCTGTTGGACACTTCGACGTGGTGCAATGGTTAGCGAGCTTGTCTCGCTAGATCAGTTATGACTGAATAGTGAGTTTGATTCTCATCCCATATTTTCAGCCTTGTGCCACATTTAAGCTATGCTTAGAAAATAACCATATCACAGAAGATCTATCCTTTCTGTTATATCTGAAAAGGCTGTTGTCAATTTACTCTTACTAATTTATTCAATCAGTGCACTTTCACTACAATATTCATTTAAATAATTTACATACATTTTAATACATGCGAAATCTTATATTAAAAAATGGATAGATTATGTCTACTGTAGACATTTAAGTACTCCAAAGCAGTACTTTATATAACATATTCAACCGCGGGGTTTGGTTTCAGAAAATTATAGTAGTACATGTCAAAAACACGTCAGGTTTAAACGTGGTGAACGGAAAGCAATGCACGTAATCGGTTCATGTAATTTATGCTCAAGTATGACTACGTGTGAAAAAAGTAAAACAAAGTCATTAAATAATGTTAGTTAATTGAAGCACGAGGAGTCATTCATTTGCCTTCGCCCCGAGATCAACGTCTCATTTTCGTTTCAACCGACATTTTGAATACAATGGAAACCTGACAACCAAAACTGAAATGTCTGCCTGGTGTGTGTTTTACTAGTCCTACCGCTAAACAAAAGATCATCGACCTAAGAAAAATGAAAACATTATATACTGTGTAGTATCAAACCGACTATATTTCAGTTGGTAACTTAGCTGACTTTTTCGTAGCTTCATTTTTATTATTATTCGGTCGAGTTAGCTTGGACATTCATGAGTCTATCACGCCAACCATCACAGTCCTGCATCAAGGTCTGAAGGTCATAAGAGTGGTATTCTGTGTCATAATGTAGGTGGTCATTCTGGTCAATGTAGGTGGTTTCTGGGCAACCAACCCGTCTTGCTTCATGGCTAGGAGTCCAGAGAAGTAGATTCCTCGCGAGTTCTTGTTTTGCTCGCGGTCAGTATACTGCAAAACGCATTCTGCGTTCGCGTAAGTTTGTAGAAATATCAAGGATGGGTTAATCGAGCTGTTATTTAGTTGGATGTTGTCTCCAAGAGATGTGAAGTATAGCTCTCAGCATCCTACTGTAGGTTTTGTCAAGCTCAAACTCTAGGGTTTTAGTTAATGTCTAAACAGTGGCATCATACATTAACACTGCATCTACAGTGGGTCGAAAGAATTTCCGCTAGAGATTGGATGGTAGATCAGATTTCCAGATCCATTTTATTCAAGGCGGGGTCCAGGCTTCAGCTATGCGAAATTTCACGTCCTTTTTAGTAGAATTTATTTCCCTTCCTAGGTAATGTGTTGTAACCGGGAAAAAGGTTACTGAATGAGGAATAGCCAAAACGGAGGTTGGACATGAATTGGTAATCTTTATAACATCAACAAAATACAATACTCGCCAGCAGCATAAAGTAGGTAAACCACGTCTAGTAGTGGACTACGTAGACTGCATATTACCCTCACTTACGATAGTGTCCAATGTATTTATGAGGACTGGGACATGCCCATTAGTGTTCATAGGTACGCTATATAACAGTATGTAAAGGTTTCGACGAATCTTATTGATTCATCTGAGATAGTTTGTATTGAGCCTTGCTGATTGAAGGCATTGACATAGAGTCTAATATCGTTGGCAGCATTTTCTAGATGATGTAGGAGAACTGTGGCATGGGTAATGATATCTGTAGTGATAGCTAGGGCATCTTCATTTTACAACACTATAATTAGTTGTCAGAAAAGGCATGACGGCAGACGTATGCTAATCACCCTCCCTCTAATTCAGATTTCTCTTTAACAATCAGAAAAATGGCAGTGAGTGAGAGTGTTAGGCTCTTACTCTTTTACTCAGACTTCCAGGAGGAATTAATTCACGAACGTTGAATTAATTGGTAAGTGTGTTAATTGAAAACGTTAATTAAAATAAAGCATCGTACAATTACTTAATTATTGTGCATGTTTAAGCAGAGAATTCACGTGATCTGTAAAATTTACGTAAAGAAATAATTTTAAGAAAAATTCCACTGTTTTAAAGGAATAATTAAATAAATAAATAAAAAACAATCAGCAGACGAAATGAAATTATTTAAACCACACAACAAAATCCGTAATCTCTAAACTCCTTAGAATCGTGAAAAAAACAAAAAAACAAACAAAAAAAAAAAACGAAAACAAAACAAAAAAACAAAAATAAAACGTTTCACTCTTTTTAGGTTATTGGTAATAAAATAGAATTCATAACAAACTAGAAAAATTCTTATGAAAAATGTTGTGCATCTGATTTTCATTAAAAGAATGAGGATTGACACACGTGGATGCATTTTGACTATTATCATCATCCTTATATTGTGTTGCTTGATGCACTTTTTTTGCAGTTTTCTCTTCACAAACTTACAATTCTTTGCGTATGCGATTTTTTTTTCACCTCTCGCTTTCTCTTTCTCTCTGTTGGAAGCAATATTGAATTCGTATTTGCACTTGGCTTACTAATTAGCTTCATTGTCAGAACCACGTGAGATGACGTCTAAATCTTACATATTTTCTCATGAGTCTGTCTATCAATTACGGAATGTTTATTCCAGAGTAGTTAAGGAATTCCTTTCACAGTCCATATCTGCTAACCCATCCCAATAATGTCTTTTCTCTCTCTCTTTTTCTCTCTCTGTCACGCTCTCAGAGTTGAGGAGAAAGGTAGTAACTAAAATGCAAATATTACTTGAAACTAAATAAATTAGTAAGTGTTTCTAAATTGCAAAACATTTCAAGCCACTTTTCTTTAACTGCAATGTGCGGATGATCTGTGGACAACAGTTTTTGTCGGAGGCGGGGGTGGGGGAGAGAAGAAGAGAGCCGAGGTCAAATTCCGTCCTGTTGTGTTACATGCTCTTTCGCACTCTTATGCATTTGGGAAAAGCATGAATCAATCTATACTACATAATAGCTATAGGTTAGAAAACAAAATAGAATGGGCTCTCTATCTTTAAGTGGAGTCAGTCTAGAAGAAGACTCTGATTCAAAGCCTGATACTGTAGAGAAATCACGTGGTTGAGATAAACACTCAGTTGTGGAGCAAGCTAAGTGAATAGTAATTCAACCTTGAGAAAGAGAGTTATTTATGGTCCCATGGAGCATCTCATTGTGCTAAAGTGCAATAGTCCATTGCTTGGGCTGTGATTGGCTGCTGGTACCTGAGTGGAGGTATTTCTATATAAATACCAGCTTGATTCATCAGTTAGTTTGCAGGGTTTGTATTGAGTTACAGCCTGCTTTATTTTTGTCTGCCAGCTGGACGCTAGCTGGGACCCTTACGCCGGTAAGTGCTGTTTATTGTATTGTTATTCTACATCTCCCTTCCCCCCATCGCGTGTGGGTAGTGGCCTTTGGGGAGGGATGAGTTCCTTTAAACCTGGCTGGTTGTGTGGAAGTAGTCTGGACAATGTCCGAGGAGGTTTTGTCCGTGTTATTGTAGACGGCTGAGCAGTGTTTGGTGTTATTCCAGCGTCGAATATTTTTGGCACTGGTGTAGGGGTCTCGGGTAAGGCACTAGGTCTTGGAACTGGAATTGTTGGTGTATCCAGTTTCCTGAGGAATCGGCGATTTCGTAAGGTAATTCTATCTGATCCGTCAACTCTGACACGGTATTGGTGGTTGGGGAGGGTTTCAATGACCCGACCTGTTGTGTCCCATCGGCAGGTTGACGGCCGTTGTAGTGCCACTATTTGTCCTTTATGAAGGGGGTTTAATGTGTGTGCTGTTCTATTGTATCGCTCTGAGATGAGCGTTCCGCCGGGACAGACTTATCTCGCGATTTTGGGCAGCAATTATCCAATTCGCGTGTGGCTTATAGAGTGTGGGGTGGGATGGTATGTAGTCACGTAGTCGGTGGTGGAGTAGTAGTTGAGCAGTGGATAGCCCAATGTTTTGAATGGGCGTATTCCTGTATTGGAGGATGGCTCTTGCTGCACGATTATTGTCCAACGATCCTTGGGCTCCTGTGTTGCCATTTACGATTCTCTTGGCCGTTTTGACAGCAAGCTCTGCTCGACCATTGGATTGTGGGTAACCAGCAGATGATAACCTGTGTTTAACAGCCCAGTCTTGTAAAAATTGCTTGAACGTAAGGGATGTGAAGGGTGGCCCACCATCAGTGCTGAGTTCCTCGGGAGCGCCGTAGGCTTGAAATATGTCTCGGCAAATTGAAATAATCCTTGACGCATTAGCTTCTCCGTGGCTCAAGTGGTATAGATTCAGCCAGCCTGTTAACCTGTCAGCACATGCTAAGTAACCATGGTTCCCAACATGGAAGATGTCCATGACGATTTGCTGAAATGGCCAATCAGGAGATGGTGTCAAATTGATTGGCTCTTTTCGTTGACTCGGGGCAATTTTTGAGCAGAACATACAACCTGCTCTAATGTTACGTATTGAAGCATTCATCCCGGACCAATAAACAGATTCATTGGCACGTGCCTTCATGCCAACTTCGCCTTGGTGTGCAGAATGTAGGCTATGTAAGACATTTGCGCGTTGAGAGGTGGGGATAACGATTCTTTGATCTAAGAGCACTAATCCGTCGTCAACACCTAGGCGGTGCCTCACTTCCCAGTATTCACGTATTTCGGGTGTAGTGAGGCTGCGCGTCCTTTGGAATCCATTTTGTATTACTTCAATTAATTTTTTGTATTGCAGGTCGCTGCGTCCCGTCGCACGGATAACGTCTGGTGAGATGAGCTTCAGGTTGTCATTTGCACCAAATGTTGCTAATAGGGTTGTTGATTTGACCCAGTCATCCATGTTGTCAGACTCAATGATGTCTGATTGAGAGGGTTCAGCAGTGAATACATTTAGGAGTGCCTGTGAGATGTCTGCTGGGTTACGAGAGACAGCATCGGAGGCTCTGTGCCATTTTTCAGGGCAGTGCTGAATGGTGAATCTGTACCTGAGGGTTTTTTTCCTTTAACCTGAATAATCGGGGGTTTTGGATTTTACTAAGGTCTCTATCTCCGAATAATCCTTTTAGTGGTTCATGATCTGTAACCACTATGAGATTCGGGTAACCCATTACAAAAATGCGACATTTTTCCAATGCCCACGCAATTGCTGCTGCCTCGCCTTCAATAGGTGCATATCTGCGTTCAGCATCAATGCAGAATCTGATACCTGCAAATATCAGGCGCCAACCTCCAGACCAGCAAACTGGGGCTTTGCCGGTGGTGCATGAGCAATACTTCTGCAGAAGTAGGAAGCCCATTCCGTCTTTGCTCCAATCTGGGGCGAGGCAGGTTATTCGTTCTTTTTCAAATGTTGCAATGCCTTTTCGAACTAAGTCAACTATGACATTCTTTTAATGCTGGAATACATCCTCAAGGCTTTTATTCCATATAAAGTGTGAGTCTCGTTTGACGAGATCACGAAATGGAAGCATGACTGGGCTCAGTGAGTATGCCCAAGCGAATTGGTTGACCAGACCAAACCATGATCTGGCATCGGTGAGTGTTCTTGGTATTGGGAAGCTTAATATCGCCTCCAACATGGATTTAGAAGGGGTTACACCAGAGGATGTTATCTGGAGGCCCCAAAACTGCACAGTGTCTTGGCAAAATTGGAATTTTTCTCTATTGAGTACGATGCCGTTTTTTGCGCAATGGAATAGGAAATCGAAGGTGTGAAAAAAGGCTCCTTCGATGTCAGAGTCATAGAATAGTGTGTCATCTACGATTTTTACTTTGCGGGGGATGTCTTTTATTACTTCATCATACCTTCGGGTGTAGGCATCACCAGGTGCTAGGTAACCTTGTGGCATCCTCAGGTACATGAACCATCCCCATTCTGTGATGAAGGTGGTGAGTGGCTGGGACTCTTTATCTAAGGGGATGGAGTGATATCCATCAACAGCATCCAACACCGTTTTCTTTTGCTTAGGTGGCACTTGTAGTGCTAGCTGGAATGGTGACCCTGTATGGTGTGTTTCCTGTTTGCACTGTGAATTCAAGTGTTGGTATTCTATGGTTCTTCGTGGTTTGCCATTTTTCTTGGCGGTAATTACCATAGTGCTACACCAATCAGTGGGCATACCGACGGGTACTGGGGTTATGATACCCCTTTTCACATCTTCCCAAAGGGCCTGCCTTACGGGCTCTTTGAAGTGAAAAGGCACAGGAATTGGGTTATGTCTGGCTTTGGGGACTGCTCCTTCTTTGAGGTGTATATAAGCAGTGGGGCCAGACATTGGTGGGAATTCACCATTATTTTTGAACGCCGTTTCGGCGAATTGATTCAATAGCCAATTCTTGAGCCTATCAATGTTTTGTTCTGTTGGAGAAAAAGGGTTTTTTTGGGGGGCGCGTTGGAAGTTGTCCCTTGACTTTGCATTGTTTAGGGCTTGCGTCTGATTTTTTATGTGTGCTTGTCGAGGGCATGTGTTGCATTGCTGTTTGGGGTAATATTGTAGTCGTCGGGTTCGGGAAGTCTTTGGACAGTATCCCTACACCAATGCAGGCTGCTTTGCTGAAGTATGGCCGCTGGATCTTTTTGCATATGTATAGGGCTTGTTTCGTTGTTCTTCCTTGGACGATAAATTCCACGGGGATCCAACCCTGACATACGAGTGTAAAGCTTCCCACAGCTCGAACGACTTTTCTTGATGGAATGAGGTTGTTGGTAGTGAGCCAGAAGGTGCTTAAGTCCCCTGAGACATATGGTGGCCCCACTGTCGGGATGGATCATCATTCTAGTGCTGTGATTTCTGGGGATATTCTTAACTTGTCTGGGATCCGGTTTTGGCGAGAATGGAACAACATATGCATCAATCTCCCTTACCTGGCCTGTGTCTTTAGATGTATACGTGCCCGTCGTTTGATTGTATGCAATGTGGGCGATAAGTGTGTCCATGGCGGCTTCATTAGCCTTTGGGCTTTTCCTGACCACTTGAGCCAGTTTCTTAGCCCGGCATACCCTCGATAGGTGATTGGGCTTCCCACAATTACTACATGTTTGTCCCCATGCTGGGCATTTTAGCCGGCGGGATCCAGTTTCTGAGGTGCCACGCTGGTGGCTGCCACAACCTAAGCAAGCCTGGTGGTTTGGTTTAACATTGCAGTTGCAATAAATGCTGGTACGGATCCCCTCGTTGGCTTGTGGCGTACCCTTCTGTCTGCGGTTGTATCTGAAGCGCCAGCCATTGAGGTTTGGTCTCGCAATGCTGATTCAAATGCCTCAGCATGACGGATATTTTGCTCAAGGGATTTAAGTGCCCCAGCTTTGGCCAGTAGGTAAGCCTGGAGTGTGTCATTTGCTATTCCACGGATGATCTGGTCCTTGATGTATATATCAGACAGGTCATGCTCACACGAGGGGCAGGTAAAGTTGCAATCAACAGCTACAGCTCTGAGGCGGACAAGGTAACTTTGTATTGGCTCATCCACATCCTGAGACATGGAGGCAAAAGCAAGGCGATGGACAATAGGACTTGACCTCTGGGTGACCAACGCTTCTACCATGTCAAGTAGCTTATCTGGATCAGTGGTAAAGAAGTCGGAGTGTGTGTTGATTATGGCATTTTGTACAGTCTCATCAGCACAATTGTATAAGTGAATATTAGCTTGGGAGCTTGGCATATTTGTCATCTTGGTAAAGACATCCCAGTCAATTCGGAACTTCCTGAATTGCTGTGGTGTCATCTCGAGATTGAGATGGGGAGGCTTGGCTGCTAGTGCCTGAATGTGGGTTGTCTGGGTGGTGGCTTCCTTAGCCTGCTTGATGATACATAGGGCTTCTCCCATTAATGTGAATCCGAGCTCCTTAAGCATAGATCGATCCAGCATTTGAAGGCTCTCGATTGTCAGCTTCTCGTCTGCAAACCTTGTTGCATGAGTTTTGGCCGAGTCAGTGGATAGGCCTGCTTCAATGAAGAAGAGTTCCCAATCGTCGGGTGTCATAGATCCTGTTCGCAGCGTCATGTAGAGAAATCACGTGGTTGAGATAAACACTCAGTTGTGGAGCAAGCTAAGTGAATAGTAATTCAACCTTGAGAAAGAGAGCTATTTATGGTCCCATAGAGCATCTCATTGTGCTAAAGTGGAATAGTCCATTGCTTGGGCTGTGATTGGCTGCTGGTACCTGAGTGGAGGTATTTCTATATAAATACCAGCTTGATTCATCAGTTAGTTTGCAGGGTTTGTATTGAGTTACAACCTGCTTTATTTTTGTCTGCCAGCTGGACGCTAGCTGGGACCCTTACGCCGGTAATTGCTGTTTATTGTATTGTTATTCTACAGATGCGACATGGCAATTCATAGATAATGAAGAAAAGGGATCTGTGGAGTGCCATGATCGTCTACGTGCTGATGGTACATGGGAATTCATAGATAATGAAGAAAAGGGATCTGTGGAGTGCCATGATCGTCTACGTGCTGATGGTACATGGCAATTCATAGATAATAAAGAAACTGGATCTGTGGAGTTTAACACGGCATTTACAAATTTACTTATTCAAATATCAAAGAATATACTTATGTCAAATTCTTTACGTTTTGCTGCATTTTCTTATTGATATTCAATACTAAACAAGCCAAATGGGATTCGATTAACAATTAAACAATTATATCGTTTTTATTTTATAATTTTTAATATACCGCAAAATACTGTTTCTATTATGTAACCAGTAGAATCCACTATATAGATATGCGAAAATTTTCCTTCTCTTCGCTGTTAGCTATTCTGATGACATAGAAATCTGTTACATACTGAACATATAGTCGATGTCATATTTTGTTATGCAAATCAATACGTTTTTCCCAGTAGATTTGATTGTAATCAATCGATAAATTTTCCAGGTTTATTTATATAACTATGCTATAAGAATTTCACATTATAACATCTGTTTTTATAACAAATATTTACAGTAACTTATTTGTTGTGTGAGATTTTAATTATGCTGTTTATTTTGGGATGTTCATCATATTTTAAATAAGTATGAGAAATGTTTCTTTAGAAACAAAGAAAAGAGTACTGAACTGTTACGTAATATCTATCCCCCTAGATGGCAGTGAATGCTGGGTAATCCCCTTCCAAATTAAGAAGAGACTTGAATCAACAGAAATGTATTTCTATAGAATGATGCTGAGAATATCATTGACTGAACATGTAAATAACAACATTTTAGAGAAAATGAAAACAAAAAGGACACTTATAATTAACATCAGAAAGAGATTGTTGAAATTCCTGGGATACATAAAATGAGCGCTTGGAAAATTTGATACTAACAGGACATTTTGAAGGCAACAAGCACAGAGGAAAACAACGCATAACCTACTTAGCGAGCTTGAATAAATAAATGGCGGAACAGACTTTAAGAGAGGAAAAATAAAAACATTTAAGATCTACAAAAGACAGGAAATTGCGGAGAGCCATAAAAGGATAAGGCACAGAGAAGAAGAAGAGTGATGGAAAGACAAAATTTAAATTAGCAAGAAATACTTACCAGTGAAAATAGAAAACACTACGAAGAAAGAAAGCTGACTTTAAGAATGCGAAAAAAAATGAAAGGGTCAAGAAATGACCAGCAAATGCATATTTCAACTATATTTCTTCATATATATATATATATATATATATATATATATATATATATATATATATGAAGAAATATAGTCTTAAGGTGTGCTATATTTATGGGATAAAGTGCTCAATATCAGAGATAGAGCGTGTGCAAATATAAAAATGATCATTGAAGTCAACACTTAGAGGCGACAGGCTGTTTCATGCTAGTGGCCTGACGATTGGGTCTAGCATGAAGCAGCCTGTCGCCTCTAAGTGTTGACTTCAATGTTCATATATATATATATATATATATATATATATATATATATATATATATATATATATATATTGTTGTTGTTGTTTCTTACCTTGAGTAGTATCGTACGGTAAAGAATAACGTTATCGTCATTTTTAAATATATATGTTAGCTCTGTATTTTTTTTAACTCTCGGACCTCTCTGTGCACTCTATACTATATAATTGCAAAAGTTCGTGTCCGATTTTCAATCTTAATATAAAATAACCGCAATTTGTCACTAGCGTTTGATTTGGGGCTGATTCCTGGTGTGTTGTAGATCGAAGCCTGCATCGTTCAGTTGCTAGCCAAACTTTGTTAAATGTTAACGTTTTGTCCCAAAATGAATGCCTTAATGATGGCGGGTGAAAAGTTGCACTTTTCTCCATATCATGCTTTATGAATTTCGGAAATGATTAAGTGTCGGAGCTGAGATAAAAAAAAAAAAATCAAAATGTTTATTTATCTCCAGCTTTTCGGACAGTCGAAAAGTGGTCTGGCAGGTTTCTTCAGGGTGATTTTAACCTAAACGATCAACTAGGCGACCTTTCGACGACAATGAAGACGCTCTGCTTGTCATCGTGCAGAATTAACGGGAAAGATTCATTAAGTTTGAAAATCGATATTTCAACTGCTTTTCGTCTTTTGAATAGACTTGGGTTAAAAAAAGATTTGACTCTGTCGAAAACTTCCTCACAACCTTATTCCAACAAAAAGCACCAAGTTTTTACGAACATGGCATCAGCAAGCTTGCGAACGATTTGTGAGAGTTGTTAAAAACAATAGTGGCTATGTAATTGACTAATACATTTTTTGTATCCAAAATTTTGCTTTTAATTTTCTAATCGGGTACAAACTTTTGCAATGATATATATATATATATATATATATATATATATATATATATATATATAATGATATAATATATATATATATAATGATATAATATATATATATATAATGATATAATATATATATATATATATATATATATATATATATATATATATGTGTGTGTGTGTGTATCTGTATATGTGTGTGAGAGAGATATAAATTATAACACTCTCCATATACATGATGAAATGCAAACACATACATACTAACACTTCGTTTCTATATTACATCAGATTATTTGTCAGCTCTTGCAAAGGATAATTCTAAAAAAATAATGAGTTCCAGAAAACAAAGTGTGGATGTGCGGGTGGTGAAATGAATAGCGCCTTGGAATGAGAAATCGGAGGTCCGAATTCAAGTTCTAGTCTGGTTCATTATATTCACTGACGTGCAAGTACTCTTAGGAAATATATGAATCTATCTCCTAATATGGGTTAAATCGTTGGCTTAGTATGTGGAAAAAAATCACTGCTATCCTCCCCCGCCAAAAAAAAAAAAAAAAAAATACTTCTCCCCCTTCCACAAAAAAATTATTCCAACAGCCCAAACTATGTTTCGGATTTCAATAACCCATAAAGGGTTGATAAGACGTAAAACAATCACTCAATCCGAAACAAATATGCAAAAAATATGAGGAAGTGTTGAAAAGTTTTCGATCGGTCGTATTGAAAACTTTTTAACACTGCCTCATATTCTGAAAGTCTGACTAAATCAAATTATTTGAAGCATTTCTTGATTCGACCGACAACTTTTAATTCCGTCAAGGCATTCGGATTTGATAGTACCCCTGCAATTGTTCGAAAGTAATATGCTCTTGAACTGGCTCCTGTTCTCTCTAAACTCTACAACAAATGCTTTGTTGTTTCTCGTTTGTTGGAAATTCTCTTGTATAGTTCCTGTTTTAAGAATTCGGACGAAGCTTCTCATCCTTCGAACTAGTTTTCTAACCTCCTTTTTGTCAAAAAATATTATAGGCTCTAATCAATTCCGAATTGTTTAACACTCTGCACCCTGCGTTCCTGAACAATTTTAACCTTTCTGCCTGCGCTCCTGAGTCAAAATTCACAAGTATTTGGTATATCATGCTTCACAGTAGATATAAAAAATAGTTTGCCCACTGTTCAACCGGTGACTGGGCATTACGTCATTTTTCTCTACCATCAGTAAAACGGTGGTCAGAGCTCAAAGTGTTAAGCATGTCACTTCTCCCGATCTTCTTTCATACAAACAATATGGTTTTCGCTTCTCTAGGTCAACCGCCGATGTGTTAACGGTTAATGCTGAAAAAGTTTTTCAAACTTTAGATAAGTACGTCGAAACGCCGATCGTGGCTTTAGATAACCGAAAGGCGTTCGACATGTCTTCTTCACAAGTTGACGGGCTATGGCGTCTCCGATTAAATTTTTTATTTGATCCAATCCTTCTTAACAAATCGTGCAATGAATATCACGTTGAACACCAACTCTTGTAGATCATATCACATTAATGCGAGTGTCCCCCCAGTACTCTGTCCTTGGACCCACTTTATTTCTCATCAACAACCTTCCCGATACCTCCAGTTCCAAACTCTGTGTCAATGCCGATGAAACAATTATTTATCCCTGTCTTAATAGTAAGTCCGATAGTAAAATTGACAGCTGATCTCGAGAATGCCTTCAATCTGTTGTTAACTAGGGCAAGAAATGACTTGATAATTTTAACTCCCCCAAAAGGAAACTGTTGTCTTTTAGTCATCTTAGACAATCATTTTTGTCTTCCATCATCATAGCTGATGTCAACCACCAGGAAAACAACTCATTGCGCCTTCTCGATCTCACGTTTTCCATGAAGTGGAGTGATTATATTGAATCAATTGCTAGGTCTGCTGCTAGGAAAGTCGGTTCGCTGTTTCATGCCAGAAACTTTCATTTCTAGTCAGAATCCATCTTACACGTTTATAAATCTGACATTTGTCAATGCATTGAATATTGCTGCCACCTCTTTTCTGGTGCTCCCGCTATATATCTCGAGTTTCTTGACAAAATCCAATGATGGGCCTGTAATGTTATCGGTCATGACCTGGCATCTTGGCTTCAGTCAGATTCCCAGTCGTAACGTAGCTTCTCTATGCTTTTTCTATAAATATTTTTTTTATGGAAATTGTTCGAATGAACTTTTCTCTTTGGTATCCCAACCTCATGAATTTAAGCGAAGTCTTAGATTAGCAATTAGATCTAATTATTTTACTGTTGTAATCGATATATATATATATATATATATATATATAATAAAAAGGCTTAAACACTAATATTCCATGGTCATAATTTATTCCATTGGAATCGTAAATACGATCCAATTCATCAGACCTACGAATTCAAAAAGAAAACAGAAAAAACAACTCCCGGAATAAAAAATAAAATTTAGTGAGTGTGTATGTATGAGAGTGTGGGACGAATGTTAGAGTAAATGAAAGCTATAGAGAAGGGTAACAGACGAGAAAAGAACCGGAGAAGAACAGGAAGGTCTAAAGATGAAGGGGGGATTAAAATTTAACAGATAAGTTTTAAAGAGGGGAGTCATTTGTCAATGTTTTTTAAAAAAAGTATTTAACTCTGTACTCAGAGGTAAGCTTTCTTAGTTCTCTTCAATGTGTTTTGTGTTTAGTTATATCCTCGGGAAACTCTTTGATTCCTGATTTGTTCAGTGGCGAATGTAGCATCTCCACTCCTTTTTTTGATGAAGGTAACCACTTTTTATGATCACCAGGAAATATTACTATAGAATCAACGAATATTACATGATCAGACAATGTTACCTTCCACGAGTTACCAGAAAGGCCGCCTCATATCGTACTCATCACACTCGCCATGGGAGAATTGGAACAAAAAATCAAGTAAATCTGGTCATATGAGAAATTTAATTATGTTTGTTGTATTAAATCACCCGACGATTACTGGCACATTCTTTCTAATCTCACTTGTTTTCGGGTCTTGAATCGTCTCTCATCAAGCAGGCAATGTGTTAAATTCTTTTCGATTCAAAAGATCATGAACGAACTGCAAAATCCTTTTTTCATTTTCTGGTTAAGATTAAAATATCGTTTTTCTTTTCAAATTTAAAGTAATAATTATCGTTTGAAAGAAATATATCCTGACGTATGCAAATCTCATTTGTCTTATTAAAAGTAACATAATACTTGGGATGTTATAACTAAGTAGCTCTCCATTGACTGTGTACATAACCGAAAGTCACTGTTTGTTCCTCTTTTCTAGGAGAACAATAAGTTAAAATAATCTTCATATTTTTTTAAGACGGTGAAAAGCTATTAGAAGATAAATCTTAATTTCATGTTAATTTTAATCGAATTTAGCTTATTTTATTTATTTCTTAATCACACAAAAAAAAAAATGTCTGTACGGGTGCTTTTATGGATATCGGGGCGGGATATGAACACAGCAAGCCGAATTTGAATTCCAGGTACGGCCATTGTGTTCAATTTGCTCTATTGCTCTTGGGAAATATATGAATCCATGTCCCCTGTCCAAGATATGAGTAAAATGGTTGGGCAGACTAGAGTCCCGAGCCTTGGTGAGGCAACCAGTTTAGAGTGAAAAGTCTGAATTCAAACCCTGAGAGACAGCGATGGTAAATCACTTCATTACTTTCCTAAGAAGTTGTTTGCAGATATGAAAGAAAAGGAAAATGACGAGAGATATGGCCGCTTACGCCCTACGGGAATATGGCGTTTAAAAAGAAAAATAGTGTAACCCGGATATAAGAGAAACCCGGATATAAGAGATATTTTCTATGATCCCAAATTAGAGCCTGTATATAAATTAAACCAAACCCGGATATAAGATAAACCCGGATATAAGAGACTTCCCCGGTCCCGACAACTCTCTTATATCTGGGTTACACTGTAGATAATTTACGGTATTCATTTAACCATGAGTTTTTTCCCATAATTTTGATTCTATAGTATAAACTGATGCGCAATATTTTTTATTTCTCCCGATATGGCTACAAAACTGCAATCACCTTTAAGCAATTGTGTTCATAATCTTTGTTAGGTTTCCATATAGTTTTTTTTTTCCAGCGGGGTGCACATGTTGTTTCCAGATAACATAATCGAATGTTCGAACCATCTCGTTTTTTACCAGTTATTTTGTTAATATCCGACTGCTTAACCCATACAAAAGAACTGTTTCTACTGTTGACCTAAAGAGTTATATGCTTTTTTAGTTTATCTGACCAGGATCGACGTTGCTTAACTTCGGTCATCGTACAAGAACCGGTGTTTCAACGTGATATGACCGGAGGAGAGATGGATTTATACCTTTCTCAAGGGTATTTGCGCGTAGGTGAATAAAACGAACCCAAGCCATTATCCATTTACACCACCCGTATATTTCCAAACGGTCTCCCAGCTAGGTAGTTACTAGGATCGACGTTGCTTAATTACTGTAATCATACGGGAACTGGTGTTTCAACGTAATGTGGCCGTAAGCCGATTCTACCAGTATTTAAAATAGATTTTTAGATTTACAGTTAAAACAATTATGGATGCAAATGTGTTTATGTCTGATATTTTGAGACGAGTTATTTTAATATTTCAATATTTTTTGCCTAACCTCATGATTGTTGCCAGCCTTCGTTCATAACCTTTCAGTCTGTTATGTGTTCTTCTGGATAAATTCCAAGATGCAGTCTTTGTTGTTATTCATTTCGTTTTAGCTCCGGTGAATAATGATAATTCACGACTGCATATCCTTGAAATTGGCGCAGTACATAAAAGGTATTTGCGATCAAGATATCTGACCAAACTTGTTTATTAGATTTGATTGCATAGTAAATAGACGAAAGAATTTCCATTTTATTTTTACCCCAAGTAAGAATAAATAAAGTACCAAGAATGAAACTATTCATAAGAAATAAAAGAAAAAGAAAGACGTCTCTACTGGAATTCGTAAATATTTTCTTACATTATGTTTTCTTTTTTAAGTCTTTAGGGGGAAATTTATTTGTTTCTTCCTTTTCCTTTCTGGTGGATCCATTATTTGGTGTAGTGTACTAATATTTTTGGATTGTATTACTTTTTTAATTTTAGCCATTAACTTGTGATGTCTTCTCCTCCTTAGTATCGCCATCATCTGGACCGGCATGCAATGGTAGTTTTAGTTCCATTCTATTTTGAATATCAATGAATCTAATTGTGTCCCAAGGGTTTAAAAAGGCAAAGCAATGAAAGTTCCCGTCAAAAAGGCCCAGTAAAAATGCGTCTATTTTATTTATGTTTTATATATTAGATATCTACGCACGAGCGTGTTTCGAAGACAAGCTGCACTAACAAAAAACAAACACACACACACACACACACACACACATGTGCATGTTAAAGTATTTGTTTACATCTATGTTTGTACTTGAGGTGTATTTCTTTTGTTTGTGCTTTTCATTCTGGATTCTTATCTTCTTTGTATGTATACTGGCATTTTGTTTGTGTCAGCTAGCTACATATACCCAGGGATCTAAAACGTAACTAACCTACACTTTCCATATACACACACTGAAAATATTTCCTCATCGTCTCTACATTCTCACAAAAAAAAAACAAAAAAAAAAAAACACTCAAATACACGAATCTTTCTTTCTCTAACACACACACACACACACACATTAATATGTATGTGTGTTGGGCCATTTTTTCTTTCACGATTGTAGGGCTGTAATTTCTTCCTCTTACTCTCTCTTTACATTTTAACTATTTTTTTCATTGTCGCATTTTTCTTTCGTTTCTTTCTTCTTTCCTGTCTTTCTTTCTTACTTCGTTACTTTTCTTTTTTACTTTCCTTCCTTTCTTTCCCTTGTAGATATGCGTGGACAGTAAGGATACGTTCTCCTTTTACCTTTTTTCCTCTTCATCTGTTTCTTTACACCTCTCCCTTTTCTCTCCCTCTCTTTCTTTTCCTCTCTCTGTTTCTCTTTCTTTCCTCCTCCTCCTCCTCCTCCTCTCTCTCTCTCTCTCTTTGATTTAGCTTGATCACTCCAGGGAAATACAACTGACTTGAGATGCCGGCTGCCCAAAATTCTTCTGATTATTCTGCGACACAAATGTAGCAACCACACCCTCGGTAACCCCTTTCCCTACCTTCTCTCCACACTCACACATACACAACTATGACTTAACTGTCAACTGCTAAAGCAAGATCAAAGTAATTCTTGCCTGTGACAGCACATTTTGCCGCTTACTCTAGATTTGCCATTAGTTTTACTATCACCCCTTTCCCAGTCAGACTGGTCACACTCCTTCGAAATGTCCCTTTTACTTACTCCCATCCCTTCCCTAATTCCGACAGTTACTTTCTTTTCATTTTTATTTGTCCCTTTCTTTCTTTCTTTCTTTCTTTCTTTCTTTCTTTCTTTCTTTCTTTCAGCAGACGGTCTTATAATTTTCTGTTTTTTTGTTCGCTTCTTCATTCATATTTATTTCTTATTCCGTTTTCTTCTTCCTTTGTCACTTTTCACTTGCTTATTTTGTGCATCAATATTCTCTCCTTTCGTCGATGTTTTCCCCACTTTCTCAATAATCATATTTTTTTGTCTTTCTCTAATTTTTTTTATCCGATTAGTTTTTTTCTTTAACTATGAAATCGTCTTTGCTCACCTTTCTTAATCGTACATAATTCTCATCTCCTCAATCCTGTTTTTTTTCTTTCTTTCATTATTCTCTGTCTTTCAAGCTTTTTTTTCCTGAAACTTCTCTTTCTATTTGTTTCTCTTTGTAACGTTTGCCTTCTTTTCTCTCCTCTCTTTCCTCAAACATTTTTAAAAAATCATTTTCCTGTCGTTTTTACGTCTTTTCTTGCATAGTTTCATTTTTGCATCAGTTCTTTTTTCTTTTTCCCCACGCGTGTATCTTTTCCCTTTTCGTTTTACTCTAGTTTGTGTTGGTATTCCACCCCCTTGATTTGCTTTCCTTTCTTTTTTAGACTCAGTATCTTGTTTCGTTATTTTCTTTTTGTCTTTTCTTTTTCCTTCGATCTAATCCTTTTCCTCTCTTTTTATTTTAATCTTTTCTTTTTTTCTTTTTGTTCTCTTTCGTACATCTCGCTATCCTTTGTCCGTTTCTTCTCTCTTTTGTACTTATTTTTTCTTTTTTTACTTTTCTCTCAAGTTTCTTTTTTAATGGATTCCCTCTCTTTCCAATTTTTCGTTGTCATTTTATTCGCAATTTATACATTATTTTAATTGGTCGTTTTCCGCTTTTCTCATAACCACAATCTTTGTTTGTATTTGCTTCACTTATTTTCTTTCTCTGTGCACTTTATTCAGTCATATTCATTGTTATTTTCACATACTTCAGTTTTCCTACTTGAGGTCTCTCCTTACCAAACTCTTCGTTTACAGGCCACTTGCTTTTCCCAACACTTTAAACACCTTTTTTTTTTATGTCCATTGATAACCGGATCTCTAATAACTCCCCTTTTTGTCTCTTTTGGTCTAGTTATTTGCCTGTCCACATTCAGTTTTTTTTCTTTCTCGTCTTTTCAAACTTTTCATTTAGTATTTATTTCTATTACGTTGCCTTTCTTTTCTTGAAAATTTCTCTCTCTTTTAAAATTAATTAGTGTTTCTTACATACCTTTCTTCATTTAGTTGTTTTTTTTATCTTATTGAGTTGATTTTTCGTTTATGGGTCGCCTCTTTTTCGTGACTAATAATAATTTTTTTATTTGTTACGATTTTCTTTTTAGTTTCGTTTTCCACGCTTCATCTAACAGTTAGATGAAGCGTGGAAAACGAAGGAAGTTATGAGTTAGATTCTAACTCATAACTTCCTTCAGTACTATTTATAAATGCATTTACTATATATTTAAATTTATATAGACAATTTATTTATAGTTACTTGTTTCCTTCAGTGCTGTTTTCCTTTTTTATCGATGTGACAAAGTGTTTTCTTCAGTACCGACCGCTTTTCAATCCTTGCGATTAATTTTTTTTCTTTTCTCTTAATAAACCTTTCACTTAACTTCGTTTCTTATTCCATATTTTCTGTCAGTCTAAACACGTTTTTTGTCATTGCCTTTTCTTCGTTCACTTACCTCGTTCTTTTTTTTTCATACCCAACTTCTCTCTGCAAGTTAATTTCTCTGTCCTCTGCACATGTCCGTTATGTATTGCTTCTATCTCCTCACAGATAAAGGAAGAGGCTTGAAGCAACAGAAATCTGGTTATTGAGAATAACATAGACCGAACATGGGAAACGACGAACTTCTAGAGACAATGGCAACAAAAAGGACACATATAGCTAACACCAGAAAGAGATTACGAGGAAAGAGCGCTTGGAAAATGTTATATTCACAGGACAGATTGAAAGTAAGAGAGACAGGAAAGCAACACATAACTAACCTGGCGAGCTTGAGAGAAAGTATGGCGGATCTGGGAGAGACAGCAAAAATATGAAGGTTATTAAGAGCTAAAAAGATAGGGAATTGTGGAGAGTCATGGTCCCCAACGTCCTGGATGTACACAGTAGATAGCAGAAGTATTCCAGTCTCGATAGTTTCGAGTTTGAGCTTCTCTGTGTTTCAGGAAATTGTTTTTGAATTTAGTCTTAAGATACCTTTTGTTGTATAAGAGTAAGTGTCGTTGTCGACACTGTGGTTTGAAACCAGATCGCCAGTGAGTAAGACGGGCGATTCCATTATTAAGTAGATCACGTGCTCACAAAGGAAGAGAATTAAGAGGAAGTAGCGTAATGACTATACGATCACTTTTCATTCTTCTTGTCCATCCACTATACGTTCACTCTCTCTACTACTAGATATTTACCCTGTCTCCCCACTAAGACGAGTTGTGACATAAGGTCAGTTTTTAATATGGGGGACCCGAGTGCGTACACCCGGGCTAGGAACAAAAATTGCTCACAGCCCCCGCAACCGTCGAGCACCGATCCCTCTCTCTGGTGCAATTAGAGGGCATATCTTCGGGCAGCTGTTCCCCAGGGCTGGGCACCTCTCAGTATAATTTTCCTCAGTTGCGACTGTGTCCTTTGACGGAGCCGCCTCTGAGCCCACTCTGGCCAAAGATAGAGATACAACTGAGATAATGTGTTACAAACTACTCGAGAGAGCAGCTCTACTACTATACAGATTACGATTCTCTTCTGATTATTATACTATTAGGTTGGTGCAAAAATAATGTCTTTTTCTCACATAGTAACATATGTGAGAAAACGACATTATTTTTGCACCAACCTAATATTTGGCTATTACTATTAGGTTGGTGCAAAAATAATGACGTAATAATGTCGTTTTGGGCGTTAAAAAATACGTCAAAAAACGATATTATTACATCATTATTTTTGCACCAGCCTAATAATACTTGAGCAAGTATTACTAGTGCGGATATTATTGGGAGGCGTTACTACTAGTACCGGTGTCTACGAAGTCTCAAATATAAGGAATATTTTTGGAAGTGATAACGAACTTGTGCATAACGTCACAAAACCTTTTCCTTTCTATCTTTGCTTTATTTTTTTGCTTTATTTTTTTGATTTCTTTATTTATTTTTTTACTATGTTCTTTTTAATTTTATTTCTTTTGTTTCAAGTTTTCATTCTCAGTCAAGATTTTTTTATTATCGAATCTAGTTTTTTTTTTTTTTTACTTCCATGCTTGTTGATTTCTTCTTTTTTTTAGAACTCTTTCTCACCTCGTTCATGTTTACTTTCAATTCTTCTTCGATAATTTCTTTTTTTCTCTTACACACTCTTTCACTGTGCTTCCTTCTCCAGTTCCCCCCCCCACCGTCATATTTCTATTACGTCTTTTTGGCCCCTTTTTTTTCCGACCTATTTTCTTACTGATTTTTCATAAAAGTCTCTTTACTTTTTTTTTCTTTTTTACCTGTAAACCCCTTTTGCTACTTAAAAAAAAAAAGCTACACATTCTTTTCTATGTTTTCTTTAACTTTTCTTTCTCTATAGCCTTTTCTTTCGTCTCATCTTCCGTAGATCGTTTCCTTTCCAATCAGCCCCTTCTCCGCCCTTCCTTTCCTGACAGCTCCCTCCTCAATTCCAATTCTTCCACTCCTTTTTTCATTGTCCCTTTCCCTCCCCTTTATTCAGGCCCTTTCCGATTCCGTCAGTCCCTTTTCCAAATTCCGTCACTCCCCTTCCCCATTACCATTTGTCCTTTTTTCCTCCCCTTCCGTCAGTCCCTTTTTATTCCTTTTACACACTCTCTCTCTCTCTTTCAGTTTCCTTCTCTGACGATCCTCCTTCTGTCTTACCACTACAATAAACCCATCTCGTCCTACTCTGTTTTTGGTATTTTTACATATTTTATGCCACTCGGTCTTCGGTCACAAAGTGCATAGAAAGATGAGCATGCCGCACCCCCATATCTTCTGACTGCTCCTCCCCTATAACACCGGCCCGCTCCCTTCTTTTGCACCCACCATCTATCTCCTAGTTTCCTACCTTCCTACTACACATGAGAAAAGGAATGTTTTTCAAACGAATCCAATTATTCCTCAACTTGCTGCCAAACTGTCATTCAAACTCTTATCCGAGCTTAACGCTCGTTTATTAGTTGCAGTTGTTATGCGTTGGTTTTCTCCCTGTGTTGGTTCCAACGCGAAGTATTCCGAAGCGCTCGGCCATTCTATCGCAGAGTCAGTCGTCTGTGTGAGTCAGGGAAGTGTGGGCGAGTAAAAGAGAGAGAGAGAGAGAGAGAGAAAGAGAGAGAGAGAGAGAGAGAGAGAGAGAAATGAGGTGTTCCACACCCATTTTGCCCCATTCCAAACGACAGTCCGCATACACATGTGCACACGACGACACACACACAGACATAGATACATCACTGTGACATACAATTGTCTGAGCAAATCATTAGGCAGGTATACACACATAAATATATCGATGAGTGTATATAAACAGTAACATAAATGCAGTTGTGAAATACACAAATTTATGTCTGCCCTGTAAACATTTATTGGCAGAATTACATATACACACACACACTCCCACATGAAAATGTACACCAAACACATTTGTATACAAGCAGACCTAGATATGTACACATAAGTATCCATCATATACATCGGTCACGGCTCAGGACTAAATTTCACGTTTTAACATTTTACTCTCTCTTTCGCTGACATGTACTCTCTCCCCCCTCTCTCTCTTTCTCTCACACACACACATATATTCAAGACTATATATATATATATATATATATATATATATATATATATTCTTGAACTTTTACCAGCGTACACATAAGTGTACATATCACTGGTTTGCGCTCACAGCACACATATGCGCATATATATTGAATTATTTGCGCGTGTATTTATGTATGTATATACATATTTATATACACAAAAATCATTGACGCATCTCGTATAACACATATTCATATCACTTAGTAATGCCCACTTACATCTGAACGTATAATGCATGTATACACTGTTTTATCGACACATATAGAAGACTTAGAGAATAGTACATAATGTGAAAATAAATATATAATACAGTAATCAGACACACACACACACACACACACACACACACACACACACATATATATATATATATATATATATATATATATATATATTACAATCTAATGTATCCATGTAATATGTACATTTAGGTGTGTACAAAATTCCCCAGCATCTTTAGTTTGGAAAACTACAAACGAAATACTCAGTCCAAACACATATTGCTAATTTAGAAACGCTTGAATTTTTGCCTACACCGTAAAATGTAATGCATGAAAATAACTTTTAATTGACCTTTTGAGCAAAGATTTCAATTTATATTCATTTTATCTAAAAAATTACGGAAAGATAAGCACCGCCCACTTACACACACATCCTGGGAACGGCAGAAATACTTCCCATATATACCTCCTAGAAATATGTCCTATATAATGGTAAGACATTAGTGGCAATGGGATCTTCATCTATCTATCTATCTATCTATCTATCTATCTATCTATCTATCTATCTATCTATCTATCTATATATATATATATATATATATATATATATCCCTCTCGAGACATTCATATCAGCTCAGTTTTGTATTTTCACGTAAACAAACCAATTTCTATAGAAGTGATGGATATTTTTTTAAATTTATTAATCCGATATATAACATAAACGTTATTTTAGTGGATACCCATACTTGAGTAGTAGACACTTCAGTTATTTATCAAACAATTTGTTTATTTTCATCTACCGGCCCGAGTATTTCATAAGTCTTATTAAAGAAAAAATATGCGATCTTCGGTAGGATTCAAACATGCTTCCTATTTGTAGGAGAAACTGTCAGTTTCCCCTACCAAGGGGGACAGGTTCATATATATATATATATATATATATATATATATATATATATATATATTAGGTTGGTGCAAAAATAATGACGTAATAATGACATTATTACGTCATTATTTTTGCACCAACCTAATATATATATATATATATATATATATATATATATATATATATATATATAGTGTGTATGAAGAACTTACATAAAATAAAAATAAATAGACAAAACTTGTCTCTATTATTTAATGAAACATGCATCAATATATATATATATATATATATATATATATATATATATATAAAGGGTGCTGAAAAATTCAGTTTGATGCAATTCATAAAATCAATATTTTATT
>OZ010572.1:36438182-36538182 GCA_963932145.1 Acanthosepion lycidas | reverse complement strand
TTGACAAAATTAATATCGACTACAGGTTACAAATCAAATATAAACATATAAAAAATAAATATAACGATTATCTAATCCAGCAAGGACCTTTATTTTTATGTTCAAAAACACATGCATATACACACATCCACAATAACATAGATACGTACATACATACATATAGGCGTGTACCCACGTACACACACATATATACCCATGTACACACATACACATATATCCACATATATATATATTCTCATATACATATACATACATACACATATATAAGCACACATACACATACATGTATACATATACATACATAAATACACACACACATACATATACACATACATCCACACCTCCATATATATACACATTTACACACATATATACATACGGACATACACATACGTGCACATAAACATATATACATAAAACCTTACATCTCCATACAATTACATACACCCATCTAAACAAATAAACAATGTATCCCTATATCTATCCGTCTACACCCATATACAGATATATATGAGTACATACATACCAAAACATGCACACACATAAACATATCTACATATACATCTACCTACATATACATACATCCATATACGCATACATAAATATACATATACATATATACGCATACATATACATATACATCCATACATACACATACATATACCTATATACACACCTACATATATACACATATATACACATATACACACACTGGTACGCACATATACATATACATATAAATCAAAATGTAAAATCTAAAAAAGTAAAATTTTAAAAAATTTGGTCTAAAAAAAAAAGAAATATATTATTAAAATACATAGCGCATCACATAAACATACACAATGATACATATAGAGATAAACATAATAAACATATAGTCATTCCAGTAAAATGTCATGCCCGATGTTTTGAACCAAGATGGAACTGACATAAATGACAACATGTTACAAAACGGTGTTTATGTTTTGAATCGTTTCTTATGTCTACATTTAGAAAATATCTCATTGAGTTCTATCTGGATCCTATCCTCTTGGAATTTTTTATTCAAAAAATATATATGTATGTGTATCCATCTATGTATATATATTTATATATTTTGCATATGTATATTTACCACTAATATTATCTATCTATCTATCTATCTATCTATCTATCTATATATATATATATATATATATATATATATAGATAGATAGATAGATAGATAGATCCGGGAACGCTTATGGCAACTTTTGACATTAGTAGCCTATACAGCTACATACCCCATGAACTAGAAAAAAAAGTAATCTCATTCTGGATTGAAAAACATTCAGAAATACTACATCCGAAATTTACTAAAGAGTTTATTATCGATAGTATAGACCTAATTCTAAACAATAACACCTTTGAATTTGACAACAAAAACAATATCCAAACCCTGGGTACTGCAATGGGAACAAAAATGGCACCAACATATGCACTAACTCTTGGAAAAGATACTTAGATGATTGCTTAATCTTTGGGAAATCCTCATGGGGTGATATTAACCAATTCCACACACTACTTCAAAACTTACACCCAAAAATCAAATTCACGCAAGAATATAATTTTAACGAATTACCATTTTTAGATATACTCATAAAAACAACCACATAATCACAGATATCTACCACAAACCCACAGACACCCAACAATACCTTCATTTCAAGAGCCATCACCCAAAAAGTTGCCTAAAATCCATCCCCTATTCCTTAGCACGTAGAATTTGTACAATAGTAACTGATAAACACCTCCGAAAAACCCGCTTAGAAGAACTACATAAAACTCTAAAAAAAACGAGGCTACCCCACAACACTAATAAACAAAGGTTTTGAACTCGCGAAAAAAATTCCTCTAGACCAACTTAGAAATAAAAAGAAACGTAACGTCGAACAAACTCTAGCATGTCTCAACTCTCAACATACAATAAAAACAATTCAGAAATATTCACAGAAATTACAAAATAATCTAGACCTACTTAGCAAGAATAATAAACTGAATAATATACTAAAAACAACGAAAATAATTAAAAGCAAACGCCAATCTAAAAACCTAAAACACATATTAACTTCATCTAAATTTAACCAACACACACAATACAGGAAGTCACAAAATGCACCAAAAAAAGATGTGGGGTTTGTGACATCATTATAGAAGGAAACTTCTACACTTTTGAAAACCCCAAAGCAACATTTATAATAAATAAAAACTTAAACTGCAACTCCAAAAATGTGATTTATGTACTTAAATGCACAGAATGCAAGAAGTCATATATAGGCATCAGCAAACAATTGAACAACAGGGTCTCCCTGCACAAAAGCAACATAAAATTGCCAGACAACAGAAAACTTTTTGTATCACAACACATCTTCAAATGTAACCAGGGTAAATTTAATATCATGCCGATATATCAGACAATTACTCGTACCTACAAATACAAGAAAAAACCTTTATTAACAAATTTAAACCCGAACTAAATAGATAATAACCCCACACTCAAAAGCACGCAGCATGCGCACAAAGTCACTAAATACAGTAACCAAATCACTCACATGCATGCACACACGCTCACATGCGGGTATCTGTGAGGCACGAAAATACACACACACACACACACACACACACACATATATATACATATATATATATATATACACGCATGTGGACAAAAGCAGGGGAACTACTCACGGGCACGCACACAAACCCCCACATAACTTAGAAAGTACGTGTGTAGTGTATGTATGTACGTATATGTGTGTGTATGTGTATACTGGTTCCATGTAACTTGGGAAGTATGTGTGTGTATGTGTGTGTATGTATGTACTGATTCTATGTACTTGTGGTGGGACGGTGTGCGTGTGTGCGTATGTATATGTATGTGTGTATGTGTACAAATGAGTTTACTAATTCCTCGTAGTGAGACAGTAGGGGGAATATACGCACGCATATATACACGCATGCTGGCAGAAACACACAAAAATGGAAACAGATCTAAGAACACACAGGGGTCATTAAAACATTAGAAGATAAAATGCCGATAAGTAATTAATCATTTCTCTTGGACCAACCTTAATTGTTTTATGACCCTTCGTGCAGAACTCTTCACTGCAAATTCAAGAAGGACATTCGGATTACTAACACAAAAACAGAGAATGTCTCATATCGAGAATATTTAACATTGAAAAACATAAGGAAAAAAATTAATTATCTTTAATAATATGTGGAAATCTCCGCTTTTTACCTGAAGACGGTCGCGAGACCAGAAACACGTGTAGTAAAATTATGGAAAATAAAGCCTAATATTTTTTAAAAAACAAATCCACATTACAACCAAAAACGTTTTCGGCACCACTCTTCCCACTTTTCTCTTGTTGGAACCACAATAACCTCTTTCTTATATATATATATATATATATGTATATATTCATGTATATATATGTGTGTGTATATATATATATATATGTGTGTATATATATATACATATATGTGTGCATATATATATATATATATATATATATATATATATATATATATATATATATATATACACGTATGTGTATACATTTGTATATATGTGCGTGTATGCGTATATATATGTATATATATGTATATATATATGTCTCTGTATATATATGTCTATATATAAGTGTGTCTATATATATGTATATATATGTGTAGGTGTGCGCTTATATATGTATAGATATGTGTGTGTGTGCATATGTGTATATATATATGTGTATATATGTACATATATGTATCTGTATATATGAGTTTATATATACGTTTGTATATATATATATGTGTATATATATGTCTATATATGTATGTGTGTATATATATATCTATATATGTATGTGTGTATATATATGTATGTTTATATATGTGTATATATATGTGTGTATATATGCATATATATATGTATATACACATATATATATATATATATATATATATATATATATATATATGCTTGTATATATATGTATGTGTGCATAAATGTATATATATATATATATATATATATATATATATATATGTGCGTATATATCCATGTATATATATGTGTGTATATATGCATAGGTATATATATATGTTTGTATATATGCACACGCACACACACACACACTTTTTGCCACTAAACGTTCTGATAAAAATCATGTCTCACTTTTTTTTAACCATGTTTAATAATTTTCTTTTATTGAAATACAAAACAACTACGTTTGGAGCCAATTTAAAAAATTACCAGCAGTTGCCTCAAACCTTTGAACTGTAGTGCAGTTGTATGTAGGTATGTATGTATGTGCATATATGCATATATATGTATGTGTATATATGCATATATACACATATATATGTATATGTGCACCCAATTACACACACACACACATATATATATATATACTTATGTGTACGTGTGTGTATCTATCTATCTATCTATCTATCTATCTATCTATCTATCTATATATATATATATATATATATATATATATATATATATATTTATATATAAGGATGTCCTAAAAAAATCTATGGATACCTAAGGTTTTAAAAGAATTTAAAAAAAATGAAAAATCTTTCGTAAAGCTTTTATTTTAGTTTTAATTTTAACCTAAGGGATTAAATTTAATATTTCCAATAAACAACATACTTTGTTGTATTTCAAAAACTAATTTAAATTGACTGGAAGGAGATTTTTTTTTTTAGTCGTATTTCATTCTTTTTATTAAAAATCTTCCAAAAACAAAATATACTTTTCTGAATCTTTATTTGCGGAATATTAGCTGATTTAAAGTATAATTAATCTGATTTGAAACAAATCTTATTTACTTTACGTTAAAATATCGCAGAAATGTATTTTTAACCCGACAGTAGCTGTGTTTTCAGCCAGCAGTAGCCGTGTTGGCCAATATTGTTCTGCAGAGACTTTATCTGTAAAACTTTATTTAAGAAAATGACCTGAGTGCCTTTTTATATAATTTTTAAATACTCAATAATCTTAAAAATTTTGGAAAACATTCTCTGTAGTCTAATGTTTTATTGACTTTTAGAAATGTTGGCTTTAAATTTACTATAGTTATCGGTCTTATTTTCTGATGTCGTATATGATTACAATTCTTGTAAAAATTCATTAATCTTTGAAATTTTTTCTTATGACAATAGTGTTCTTAATTTATTTTATTTCTCAAGGCAATTAAATGCTTTTCTAATTAAATAATGTCATTTTTATTGAATTTTTGATTCAGAGCAGATTTTTGGTAAATGATGTTTCTGTTTGACAAAAACAAATTGATGATTTAAATTCTCCAAGGAATCCTGCTTTTAACTAATATATCTATGAAGAGGCTGGAATTTTAATTTTACGAAATTACATAAAATTATGTAAGGGGAGGTAACAGATGTAAAAGAAAAATATTTTTACCAAGATTTACTAAAAAGAAATTCCCTAAATAATTTCTTTCATCTGTGAATAAGTGCTGAAAATTTAATGAAAACCCGACAGTTATTTGAAGTTTTGTAAGAATTTCCCCAAAAATGTCTTTTTAATACCATAAAAATACGCTAAATTTCCCATACTAATCTTTGGCCCATTTGCTGATGCAAGAAAACCTGAAGATTGCGTTTTGTGCGAACGGTAAGGGATATGTATATTTACTAATATATATATATATATGTGTGTGTGTGTGTGTGTGTGTGTGTGTGTGTGTGTGTGTGTGTGTACAGGGTGTAACAGCAAAATTACCCAGTCCGCAAAATGTTTGATATATAAAAAAATCCGCTAAACTAATTGAATTTCTTTTTTCCAGGTTTTCAGATAAGACGTTTAGCCATCTTGACACCATTTGTCATAAGAATCACTGAAAACCCATTTGAGTTATTCAGCAAGAAACAGAACAGGTTTAGCTACTGGATGTAACCAACGCCTTTATCCTCTGGGCCATGTGTCTTTGAGGCGTTGGTTAGATCCGGTGACTTCCATACCAGGCTATACCTGTGGTGAACCAAAAAACTTAGAGAGATGAATTAAAGGGAAATAACCGAGACATTCGGAAGCGGCATAGCACGTGGGACAAAACAATATATCCCGCTGGACGAAATTCCATTCAACTGAAGAAGGTCAGAGCGTACAACGGCCGAAACGTTGTAAATATGACAATGAAGATGAGGATAACAGTCAAAATAATGTAAATAATCTGACTTCCATCTTCAAAGTCCATTCAGGAACCATCAGGGAACGGTGAATAAGTTTAAAAAAGAGGAAACAGCAGAGAAGAAAACTGGATCAGGAAGTCACAATAGGAAAAGGAACCATAATTTTAACTTCGAGCTAAAGTGATCAATTAGAAAAGATCCAACTCAATCCATAAGAGGCTTGGCACGTTTCGGCTATAACAGTCCAAAGAGCAGTGAAAAAAGAATTGAAAATGAAATTGTACGTGAAACTTTTGAGGCACCTTGTTACTCCAGGACAGAAAGTTAAAAGGTTAGAGAGAGCGAATATCATCTTGAATAAGTTGGAAAATGACCCTGGAATAATATTTGAATTTAATTTCAATACTTCATGAGTTTGCGATCCTTAGCTATGATTAATTAATGAACATGACATTTTCGTTTATGATCAATTTCATCACGATAGTTCTGTTAAGCTTGGAGAGTAATTATACATTCTTATTGCTCAAAGTAGAGGCAAATAGTGTTATAAAAAGCTCGGAAAATTCCAATAAGATATCTTTAATCATCTCTAAGCTTAGTTTCCGAGCTTAATCTAACAAATTGAAAATTTTTCTTTTACACGATTTGGAAAATTTTGCTGTTACACCCCGTGTATATAATTCACAAAGAATCAATGGTCCCATCTCCAGTCCGACATTTTTATAACTTCAAAGGCTATTATTTAGCAGAAACTCGTACAGTGGAATCTCGTTTCACGAATTTAATTTGTTCCTGAAGGTCGCTCGTAATCCAAAATGTTCGCAAACCAATTCCAATAGGAATCAATGCAGAGAAAAAAGTCACGTTTCAATAAAATTGGAAAAGAAAAGCACGGCACAACACACATATCTATACAACATGGCGGTCGGCTCAGAAATGATTCCGTTCGGGTTAACTCGTTTCGATAATTTTGCTCGAGAACCGAAATTTTGTTCGATAACCGAGGCATTTTCATCTCGAATTTTCATCTCGAGATGTTCGTTATGTGAGACATTCGAGAACCGAGGTTGCTCTGTATTTGAAATAACTGCCTCATTTTTGTTTTGCTTGCGTGCATTTGAGCATATTTTCTCGAATCCGATCGGCTAGGCGTAATACACAATGTTTTAGATAAAAATAAAAATGGGGCGTCTATTTCAAATATATATATATATATATATATATATATATATATATATATATATATATATATATGCGTGTAAGTTAATTAAAAGCGACCATCGAGGTCTGTTATTCCAGTTTATATAAAAGTTGTTGCACATTTATGGGGAAAATGTGTAAAGTTCCTAATATTTTTGAACATCTGAAGGCATTATCTGGAACGCTAATGTTATCAGTACCATTGACTCTAACAGACATAATTCTATTATTTCACTCGAAAAGTTCTTGTCTACTCAATTACGAAAGTGAATGTCACCCTAGATATAAAATAGATGTTCTAATGTACATAATCAACCGTGCTAAATAATTTTTTTCTTCACGTCCATTATTTTATAATGAAGTGAATAACAAAAGACACTTTTTAGTCACTTTTATTAACAATAGTTTTCTAAACCATGTCATCGATGAGAAAAAAATCCGCTCTAAAGTATTTAAGAAAAAATACGTACATACAAAGAGCAACCGTGTTTTAAACAAAAATAAAATATTAATTTATTCTTTTATCAGTTATAACCAAATGCATCCCACTATGGATCAAATGAAAAAGCCATTAAAAATATTTTTCGGTACATTTCAGTTAATCATTGTATTAAATATTTACGATTTATTAAAATGTCTAACCTCATCCTTACTTATAACACTAAACCTTAAAAACCATCTGAATGCAAAAAACAATGTCATCTCATGCCTTCTAGGAGATTGCATCTCTAACTCTAATAATATAAAAATAACATTAAATTCTTACATTGGCCCTACAGTGTTATGGTAAATTACCCATACACGGATGGACTCTTCCAAGTTACAAATAAAAGCAGGTACTGCTTTTGTCAGAGAGAGTTTTTTCCCCCCAACTGTCAGCTCTGACAGTTCAAACTTAACATTCTTGCTCGTTTGTATTACAGATTTGGTATTGTATTTTCGTTAATATATTTGTTAACTCAAATCCACTCTTGTGTCTTTATTCTGGCCCCAACAAGGCCACAATACACAGCCACTGCACTCACTGTATTTTTTACCAATGTTCATCCAATACAAGGCCCATGAGCCACTCAAGGTAGAGGGTTACTGTATGCTGTTGTATGAGCATAACAGAAGGAAAGAAGTGCAGCTTATGAAGTTATGCAGAAAATATAATGATTAGCCCTAGACTTGAAGAGGTTAAGATTATAGTGATCGAGAAAACATGCTATCAGAAATCTATTCCACGAAGCAACACTTACTTAGAGAAACATCGTGCAGTTTGTATAGATATGAATCAACATTTCATAACCAAACGACTATTAGCATAAGACAGGTATTAGTAGTCAATACTAAAATACTATACAGCAGCACTCACAGCAAAGAAAGTCTTACAATACTTGAAATTCTCATAAAATAACCGACATTAACAATATTTTCCATTAGTGGAAGGAATTTAAAAATATGTTTAAAACGTCTTCAACTTGTCAAGTTTTGTGTTTAAAATGTCTTCATCCTGTCAAGTTTTGTGGCCGCTTCTATGTTCCGAGTCCCTTCAGGACGTGGGCGATCATGGCTCTTCATAACTTCCTATCCTTTGTGAGGTGTCTTTTCTTAGTAAGGTGTCTTTTTACCGCCCCTCCTCGTCTTTGTTCTGCCATACACGAGCTCGTTATGTAAGTTACTCAATGTTTCCTTCTACCCCTCTTGCCTTCAATATGGCCCGTGAGTGTAAAATTCTTCAAGCCCTCTTCCCTCATTATTTGTCCTAGAAATTTCATCTGTCTCGTTCTGGTTCTAAGTAACGGATTATCTTCATTTTTTTTCTTTTTTTCTTTCAATATCCGAATATTTAAATCGGAATTATTGCGTTCCTATAAATGCCGGGACGAAGCTAATAAAATAGCTTTTCTCTGTGGCACCTGTACATTAACGTTCCTGATAATGACCAGCGATGGCCGAAACATTATGAACTTTGGATAGTTTCTCTATAAATTTGATTCGGATGTGCGACACCTTGTACACAAACTAGAAAAATGTAATAAAGGCATAACAAATACAACTTGTCAGACGATTATATTAAAATTGATTGAATTAATTCTTGCTGTCAACGTGTAGCAGAAACCTCATTGGTAGATAGGTTCGACTAGCACTTGCAGAATTTCAATATACACAAAGGCTATTCGAACCTATGTAAAAATATAGACTGAAACGAACTATAACTTATAAAAGTATAGTTTTACAAATAATAGCAGAAGTGATAGTAATTCGATTATTCTACACTTAAATAAATATCCACGGTTCTACAGGTTCTTTGTTGGGTATTCACTCACACCATAGTAGTGGGAATTTTAGTCTTGGTTTACGGAGATAAAAGCAGGAAAATAAACGTATTATAACGTAGAAAAAAAAGCATGGTAAATTGTATGTTAATTTCATACAATTTTATGTATTTGTTTGTATTGGCGTGTATTTTTATTTTTTTTTTACTTTACAATTGTGTTAATGTACATGTTATAAAAGGGAGCAATTTACTACGTAATTTTACAAGTTATATCACAGAGGAAAGTTGCACACATGTTGTCAGCCTGACGGTTCTTGGGCGAAGACATGTTGAATATCATGTCTTTTGGCGGGATGTCCATATTTCCCGCAGGAACATTTTTTGTTGCATGCTGAGAGTAATTTTATTATTTTTATTTATTTATTTTAAACAACGTTTAAATATTATTGTTTTATTTTATTTTATTTATAATTTTCATTATTATTATTAATTTACATTTTATTTTTATTTATAATAATAATAATGATATCCCTATAACTTAACACGCACACCTTAATTTTTACTGAGGCATAAGAACATTAAAAGAGACATACTCTTCACTGGTGCCCACATACACATACGCACATACACATAAAAATAAACATAACGTATTCACTTTTCTGTGAGTAGATGGGCCGGAACGATTATTCTATTTTGGAAAAAATTCCGCCTGGGAGATTCTTATTACAACCATCTCTTTAATTAAATATTCAAAAAAATGCCTTCCCATCCCTTAAATTAACCTGCGAACATTCTAAGACAAAGCGTGTCATTTGAACAATGAATTAGCGGGGTGGTCGAAATAAGGATGTCCCGGGTGGATTTTTCGCCAAAAAAAAAAAAAATAAATAAAATAAAAAAATAAAAAAATAATAATAATAATACTCGTCCCGGTCCTGCTGTTTGAAACTCGAAAGTAGATATGGAGAAAACAGTATCCAATATTTTTTTAAAGTAAGGTTCACCCTGTACAAGGCCTGAGGTAAAGAGTTACGTTAAGGGGTCATTTATATGGAGAGGGTAATATAACGGTTAACTCTAGAATTGAACAAGTTATGGTTGTAGTGATCAGGAAACATCCTCTTGGGAGTCTGTTCCGCAGGGCAGAGGTTCACGGGAAGAAGCTGTTTGAGTGGTACTTACTTCTCGCCGATGGAATACGAAGAGAATGGGTGTGGTTTGCTACTATGTAAGTTGTATGGCGGGTCCTACCTGTGAAGGTTTAGACCTGGCGGAACCAAGGAATGTCGTTCGTCCGAGCACTTTCCATGGAAGTAGCGATAGAGCAACGAGACACTCGCCACATCGCGCCTGTGAGGAAGAAGTTGGAGGGTGGAAAATAATTCTTTTCCAACAAGGACTCGGGGACGCTTTTAAACTCTATCAGGACTGGAAAGAGATGACTGGGCAACAGTGCTCCATATCTAGCTCTTATAAAGATAGAGGATAGCATGAGGAGTCAGGTACTTACTGGGGTGGTACAGGGAGCCGATAATTTTAATTGCATCTTTAGTGGTGGATCGTATATAGAAGTTCCACTTGGTGTCAGGTTTGAGTTTGAGGCCCAGTATACTCTCAAGGCACGGAACCTCCTCGAGGGGTCATCCATTCAATGTGACTGGCGGTAGTTCGTGATCTTATTGGCAGTGATGGAATGTAACCAGTTTGGTTTTCGAGGCATTGAATGTAACCAGCCAGCCACCCCACTCACTGGGAAGTTAGTGTTTGATCAGAAGAGAGGTCAGCTGCCAATCTCTGATCATTAAGACTTTTAGTGGTGCACATGTATATCGTCATATCATCAGCGTAAACATTTACAAATGATCGTATATTCTTAGGCAGATCATTTATGTAAATCAGAAAGAGGGTTGGTCCGAAAAGTGACACCAGAGGGACGCCTGTTTTGACCACCAAGGCCTCGAAAGACTGGCCGTTAATAAGTACCTCGAGAAGAATTTTATAATTGAGAAAACCATTCCAGTGATTTCATAGCTGGAGAGCTTGTGTAGCAAACCTTTGTGTCAAACCTTGAAGGCCTTCAAGATATCTAATGCTGTGGTCCTCGAGGTGTGTTTTTCGTCAAGAGCCTCACTTTGTGGGCAATGGTAGAACATCAGCAGTGGATCAACCCATACTGCTTGTCGCACAAGAGGTTTCTCCTATCTAGGTGATCGACGACGTTCTTGTTGATTAAAGTCTCAAAAAGCTTACTGATGATACTGAGTAGATTAATGGGTCTATACTGGGAGGGAGAGGATTGCTTGCCCGCGTTCTTGAAGACCGAGCGTACGCTTACGTACTGCCATAAGATTGGGAAAGAACTCTCCGTCAAGAAGCAATTAAATAATTTTGCTAGGAACGGGAATAAGTTGATATTCTTAAGGATGGCCACTGGGATTTTGTCTGGGTCCAGGGTCTTTTTTTTCGGGTCAAGGCTTTTGATAAGTCTAGAGACTTCCCTTACTGAAATCAGTATATTACTGAGATTGAGTGTGATGTGGGAAGTTGTCGAGGAGTAGCCTTCGTCATTTAACGTTAAGTTTGAGGCAAAGATCAAGGCGGAAATATTCGCCTTGTTTGTTAAGGATGATATGACCTCGGGCCATTTATAATAGTGGGTACAGCCGCTTTGCCTCTGTTCATAATTTGTTTGGTGATCTTCCAGAATTCGCGAGATCCAATTTGTTTCTTTTCAACCTTGGTCTCGACAACTTGTGCATAGCTGCACTTAGCATTTTTCAGAACTCTCTTACAGTGATTTCGGGCGGTTGTGAAAGAATTAAGAGCTAGATTACACCGTTCTGAAATAAGTAAGGGCTAGATTACATCGTTCCTTGCAAGGGGTGAGCCAGGGCTCATCCCAAAAATGATCCATTCGAAGAATAGGACAGCAGTTTTGGGGGGCAGCATGTTTGAAGAATGTTGGGAATGGAACTTCCGTCATATAGGACCAAAAGATTTCTCAGTATGCCTAAGCATAGTGAAAAACTGTTCCATGGAACGGTAAATCAGGGCATGTCATTGGTTTGGAATCACTCTGGAAACTGACTAACGTACTTTCGGGGGTGGGAGGTTAAAACTTTTGCTAAGCATTTGTCAGGTCAGGATGTTAGTAAAAGGCCGAGAAGGTTCGCCCGCTGTCCCGTTGCCTCCGTGACTCGGCTGGGTTCTTCAATGATTTGGGTTAGTTCATAGGCGATGAAGAAGTCTCTATTCTACTCAAATAAACAATAACCCACACATAATAATAATCTATTCACACTGACGTGCATTCATTCCAGTTTTTCTATATACGAGAGTATTTATCAGTGTATTAGACGCAAATTTATATTGAAAGACGTTTTCCGAGGCAAAAAGTTTTTCTCGTTATTTTTTCATCGAAAAATTTGCTTTATAACCCACAAGACAGGTTTAATGGCGAAAAAATGCGTCTTATTGACACATTCACACACACACACACACTAATATATGTATTTACAAATGAATGCACACAAGATTTCAGTAACGTTTACATATGTATATTTGTAGGCACATCTCTGAATGATTTGAAATACATAGATATAATACACATTTGTGAATGTCACTGAAATTTCTTTCTCTATATTTTCCTCTTTTACCCCTCTCTCCCTACCTCCGATATATATATATATATATATATATATATATATATATATATATATATATATATATACTGAGTGCTCAAAATATTCGTAAACATTCACTTACTGCTACATTATAATTATCTTGCATATTCTCGTACAAACACGCATACATTAACAAACAGCTTCGCAGACACACATGAGATTTCTTTTTAGCGTTTTCTTCTGGGTTTTCTCATTGCTTTTACATAAAAATAAACGATATGTTTGTTGTGCTAGCTTTCCTTCTGCTTGTCAGTCGTCGTTCTCTCCCGACCAGACCCAATGCCGGCATTATGGATTTCAACGCGAAATTCTAACCAATCATTAAATGCACATGATCAAAGCGGCAAATAAGAAAGTCGGAAAAAAAAAACGAAAAACCAAAGAAAGAATATATTGAGAGATAAATACATTCAGAGACAGATAAATACAACTTGTAATAGGTGTATCACTGATGTATTATAGATTTATGACGTCCAGTAAGAAAAGTGTTGTAACGACTGTGTGACACAATTCCTTTGATGGAAAACTTTTGCTTACCTTAAAAATCGGTATTTGAATTGTACTCGAATTTGGGTACCGATCACAAGTAGAAGTGGTAAACTGATTACTGTGTCAAGCTGAGATAGAAATAAAAGGGTAAACATATCATAAAAAAGGTAGGGATAGAAAAGAGAGAGAGAGAAAGAACATGTGAAAGTGAAAAGAACAGAGAGAGAGAGATAGAGAAAGAGAGAATCAGAATGACGTCTTCAACAGCTGTGCTTTGACACTATAAATTGTCACTGGCTGTAGTTGAAAGGGTTAAATGAGACACTGTTGTGACACTGGTAGTATGAAAAGGATTAAAAGGGTTCGTGTGAAAAAATCCCGTATAGGATTTGAAGAATTGGAAGGCGTAAAAACATCAAGGTGTAAACATGAGTTGAAATATGGAGCAAGGTAAAAACATTTTTTCTTTCTTTCTGATAAACACAAACGCAGAATGGAATGTCAGGTCCAAAATAAGATTTGAGAAATGTGGAATGTAGATTGCTTGTCGGTCGAGAAGCAAATGGAATTGTTAAAATTGGCAAAGCCAGTAATGTAAACAATCTAGAGTGTCGTTTTGTAAACATGCAAAATGAGCAGAAAATTATACGAGTCACATTGGAAAATCGACAACAAAGGAAATTCTTTGGCGTCAAGGACAAGGAAATAATTTATAAACACAAACTTTGTTATCGGGAAAATTATTGTTTTGAATAAGAAACCAATCGCGGGCCGATTATTATCAGGATATAGAAAGGAATGATAAGCAAAGTTTGTTGTCGAAGAATGTATTGTTTTGAATAACTGACTGCTTTGTTTGAAGGTCAGTGTCGTTTTTCTAAAAAAAAAATTATATATTGATAAGTCTTGAGGTGCGATGGGAGTCGGACGAAATACATATAAATAGCACGTTTAAGCGACCCAGAAGTTGGAGCAAGAGACGGCAAGAGACACAGACAAGATAGCAGTGAACGAAGGAGCCGCTAAACCCCACGTAACAAGCTACCGAGAGAATTCCCGACCGATCTTTTTCTTTGTTGATCGAACCAGCTCCAAATTTTAGAAGAAAAAACAAAGTGTCAAGGCAGAGAGTTGAACGGAAGGGGTTAATTTTGTTGTATCAAAAACTATATAAACCAATTGAAAATTAACCTAGTGACCTTCTTCGTCATTTTGTTATGTTATTTTTATTTTCGCCAGCAGAAGCGTTCTTTGTCCTTTTGTAGCATGGTTCTGTGACATTCCGTTCCAGCGCTCAAATACGGACGAAATTCGATCTTCGCTGCTCTGTGATCAATGAACACAACGTGGGACAGAAGCAGATGAAGGAACGAATAAGAAAGCAGATAACCATCAGTTGACATGCAGCAGTACTGACCAGCGTGGGAACAACCCAGGATCGAGCCGGGCAGGCCGTGTTATAATGCTAAATATTTACACGATTTACATTGTTCGGACTATTGTCTTAATCTTTATTGTCATATTCATGGCATTACGACCGTTGTGCGCTCCGGCTTTCTTTAGGTGATACTCGTTGGAATTTCGAACTAAACCCATTATTTCGTCCACCAGGGTATATTGTTCTAGCTCCACATGCTATGCCTTTTCTGGATATCTTAGTTTCAGTTATTTCTCTTTAGTAACTCAACTCTCCAAGTTTTTGTTCACCTCTTTAGGTTAAAGTTACTTTTGGATTATTTCAACCAACGCTTTTACAATACCTCATCTCAGAAATATAGGCAGCTATACTAAAGTTTCGAGCAAGCTGTACCTATCAAATGAATAAGTTTTAAAAACTGAGAACGTTAAATATTGTTCAGGTTTACTGGATCGTTTAAAATTTAGGCATAAACATTCCGAAGCTTTACTCCATCAGTTATGTTTATTGTTTTGAAAGTAAAATGGTAATCTTAATATTAACTATTTCCTTATAAGGAAACATTCGGCATTCATTAATCGAGCAGCCAATACAACTTCCTTTTGAAATTTACAGTCTTTCTCTTAAAACAATTTTTCAGGAAAATAGATTTCTCAAGTCCGGTAGCTGTTATTGCTCTTTCCATTACTGATTAGGGCGGGTTAATTTCCTAACCTTTTGTTTCAAATAGTATGGCATGTCAACATCTTAATATTTTTTCTTTTCAAGTTGTATGTGCTGTCTATTTTAGTTGTTGCTGCTATTGAAAGTCCTCAAAGTATTATGGTTTCTGTTATTTGGTACAGTTCTTTGTTATTCTACGGCGCCAGTCCAAGAGGTAGGAAGAAGGATGGGCCTCGTTAAGACATACATGCTTCATTCGCTCGAAGCCATTTTTAATCATTGATCCGAGAAAGTGCTTGTAGACAGCTGACGGTTTAGATATTTCTGAACAGGTTTGGTGCCATGCATGACATTCACTTTAAAGTCTTGATCTGACAAGGCTATTTAAGAAGTTCAAATTTGTTAAAACTTCAGCTAAATGAAACTCAATACTAAAATCACATACACAAGTGCCTACATGTTTGTGTCACCCTTGCGTACGAGAGTTGGTCAAAAAGTAAAGCACGTTCGTGTTTAATTACAACAGATTTAATAGTAGAAGCACGTAAAGCATACCAAAATGAATACAAAATGCTCAGAATTCTAAATCTGCCCTCAACATAGTGTTGTTAGTTTTCCTTGTTTTTGAGAAATATTCACCAATAAAGTAAGAGATAGCTTATCTCCAAAGAGGTTTGGTGGTGTATACTATTAAGTATATCTCAGGTAGAATCTATTTTTATTTTCGTAATAGAAATAGATGTTTAAGAAATCTGCTTTTTTCAATGCTTTTAGAGAAATGACAAAGTATATAAAATCAATTTGAAAAATAAATTTATTCAATAAAAGATGCTAGTGTTTGGAAAGCGTTGGGTTGAACGGGACATTCGGGCCACCTGGTCTCACACTAGACTCAAGGAGTTCACAGACACAGGACCAGTCGGCTTATCTGGCTAAAAAATCCCAACTGAACAACGAACATGAAACTACATTCCAAATATTATTCCAGTAATATTATTTACATTATTGACATGCGGAATATTGTCCTCATCTTTGCTATTGTTATCACGTCGTCTCGAAAGTTGTGTTGTGCACTCTGGCCTTCATCAGGCGTTTGTCGATCTTAGTAAGCTACAATGAATTTCACTCGGTACAATAGCTTTGTGGATGAAAGTGTTGGTTCGTAAGTTTTTGGTGATGTAGTAATTGTGAGTTCAGTCACTGGTCCGGGCAGTGTGTACAATGACTCGGTGGAAACAAGGCGAGCAATAACTGTACTAAAAATAAGAACAAGACTAGATATCGCTAGACATTGGCGGTGGAACGAGAACAATTTAACTTCGTAGATTAAATAAAGTGTTCAGTTCGGAATTCTCTGCAGGTTACTCGGACTTTGGGGGGTTAAAATGAACAACTGATTTACCCAGGTCAAGAAGATTAATGATGGATGGTAATGCTGAGGAAAATTTTAACAAAACAAGATAAAGAATTTATTTATGAATTTATACTCTTGAAATGGTGTCAGCAGCTCGTTTCCGTTAAAATAAATCAAATTTTTATAGTCCGTGATTTTAACAAATTGTCATGAAGAGGACATGTTCATACAACAGATTAAATCATCTGACACAAAATAATGTTAAAAAATGTTTAAAACAATTGTAAGAAAGTTCATTGTGTATAGAAGGGATATACGGTTTCATACGTTCGAAACTAGGTGAAGAGATAGTTTGAAATACTTAGCTTTCTTGGATTGTTGAAACAAAGTTCTTTGAAATGCCAAGTGCTTGACCAAAAATATAATTAGTGAGTAATTTGACACTGACGAATATCTTAACGCTGCACGCGTGAACAGAAATGTAACTTTTCACATGACTTAAGACACTCTTCTCTTGTTAATTTAATTTTTTCCCTAATATAAAAAAGGATTTCGCATAGGTTCGCTATTTTCTTTTCTTTCTTCTTCTAGGCTCAACGGCTAATTCTGGTGAAAACAAGGTTTTCATAGTTCCGAAGAAAATTTCACATACACTCGCGAATTTGTTTTCGTTTTTTTCTCAGCTCACCGGCCAATATGTGTGAAGTTAAAGTTTTCATTGGTCCAAAGAAAATTTCACATAGACCCACGAATTTCTTTCCGTCTTTTTCTTCAGCTCACCAAAATTTGAAGGTAGTCGAAGTGACCGGATCGCTATGAATGAACTATAGTCAAACGTGAATATTTCAATCGTATGAATTTATATATCAGTGTGGGGTATGATACTTGGACACTTTGATCATTCTTCTTTAAAAATCGTGAAAGTAGTTGCAATCGAATCCAGGTACTTTCAAAGCTGCACAGACTAGCATAAAATATAGAGCCATCGACTTGTGAAATTAACGCTTCTTGGACAATTACAGCCAACAAGACGCCAAGTGTTACAATAACTCATTCTAGGAAGTTCTGAAATACTAAGATCCAAACACCATCTAACAAAGACGATACGAACAAATGCAAAATATTTGATAGCTAATTGTCTGCCTACAACAATTTTCCATGAAGAAAATCCCGTGTTTAAGACAAGAAGGAAAGAGAAGCCATTTTGTCAACAAGAAAGGAATGTAGATCAACTTTTAAATGGGAAATGTCACACGCGATACTGTACCAGCAGTGTAGAAAGAGGTGGTTAAATTAATCTGTAGACTTGTGAAGAGAATAATATAAATAATAATAAAAGAAATATGTCACGACTAATTTGAGATAATAGTTGGTTGAACCCCCTAAATTGTTAGACGTAAAAATGACCAACTTAAACCAACTTCCCTGACATTAATTACTTATCTAATTGGTGCTTATTCTGAAGCCGGAAGCAACCGATTGAAAATGTATTTGATTTATAGGATACAAATCCTATATCATTCCAACAAATGACTAAAAAAACACAAGGTAGATTTGCACACCCGCAAAATCGGATCAAAACGATTAAAAACAGATTTCGCAATAAGGTGTAAAATTAATTTTCTGACCAATGAAAGGAGGCGATTTGCTAAACCAAAAAAAAGATAACGAGCCAGTGTGAAAAAAAAGTCAATAAATACAGAGTTTCAAGTCAGTCGCCAGTCAAAAGGGCGCAGAGATCATAGAAGACTGATAGTAATTTTCATCGCTGATTCAACCCGACACTAAGAGCCGAAAGTGGAGTAGGAAAGGAAAACAACAACAACAACAAATTTACATCTGACTCCAAAACAATTCATAAGTACATTTTTCTTTTATCTTTTTATTCCTCATTCACACTCTCTTTTTCAACTTAAATTGATCGCCCCTTTTTCCTTTACACCTATACAAAAACAAAAGAAACAGACATTACTCTGCTACTCTGTTAAAAGACAGCGAACACAGACATTTTTATAAAAATCACATTTTGCTTAAACGAACTAAAGCATTAATCTTTTTTACCCTATTCACAAGATAATAAATATACAATGTTCTATTTTCTACAAACGTTCCTTATCGTGTTGTTTCTTCTTGAAATTTGCGTTGTATTTTGTGGGCAGGGTATCCCGTATTAAATTCTCCTTTAATCCGGGTACGCTGAACCCCACAGATTCTTATAATAATCCAAATTTTAATTTAGGGCTAAGCCGGATCTATGACAATTTTTGTAGTAAAATAAAACAAGCATTTCAGTTGGAGTTAAATTTTGTTTGTTTATTGTGATTTTGTGGTGGAGAAGAAAGCGTCCGTCCGATGGTTGGCAATTACAATTCACGTAAACATCATTGCAAAGAGATCGCGTTTCTCTGATCAGGAATTTTGCAAGGGCTTTCAAGGATGGATAGAAATCTTTACAGAGTGGGTGAAGTATTGGTTCTTACCTCTTCGTTAAATTATAACCGGACATCAGTCAACGCACTGTTTCGACAATCACATTTCGGCGGGCCTAGTATGTTACTTTTTTTGTTTCTTTTTTTTTTTCTTTTTTTTTTTTTTTTTTTTTTTTTTTTTTTTTTGCTTATTCAGGCTTCCAGGAAAGAAAACATTTGCTCCACAAATTTTCCCTTGCACTTTATAGTTTATGACTTTAAAAGAAAGAGAAAACTAGGAATTCTCATACATTTTAAATTAAATTCAATCAGTTGTGACTTTTTGGTCGACTATTGTACATTATTACAATCATGTGTATATCGCTTCATTTTGAATAAATATTTTCTCTTGGTTTGGCCTATGATCCACGTGAATGCCATCACGTGCTGAGGAAGAGTATGAATTTTGACATTCGACCCTCTACTGAATTTGAATCAAGACTCAGTGCTTGTCTGTTCGAAGACGTGGTCACGGAAGAGGCCGGATTGACATAGCCAAATAACACCTTCTCACTCAACCGTTCCTTGATAACAACGAGAGTTTTAATACGTTTATTTACTCGCACAATATATTTATATCGTGAAAATACCTTTTTTATGTGATAAATATAAAGCAAGATAATTAATGAGAAAGCCAAGAATGAATTGTTCCACACAATTCAGATCATACCCGGACGTTAACACGGGCACATTTCATTGATTCTGATTGGGTAATGGTAGAGAAGTAAAGAAATGAACTTCATTTCACATATTTAGGAACTTTCTAGAATGAATATAATATAATAATGTCGTTTTCTGTTTGGGCAACCTGTCCTTCAAAAAACTAAAAAAGGATCACGATTTTCAAGTTATCGAAGAAAATAGGATAAATATTTTTATAATTTTTTTCGCATACCCATTGGCTTTCATCGTAAGTATTATCTTAACACTTTTGAGAGTTCTTAGACAACTGATTATGACTGATTATTTCAACCGGAAGTTGACTCCTTGGTGTTCACAAGCACACCGAAGAAAATGCCAGAACAATTGCACTTGTGGGTGGTTATCACATCATAGCAGCAGAAATTAGCGTTGTGCTCACGGAGATAAAAGCATATTTGACAAGAAATAAAACGTAGAGAAATAACGGGAAAAGCATGCTAAATTATATGTTAATTTCATATAATTTATATATATTTTTCTTGTGTGCATTTTTAGGTTAGAAGTGCTTTATTGTACACATGTGATAAAAGGGAGAAATTACACGCCGCATCACAGAGAAAATTCGGACACATGATGCCCGTACCAAGGTTTGTGGTGAAGAGATTGAATTTAACGTCTTTTGCCAGGATTTTCGTATTTCCGACAGGAAGTTTTTGCTGCATGTTGGGAGTATTTTTATTATTTTTAATTTTTATTTAATTTATTTTATACAACATTTTTATGTTATTGCTTTATTTTATTTATAATTTTCATTATTATTATTATTATTTTATATTTTATTTTATCGATTTATAATAATAATAACATCCCTACATCACATCCCCACCAAATAATAACATCCCTACATCACATCCCCACCAAATTAGCAAAGCTAATCTGTAGTGATGGGTGCCTATTTAAAGTAAAAATAGTCATTTTTTTATGAACTCTCCTCCTGGGGCGTGTACTTGTATTTTTTTTTTCTTTTCTTATAATTGTATTCGTTTAGGTGGTTGTTTTGAAAAGTGTTTAGCAATTTGTTTCCCTTTGTTCTGAAGGTAATTTTTTATGTTTCTTGTTATCGTTTATTGGTGTCACTGTTTTGTTTATCTCCCAGTAAGGAGAAGGAGGTGATTTCTTTGTGAGGGATTTGCTGTTAATGGGTATTTTCATGTCTGGTATAGTGTCTAGGAATTCTTTACTGAGTGTAACGATCCTTCATAAAGGAGTGATATTTCCCGTAGAGTCATCCTTCAAAAAACTGCTTGATTTATTTATTTATTTATTTATTTTTGGTGGTGATAGAACTGTTAAGTATTATTTGTGGTTTTTGAAGGTTGTACTTGGGTTCCAGTGATAGTGATAGTGTGGAATCTTCCATATTAACCTCCCTCCACCTTTCGGAAAAATGTTTCCTTCTATAAAACAAAGCCTTAACCAATCGACATTTCATTTCAGTAAAATCCAATCTTCTATTGGTTAAAACTGTAGTAAAGTCACAACAGAACTTTTTTTCTGCCTAAAGTCCCTGGAGCCGAATTTTAAACACCCAACTGTATATCAACAAACACATGACTCAATTCAAGTCAGTCAGTCACCAAATTTCAGGAGATCCATACAAACTCCATGCTGTTCAATTTACTGACTCGCAACCACTTAAAGTTTTTCAACAAACACAACGCTGCATTCAAATAACCATTGTCCGCGTGGATATTCATTTGACTTAAAGAGAGAACATTTTCACTACGTCAAAGTAATTGTACATTCATCAATTTAGCCTATCAGTCAAAGGTAAACAACTCTTAGCAACTTTAATTCTGACTCATTAATAACACACACACACACACACACACACACACACACACACACACACTAACCGTTGAACAATACATTTTGATATTTTACTACGAAAAATCAAAAATTATTTTAATTTTAATAACAAGCTAAAAGCATCAGCATTTACTTACCACAATTCTGCACAAATGTTCTTTACAACATAATCTTAATTACCAAACCAACAAAAATTCTGTTTATCTTTGCATGTGTATTTATTGTATATAAAAATCTCTTTATTGTTGATCTTTAATCACGTTGTTCAGTCATTCCTTGCTGTGCAATTGCCCTTATGTTCTTTGTGTAATCTATTTGTTGTGGGATAATCCAATTGTAAACACGCATAACGTTCACCTTGGTAATTGGTGTATGTATTTTTTAGGTTACAATTGTTTTATTGTACATGTGATAAAAGGGAGAAATTACTCCGTGTTATTACACACCATATCACAGAGAGAAGTCAGACACGTGTTGCCCGTACCAAGATTCATGGTGAGGAGATTGAATTTAACGTCTTTTAGCAGGATGTCCGTATTTTCGGCAGGAACAGTTTTTGCTGCATACTGGGGATATTTTTATTATTTTTAATTTTTATTTAATTTATTTTATACAACGTTTTTAGGTCATTGTTTTATTTTATTTTATTTATAATTTTCATTATTATTATTATTATTTTATATTTTTATTTATTTATAATAATAATATAACTTTTGACATAAGAAAAATCAGAATTACACTTTTTTAAAACTATGTGAGCATTTCTAAACCAAACAAATTAAAGCTTGCAAACATTGACCAATCATAAGCCATAAAATATAACAATAAAAATCCAATTTTCAGCACTTCACACAATCTTATCTGATCAAATGAAAACGTCGAAAAAGAAAAGAAATAAATTACAATTAGTTGTGGAATTTACTTCCTAATAAGGACATGGCTGCAGATTCAAACATTTGCAGGCTTAAAGCAACATTGTTAATTAATCATTTGTATGTAAAGGTGTGTGTAAATTTATTTTCTTGGGTGTATTTTTTCATAGCAAACAGTCTTGCTATCTGAAATATTCGCAGAAATGAATGTGTCTGGTATACCGAAAGCTCACACCTTTTAGTAAACAGCATTATAGGAGAAAAGGAAACAAACACATTGACCGGGAAAGTCATGTAAGTTTCAGCTGTTGACGAGTCTTTTAATCTCTAGCCGCTTCGAGTTCACTTTTTGATGAAAGGGGGTCATTTAGCATAGAATGTTGGAGGCGAGCTGCCAACGAATGTTGCAAAGTATTATTTGTGATTTTTAAAGAAACTTGAACCATTTAATTTTTTTTTCAAAGCAACAGCAATTGACTGATTATTCTCTTTTTATACATCATGATCAGTTTTCTGCTAAGCCCGGCAGTTATTCTCTGTTTTTCTACCTATGCAAATTTCTTTTAGATTTTAATTTTTGTAGTTTTTCTTGGGGCTTGTCATTTATTTATATATTGTTATTGGACCTTACCCATAATAACATAATGGACTATTCCATACGTAATAAATACTGCGCCTTAAGAGGAAGCAGAGGGTTCAGTCTGAAGTCTGGAGTGAAGTCCGTCTGGAGTGAAGTCCGTCAGGAGTCAGTCAGTCAGAGCGAGCGAGTCTGTCAGTCGAGTCAGAGGCAGCCCGAAACAGTCGCGTTCAGACAATTACTACTAAACCTGATTGTTCTTACTAACACTTATGTGTTATTCCATATCCGTGTTCGAGTTCTTCTTTATTGGTTCTACCTTGGACTATCTCCGTGGTTCAAGGAACCGGACCATAACATATATATACAAGTATAGGATAGGTGTATACAGAATAAATTCCAATAACCAAAAATACTCTTCTTAAAAGAGTGCTCAATACAGAGTAGAGCAAATAAAGCTTATTCGAAAATTATAACATAAATATATTATAAAATCACTACATAAAATAGCCATTTTGTTTTAACACTTCTGGTGTCTTATCAAGTGATGGTGTTGAATGTAGAATAAAGAGTTTAAACTCTTTATTCTACATTCAACATTTTTTCGTTTTTTGTTTGTGAACTGAATATGGCAATCACTAAGATCTTCAGTCAACTTGAGTCTTCTCTATAATATCTTCAGTCTTGTTTATGTACTTTTTAAAAGTTTGGAGGTTGTGAATTAAAACACGTAATGTTTTTGAGAATGCTTCTACTTGCTTAAATGAAAATGAAACAATTATTCCTCGACAAAGAATTTTTTGAAAAATCTTTTCTGTAACCCAAATGATAAACTTCAGCTTCCTTGTCTCTTATACAACTCAGGGGTGCTAACTTTAAACAGTTCACTATTTTTTCTTTTCAAGAACAAAACAAAGGTTACATTACTGGAAGGGAAAGATTCCATAACTTTATCTCATATCCACCTGGCATTAGTTTAAACTAACATGTTTTCACATATAGTTTGGCCAAGTTTTTATTTTCTTAATTTCAGATAGAAACTTGGGAATTATCCTGCATATTTCAGTGAAATTTTCACTTTCTAAAATTGTAGTTTAAATATATGAAAAAGAAGAATGTATTAATTTAAACTGATGCCAGAATTTTTTGATTTTTTTATGGCTTATCAACCTTTTGCAGGTTATTTAAAGACCCAAAATATTTTTGGATTGTAAAAATATTTTAGAGATAATGATTTACTGATACAAGTCCTACTATTTAATCCATAGCTAGGGGGGAAGTGGTAAATTTATAACTTTCCCAATAAGTGAATATAACAGATATGACTTGAATTGGAACTCAGTTCACCAATTTTCATTATATATTGCACTATTCCCTATGTAGAATTCCCAAGCAGTCATCCATCTAAATATGCTGATCAGACGAGAATTGGTGTTTCACCATATGATCGTAAATTAACGGACAACAGGAGGATGGACACCAAAGTGAAAGTTTTCATTCTCATACCAATGTCTTTATTTGGCATAACATGTCAGAACAAAAAAACATTGTTACAAGAAAACCATTTCGACAGATTTGTTTTTCAAAACTTACGTGAGCATAAATAGTCATTTTTTAAAAGCGTGTATATATGATAATTTTGTATTCCTAATGTTTTTTCAAAATTTTCTATACATAAAAATACAGCAAATAAATGCATACGTGTTACTTAGATTCATAATGTAAATACATATTACAAAATAATACATTTATGGCCATGATGTATCAGAACAGGTAAATATTTGTAATATGCTTGGGATGCATATACGTGAGCTCATCTGAATTTATGTTTGTTTTGCACACGTCAAGCATTTGTGTGCAATGTAAGAAAACATGAAGAAACATTCATGTCAATGTGTTTTTATTACGTGCATTGTGCATGTGCAGAAACACATGCATCCATAAGAACACAGCGCTAACAATGCAAGTGCAAATATATCATAAATGTGATTATAGAAAGAGAGGGAGAGAGAAGTAGAGAGATAAAGAAAGAGAGGAAGGAAGATGTGTATTTGTGTGGCTATGCTAGGTATTGGTATGTGTGTGCAATTGTGTATTGTATGCATTGCATATTGGCAGAAAATGAAAGACTTTTGAAGATTCCAAAGTGACACAGTTAATAAATGAAGAAGTCTTCTAGACTCTTCTTCTGCCTGTTTCTCTGTGTGACCCACATGCCTCACTAGCTGAAATAACTCCCTAGCAATCATGTCAGTGTACATAAAAGATGTACACTAATAATATGCTGTGTAAACTTAATCTCTTCTTCGTCTTCTTCTTCTCACATTCTTTGTTTTACTTGTTTTTTTTCTTTTCTTTTTTTACTGAACACATACCTCCACCCCACCACCCACGTTTTTATCACTTTCAATAACTTCTATGATGGTCAGTGTTTCTTTCTTTCTTTTCTGGGTTGCATTCATATTTTCTCTCTCTGTTCTTTCTGATGTGGTAATAGCCTTTTATTCGATTTGTCTGCCATGAATGCTTACCGTATTACCAAGGTTTACAAGTACAGACCAATTTGTTAGTGTTTTCCTTTATTTATTTCTATCTTTTCTGTATTGACTCTTGGCTGGGATCAGTGCATAGTATCTGTTTTCATCATTTTACAAAATTAGATATGTAGATGGTTCCTTGTGGCAGCACCTCCCTCATTGCACTAAAAAAGGACAAGTCAGTGGAATATCAATGCCATGGGAAAATGAGTAAATAACCTTTCAACCCTTTCTGATGCAGTAATAGCCCTTTATTCAATTTTTTATTTGCCATGGGTGCCTGCTGTAGTGCAAACAAGCACCAATCAATTCATTAGTTTCTTTACTTTCTTTCATTTCTTCTCATACGGTCTTAACTTTAATTTACACTTGAGAATTGATTCTTTTTCTTTCTTATACATTTTCCCCCAGGAGTTGACTGAAGTTTTTTCTTTCTTTTCTTATATTGTCAGCGGAGGATGTTAAGGCTTCGTGTATATATATATATATATATATATATATATATATATATATATATATATATATATATTAGGTTGGTGCAAAATTAATGATGTAATAATGTCGTTTTTTGACGTATTTTTTAACGTCAAAAACGACATTATTACGTCATTATTTTTGCACCAACCTAATATATATATATATATATATATATATATATTAGTAAATATTGAGGTTAACACTCAGCAATGATGATTTGTTTCATGTTTAAACGTAATCTTCAGACCTGAAGATTGCATTTAAGCATGTAATGCACTGTTGCTGCTGATTGTTGACCTCAATGTCCACTTTCTTTTATATTTGCATAGACTCGACCCTTGATATTGAGTACTTTAACCCATAAATATAGCATACTTTAAAACTATATTTTTATCATATATATATATATATATATATATATATATATATATATATTTCTGTATTTCTGTATTTCTGTATCTTTTATACAAGTTTCATTGAAAATGACTGACAATTTACTGCAGTTAAGTTTTCTATTTAATTTTTTATGTTTTTGTCATTTTCTTCCTTTCTGGCCATAAATTATAAAGAAATTGCCCAAATGTTCTGTATGTCCGAGCACTTTCAGCTGTACTTTTAGTCATTATCAAGGATGATTTTACTTTTAATTTTAACTGAATGCATAAATTGTTTTATGTATGTATCTAGGGTTATTAAAATGTTTTATTTTCCAAACATGGATAGCATATTTTGTCAGCGTGTTCGTAGTTGATGTTATTGAGTATTGGCTTTTTCTTTTGTATTAGTAATGCTTCCATTATTTTTAGCCATTTTTGCATATGGATGACGCTATTATATTTATATTATCAATGAGCATGTTGCAGATAGAGTCCGGTAGGTTTCCATGTGTATTTAAATGAGGCCTAATTGAGCTATGATCATAGAGCTGTAATATGAGTTTTCTTGTGAGGCATGTTGCATGTTGTAGTATATCCAATATAATTATATATATATATATATATATATATATATATAGCCACAATATGTTAGTGTGAGAGTGTAAAACCAAATATGCATATTTTTATATTAGTTTCAAGTTTTTAATCTTCATTTTTAATGTTTGTATTTCTATTCCTCAAATTTTTCTTCTGCCTGCTCCACTTCAACATCCAATCAGTAAAGTCGAAAAATTGCTTTGTTTTCTTTAATATCACCATGACAATGATTAGTCCCAACATCTTTTTACTACACCATCATAACACTCATTGTGAGGCATCTAGCAGATGGGAGTGATGCTATCATTCTTAGGTCATAACAAACAAAATACTTGATAACACTTAAATATTCAAAACTCAGATCCAAATGATGAAGCATGAAGCCTGCTGAAAATAAAAATTTGAGAATGCTCAATTGATCAGAAAAGGGCAAATTCTATTTGTGGATGAATAAGAATAGACAGTTATCCATTTCAGAAAGTAGCTTCTGGTGTTTAAAAATTAAGATAAATTGGAGACAATAAAAGTGTAGGAATTCCTAGATAAGGTAGTAAAAGAAAGTGGAAAGAAAGGACTATCAGTTGGAAAAGGCAATATATGACCATTAGCAAAAGGAACAGTCCAAGAGGTGAACTAAGCACTGGAATAATGAAAGATGCTTTCCAAAAGCCAAATGAAATATCAAGGAAGTTTTTTTTTTTCTATGGAAACTGGAAATAAAAAGAACACTTGTACTTAGAATAAGAAAGAGTGTTGAATGAAATTTCAGCTCTTTCTTTCTGATGTTTTTCCTAAAACTTCATCATTGCTAACATGTTCAGTCCATGGTATTCTCAGCATACTTTTATAGAACCATATTTCTGTTACTTCAAATCTCTTTTTCATCTGTGAGGATATTTTTCAGTATTCACTGGCATATAGAAGGACCGATATTACACAGCTTTTCAGAACTCTTTTCTTAGTTTCTAACAAAATTTTCCTGATTCTTCATACTTTGCTGAACTTTTGGATGGCATCTTTCACTATTCCAATGCACCTTCAGTTTTCAGTGTTGCATTTGCTGTCCTCTGTTAAAACACTTCCTAGATATTTAAATTTTTGTACTACAGTTCCTTAATTTTGGTTTCTTCATTTTTTAGTTCGCATCTTGGGCTGTTCCTTTTGCTACATGCTGTCTTCTTATAATTGATGTTTAGTCCTTTCTTCTCACTTTCCTTTACTACCATCTGTAGTTTCCTTTCTGGCTCTGCTATCAGCACTGTGTCATCTGCATATCTTGTGGCCATAAATAATGAATCCTGGTAGAACTTCTATCACCTCACGATAAAAGTTGAATAAGTCAAGTGAAAAGACAAATTCTTTTTTATGTGTTTTTCTATTTTTGTATATTTACTGAATTCATTTTCTGTCCATATTTATGTGATTACCTCACTCATAAGTTCTGCATTATTCTAATATCCTTCCCGAATAAATCAAACTTACCTCACAGTTCTTTGTAACATATTTTATCAAACACTTGCATATTCTATAAAATATAAGTATACAACTTTCTGCATTTGTATTGCTCTTTCTGATATAATTTTGAGCATAAATATTGCATTTCTTGTTCCAGTGTCTTTCACAAAACCACACTATTCTTTCCCTGTTTCTAGTCTAAATCTGGTACATACTCTATTCATCAGAATTTGGATAAGTTTCATTGTGTGACTCACTGGGCTGGTTGTCTGATAGAGTTCACATTCATTTGCTCCTGGCTTCTTAGGCAGCACTATAAAACTGAATCTACTAAAGTCTTCTGATATATCAGCACTTATGTATATTTTATTTATTGTCTGTAATTTTGTCAATCCTGAATTCATCTAAGGCTGCAAGCATTTCTATTACAATTCCATTTGGTCTTGCTGCTTTGTTCCTGTTCAATTTGGCCACTGCTGATTTCACTCCAGACTTTATATCTGGTCCTTCTATCTTTTTGTGCATTGCAGGTTTTCCTCTTTTGTTGTGGAAGAGTTCTCTGATGTATTCATTCCATCTTTGAAGTATTTATCCTACTCTATAATCAGTATTCTCTCTTTTGATTTTATGCTCCCTCTCAATGCGCACGTCTTTTGTTATTTCTCTTATTCTTTTATGCATATCTGCTTTATGTGAGATGCTTATTCTTTCTATTTCTGCATACTTTTTGTTGAGTCATTCCTCTTTTATCTGCTGCATTTGTTTCTAATTTCTTTGTGTTATATACTATATTCTGTACCATACCTCGACATTGTTTACTGTCTCTTTTCACCATGTCAAGAATTTCATCTGCTATAAAATCCCTTTTCCCTTGTCTAGTTTTCTTTGGGTAATTTTGTTTGCTGATGTTACTGTGTCTCACTTTGAATTTCCATTCTCATTTAGCTTATTCTGTTTCCTTTTAATGCTGTTAATGCACATCTGTTTGCAGTTCAGATCATTCTGGAGTCTGTCAAATTGCAATTTGGATGCTGTCTTGGCTCTCTTTAATTTCCATAGTTTCACTCTAAATTTGCACATAACTGGAAGGTGGTTGCTGTCTAGTGACTTCTTCAAATTTTCCACAATAATAGAACTTTTTCTTATGGTAAAAAGAGAAGCTTCCTATGGACTTTTTAAAATAATCTTTATCTTGGTCGAAAATAAGTTTCATCACTGAATTTCAGTTTTCAACATTATGAGGGTAAAACACTAAAAAACAATGCTGACTTATCCTACAGACCAGTTCTTGATGTCATCAATGGAATTTTTTTTTGCATAAACTGAATGTCTTAACATGTAAAATTATTGTCTGTTGGACATCAAAATTCTTTGGAGTAATTAATTTAATTCCTCATGTGGATTTAGTAAATATTAAACACTTCAAATACCTTCGTGTATGAATTTGTTATAATAAATTTAGTATAGGAGATAAAGAAATATAGAATAGGCAACACTAGAGATAATTTCACCCAACACTTCAAATTGCTACAAAATCAAAACATTAATCTGAAAATGCAAGTCATGTTCTTAAATAGACTCATCAAATCATTACTTTTCATGCAATACTAGTTCACTGTCATGTAAAATGATTTTTATCTCCAGAATCTATCTTACATATCTATAAGTCTGCCATTCATCCATGCTTAGAATATTGCTGCTAAATATGGTTTGGTGCACCTGCTATTTACCTTGAGCTCCTTGATAAAATCTAAAGAAGAATTAGCAATATTATTGGTTCTGATCTGGCAGCTCAGCTTCAGTCACTTTCCCATCACCGTAAGGTTGCCTTTCTGTATACTATACTATTCTGTATATCTATAAATACTTTCATGGTAATTGCTCAGATGAGCTATGGTACCTAGACTTTTTTAAATTTGTGCAGTAGTAGACTGGTGTCAAGATCTCATCAATTTACAGTTGAGCTGACTAGATGTAGCCTTGTGTTCTATGCTAACAGTTTCTTTTTTTTACACTTCTCATTTGTGGAACTCCCATCCAGCTCCATGTTTTTCAGCCAACTTTAATCAGCAAAAATTTAAATACAATGTCAGTCACTATTTACTGTCCTCTTGATTACTGTATATATTTGTGTAATGTGCAATGTTTATTTTAAATACAGCTGTACATTTTGATTACTGTAAATGGATACATATTTCGATCAAATGCATATCCAGGGCCAGCAGTACATATGCTAATTATATATCTTGTGTATGATGTGACCCCCTTAAAATTAACTTTAGAATTATGTCTTCAAAAGTTGCATGATATGTGAGTATATATGGTACTTTTTTCTTTTCCCACCCATTATAAATGTCTCTGTTCCTAATTCTTCCACACCCTCTAACCCCTTAATGGCTTTACTGCCTTGCATGGGGTGATAATGATTAAAAAAGAAAGATATGGATGCTATGTATGGTGCTCAACTTGTTCAGAAATATCTAAACTGCCAACTCTATACAACCATTTTCTCAGATCAATTGTTAAAAATGGCTTTGAGTGAGTAAATCCTGTAGATCAGTGGTGCTCAAACTTTTTTTTACCCATTGACCACTTTTACTGTTAATTTTTTTTGGTGGACCTCCATAACCTTTCGACGAAAAAAAAAAGCTTTTTAAATTTTACTACTAGATGAGTTTAGGAATTGTATTATAGAAATAGTAAATGCATATGCTTTATTTTGAAGTAAAACTAATTTACTGAAAATAAAGTTCTATTTAACAACTAAATTCTATGGAACGTTCATGTACACTAGTAAAATATCTCATAACAAATCATTTTAAAATATGTGAGTAATCAATAAATATTAAAAAAGGTGCAGATTTATTCAATGAGATCCCTGTATTTGATTCTGCTGAAGAGGTTAATATTGTTAATCCTTCCTTTATATATAATCCTTATATAATTTATATTTTAAATTAATTTTATTATTAATATTTTTTAATATTTTATATTAATTAATTTGTTAATATATTAACATTTTATTTTAGTAATATTTAAAATTAATATTATTATTAATATATTAAATTAATTTATGTAATAAATTATAATCTTTATATAATTTTCCTTTATTATGTAATCCTTCCTTTATATATCCTTCTCAGTTTTTATTCAATTTTTACAATCAGAATATCCGGTAGAATAAAAGGTACGCTATAACTTACATCACTTGATCTTATTTCCTGATAGTTTTAAAGTTGTTCTTTTATTTTTTATATTTTAATATGGCATAGATTATGACAGAAATTCCAATTCTCTGTTCCAAAGTGAAATTGTTCTATGAACCACTAAAATATTACTGTGGACCCCCAATTTGCTATTTTTTGTGTGGACCCGCAATAATGTTATATGGACCCCAGTTGGGAACCTGTGCTATAGAGCTTGCTTTCTTTGAACCTTGTGAACTGACACTATAGAATCATGAACAAAGAACTGTAGCAAATGAGAGAAACCATATAACTTGAAGACTTTCAACAGCAGCAACAACTAAAATGGATATCACATGTAAGTGGAAGTGAAAATAACAACATAATCAAGATGTTGACATTCCACACTACTTCGAACAAAAGGTTAGGAAGGAAACCCCCATCAATATTAGATAGTGCAATAGCAGCTACTGGACTTGAGAATCCTATTTTCCGGAAAAATTGTTTGAAGAGAAATATTTTATAAATTCCAATCAAGCGTAGTATAAGCTCCTCGATCAATAAATGTAGACTGTTTCCTTATAAGGAAACAGCTAATATTAGCATTACTATTAGATGAACATATGGAAAATCCACAGATATTAACAAGTCAGATTATCCGTTTCTCATGCGCTTTCTCTTATATTAGAAACAAAAATAAAAGCATCATGTGTAAGACAATAGACTATATCCGTGTCCTGGGTATGACGATAAACTACATCCAACAGCAAGGCCTGTGATCAGGAGGTTTTGAGGAGTGTGGAACCACCTCTTAACTGCTGGTGTTCCCAGGTCCACTCTGACCTAGAGGGCTAGCACCTGTTAGGGTCCCAACTATGGGCAAATAGTTAACCCACAAACTGGGGTCAAAACACTATGAAAGTGTAAAAACAGGTTTTAATGCCAGCAATAAACTTTTTTAGAAAAAATTATTACCAGCAATATATTATTACCTGCAATACATTTTTGAAGGAAAAAATATTACCAGCAGTACATTTTTGTAAATAATTATTACCAGAAATACATTTTTGAAGAAAAAAAAATATTACCAGCAATGCAATTTTGAAAAAAAAAAATATTACCAACAATACATTTTTGAATAAAAAAAAATATTACCAGCAATAAAAATCTTGTTGGTATTAAATAATCCATTGAAGTTGATATGCCATAAACAAAACCAAACCAAACCACAAAGAATACATTTTTTATTCATATATATATATATATATATATATATATATATATATATATATAAATATATATATATTAGGTTGGTGCAAAAATAATGACGTAATAATGTCGTTTTTTGACGTTAAAAAATACATCAAAAACGATATTACATCATTATTTTTGCACCAACCTAATATATATATATATATATATAAAAAAAATTTGCTGGCATTAAATAACCCTTTGAGGTTGATATGCCATAAAACAAAGCAAATCAAACCAAACCCAAAATAAAAATAATAATTAAAGGCAATAACTATTTTTTTAATTTTTCCTTACCGTATATTGTGAATGGGAAATTGAGAGAAGAAAGTAAAGATGCTGTTATCTTTACTGTTGCACAACAATAATTTTAACAAAATGCTCTATTTTTTCCAATCAACACTTTTCAATTAAATTTTTTTTTTCATTTAATACTTAACTACTTTAAAAGATCAAAGAAGGAAAGAGGTAATGAAACTAAATATAAGAAGTCTGTTTGATGATGAGTTCCTTTCACCTCCACTCCTTCCTCTTTTCATTCACTTTTCTTTTTTCTCAAGCTTTCTTACTTACTCTCTACCTTTCCTGCTTCTCATCCTATTTTCCTTTTCCTTCTACTCTTTTTCCAGTTATGTTGTTTTCAGTTTATGGTCTCAATCACATGACTTTACATCATGGTTGTATATTAAAGCAAGCAAAATAATATCTAGAACAGTAGATTGTCTTTCTTCATTACTTCAAATTATTGAATTCTTATTACCTGTTATGTAGTGATTTCACAATGGAGGCTTGTATTTGTACTAAGTCGGTCCTAAAATAGGTTCGACATACAAAACGTTAGGAACTTGATATAATAGGTAATGACACAGTAATCTAGTTGGGGTGGCTGATGCTTTAATATCCGACATCGACTGACTGACCCAACTCCCTGAGCCCTCCTACTTATTATAGGTGGGAGAGTCTATTAACAATAGAATAGGTGTGTTTCACTATAACACTTGCCTGATTTTTATTTGTTTGGAAAAATGGGTAAACTTACGATTTTAGAACCAAAAGTGCTAGAAAATTGGTAGTGTGTTTGTATTTTATTCTTTTGGTTTACTTATTACTGTTAATATTGATAAAAACTTGAAATTGTTAAATAAACAAAATTATATGTTAAAATAAAAGAATAGATACAGTAACGAAAATCTGCATTTCTTAAGCACTGTTTAGAAATTCTTGTACTTGAATTGAAAGTTGATAACATAAAAGAAATGATAACATTAAAGACCATCTTTAAATTGTTTTTTGTTTCTTCTGATCCAAGAAAAACCTCCTGTTAATTTGACCAAATAATGATTTTTAGACTATTGCAAGTCTTTGAATTTGTTACTATCAAGCAGTACTGGGTGACTGATTAAATTTATACTAATTTCTCGTATTGATTTATTAACTTATAACAGATGTGTTGAAAGAATTTTCAAAAAACAAGAAATGGTAAATTAAAAATTAAAGAAAATTTCAAAAGTAGTTGATAAGAAAAAAACATTAATGGATGATGTAAATGTCTGAAAATTAAATAAAAAAGAAGTTAAAAATGTAAATATATACAATTGTGTGTATGTGTGTGTACATAGGTATATCAATTAGTCAATGGTGTAATGATAAAAAATGCATTTCTTCTCCACAAAAACTTTTAAGTATAATCTCTTTACATGTCAATGCACTTAATTCAGGGGTAAGTATTACTCACATAATTCAAGCTACATTTATTTTTCAACATAATTTCATTCCCTGTCAATGCACTTAATTCAGGGGTAAATATCAATCCCATGTTGCAGGATTCTATGTTGTTCAGGTAAAAATAAGTCACCGCTTTGCTGTGGGAATCAATACTTTGGCTATGAGGTGTATGTTTATTTTATAGTAAATATTTATTTACACCTGATACATTTGTCACTCAAAAAATAGTGGCAGGCTCATGTGAGTCCAGGAAAAAGATACAAACACAAAACAATGAATTTAAAACAAATGGCAATTATATGCATGTATTAACAAAAGTAATTGCATGAGTACACAACTGAAATGAAAATTCATTGAAACTAGCTATAAAAATGTGCTTGTTTTGTGTGTGTGTATGTGTGTGTGAAAGAGAAAGTTAAAAAATCAGCAGAGAACCCAGGAAGCGAACATCCCCCATCAGCAGCATTCTTTATCTACATTTGATTACATCTCAAAAACAAGAGGAAAAAGCAAATGAGTAGCAACATGCTTGCATTTTTATATACTTAATGAGCACACCCTAAAAAGCATTTTTAACAAAGCCAAATGGTGTAACCCACATGCATAAGTCAAACTATATTTATTTCTCAACATAATTTTCATTCATGTCAATGCACTTAATTAAGGAGTAAATATTACTCACATACATGAAACTATATCTATTTTTCAGCATAATTTCCTCCCTTGTCAATGCACTTTATTCAGAAGTAAATATTAATCCCATAATTTAAACTATATTTATTTTTCAACATAATTTAATACCCTTTCAAATTACTTAATTTAGATTTAATTTAAATCACATAAATCAAACTATATTCATTTATTTTTCAACATAATTTAATTCCCTGTTAATGCACTTAATTCTGGGGTAAATATTATTCACATAACATAAATCAAGGTATATTTATTTATTTTTATAAAAAGCAAAACAAAACAACAGGTATGCCACAAATAATTTTATGTATATATGCCAATACATGCAAACAAACACTTATATGCTCACACACACACACACATATATGAAGAAAGAGTGAGTGAGTGAGCGAGTGAGTGTATACTTTACAAAAGTGTAAACTGCAACAGATTGTGACAGGAGTGAATTGATTCACTATTAACAATACCAAATCTGGTTTTTATATGAAGAAGCGGATGCTATCTATACAGGTTAGATTGGAAAGCATTCAATAGTATAAGCTCCTTTGGGAGAACCAAATATTTGATTTAAACTAGCACTGATCTCAGTTAAACCAATTCCAGACAGCAGGAAACTAAGTAAAAGCATCCAGAATTATTTAAGATAAAGAGCATAATGTTTCTTTGTTGACTAAGCAAAAGTTGTTACACACCTACTATATTCACCAGATATTATTCATTTGACCTCTCAGCCATGTAGGACCTCCTGATTCAAAAGTACTATTCGAGCTTTGTTTGGTCAGGAGGTCCTAAGTGGCTGAGAGATCAATGATGGTTTCCCCTGGGGGACACAGGTTCAAAACCTGCTGGAGGGCACATATTTTCCAAACTAGATTGCTCATATATTCAGTAGATGTAAATAAATAAATATACTGTTTAATAAATAAATGAAAACAGAGCATCTATTCAAATATGAATATCCATTAAAAATAATGTTTAAACAAATAAGTTAAAAAAATACATACCTCCTGAAATAGATAACTACTTAAAATGTTGGTTCCAATCCTATTAGGAATGACTACAAAAATGTCCCACTTCCAAGATTTATACACAAACCATACAGATGCATGCTGGGATTTGTTCATAGCCAATAAGATAGACTATTTCTCAGTCTCATCTGTCATATTTTTGTTCTTTCTTGTCTTAAAGTCAAAATGCTGTGATCACTTATAATTTATGAAGAAAGATAAAAATTAAGAATCATTTGAAGCATATATGAAATTATTTATCTGCAAAGTTTCAGCTTTTAAATATGTATGGTTATTAATTTATTATAAATTTTATACCTTTTAAGTAACACACATTTTTTTGTTAAATATTTACTGCTACATCTATTACTATATCTGCATGCCAGTTATAAATAAATTTAGTCCATGTGATAATCTGAGTAGGAGTCAGATGTAACAGTCCAAGTCAAAGTAATAAGAGAAATCATTAAGAAGTCTTATCTTGTTTATTTTCCATGAGAAAAAAAAACTGAACTAAAAAATAAGAAAACAAACAATTTTTGTAAAACACTTCAACAACTTCTGGAATATAAAATTTTGGATTTGCACCATATCTACTTTCTGCTTTTCCTTTTCTTATTCTTTGTGGACAAATTGAATATTTTTACAAGGCCAAATTCCAAGTTCAAATTCTGACTAAGTTTACTTTCACACTTGGAGAAGGTAAGAATTCATCTCATCTCCTGACAGCTATGAGTTAAATAGTAGGGCAGACAGGGTTCTCTAGCTTTGTTTGTCAAGCAGTCTAAATTCAACTGACACCTGCACCCCATAAAAACTTACTTGCTATGTAGTCACAGCAGCATAGTGGTGAGGCTATGATCCAGTACTCCACAAGAGAGTCTAGTGGCACTGAGTTGGATAAGAAAGAAGAATAGATAGATAATGTATATTTAACTCTGTATGTGTGTGTGTGGTCTCTAATGAATCATGAGAAGGTGAAAATGACAAGAAACTGATGAATGAAATATATTAGATAAAGTGATTTCTCAGTCCTTGTAAATTATGGGGCAAGTAGAGATCTCATAAAAAGTATTATTAAAATGAATAACAATAAACATTTATGAGATCAAAATTAATAAGTTACCTGTGTCCAGAATATAAACGTTAGATTTCAGACTTTGGCTATGATCTATTAACCTTAAAAGTGAGATTTTAAGGTGGTTTTTGCAGAATGTCTAAATGTGACTATAAGAAATGATTTTGAACTTGTTATTGAATTAGAGTTGATTTGAAAATTATCCCCACCCCTAAAATAAACACTTGGAACACATTTAAGGAGAATGGTGGAGAAGTTTTCATAAGAAAATTTCAAAGTACCCACATTTTTTGAAATTTCAGATTTTATGTGCTATCTCCTTTCAGGACATGGGTGATCATGGCTTTCCACAACTTCCTATTCTTTGTAGCTCTTAGTAAGAGCTACAAAGATTACCTTTGCAATATCCCTCCAACTCCCTGTTCTACCAGCCATTTACACAAGCTTGTTATGTAACTCATTGTTTCCTTCTTCAATATAGCAATTTACTAAATGTAGCTTAGATGTGGCTCAAGACTGAAAGTATGGAGTCCCCAGTGTGGATCAAACTCATTACTCAGTTATAATTGATTTAATGAGACAAGCTTGCTAACCATTACACTGCATCAAAGAGCTTCTCTCTTGCCTTCAGTATGCCCCATGAATATCAAATTCTCCAAGCCTTCTTTCCTTATTATTTAACCTAGAAATTTCAACTCTAATTCTGAGTATAAGTGTCAATTTTGTTTCTATGATGCTTAAGACTTCCTTATTACTCATAGATCTTATCCATGGTATTCTCACCAACTTTGTGTAGAACCACATCTTTGTTAGCTTCTCTTTATCTATGAGAAGATTATCTATCATTCACTGCCATATTGGGGGACCGATATTACATAGAAGTTCAACACTCTTTTCTTTGTTCTTAACTAAATTTGACTGTTTTTCTTTTATACTGGATTTTTTAAAAAAATACACCTAACACCAAGCAATTTTTTTATGAGGACTTGTAACTGACATTGTCAAGAAATTGGTGTTTATAAAAAAACATGATTTTTATTTTTAAGTTTTTGTTTGTTGGAGTCTAAAAATATCATTACTTTGTTTTCTAGTTAAGAAATTTACAGTTAGGTGTATGTACTTTATATGATTAAATAAAATGATAAAGATTTAGTTTAGCTCACCAAATGAACACAAAGTAAGAGTCCAATTTAGCATTAGAATTACATTTTCAATTGAACTTTGCACTAAAAGTTGGATAAGTTTTTGAATTTTCAAAAACTAACTAAAGCAGGTCCCATTTGTAACCACAAAATATTTGGTGGGCATAGTTCTATCTGTCCTTGACAGACAGATAAAAAAAAGATATTTAGTAAGATTTATAGTTTGGAAATATTAAACATTAATATCAATAATAATAAACTAGACAAAAACAGACATATAATATTACCTACTAACTCCATAACATCCAAAACAATTTATCCAATCTAAACAGCATCAAAATAATTACCACCATATCCAAAACTATTATGGATATAATCAGAATCAAAAATACTTATAGCAATATTAATTCTGAAGTTGGTATATATAAAATAAATTGCCAAAACTGCCCCAGTAATAGATTGGGGAAACTTACAAAAATTTAAAAGAATATATCACTGAACACAAAAGGGATCTTATACACAACAATTTATCAAATGCATTTGTTATGCATAGAAATAAGTTCAACTATGACTTTGATCTAAAGAACGCCTCACTTATTAAATTAGAAAGCAACTTACTTAGATGAAAATTTCTCAAGAGTGCTGCTATTGAATATTGAAAAAATATAAAACTGTGCCCCAAAAGAATTATTAATTTCCCCAACCAAAATACATGACTATAAAAATGTTAAAAAATTAAAAGTAAACACTTCAATTCATAATCTCATGTTATTTAAATCATACAATAACATAAATGAATCCCAAACTAAAACCTTCCCTCATTTAACCACCATAGAAAACTTTCCTTCCCACTATCAGCATGACTGATGCTAGATTCCTGGTGAGCAACACACTGTACCTTCTTAGCCTCACATTTTCAACTGACTTGAAGTGGAATGACTACATCAAAGCAATAGCTGCATCTACTGCAAGGAAAGTTGGATCACTGTGTTGAGCCAGAAGTTTTTTCTCATCAGTCCATATTGTTGCCATATCTGTTCTGGTGCTCCTGCTATTCATCTCGAGGTTCTTGACAAGATCCAAAGAACAATTTGCAATGTAATTGATCCTGATTTGGCATCTTGATTTCAGTCACACTCTCACTGATGTGACATGGCTTCCCACTGTCTTTTCTATGAATATTTTCATGGTAACTACTCTGACAAGCTTTTTTTCCTGGTGCCCCGATGATGTGAATTAAACAATGCTACTAGATTGGCATCTAGGTATCATCTTTTTACTGTTGAAATTGTTAAATGTAACTGCCACCTTTTCTTCAACAGTTTCTTTTCTCACTTTTCCCACCTGTGGAACTCCCTTCTGATTTTTTGCTTCCATGATAACTACAGACTTCAAAAATTTAAATGCAACATCAATCACTATCTGCTGTCTTCTTGAATCCATTTTATCTTTTATCCTTTCCTCAATCCCCACTGAGCCAATCTTTTCACTCACTTTCACTCTCTGTAATCCCCTGTGTACTAGTGGCATTCCCACCTTTCTTGGAGTGAAATGATTAAAAAAAATAAAAATAATTTAAATACTAATTTGCATTAAAAATATCAAGAACATCATTTTCTCACTCTCATTTATTAGACACTGAATTGTGTCACTTCACATCCTTCATAGCTTGCCTTGACTTTTCGACTAACCTGATGAATGTTCTTAAATTTAAAAATTTTGAAAAACCAATAACACTTTTACTCTTGTATATAAATACAAAATAAAATATTTATATTTGCCTTGATAAAGTCCCTCAGAGTATGAAGCATGTCAGCTAAGATAAATTTTCCTTTTGTCTTTATTCATTAAACATTATTTTATGATTAATGACATTTTTCCTTTTGTAACAGCATAAAATAAAATCTCTGCATTTACCTTGATAAAGTTCCTCAGAGAGCAAAATATGTCAGCTAAGATAAATTTTCCTTTTGTCATTATTTATTAAAAATTATCTATATTATGATTAATGATATCATTTCTCCTTTTGTAACAGCATTATATAAAATTCAACATTATTGAAGAAGAGAGAAACAAGCTGATAAAATAATAAAAAACTGAGAGTTATTTATAATTATACAAATTATAACTAAATTTGAATATTCTCTGTATTTCCTTTGTTCAGGATTTTATTTGAAGGCAATATATAATAATCTCAGTATAACAGATAAAAACACAGAAATGACCAAATTTAACTACAATGAAATATCCTACAAACTTTTCTGCATTTAAATATGGCAGCCAAAATTCTCTGTATTATTTACCTTGAAAATTTACATTATTGTTTGTAAGTTTATGAGACTTGACTCAAGCAATACTTCAAATTATCTTTTTGGTCTGTTGTACATTGGAGAGGTTATTTTTTAGATAATTATTTTGTTGTGTTCATGACCCCATATCTGCCAAATAATAAGTGGCTTTATGTACAATGAAAGAGAATGTCATTCATGTTTGCCTATCTCAGGCAATAAAACAAGCAATAAAAAATTAATTAGTTTGTTTGAGTCAGCACCAATTTTCCATCATATAAACAACCTCTGAACCCCAAATTTCATAAATAGCCATAAAATTGCAAATCTAATCATTACAAACTCAATGCAATGTTTGTACACACACACACACACACACACATATATATATGAGCTGTTTGAAATTTGCTATATTTATGGGGAACAGTGCTCAATGTCAGAGATGGAGCATTTATATATATAGGCAGTGTGAACATATGAATTATAATGCTGATTCCAGGGTCTATCTTTTGGTGACCACTTATATATATATATATATATATATATATATATATATATATACACATATATATATATATATTATAATCGGTATGTTTATACTTGCACATGTTCTATATTTATCTATCTATATATAATAATTCTAAAAAATATATATTTTACACACATATGCGTAATCAATCACCTATTGTTAACCTTGAGAGGGGTAAGGACACTCACACACACATGTATTTGTATATACATAATGATGTGAGCTTAGTGGTGCAGTTTTTGGTACAGAAAATGAGATGAGTGTGTTAAGTTCAAATCCCAACCAAGTCCAATGCATTCACATCTACACAAATACTCTTGGGTAAAGTATGAATTCTCTTCTTCTCCAGTGTGAGTTAAGTGGCCCTTGACCATTTGGTAGCAGTCAGTCTAGGAGAAGAACAACTTTGAAATCAATACTATGGTGAAGGTAATGGGCAAACCACTCCACTATCATTCTAAACAAGTCATTACAATTCATAAATGTCCAAGAAGCTAACTATCTCCAAAAAATAAAATAATAAAAATTTTTTGTGTCAAATTGGAAACTGCCATATTAAAGTTCTGAATATACCCAAAATAGAAATGAGAATGCTAAAATTTGGCGCATGCTACGTAACATCATGTTAAGTTGTCTTCCATTTATAGCCCACTAAATATACATCTACAAATAATTGGTCTACATTTTATATTATATTTAGATAGGTGCATTTATGCATATTTATTTGTACTTATATTCTTATTTACGTATTTGTAACTATAACACACACACATGCATATATATATATAATATATATATATATAATTTTATATTTTATTAATGCATTTGTGTACCTATCTATATTTATGTAAATATATAAATGTATGCATATACACACATACAGAAACTTACCTTTATATATATATATATATATATATATATATATATATATACATACATACATGAATTTACACATATACAATTGTACATAGAATTAGCTTTATATATATATATATATAAATATATATATATATATATATATATATATATATATATATATATATGTACATTGAAAGAATGTGCATTCATTGAATATGTTTAATGCAATCATTTTGTTATCTCTCTCAAAGTTAACTAAAGTATGCATGCACATTTAAAGAGGAATGAAATCTGCCTTTCATCTCCCATACAGGCATCCATTACCATTGCTTTCCCCAGTCTGAAAATATGAGCTATCCTTCCTTTCACTATTACCAGCCTCATCGTCTTCCCTATCATCATCATTATGACAATTATTATAATCATATGATCTTCCCATCCACTTTTCCCCACATTCATTTTCATCCATCATTGCCAGCATTTTGATCAGAACTATCATTATTGGGCATACTCACCCCCATCACTCTCACTGTCATTGGTCTTCTCTTCTGTTCCCTAAGGTTTGACCAATCTACAGAGACTGTTAGGGGTTACATTAACAATAACATTTTATCTTTGATTCAGAATTTATTTTAAATTCTAAGTATCCTTTCACATTGCCTCGAAGCAAGTGTCAAGTCTGTCTAATTGCTGACTTCTTTGGTTTTAATAAGACTAACATCAGTGTCATAGTTGTCGTGTTTTGCAAGGGAAAGAGGTGGGACCTTTTTATTAGAATCATTCTTCTTTTTTCTCTCTTTGTCTTATTACACAGACTTGGCAAAGGAATGAAAATTTTGGCTTCTCTTGCCAATTAAAGTTCTGTTAGTCAAAGAATTGCCTGATTGAACAGGAGAACAGATTTTAATTTTCTTCTGTGTTTTGCTTTTCTTTTTCTTATTTCAGTTGGAGTAAACTTATATTATTTTGTCTGTTATATTTATTGCACAACTAAAAAAATTTAATCCGTGGATGGGTGTGTAGCCTGTATGACTATCTTGAGATAAGTTTGCTGTTCAAATATTAAAATATTTGACATGGTTTTTCGTACGTCTTGAGGACTTTTAACTGATTTCCTGTATTTATATTTATGCTTCGATAATATTTCCATGGCACTTCTTCAGGGTAAAATTAAGTAAAAATATGCTTTAGATTTTTATTTTGTGAATATTTTGATATTAATAAACATTTTGTATGTAAGTATTATTTTAATACAACACAACAAAAATGTAAGAAAATGCTTTAAATAATAGAAATATTAACTTTTCTTTTTATTTTAACATGAAATTATTTGTAGTTTTGTCAGGTAAACTTTTTATTTTACAGTGCGGTTCATCCAGTACAAAGCTAGAGAGTTACAGAGTTATCTTCCCCACATATCCACAGTTTATGTGGATATGTGGGGAAGATAACACTTAACTCTATACTTGAACAGGTTAAGACTGTAGTGATCAGGAAAACATCCTCTTGAGAGTAAGTTGTTGTGGGAAGAAGCTGGTTGAGTGGAACTTATATCACACCACTGGAATACGAAATGAATGAAGGTGATTTGCTACAATGTGTGTAGCATGGTGGGTTAGAACTGATGGAACTAAAGAATGTAGTCTGTCAGAGCACTATCCATGGAAGTAGTGATACAGCAGTGAGAGGTTTGTAGCATTTCTTCTGTGAGAAAGGGATTGTAGGGTGGAAAATAATTTGTCATCCACAAGGATGTTGAGACACTTTTGGACTCCATTGAGATCAAAAAATCAGTACTGGGTAGCTCCTGCCCAAATATAGCAACAGTACTCTATTTTAGACTTGATCTGGCTCTTGTATGAATATACTCTATCACCTGGTAGGAGTATATTTGGGGGTGCAGCTTGCATAGAAGTGCAATTTACATAGCAAACTGAACTCCCCCAATCTTAAAATATAGAAAATTTAAAAAAGAAAAAAAGATTTTATAGTCATGATCTGTAGTTCTTATTTGATAGAAAAATGAAAGAGAAATTTGAAAAAAGTGATTATTTCTTGAAGAAGTGTGTTTCTGCAAAAATAAGCCTTTCACATCTTTTTAATTTCTATATCTAAATTTTTCTTTTTTTTTAACCAAAATACAACCTTATTGAAATGTCCACAAATAAACTGACCCACAGCTGCATTTTGTCTGGAGTGAGGAGAGTGGTTAACAATGTAGGATGAAAAATAAGACCAATCGAAGGGTGAGTCAACAGTCAGCTAACTAGTATTAGTGTCTCAATAAACAACATAGAGAAGGCAACAGGAAATCATTCCACTAGAATAATCATGGCAACAAACAACATAAATATTACAGATAATGGTGTGAAGGGACTTAAGTCCACTAGAGGTAAACCTTTACCTGGTAAGAGAAGACATGTGACAGGTGTCACCTGAAGGTCATCCAGCAACTTTTCGCAAAATGAATATAAAGAATAATAGTGTAAAGTTGGGTTAAGTTCCTCAGAACGACTCCTCACCTGGTAAGGATAGACATGAATGACAGGTGTCACTGGACTGTTATTCAGCAACTGTTCATAACAAACTAAAAATAATAATTGGGACCTAGAATGTAAGGATGTTATACCAATGTGGCCAACTTGCAAACATCAAACAAGAGAAGATCTAAGCTTTTAGTTATTATGAACTCTTTGTGAACTGATATAATATTCATAAAAAAATTACATGGTTATCTACAGATGAATTATCACTTCTACTGAGGAACAGAATACCTGTGTGTTACACCTCAGATCAAACAGTCACTCCCCAGCAATTCTGACAAGAACACGTTTATTATCTGTGTGCTTTGTGAACAATTGTACATATGCACAGTCTAGCCATTAACTGGCTATTTGTTCATTTCTCCATGACAAGAGAATTGGGAAAAGATGTAAGGAGATATGAAGGGACAGATTTAGTGGGTAAGTAAGACAGCTAGAGAAAAAAAAAGGAAAAGAAAAGATACACATTATCTTTCTTTAAATTCCTTAATAAAGCATTTGGAGTTGTTGAAAGCAAAAAATTAAAAAATAGACATAATTTTCATTTTTATCAATAAGATATCATAGTTTAACTCAGGTATGACAATTCATTTTCCATAATGTTCCTATGAAAGCAAAGTTTGTTATCTAATCAATACTGGCTACTGTCACCTTCAAAATACTCCCTTTGTAAAGTTATGGACTTGGTGAGATGCCAGTGCCATTGCTGGATATATGCTTAGATTTCATTTTCCAAATCAGTTTTCAGTAAAATAGCCGCATGTTGTTGGCTACCAGGGTTAAAAACAAATTTTTGTACTTTCAAGGTATTTTTAATTTTGAAAATAGCCAAAAATTACAGGTGGCAAAGCCTGGTGAATAAGGCAGGTAAGAAATTTTTGTAATGGATTTCTTAACCAGGAATCTGCAAACTTCTAATGCAGTATCTTTCTTGGTCCCAAATCTTCTGCTAGAATCTGCCTCACTGTTTCTATATTTATATTCAGTTCTTCAGCTATTACTCACTGATCCGTGCAAACCAATGTTTGCACTTTGTTGACATTTTTTTTTTTTGTTCTCTGTGTTTTTTTTGTTCTCTGTGTTTTTGACTGCCCAATTTTTATGTTATTCTGCACATCTTATCACTGTTTCTTGAACCACATTTTGGACTCCTAAACACTTATTTCCTCATAGCATGTTCACCATAAACCATTTTTAACAGGGCTACTTCACAAAGCACTTTTACTAATCTTCCTATAAAGCATGATTTTAATCTGCTACTCCAGATTCCTTTCTTTTTCATTTTTTCCAACAGTATAACATGAGCACATATAACTTCCTCTACTGCTCAGCAACAAATGATTCATCTGGTCTGCATCACAAAAAAGTGAAAAGTAGAATCTGTCCAGATATATACAAATTCTTGTCACAGTCATTAAACCAGTAACATGCTGTAGTCATTCTGGGAATTAAATTGTCCCACCTTGTATTTTTATTAGATAGTTTTTATAATAGAAGAAAAAAATTTAATACTTCCTAACAGATATATACAAGGTAGAATCAGTTTATGAACTTGTCTTGAAAATGTTTTGTGAAATGAGTGCTGAAAAATGTTTAATACAGATGTTTTTTTTTGGCTTTCTCATAAAAATCATAATTTTATTCACAAAATATGTTGTCAAATATTACCGAAAGATGTTCTTGGAATATGAAACAGTTCAAAATGATCAAAATAAGATGAGGGAAAGCTAAAACAGAAAATTGGTGTTGGTCAAAAGTAACATTTTTCATTTTGTCTTCAATTTAAAAAAATAATATGATGATAGACGAAACATGGAAATCTCGATTTTCATTCTGGTTTTCAATATCTTTTGAAAATCAAGTTTTAAACTATAAATATGAATGATATGTTAGAATTATTAAACTTATTTTCTTTTGAATTTTATTCATTTTAACCTTAGAAAAGTATATTTGGATTACTCTTAATATTTAGTGAAGGAGAAAAGGAAGCTAGTTTGCATGAAGGTTACTATTGAACCAGACCAAAAGATGCTACAAGACCATAATATTTACCTGAAAATCAAAGTCATATTTTTAATAGTCTCATCAGATACTGATTTTTATATGAATGACATGCATAGTGTCCAGTTCATTCAGAAATGTTGAAATTATCATTTGTATACAACCATTTTCTCAGATCAACAGTTAAAATGGCTTCAAATGAATTAATAATATAAATCTTAAAGACAATCCTCCATCAGACTCTGTATATTGGCAATAGTAAATCATAGATGAAGAGTTTTACTAAATAACAAAAACCACATCAACACTTTTAACAGCAACAAGAAGAATGGATAGCACATGTAAGCTGTTAATTTTTGCACTAACTGAAAGAAAAGGTTTGAAAGGAAATTCTCATCAATAATAGAAAGAGCTTTAACAGTTAACTTGAAAAGTCTAACTTCCTGTTTTAATAAAAAAGATTTTATGAATTTCAACTGTCAGTAAGATAGACATTTTGATCAATGAATGTTGAATTTTTCTTATATAGAAACATCTAATTTTATCATTATTACCTAACAGAAAAGAGAGATCAAAACATTTAAAATATATAATATATGGGAACACTTTTATTTTCTATCTGTTTCTCTAGCATCTGAGACTGACAAATTAAAGTCATAAATCCAAAAAGATACATTTCAATTTTGCCATTATCTGGTTTATTTCATTCTAAAGTTTCAAATTTTGCAGTCACTATTATTCGATATTAAATCTATATTTGCATAAAAATAAACAGTGTCTTTTGTTGAGTATTCACATATTGTCATAATTTCAGTTAAATGATTCCAAACATAATGAATAATCAGTTTGCTTTGGGAGAAAAAACTAAAAACAAATCCTGGATATCTGTTGTTTGGTGAATATTTAATGAAACAGAATTCTTATCTGGCATATCTTAGAGTTGTCAAGTGTTTCCATTAGAATTCTGATAATGAACAAATATCCTGGAATTTTAGTTTTGAGTCAAGAATATTTAACATAACTGTTCTAGTTTAGGATCTGCAGGTAGTGGAATCTGCAAACTGAGTTCAAATTCCTGCCTAATCTGTTGGGTTCACTTTCACAGAAATGCCTTTAGGATGAGAATGAATCCATCTCTTCTTCCCCCAGATATAGGTTAAATAGCTGGCTAGACTGAGTTCTCTAGACTTGGTTGGAAGCCAGTCTTTGAGAAAGACTACTCTGAATTAAAAAACCTTAGAGAAGTCAGCAGAAAACAGGAGCTCATGTAATACATGTTTGGATGCTGATGATGCCGGTTGACCAGGAAGATAAGAATTTTTTTCTCACAACATTCTCATATGTTATCCATTTATCATTTCCAGTAAGTATCTAATTAAAAAATGAATCACTGTTGAGGCCACATAGCAGTTAAGAACAATTGGTGATGAGATCTAGGCATTTTTAATGGATAATTGACAAAGCACCCATTTCAACAAATCCAAGTTTCTGAAGATGATTGGAAACTGTTTGCTGGCCTACATCAGGCTTCTTGGTAATACTTGAAGTGGTTGATTCAAAATATTGCATATAATGTCATTATCAACTACTAAAGATCATCTATAGCATGGTCTGTCTTTAAGACAAAGATCACTATGTTTGGATTTCCTGAACGAGTTTCTGCAGTTTTTATCAGATACTGCATGATCTCCAAACTCTTCACACTAGAAGCCTTGGACACATCCTTTCCTTGTTGAAACATATAAAGAATGGAATGGCATAAATGAATTTTATCCAATAACTTTGTTTTATAGATTGAAGTTTAGAAATATGAAAAAGAAAAATTCAATCAATTTTCAGTGTTGTTTCATCAATGCAATAAGATAGTAACACAAGCAATCTATTAAAACACATATCAAAAATGTAAAGAAATTTCTAATAGACATAATAACTGGATTAAAACTGAGTTAGAAATAATCTCAAAGGAAAGAACATTTCATTAATAAACTATATCATTGCTTGACTCTGAGAATGAAGATTTTGGTTGGGTTGAAAGCCTGTTGACAGGTGGAGAGACTTAGATATGACAGATATAATTTTCCACTGTGGTTGCTGGAGAAGTTCTGGCATCCAGAGGGAACTCTCCTTTGATGGCATTGCTTCTCTGTATCAGTTTTCATTTTGTATCCTGTCTGTTTTTGTCACTCTGTCTCATTTTCAGTAAGCTTTGTTTTTCACTGGCAGTAGTTTATATAATAAAAGATAAGAACCTTTGTAACAAGTCACTTCCATAATGCTCCTCTGTGCTACTGGCCAGAGGTCAGTTTACCAAATAGTCTTTCATCCTTGACATGGGACTTTCCAGCAAATCCATGCCTTTTAAAACATGGTTTTAATTGGTATCACTCCATATAAGACAGTAAAGCCACTAAGACACAAGGGGTTACAGGGTGTGGAAGAATTAGGAACAGAGACATTAATAATAAGTGGGAAGAGCATAAAGTAATCAGAGGGACAGTTGATTGACATGTCATTTAAATTTTTGCAGATTAAAGTTGGCTGGAAAGCATGGAGCTGGAAGAGAGTTCCACAGGTGAGAAGAGTGAGAAAACAAACTGTTAGCATAGAATTTACAGCTGCATCTAGCCAGCTCAACAGTAAATTGACAAGATCTCAAAAGCCAGTATATTACTGCATCTGAATAAAATAAATTTAGGTACCATAGTGAAGAGCTCATCTGAACAATTACTGTAACTGAAGTCAAACTGCCAGATCAGAATCAATAATATTGCTCATTCTTCTCTGGATTTTATCAAGGAGCATAAGGTAAATAGCAGGGGCACTGGACCAGATGTTGTAGCAATACTCTAAGTATGGATGAATGGTAAACATAGATATGTAAGATAGATTTTGGTGATTATTTTTAACTACTGTTCTCCCAAGAGTGACAAGGTAAAGAATTGCTGAATGAGGTTGTTATAAGTGCATATTATGAAGATATGTAAGATAGGTAAAAGTTGACCCTAGACTTGAAGATGCTAAGATTAGAGTGATCAGGGTTGCATCCATTTGGGAGCCTGAATCACAAAGTAACAGTACTGGGGAAGAAGTTGAGTGGAACTTTCTCCTTACCAATGATATACAAAGGGAATAAGCATATATATATGCCATGATGGTCTGTAGCTGTGAAGGCCTGGATTGGTGGAACTAAAGAATGTCACTTGTGCGAACATCTGTCAGGAAAATAGTGATAGAGTAGCAAGAAGTAACAATGTTTCATCTGTGAGGAAAGAAGTTGTAGGGTGGAAAGGAATTAATCACTCACAAGATCATATAAATACTTTAGAACTCTATCAGGGCTGTAAAGTGAGGATTGGGCAACTCCAGCCCAGATATGGCAGCAATATTCCATTTTTGGTCTGATCTGACTCTTGTGAAGATAGATTATTCTGGGCTCAAGTGGAAATTAGAGATGCAGTGGAGACAGATAATGGAAATTTTGATGGGGTATAGGGACTCTTATAGAGTACTCATGATTCATTTCCATTAAGAAGAGTATAGTAGCTTTATTAACTATTGTTATTGCATCATTTTTTAGGGTCTTATTACTACAGACTCATTAGAACAGTCAATCAAATTCTTTTTTATCATTAGTAGTCTATCACCAGTCCATATTTTTGTAACTAAGTTTCTGTTATATCTAGCTATCTATCTATCAGACACACACACACACATATGTATATATGGATGCATGGCTAAGTGTAAGAGTATTAGAATTCTGTTTTGCGTTAAACAAACCAAAAGTGTGCCTGAGCAGGTGTCTGCAACAGAAAGTAGCGAACTACCCAAGCAGACAAGCAAACTTGGTAAGTAGTATCCAGTCATTATAGACATATATATTCCAAATGGCATTTGTTCATGTTTTCATTACACATCTATCAGGTCATCCCATAAGTTCTGTCCAAATTTTGAATAAAGAAAACAAGTGACCAAATGTTACATTTAATTACAGATTCAATCAACAATGTATTTTCCCTGATTATCTATGACTTCCTTCCATCTATTAACAAGCTTACTAATTCTATTACTGTAAAATTCTTTTGGCTTTGATTCGAAGAACTCACAAATGTCAGTTTTAACCTCTTCCTGTGTTACAAAAGCTGTTTCTTCCAAATTAGTCTGTAAGCTATGAAACAAATAGTTGTCTGAAGGAGCAAGATTGGGAGAATAAGGTGGATGAGGAATTTTCACCCAACCAAGTTCTTCGATCTTTTGTGATGTGATTCTTGCTGTGTGGTCGCGCATTGTCCTGATAAAACATCACCCCTTTTCGATTCACTAGACCAGGTCTTTTTTTCCTCAAAGCTTGGTTCAAACACTCTAATTGCTGACAGTATATTTGAGCATTAATTGTTGCATTTGGTGGTAAGAATTCAAAGTGGATTATTCCTTAGTGATCCCACCAGATTGAAAGAAGAACCTTTTGCCCATGAAATTCCCTTCTCGGCTATGACTGGGGTACTTCCTCTTTACCAAGCCACTGTCTACAATGCTTAACATTTCAATAAAAGATCCATTTTTCGTCACCAGTCACAAGTCTATCGAAAAAAGGTGAAACAAGTTGGCGAGAATGGAGAGATGAGCAGATGTCAACTCGGGATTTCAGGTCATTTTCAGACAATTCATGAGGCACCCATTTTCCAAGTTTAGGAACTTTTCCAAGTTGTTGAAGATGACGATGAACAGTTGTATGGTTTCAACTGAGAACCACTTCCAATTCCTCAACTTATAAAGCAGGATTTCCTTCAAGGGCTGCTTCAAGAAGCTTTTCATCAAATTCAACTGGACGTCCAGTTCGATCTTCATCTTCAAGGGTGAAATCTCCACCTCTGAATTTTGCAAACCATCTTCTGCAAGTTCTTTCATTCACATATTCCTCTCCATAAACTGAGTGAATGTTTCTAGCCACTTCGGCTGCTGAGTTTCTTTTCTTGAACTCATAAAGCATTATGTGCTTCAAATGATTCTTGGGTACTTTCATATTAGCAGGTTTTAATCAAACAAAATTTTATTTTATTTTTAAAAATTTGATCATTTTAAATGCATCTAAACATAAAAAAAATAATGTTCAGCTCTATTAGACATAAAATACTCTTTAAAGTTCATTCATTTTAACAAAAAGTTAAAATTCGGACAGAACTTATGGGATGACCTGATAGTCATATGGTTTTAAAAAATATGAAAAAGAAGAACAAGAAATAGATGAGAAAAACTTATATACACACATGGGAACATATACATACATACATACATACATACATACATACGTATATATTATATATATATATATATATATATATATACATGCACACATTCATATACACATATTAAGGATACAAATGGGAACAGTTATTCACAGTCAGATTTTGATGAAATTTATAAAAGTTTCCTAGGGTAATCATGTTTTAATGTAGTTCATCAGTACCAGAATTATATCCCTTTAATTCATGTTGTATCACTACATGGCCAAAAACCCTAACCACACACACTTTACACTGAGCAAACCACTTCTCTTTCCAACTCTCTAATAATACATTCATTCGCTCTATCTTTCATTCAATCTGTCATAATAGTTGCTGACTACAAGAACAATTAGGTCAGACAGGCTGATGACCTAGTAAGAACTCCAGGCAAGAGATGAAAATAGATTTTTACACATATGCAGAATCTAGGGATCAAGTACAAAATTTTGAGTGGGAAAATATTGACAGGAGTCAGTTGGAATCTGAGTTTTATGTGAGTAACATCTCTTTTTACTTGTTACCATGAAGACAAGTTCCAATTCAACTCAACATAACATGCTGCATATATCAAATGCATGGGTGAATTACTAAGTATAATAATTACCTAAGACCGGCATGTTTGATGCACTCAAGTGGGTGCAGGTTACAACTTATACAGCACTGAATCTTCTGACTCAAACAATAAATTCTACATTGCTAAATATATGAAGAAGAGAGTGAACAGCTATCTCTTGGGATCAATATTCATAAAATTGAAGAAAGAATAATGTATCAAAGGATATCACTGCTCTAGCAAAAAGAACTAAACTGAGAGTGAAAAAAGAACAAAAGAGAAATATGTAACAAAAGAAAGAGAGAGAAAAGTGAAAAGAGAAAACCCTATTTTATTTCAGGCAAATAGCTAAAACTAACTGTATTTTGACTTTCCATCTCAGATATATAATGCATGCATCTTTCCATAAAGAAATGTATAGCACATACCTATCCACACATTCCCTTGCATTAATGTTTTCATGTAGTGTCTTGTTATAATTAAATCTTTTTAATTTTTATATTAGTATTTGTTACAATTGGTTGTCATTCCTCATTCATGCATTTCACCCTGTATAGAATCTTTCCACCTTTTTTATTACTGCTATTTTCTATCTGAGTGGGCATTAACTATTAAAGTTAAGGTGGTAAGAGTTTCTGCTAGTGGATTTTTATATAATGAGGTGATAAAAGTGTTATTACTATATTCTACAAGAACATCTAAGAATGGGTGTTTGTTTTTATGACAAAGGAGAGTTTTTCTCAAATTTGGTCTTAAGTGTATCTATTTCTTTAGTGTTATTTGCTAAAATAAAAATATCGTCTATTTAGCGGACATATATTTTAGGTTTACAGACCTGTTTAAATATCATATTTTCTATATGGGACATGTAATAATTGGAAAAGCATGGACTGGGTGGATTTCCTATACTGACACCATTAGTTTGGGTGTAAATGTTACTATTATGGTCATAGAATGGGACTTTGGCTGTGCACGTGCTTCTATTGTTTGCCTGCAAGAAACATTTCTGCAGAAAATCAATGATTACAAAATCAAAAATTATGAAGGATATCATTACACCCATGATGCTGGGCTCTGAGCTAATAGAGGAATGATATGCCTCAAAGCAGACTGGAAATAAAAACAAACCTACAGACAATTATAATTCAAGCAACCCTGCATAAAAAGTCAAAATATTTTTCAATTTATATTGTATCACATGATCCCATAAGCCAAAATGAACTCCAAACTTTTCCTGTTGTTAGGGGACTTCAACAGCCACAACCCAAAATGTAGCTGCACAAACCTGGACTAAAAAGGCAAAAGCTGGAAGAATTCATTAACAATAATAATTTGTGTCTCCTCAATAAAAAATAAATCCCCAAATTACCTGAACCCTTTTCTCCTGCTCTGAGTCAGCTATAAGCCTAAGTATATACCATCCATTTACATAGATTATATTTGGAAAGTGCATGAAGACACATGTGGCAGCAATCAATTTCCAATCTTGCTTGAGAATCCAGAACCAAACAACAAGGAAAAACACTACTCATTGCAATCTAAACAAAGCAGACTAGAGAGATCAGTATCAGGAAAAATTAACACCAAATAGCAATATTAGAGATCAAGCAGGACCTTTTCAAAGAAATGCTAATACAAAGTGCATACCAAAAAGCCCCTTTAATAAAAATCAGAGCAGGTCATGGTCCAATGATCAATGTAAAAAGCTGTCCAGATGAGAAAAGCTATTCTTCATAAGTTTAAAATAAAAAACAACTGCTAACCTAATTACCTATAAATCACTGAAAGCAAGAACATGCAAAATAATAAAGGAATCAAAGAGAAAATGTTGAAAGAAATAGGTGAGTAAACTTACTTCCTCAACAAAAACTAAAACATTATAGGACATGATTAGAAAAATATCTGGTAAAAAAAAAAACAGCACTCTATCAAAACACATCATACAAAATAATATAAAAATCACAAATGAGAAGGACATAGCAACACCCTTGCAGCAAACTTTGCACAGAACTCATCATCCAAAAGTCTAGATGTTTTAAAAGATCATAGAAAATGAAGAAAAGAAAATTCTAATCACAAAATACTGAAAACTTCAACCAACCTTTTTCTATGAGTGAACTCCAAGATTCTCTAACATGATACAGCCACTGGACCAGATGAAGTCCATTATCAATTTCTAAAACATTTACCCAAAATATCATTATAATATCTATTCAGTCTGCTAAGTGCTATACATGATACACACTTGGGAGATCAAGTATCTTTTGATACATGACTGATGAGACAGATTTTTTCAAACAGTAGGTTGCCATTTCTTTCAGTGGTAGACTGCTTGCCAACCAAGGCTAAAGAGCCCAGTCTGTTCTGTTATTCAACCCATAACTGAGCAGGAAGAAGAGATGGATTCATACCTTTCCCAAGGGTATTTGTGCGTAATTAATTCTAATGAACTTGACTGGAATTTGAACTCTGAGGCAATATCCATTACTCCACAATGCACATCCCACATCGACAACATAATATCTACTAGAGCTTTGTATATTAACATATGATCACAGATAATAAACATGTTCTTTGGAAAGAAAGGTATCATAATCTAGAAAACCCATTAAACTACAGACCAATCGACTCCTTACTAGCTGCATTTGCAAAACCATTGAGAGAATGATTAATACAAGACTAACATGGTATTTAGAGACAAATAATCTAATATCAAATATTCCAACCAGTTTCAGAAAAAAGAAAAGCATAATAGACCATTTGATCAGATTAGAGACTTTTATATAAGAAGCCTTCATAAAAAAGAACATCTTCTAGCAATATTCTTTTATCTCTAGAAAGCCAATGATAAAACATGGAAGTACAGGATCATGAAAGATTTAAAGGAACTTAGATTGAAAGGCAAGTTACCTCCCTTTATAAACAACTTCCTGAACAATAGAAATTTCAAAATATGAATTTTAGACATGCTATCTGAACAAAGAAAACAGGAAATGGGTCCTGCAGGGCAGCATCCTGTCAGTAACATATTTTAATATCAAAATAACATCATAAAATACAGAGACCTGGTACTGATTGCTCCCTGAATATTGACACTTTCTTCATCTCCTACAAATTTAAAAACATGCACACAGATGAAAAAAAGTTACAATATATTTACAGAACAAATACATAGACTATTAAAAATTGTTATAAAATTTCAAAAACCAAAACTAAATGTATGCACTTCTGTAAACTTTGCAACATGCATTATGACCCCCACCTCAAAAACTGATGGCACTCGAATACCTGTAGTTCAACAGCCCAATTTTTAGGCATAATTTTTTATTCAAAACTTTTATACCATATATAAAAGCACTGAGATCCAAATTCAATAAGTGTGGTTGCTTATACCATCTGAGGAGCAGTCAAAACAACACCTCTAAATCTATATAGGGCACTGGTATGATCAAAATTAGACAACAGAAGTTATATTTTCAGATCAGCCAGAACATCCTATTTAAAAACAATAAAAATAATAGATCACCAAAGTCTAAGGCTATCACTGGGAGCTTTCAACACATCAACAGAATGTCTATATACTGAAGCATGTGAAGTACTCTAATTGCTAAGAAGACAAAAGTTAGCCTTACAGTATTGCACCAAAATAGCCTTATGTCCAACAAATCCAGCCTACAATTATGTATTTACAACCAAATATAAATTCCTCTTTGATAAGAAAATGAAGATTATCAAACGTTTCACTCTTTGAATCCAAAATCTTGTTGAAGAAGCTCAAATCAATACAAAACAAATTCAAGTATCTTCCATTTCCCAAACTGTACCATGGATGATAAAACAATCCCAAACCTTATTTTATCTAAGTACTCCCAGATTAAAACACACCCCACCGCAACTACAAATCCATTTATACTGATGGATCAAAAAAGAGTAACAAAGTGGGATGTGCAGCCATAACTATAGAAAAGAATACTGAAGACCCTTACCAAACAAATCATCCATCTTTAGTGTTGAGGTAACAGCTATTGACCTATGACTGGATATCATAACAGATAATAAGGACTATTTTCTCTAATTCTAAATCTGCACCCATAGCACTGAACCATAAGGACACAACAAACCCCTTAATCACAAAAAAAAAAAAAAGAAAAAACATTCTCTGTTGGATCTGACTCTTGTAAATAGATTGAATAATAATGTGATGAATTTTTGTGAGTAAAAGTTTTTATGAAAAAATACTGTCATTTGCAAAAAGCAGATATTTTAGATTACCTTCTGACTACACTAATGTATGATGGTTAAAAACAATTAACAGATTCTTAGTTATCAAATTATCCTTTATTTTTATATTTATTTGTGGATAGAAAATGTTACTTGTATTAAAGGTATGAGTATACTTCATTCCAAATGTAGTAAGGATACAAATGGCTCTTTAAGCAGAAGCAGATGCATTTTGATTACAAATGAAAATTAGAGAATTTATTCCATGACAAAATTAGCAAATCTCTTTCAGTAAAAGGTGCTTGTAATTCTGTTTTGGAGAAATTCAGAGAAAAATGAAGCAGAATTTACCAATCAGAATTCATTCACCGTTTAATTAATTTACATGAATTAATCAGTAGTTTCTGATGTTATTTGGGTCATTAAATAATACTTTCACTTTACATTAAGTCAAAAGTTCTAATTAATTAATGCTTTAGTGATTAATATCTATTCAGTTTAATGAAGTGAGATTGATTTTTAAAAATTGGATTTGATATATTGCAACTGCCTCTGTTTCTTTCTTTTTCATATAAATACCAACGGATACTGTTTCAGATTCAATCATTTATTCCAAGAGTCAGTTTTGAAAATAATTTGGTAAGAAAATTTTAACTACTATAAAATCAGGTCAACTTTATTTCATTACAAGGGTATACTGGTTCATGAGAAATGAAGGAAATTTTGCTGAAAAATTCTACTTTCCATTGTGACTGCTGACCAAATATGGCTGGACATAAAACTTGTTTGATGCAGATTTAGAGACAGATAGATACTATTAATACTGGTGATAAAATAAATCACTGAGTCAAATGGATGCTAGCAGTAAAAAATACTATCAGTGTTCACTATTTATAAAGAAGTGAAGTGTTATAACTATTTACACTATTTACGTTGTTTAGACTGTTATCCTCATCTTTATTTTCATATTCACATTTTGCCCTTTGTACGCTCCAGCCTTCTTCAGGATCTGTTTATATTTTTAAGATGAGGTAGTGAAACTATTTGCATTATTTACATTGTTTGGACTGTTATCTTCATCTTTATTGCCATATTCACAATGTTTTGGCTGTTGGATGCTCCAGCCTGTCAGTAACAAAGTAATTTCATTTCAATGTTTTTTTAAAGTTTAAACTTAATCTGAAAAGGCTGTCACTGGCAATGTCATCAATTTTATTTATTGTGTTAATAGATGGCAAAATTATTTGTACACTCATTAATTTTGAATATTTTTATCCATTTCTCAGAATCTATTGACCGTATGATGCCAGTTTTTTTTATTTTAATAAGCAAAAAAAAAAAAAAGGAATATAAAACTCAATTTTCAGAACAATAAGCTAAATACAAAAATGACAGGCGAATTATGCAAATTGGAAAAAGACAAATTTATCCATACAGTAGAAAATATCATTTTAAATTGATTGATTCATGTAATTATAAGTAATTTACATAATTATTTTATCGATGAAGCCTTCTAGACTATTTATTTAGTAGAATATTTGTGATAATTCCAGCAAAGAATATCATGTGGTGCATAGAATGTCACCATTGTTATTCTGCTTTATCTGTAATGTCCATTTTTTTCTTTTTTTGCACATTTTTTGTTGGGCCATACCTTTTTTGCTTACCTGAATTTGTTTCTAATTTATTTATACAATGTCCTATATTCTGTGTCATACCTTGGTATTGTCTGCTGTCTCCTTTTCATCATACTGAGAATTTCATCTATTATCCATTCCTTTTTTCATTGTCTCAATTTGAAATTCTATTCTCATTTATTTCATGGTATCTTCTTTTAACTCTTTCCTTCAAATTTGTGTCATTCAGGAGTCTGTTATATTGCAGTTTGGTTGCTACCTTGACTCTTCAATTTCCACAGTCTCACTGAAAGGTTGCATATTACTGGAAGGTGGTCACTCCTGTTTTTGATACTTCAGTGCATTTTACAGTGTAAAATTGCATTTCTGAATCTCTTATTGATTGTTACATAATTGATGTGGTTCTTCATTTCTCCTCCTGAACTTTTCCATATCCATTATCATGCCTCTTACATTTTCTACACAAACAAGATGTTAACTACTCAATGAAACAAAGCAGACTGCGTAAATAAGTTTTCTGCACATCAGTTCAACATATACATCCAATTTAAGCAAAACAAAATTAATAATATATTATAACCAGTTAGAATCACTCCTACTCAAAAACTAAAATCTTAATTTCAAGCCAAGTAAAGACTATATTTACCCAAATTCAAACAGATCAGTGTTTGATATCAGCATTGACATGCTAAGAGAGAGACACCACTGACAATGACAGCCATGACTAAACGTCTATTTCACAATTTTAACACACCCTAACCCTGTTGTCTTAGCAATAACAACAGATAGAAGTTACCAGCTTTTGTATATATGTAAATAAATTATGCATTTATTTACTCATATTCAATGTCCTCTTTTGTTTCATGCTTAGTTTTATATTTGCCGAGGCAGAGATGGAATTAACCTCCACAACAATGGCAACAACAACAAGGTTCTGTCTTACAGGTTACTCATTTCCACCTCCGCAATATGTGGCAACAATGATGTTATAACATCCTCATCAAGAAATACACAGAAACTCCGGTAAAAATACCAACACAATGAGTTCACATGAAGATAAATTAGAAGCACCTTTATACATAAATTCATCAGTCCTTTAATTACCATCATGTAGTGCCACAAACACAAAGAATTGGTTCTGCCAATTCTAGGCCATTTTCACTGCCAGAAGAATATGATGACAAAAAATAAAATTTGTAAGCCAGTGTTGTCAAGCCTTGCCTCCCAATATAGTCATTGAATTTGCTGACCTATTGGAAGACATTCCTAACATTGGTTGTTAAAATATCCTTAAAGCTGCCATCATTAAATGTACAGGTCACTCAGATGAAAAAATGCTGATAGAACTATTTAACAATATAAATATTGGTGACAGAACAACCTCCCAACTCCTCAGGCATATGAAAAGTCAGGGTCAATCCTACATCCCCTATAGTTGGATAAATTGCCAACTACCAAAATACAAATACTGATGCCCATGATAGGCAATACACCACTTGACAAACTTATAGATATCACTGATAAAAGTTTTGTGTCATATGACAAAAGACTGAATGTTTCTCACTCCCAAACAGGATAATGATTGTAGTGCTAAAACATGCACATATTGATAAAGCACTTGCAGATTTATAAAGGCAAATACGACAAATACAGTTGTTGTTAACTCAGCAGCAGTGGAGATTCAGAAGTCTTAGCTGTGGAAGAATGAACACACACCCCAGTGGCATTTGTTGGTATCACTGTTGTCATAACACCAACAGACACCAGGGTAATGAACAAACTAGTAAGTGATCACAACTACTCCAACTAGTACATACAAAGAAAGTCTCTTATCTTATGTAGTTGACAAAAATAATGACTACAAATTCTTAGTGGATACTGAAGCAACAGTTAGTGTCATTCTACCAGTACATGAACCCAAGCCCAATCCTCATCTCCACAAACTACTAGCTGCAAATGGTGCACCTGTTCATATCTACAACACAAAAGATTTGACACTAAACATTGGTATGCACCAAAATTTTAAGTTGATATCCAGACAAGCTGATTGATATGCAGACACCCTTTCAAGGGACACATGTTTTGACCCATTTCAAATTGTTGGTGAATATGAAATGCAGAATACTTTCAGACACTTAAATGAATATCTGTATTACTGGAATTCATATACAATTCACGTCTACCAGCATTAGTGCAACAACTTGCCATAGCACAGAATTCCTTGAAATTTTGAACAAATATAAGGATATTATGAAACCTTTTAAAAATACTGACAACATGAAAAAAAAAAGCACCGGATAAAAACTACTAGACAGCCAGTATTTTTACACCCATGATGACTACATCCATACACATATGAATACACCAAAAATGAATTTAACATGCTATTTCAAGGGATAATCCACACATCTGAAAGGCCTTAAGCATCCCCCTACACCTTGTTCCAACACTGGACAATTTTGACCTTGTGTGGACTTCCATAAATTAACCATCTACTGTCCCTGATCATTATCCAGTTTTGTATATACATGATTTCGCACTCGGGTTATATGGAATATGTATATTCTCAAAGATTGATCTAGCAAAAGCTTACTTCCAGATCTTGGTAATGAAAGAGGATATTCACAAAACAACAGTGACAACTCTGTTCAGGTTATAAGAGTTTGTCCAGATGCCATTAGGTCTTAGGAATGCTGCCCAAGCATTTCAAAGACTAATTGACCAAGTCCTGAGAGGATTACCATTTGTATATGCTTACATCGACAATATCCCCATTGCAAGCAAAAATACTGAAGAACACAAAGACCACCCATATCAATTTGGATTAAAAATCAATTTAGATAAGTGTACTTTTGGCACCACTCAGGTTAGATTTCTTGGACACATCATAGACCAAAATGGGATTTCTCCCTTATCAGGAAAGGTGGAAGCAGTTGAAAATTTCCCTGTACTTACTTCCATCTGACAGTTAAGAACATTTATTGGACTGATAAATTATTATCATCATTTCATCCCTAATCTATCATTTATACTTTTACCATTAACCAATCTATTAAAGAGAAAAACAAAAACACCCCCACAAAACGATTATTTAAACAGCACTTTTTCTCTTATTGAGGGATTAATGATTAACTGTTTATTACATTAGTCTGTGTTCTCAACCATGTACCATATTATTTCTCAAAAATAAACTGTAACATATTTTTTGTGTGTGTGTCAAACTTTTCTATTTATGGCACAACAGATTCTAGGAAGAATACAAATAAAATTAGTCACTTTGCTGATTGATGTTATATTCAACACCTCGACTCTATACTTTCATAGACAAACATTTTTGTAATCATTCAGTCCACTCATCAGCAATTGACTGCAGATTTTCTCATTATTTTTATATTAAATTAAAAATAATTTATGCACCATTTATTGGTATTTGGTTGATTTTTTTTTTCACTTTTTTATGTCTGTACATGTCTATGTGCATATTTGCCAAATGTTGTGGTTTTATGTGATTCTATCAATAAAATCTTTTATCCTGAAGAAATATAGGCCAAAATATAAGATATTTTTTCATTTTGTTATTTAATTGCATGCATTTCTGTTAGTAATAATAGAAAACTTACATTGAATAAGCTTATCTGGACCTGTATAGACTGAAGTAAAGAGGGTCTAATGCAATTTATGCTTAAAATGGTTCATTAAACTTTTAAACTGGAAAAAATACCCAAAATACTGTTTGGTTGACAGTAGAGACAAACTTATGTTATATATAAATTCTATAATGGTGAATAGAATCTCATTATTTATATGTCATTGTATTCTATAGTCTCTTCTGATTTGTCATTATCATTCACATTTGGAGCTATCTGATAGTTTCATAAAATGCTATACTGTTATACCAAGAGCTTTTCATCAAAAATTGTTCCAAACTGAGGCTGATTTATAGATTTACAAGTCTTTCTACAATGATTAATACATCAGCTGACACCAGTGGCATACTTTCAAATAGTTTATCAAGTTTCTGTCTTCATTTTCTCAGAAAGGAAAAGATGAGCTTCCAACCTTCACAGACAGCAATTATTATTAGACCGATAAATTATTATCATCATTTCTATCATTTATATTTTTACCATTAACCAATCTATTAAAGAAAAAACAAAAACACTTTCTCCATATGCCCTCCATATCTTCAATGCAGCCAAATCCACCCTTGCAAACTTCACACATTAGCAATAACAAAAACACATGCATCTTTCTCAATATGGATGCATCCAACATGGCAATAGGAGTTGTAATTGAACAAGAAATTGATTTGGTAAGAAAAATTAACCAAAGCTTAAAAAAATTATAGCACCATTTCCACAATTTAGATGTATACTTGAAGGTAGAAACTTTGTAATATACACAGATCACAAACCTCTCACTTATGTCATGAACTACAGTATAGACAAACAAACCTCTAGAAAAATTAGATATTTAGATTTTATCTCTCATTACACAACAGATATTCATTATATTAAGGGACAATAAAATATTATAGATGATGCACTGTCACATAAAAATATAACAAATTGGACATCAACATGCCTAGAATGCCACAAAAATAAAGTACATCATACCAAAACACCAATAGGAACCTTCAGCAACCCAGATGCAAGATTCATATATATACATACAGACATTGTGGGTCCCCAACCAAGTTGTTAAGGTCATTCATATATCTTAACTATTGTTGACAGATTTTCATGTTGACCTACCATGATTGCACTCAAAGACATATCATCAACTTCAGCCACAAACACTATTTTAAAAGATTGGATATCTATTTTCAAAGTACCCAATGTCATCAGCACTGATTATGACACACAATTCTGATCATTCCTTTCTTAAGAATTCAGCAACTTCCTGGGAGTAAAACATATTGAAACTACAGTATACCACCCATGTACTAGTGAATTAGTAGAAAGATTCCACAGGCAACTCAAGATAACATTAGCCATGAAAGAAAACTTGACCAATTGGATTGATAACTTACCCCCTATAGTTCTGTCTATAAGGAAAATTATTAAAGAATATGTGGCTGCGCACCAACTGAAATAGTTTTCAGTACACCCCTGTCACTATCCGGACAATTTTTTGAAAATTGCATACACTCAAGTCTGACAGTGTATTTCATACAAGAATTAAAAAAAGATGTTGCAATTACAATTCAGACTGACTTGAAAATCAACCAAGCACATTGTTGTAGAGTGGTTTCACAGTGGAGTCCTAAAATAGGTTTCGATGTACAAAACATTAGGAAATTGATATAATAGGTAATGACGCAGTAATCTAGTTGTGGTGGCTGATACTCTAATATCCAACTAATGGTCGTCCGCCATCGACTGACTGACCCACTCACTGAGCAACTCCTACTACTCCTACTTATTATAGGTGAGATTCTATTAACTGTAGAAAAGGTGTGTTCCACTATAACACCCATATGCACACTAACAAATCTGTATACTTGTGAGTATGTTTTTATATGGGATGACCAGTTAAAAAAAACACTTTCAGCAAATTATCAGGGTCCATAGAAAGACTTACACAGATCAGACAAACATTTCATAATACTAAAAGAGAATAACTCAGACACTGCCACTGTTAGCAGACTAAAACCACCTTTCTTAGAAAATTAAAATTGACCACACAAACACATTCTCCTGATGTACAGGAAACACCACAGTCTAATGATACACCACAATCTAACAATACACCAACAATTCAAACCAGATCAGGAAGCAAAGTCACATTTACCAAAGATTCAAAATATATCTTTATTACTAATTAATTGATATAGTTTATACACAGTCAATTTTCTAGAAGGAGGGCCTTGTTATGCCTCTTAAATTTTCTACGCAAATCAGATATTGACCTATTTATGATATTAAATGTTTTCTATGCCTAGGTTCAACACATACATCGGCTTTAATCAAAACAAAATTAATAATATGTTATGTCCAGTCAGAGCCACTCCTACTCAAAAGCCCAAATCTTAATTTCAAGTTGACTAAGAACTATATATACCCAAATTCAAATAGACCTCACACAGATCAGTGTTTGATGCTAACACCAACACACTGGGAGAGAGATGCCACCAATGATGGCCACCAGTCTTTCTATATATGTAAATAAATTAAACATTTATTTACTCATGCTTAATGTCCTCTTTTATTTAATGCTTAGATTTATGTTTGCCAAGGTGGAGAAGGAATTAACCGCCATAACAGTAACAAGTTTCTGTCTTCCAGGTTACCCGTTTCTGCTTCTGTAGCACCATAAATGTCTTGGGTATTCTTGAAATCATGCATTGGCAGAAACCTGAACATTCATTATAAACCATTGTACCCATTTTTCTCTGCAGGCATTATCAGTTCCTAGTCTGAAATTTCCAACTATTTTACCATCTTTCTCCTTCCCTACTTTGGCATTCAGATCTCCCATAATGATAGTAATTTCCTGCAATTTGCATTGGGCTTTGGTGCTGTCTAGTAAAACATTTCAGTTAGTATTTAGTGTTTTCAGTGCATATACAACTATGATGAATATATTAAAAAGGCTTCCCTTTCAATATAACTACAAGAAATCTTTCAGATAGTTGATAATATCACCAAACGTGTTTCTTCTTATCTTGATCTAATATCAGTCCTACTTCCTTCTCATTTTTTCTCTGCCTGCAAATATGATCCTGTGTTTGTTATTGACAAAATCTCCATTGTTTGCCCACTTAGTTGTATATATACCTAAAATATATGAAAAGCAAGAATTTCAGATTTCAACTGGCACAAGCAGCCATTGATTCAAAAAGCATGTTTATCAAAACAATGTATTTTAGTAGAAAATCACATCTGATTTTCTTTCCCTTTTGTTCACCTACATTTGGTCTCCCTCCACTCCTTGATCAAGGAGCTTTGCAAACAGGGTGGTAAGGTTCAAGTTTCAGTAAATTATTTTATTAGCTTCAATCCTTCCCCCAAACTACTGAAAGCCAAAATTACTCATTAGGAAAATAAAATTTTTTAACAGATATTAACATTTAACCAATTAATTTCTAGCTTTATATTTTCTAACTGGTCACATTGATTTAATGTTCTGAAGTTCTATGTCCTTAAAACCATTTTTTGTTTGATGTGAACACTCATTGTATAATTGATACCTGGTACTCATGTCTTTCCTTACCACATAAGGGATCAATTTCAAGGAATCTAGTCACCCACTTCACGTCATCATTCTTTTTAGTTTTGCTCATAGTCACTGAATGAGGGTCAGGTGACATCTGTTGAACATGTCCTTCCTTACTGGGTGAGGAGTTAACCCCAATAGACTTAACCCATTTCATGCCATTATCTCTGAAAATAATATTTAATAATGAAAGCTTTAATATATTGACTTAATATAAAGGGTGTCCCAATAACTTGGACTGATTTTAGTGTGAATTAAGTTCAAGCATCTAATGATTTTTTTCTTTTTCTTTCAAATTTGGTGATATTTTTCACACATAATTGCCATGACTTAAATAATACGATTCAATAGAGAAATAATTCAATTTTCACTAATAACACTGATTTATTTACTGCTGACTTTGATCTGTCTTAGTGAAACACACTTATATATAATCCATCTTAATGAAACATCCTTACATCAAGTATATTGTAAAATATAAGGGTTAATAGAATAAAATAGAAAAGAATGGTAAAATTAGAGAAAATAAATAAAAACTTCTCACAAGGAATTTCCTATCCTCAACTTCTTGAAAATTAACAATAATCGCATGATTTTTTTAAATTTTATTTTACTCTGCAATATTTGTCCCCAAATATTTCACACAAGCCTTGAATTTACTACAAAAATTACAAGACATTTTGTGACAAGAAAAACTTTTTGTAACTCTTTTTTTTACTTTACTTGGAATATGATGCTTTTATATGTTTTTCTCAACTTATCACTTATTTTATCACTAACGTCTTTGTTGTGAAAAGATAATTGCCAGGAAAAAAGCAATTATAATGTTAGAAGAAAAAGTGAAACTAGAACATATCCATTTTTTGTAGTTTTTATCATAACATCAATGTTACTAGTTTTTATTTGAACCAAAACAAGTCTGTGTTTACAAATTTTGTATCTCACCTCAATCTCAAGGTGAAATAGGTACATCTTACTGGTTTCATTTATTTAGGAGTCAATATATATGATGTTACTAGTGTCCTCTTTTTTTTAAAACAGGAGACTGAATCTTCTTCTTTGTGCTGTGCCCATTCAGGATGTGACTTCATAGCTCTCCACAACTTCTTATTCATTGTAGCTTAGTAAGGTTTCTCTTTTCCCCATTGCTCCTGTTCGCTGTTCTGTCATCCATTTATACATGCTCATTAGATAGGTTACTCACTGTTTCCTCTGCTCCTCTTACCTTGTGAGTGTCAAATTCACCAAACTGTTTTTTTCTTATGTTGTGTCCTACAGATTTCCACTCTGTAACCTTTTTGTTTCCATTTTTCTTAAAAATTCCTAGTTACTCACATGTTCAGTCTATGATATTTTCAGTATCCTTCTGTAGAACCACATCTCTCTGTTGCCTCATCTCCTCTTAATCTGTGAGGTGATTGTCCAGAATTCACTGCTATATATAAGAAAAGAGATGTTACATAGCATTTCTTTATCTTTTTTTAATGAAATTTTCCTGTTTCTTAATACTGTGCTTAGCTTTTGAAAGTCATTTTTTTTTATTTTGGTATCACATTTTCTGTCCTCTGTTAAAATGCTTCCCAGTTTTTCATGTTTTCATACTTATTTGATTTTGATATCTCCAGTTCTTAGCTCATATCTTGAACCATTTTTCTTGCTGACAACTGAACATTCTGAGACTGAATCCTCAGCAGGAAATTCCTTTTTTTTAATATGAGAAAAAATTCTGAAAACTTGTGCACACAGTTAATGCTTTTATATTTAAATAGTATATAACACTAAAAACAAAAAGATAATTAAAATAATAACTTTCCTTCCTCTTAATTAATATGTACTGTGCTTGGTTCATCATGTGACCCTTAATGGACAATCAGCAGAGTCCTGCTTGTACAGACAGGTCTTTAGATAGACTCTGCAAAGAGAAGATGCACACCTAATGTGTGAGTAAAGACAGCCTTTTGCAAGATGATGTGCTGGCTTTGAAGCATCCACTACCTTTCCTTTTCAGGGTTAGAGAGAAGGCACATAACATATTTCTATACTTTTTTGGCATTTCCCAAAAAGAATCTGAGAGCAGTTATTCAACAGTCACACTTTATCATTTTTCATCTTTTCAATCTTTGTTGGCATGACTGTAAAAACATCCTCCTCTTGAAATTTATAGACAAATTAGAATTCTGTGATCACTTGCCTGTATCCCTTTTATCCCTTAGTTTGCAAACATCTTTGTCTTATTACTGTTGCTTTGTCTACATTTGTCTTGCAAATATATATATATATATATATATATATATATATATATATATATATATATATATATATTGGTTGCTTAGTATTATTTTGTCCTGTTCTTTTCTTGTTATTGTTTATTGCAAACTTTGTCAATTCTGTTTGTTGGGCATTTCTGCCAATTACGTTTAATCATGGCAAGTTACTCCACATCATTGGCAAATCTTTGATTTATTTTCTTCAGAAAATATTGATTTTGAGTGGAAGAAAATTTATAATACCATTTTAACATTGTTATTTCAGAAGTCCCTTATCATTGTGGAAAAGAACCACTTGGAATGGAAAATTGGAGAGCTGAGTTCAAATTCCACACTAGTTTGTTACATTCATTTACACACTAATATGATTGCATGAAGTGTAAATCCATCTCTTTTCCCTCTAGCTATGGGTTAAATAGTAAGACTTGCATCTGCAAAATCATAGTTATCTTCAAAAAGCTATTAGTGCAATATTCACTCAGATAAAAAAAGAAGAATTATTCTTACAATCCAAAAGAATATGTTTTGGCTCTAAATAATTCACAAAGGGGTGATACAAAACAAAGAAAAGAATACTGAACTGTTATGTAATATTGATCCTCCTATATGACAGTGAATACTAGACAATCTCCTTACAGATGAAGAAGAGACTTGAGGAAGAAAGGTGGTTCTATAGAAGGATGCTGAGAAATTTGGATCTACAGAAGTATCCTGAGAATGCCATGAGAGCAATGATAAAACTTTAGAGAAATTGGAGACAAAAAATACACTTATACTTAGAATCAGAAAGAGATAGTTGGAATTTCTAGTGCACATAATGCGAAAAGGGGGCTTTAAAATTTTGACATTCACAGGATATATTGAAGGCGAATATTGTGTAAATGATTACCAGAAAATGGATTAGAAGAAATGACAAAGAAATAATCATTTTTAAGACAAACATTATTAAGAACCATGACCATCCATGTCCTGAAAGAATATGGTATATCGAAGAAAAAGATGCCATATGTGATCTAGTATTGTCATGCAATAAGTAGATTTTGTACAGTTGTGGTTACATATCCTCAGTGATTGTCCTGTTAATATTGAGTAGTTCCCAGTAAACAATGCCTTGCATATTCTTTCAACAACAAAACATAACCATTTCTCTCATTTCACTTTTGCTATGGTATAGCTGCAGTGATCTTTCTTACTTTGTTTATCCATTGTACTGATATGCATGTATCACTTTTCATCACTTGGTATCAGTGTGTGCCTAGGTATTGATACATATTAGAGACATCAGTTGTGCAAAATTGTGATTTTGATTGTCATCATTCAGTAAAGTCAGAACACAATTTGGAGCAAAGAGGTGAATGGTTATGCAGGAGAGGTTGGAGTTCTTCGTCTATGTACCATGTCCCTTCTCGACGTAGGTGACCACAGCCCTCCACAAGTTCCTGTCGTTTGCAACTCTTAATAAATTTAGTCTTTTTGTTATCTCTCCTAAACCTTGTTTGGTCATCCATTTGCTCAAGCTCACTAAGTAAGTTATGCATTGTTTTCCTCTGTCACTCTTACCTTCAATCTGTCCTGTGAGTGTCAGATTTTCCAAGCCCTTTTTACTCATTATGTGCCCAAGAAACTTCAACTATCTTTTCTTGATGTTAAATATAAGTATTCATTTTGTTTCCATTTCCTCTAAAAACCATGTTGTTGCTCAGATATTCAGTCCATGGTATCCTTAGCATCCTTCTGTAGAACAACATTTCTGCTGCTTCGAGTCTCTTGTTCATCCATAAGGAGACAGCCCAGCATTCACTGCCATGCAGGAGGACTGATATTATGTAACAGTTCAGTATTCTTTTCTTTGTTTCTAACAAAAGTTTTCTGTTTCTTAATACCTAGTTTTTGGAATGCATCCTTGACTATCCCAATGTGCCTTCAGATTTCAGTGTCCCACTTTCTCTCCTTTGTTAAAATATTTTACAGGTATTTAAATTTTTGTACTTGTTTCATTTTACTATACCCAATTTGTAATTTTCACGTTGGGCCTGGAGTCCATCTAGCCTAGTCTACCATCCCATTGTACTAAATCACTGGTAACCCTACAAGAAGGTTCATCTATTATTAATTAATTATTTAATTAGTAAAATTTTCCTGTCATATTATATACATAATCATAAGTATAACTCTAAAACTGAGGTGTAAAATCCCTGTCAAGCTGAGTGAAAATTTTTGAAGTCATTTTGCAGGGATTGATTGATTTTCTATGGCTTATCAACCATTTGCAGGTTATTTAAAGCCAGAAAATATTTTACATTGCAAGAATTTTTGTTTTGAGATAATAATGATTTAGTAATACAAGTCTTACTAATTAAATTAACCCATAGCTGGGGGGAGAGAATTTGGATTTATACCTTTCCCAAGGATAGCTGCACGTAAGTGAATATAACAAACCCAACAGGAATTAGAACTTGGCTCTCTGATTAGCAATTCTAAGCCCTTATCCATTACACCAACTGCACATCCAAGCTTACAGTAGTTGGTATTCCCAAGTTGTCGCCCATCTAGGTACTGACCAGGCTTGATAATGCTTAGCTTCAGTGATTGTATGGGAACATGATGTGGCGCTAAGCTGCATGGGTCAAGGTAGAGATTAAATCAAAAGTTGACAGTATGTAAGATGCGCTTTTTTCTCAAAAAGGTTTCCCCAAAAAAACAACCTACATCATTCATACAAAATTGGTGTTGCTCTGAGGCTAATTCTATCCCCAAAGAGAGTTATTTGTATTTAGTATGACCCCATAATACCATTTGAAAAACAACATTATTATTATTATTATTATTATTATTATTATTATTATTATCATCATCATCATAGTAGTGTAAAAGAAATTATCATAAGAAAATAGCAGTGATGTTTGTTGGTACCAGCTGATCCATCTTACCTAAATATACTTCAACACTCTGCCTATCATTAAAAGTTCGGAGACTAAAAAAGAAAGGAAAATATAAATAAGAGGAAATACCGATAATGATAAAGCAGTAAAGAAACATAACAGGAAGGCGCCAGATAAAATATGTTCATCAAAGTAGCGAAAGAAGAATCCTTGATGAAGAGTTTGGTATGTTTACATGTGGTCAATGTAAAAGCTGCTTATTACCAGTAGACATGGCACTGATGATTCTGTCAGAGTTTATAGAATTTTACCCTCCAGAATATGTTCAATTGTAATGGTAGCTTACTTTTTACAAAATAAATTCTTTTATTTTTTCATGCAATGTTGTTAATAGTGTAATCCTTTAGTATATTTTTACCATTTTTGGTTTCTTGTTTATCTTTAGCTGTACTACTAGTCAGCTTTTTATATGCAGTTATCTTTCCTGAAAGTGCTCCTATAATGCTTAGTATTGTACTGGTGGCTTGCGTTAAACATTACATGCATGAAAAAAATATTCCTGAATATGCCCTGCTGAAATGGGTGTACATCTAATATACACAGGTATTTTTTTTTTGCTGTCAAAAATTGTAACTTAACAAATCTTTAAAAACTGATTAAAACCACACCAATCTGAAACATAATTTTGGGTGTAATTCAATCAAAATTGTTTCTCGTCACCTTTGAAGACATAAGCAAACAGACAAGATCATACACAGAAAATTTAAAAAACAAAATTTCCATTTTTATTGAGACCAACTCAGAAAAATATAAAAGTATAATAGTATTTTTTTTATTAGAGAGGAGGAAGTCAATGTATAAGTTAAGATAATATCTTAAATGCTGTCTTTTAAGACAGTTGGTTCATTCATTTTGTAACATGGAAATCCTTCTCTGGTTATTTAATGTCAAATTTTGGATGGCTCAACCAATGAGGATGAAACTCACTATTCAGAAGTAATAATTAACCAGACTAATTGTGCTAAGCATGTTAAGGTGCCACTTTTAAGATTAACTGACCTTGCAATTAAGAGATTAGTACTGCATTATTTACTCTGAGTTCCAAATACCAAGAGAAATTTCCAATCAAGCAGCTTTTTCCTCAGGAATGGCTACTTTGTGGAACAGACATGGATGGATGCTTCCTGGAATATTCCTACCATCTCTTTTATTCATATCAAACACCTTATTCTAACAGTAGCTGTCTATACTACAGTCTTGCCCCCTTCAAATCAAGAATCAAGTCTTATCTGTTTCCCTTATCCTTATTATCTTCTCTTCTTACCATCTTCTCATCATTCATATCAAACAATTTATTTATAAGAACCATTTTCGCAACATTTCATTATAATCTTGACCCCTTTAAGTCAAGGGTCAAGCCTTATCTATACTCATTATCATTATAATTTCTTCCTACCATGTCCTTTTTCATTCATATCACACCCATTACTCATCATGGCAATTTTAACACTAATCTTCTACACTACAATTTTGACCTCTACAAGTCAATGGTCAGTCTTTATCTATCCTCCTTATCCTTATAATTTTCTCTTCCTACCATCTCCTCTTTCATTCATACCACACATTTCATTCATCGTGATTATTTAAGCAGTGATACTCTACACTACAATCTTGACCTCTTCAAGCCACGTGTCAATCATTATCTATCCTCCCTGTCTTTGTAATATTCTCTTCCTACATACTTCTCTTTCATTCAAATCACACACATCATTCATCATGATCATTTTAACAGTAACACTCAACACTACAATCTTGACCCTCAAGTCAAGCGTCAATTGTTATCTATGCTCCTTATGCTTATAATTTTCTCTTTGTACCGTCTCCTTTTCACTCATATAACACACATCACCCATTATGACTATTTTAAAAGTAACCTTCAACCTTGTGTGGCTCTCATGCTTTGTAATGGGTGAACTTTAGTATTAAATAAAACCTTTGATAAATCTTTTTATTTCCACATCAATAAAGAATCATTTACACAGTTTATCAAATTGGTTTTCTAACACTTATCAATGTAAATCTGAATACTTTAAATTTGTGCAATAGTCTCCCTGAAATTGTAATGACAGAAACTAACCTGGAACAGTAAATAAAAATATATAAACAAATTTCATGGGGCAAGTGATAAATAAAATGTAAGAATCTAAACATTATTGAATGCAACATATATCAACAGAAATTATAAGGTTGAGTTGAAAACATAACATGATACTGTCTGAAGATTTTATAATAATGTTTGTTTTTTGATATTTTGTCTTCAAAAAATATTACTTTATCCTGTCATCACATTTGTCTATTTATTCACTCAGGTTCCATGCTTATACTGTTTGTGAAACCCACTTTGAAAGAGAGACACCTTTTCAGCATTATAAAACCATAAATTTAATATAAAACAAGAGTTTAACATATTTATTGAAGAGAGGTTTTACCTTGAAAAGATTAAATAAAAGCATTGTGTATTGGATGTAGACAAAAACAAGTGAAAACTATTGTTAAAGGGTTTTATAAATTTTCTGATATCGTCTACAAAAGTAATTCTGAAAATAATCATTCTGCTTGGTTAAGAAAAGCTGAATGTTAACTGATCAATAATCAATTAACTGACATGAACTGGTTGTCTAAAATTAATAAAATGTAAATTTAGTCTCTAAGTATTTACCAAGTGCAAAACATTCAAGGAATCTGATCATTAAAATCAAGGTCTCTAACAACTAAGTTTCATCATCTTTTTCAGAGAAAACCCTTTAAGCATATAAGTGATCTTACAAAGGGTACTGTTCAAATACCAAAAAGTACAAAGAATACTGCTCAAAAACAGTAAAAGTACAAAGAATACTGCTCAAAAACAGTAAATTTAGAAAGAGTACTGCTCAAATATAGTAAAAGTACAATAGTAATGCCCCAAAACAGTTAAATTACAAAAAAGTGCACCTCAAAAACTGTAAAATTATAAATGGTACTTGTTGAAAACAGTAAAGGAAAAAAGGATACTGCTCAAAAGCAACAATGTAGAGTACTGCTTAAAACAGTAAATGTACAAAAGTACTGCTAAAAAGAGTGAAAGTACAAAGAATATTGCTTAAAAACAGTAAAAGTACGACAAATACTGCTCAAAAATAGTAAAAGTTCCTACAATATTATGTTCAAATTCCTTAAACTATTGGATAACTTCTCATATAACCATTTTACAGTAAATTTATTCTTCTTGTAGCCATAAATAAACTTAATAAAATTTTAGTTATAAATAAACAGTAAAAACTGAAATAGCTGGTGTTTGGTTATTTGAAAAATATCTGAAATCCTATAAGATTTAGTGTTTATAAAAATAGCCTTGCATCCAAACTTAAATATTGAGCATTAGAAAGTTCTTGTGATGCCAAATGTATGACATTTTAATGATCTGACAATTGGTTGCTCAGCTGAAATTTTTCATGTGTAGAAAATCTGTGTGTGTTATTTTGTTTTATTTTGCTTTGAAAAGGCTAAAATAGAATGATAAAATTTTTAAAATCAACTAAAATAAGATGATAAAAATTCTTACTTTGTATATGTCAAAAAAATAGAGAGAAAAACTAAGTGCAATCATAATGGATGCTGTGGGTTACAGGTTAATATATATCTATTTTCAAGTCATGTAGATATTATATTTGCATAAATATACAGACTTTAGTGGATAGAATATATACTGCAATTTCTTGCTGAATTTTTTAGATGAGGTTGTGTTACAAGAAAATATGAGATTGGATGCATAATACAATGATTCTTTGGGATCAGTTTCCTCAGTTTTGTTTTTTATTTTAATATTTCAGCTGTTCTCTCTATGAATTTTCCTTTGTGCCTGTTACTTTCTAGGAATTTGTTCTCATTCTTTACCTGTCAGAACTCCCTCCCCCACCACAAAAAAAAAGACAGACTTAAAATTCCAAAAAGATATTGCACTAGTAAAATTAATTTGGTTCTCTGGAATTCCTGAGTTCAGGCTTGTGAAGTGGAAAAGAGTATAATAAAGAGTAAGTTTTGAAATTCCCAAGATCACAAGAAATGATAAGAATGAAAACAATATAGCACCAAGGAACAATTAAAGGGTTTTGCTCAAAGTGATTAAAGAATAACACTTTTGAAATGCTGGAAGTTACAGTGGTTGAAACATGATGATTAAAAAATGTAAGAGGATTGGTACAAATGAATTATTGTATAACAGACATTAATAACATGCAGATTTTAGATTATAATCTTCAACTATGAAAAATAAAACAAGAATTAAAAAAAAAAATTATTAATGATCCCAGAACTTTCAAAAGAATACCTTAAAATGGAAATTAAATAATTAATGTGTTCAACAAAATCAATTGACGTCTAACCTCTTTCTTGAGTTTAAAGGTTTACATTGGAGAGTTACATCTAGTTATAATGAAACAAGTCAGGAGTTTTGAATAAAACAGATTTTTTTGATATGGTAAATAAAAAAAGAAAACCATTCTATTGTATAGTACATGTTCTCAGTTTTCTTGACTGAACAACTGGGTCTGATGATAAACTACATCCAGCAGCAAGGCCTCTGTTCGGGAGATTGGATGTTTTGAGGAGCTTGGAACTACCTCTTAATTGCTTACACTGACCCAGGGGGGTAGCACCTGTTAGAGTCCCAGCTATGAGCAAATAGTTAACCCCTAAACTGAGATAAAAAAAAAACTGAAAGTATAAATTTAAAAAAAAAAATTACCAGTAACAAATTTTTGTAAAAAGAAAAAATTACCCAAGCTCTCAAGAAAATTAAATTTCAGCATTAAATGTCCCATAAAGTGTTGATATGCCACTAAACAAACAATAAAAGAGTGATTTGTGGAGAATAAGTAAATGAGTTTAAAATATTAAAACTAATGAATGTGTACAGAGTAAAAGATTTGTGTAGGTAATTTCTAGAATGCAAGATTTTTTTATATTTTCATTTCAGATGGTAGATATTATCCATTGGGATATCCTGAAAAGCCAATCTACAGGTTTTTTTTATCATCCATTTTGAATACTGAAGATAATTATATAAATCATTCAATCAATATGCAATGCTTTTATCCTGGTCTGGATTGACACTTTATTAGAAAATTAGAAAACAAATTTTAAAAGAAAAAATTCCAGTTATTTACAAATCAAACTGTATATCTAGAATATACTATCAGTATTCATATATATATATATTTACATCCACACAGTTATTAACAATAAATATCTTCTAAAATTAATGTAAATATGCGTGTGTGCATGTGCAAATTGCAAGACCATATGGGTATGTGACCGAGGGGTTAGAACATCCATTTCTTCCTATGAGACCTAGGTTTGAAGCTCACTATGGTTAATCTGTCCGGAAGGAGACTCCTTAATGCAATCATTCTGGGGAGATGATCCGAGAGTGCAACATTTTGGGGAAGTTCCTGAAAACCATATCATAATTTAACCCAAGCCTTGTAAGTGAAATTGAGTAGATGGAACTGTTGGCTAGCACAAAGTCACAACTCATCGTAACCAAGTGTTTGACATATTGGAGTTGTTTAAACTGCTGCTCATGCCAGATTATGCACATCTCTCCCAGAAACTGTAACTAAATTCTGCTCAGTATAGTTGCAGATGGGTTCTGTAGGTTTTCAATGAACACAAATTTGCCTGAGCCGGCTTCTGCAACTGGGATTGGCTAGCCACCCTATTAAATGGGTGTGCTTGGAAAACAAGTTGCTGGCCTTTATATGTTGCTTAAAAATTTGCTATAATTGTCAGGGAGGAGTGCTAAATATTGGAGATGGAGGGTTTATAGATGTAGAGAATTTATACATTGGAATCAACACTGCATGGTGACTGTTAGTTTTACTTAAACACCATATCACAAAATATTTCACGTTGTGTTTCTGGTGCCCCACAAAAATGCATTTTAGTTGGTAATTCATTTATATTTCCACATTTACAGTATTAGCTCAAGATAAACTTATATTTGGAAAAACTAATTTTGTTATTAGCCATTTTTTCCCTAGATAATGGTGACCTTCTATGAGAAATCATAAGTTAGTAATAAATTAATAAATTATAAGTTAATTTTGATTGATGTGCCAATTTTCTCTAAATGTGCATATGCATAAAAGCCTGACAATGGCATGTGCATCCAAATATGTCATTGTGCAAAATTCTTTGTGTTTTAAATGCATATGCATAAATATATATTATATAAAAATGGTAATGCTAATATTAGCCATTTCTTTATAAGGAAACATCCAACATTCATTGAATAAGCACAATATGATATATGAGTTATGCTTTTCTTCACTCCCTGACTGGAGTCAATGTGTAGTATCTGTTCTCCTAATCTCAAATGTAATATTAGCCATTTCTTTATAAGGAAACATCCAACATTCATTGAATAAGCACCCAATGATACATGAGTTATGCTTTTCTTCACTCCCTGACTGGAGTCAATGTGTAGTATCTGTTCTCCTAATCTCAAATGTAATATTAGCCATTTCTTTATAAGGAAACATCCAACATTCATTGAATAAGCACCCAATGATACATGAGTTATGCTTTTCTTCACTCCCTGACTGGAGTCAATGTGTAGTATCTGTTCTCCTAATCTCAAATGTAATATTAGCCATTTCTTTATAAGGAAACATCCAACATTCATTGAATAAGCACCCAATGATACATGAGTTATGCTTTTCTTCACTCCCTGACTGGAGTCAATGTGTAGTATCTGTTCTCCTAATCTCAAATGTAATATTAGCCATTTCTTTATAAGGAAACATCCAACATTCATTGAATAAGCACCCAATGATACATGAGTTATGCTTTTCTTCACTCCCTGACTGGAGTCAATGTGTAGTATCTGTTCTCCTAATCTCAAATGTAATATTAGCCATTTCTTTATAAGGAAACATCCAACATTCATTGAATAAGCACCCAATGATACATGAGTTATGCTTTTCTTCACTCCCTGACTGGAGTCAATGTGTAGTATCTGTTCTCCTAATCTCAAATGTAATATTAGCCATTTCTTTATAAGGAAACATCCAACATTCATTGAATAAGCACCCAATGATACATGAGTTATGCTTTTCTTCACACCCTGACTGGAGTCAATGTGTAGTATCTGTTCTCCTAATCTCAAATGTAATATTAGCCATTTCTTTATAAGGAAACATCCAACATTCATTGAATAAGCACCCAATGATACATGAGTTATGCTTTTCTTCACACCCTGACTGGAGTCAATGTGTAGTATCTGTTCTCCTAATCTCAAATGTAATATTAGCCATTTCTTTATAAGGAAACATCCAACATTCATTGAATAAGCACCCAATGATACATGAGTTATGCTTTTCTTCACTCCCTGACTGGAGTCAATGTGTAGTATCTGTTCTCCTAATCTCAAATGTAATATTAGCCATTTCTTTATAAGGAAACATCCAACATTCATTGAATAAGCACCCAATGATACATGAGTTATGCTTTTCTTCACTCCCTGACTGGAGTCAATGTGTAGTATCTGTTCTCCTAATCTCAAATGTAATATTAGCCATTTCTTTATAAGGAAACATCCAACATTCATTGAATAAGCACCCAATGATACATGAGTTATGCTTTTCTTCACACCCTGACTGGAGTCAATGTGTAGTATCTGTTCTCCTAATCTCAAATGTAATATTAGCCATTTCTTTATAAGGAAACATCCAACATTCATTGAATAAGCACCCAATGATACATGAGTTATGCTTTTCTTCACACCCTGACTGGAGTCAATGTGTAGTATCTGTTCTCCTAATCTCAAATGTAATATTAGCCATTTCTTTATAAGGAAACATCCAACATTCATTGAATAAGCACCCAATGATACATGAGTTATGCTTTTCTTCACTCCCTGACTGGAGTCAATGTGTAGTATCTGTTCTCCTAATCTCAAATGTAATATTAGCCATTTCTTTATAAGGAAACATCCAACATTCATTGAATAAGCACCCAATGATACATGAGTTATGCTTTTCTTCACTCCCTGACTGGAGTCAATGTGTAGTATCTGTTCTCCTAATCTCAAATGTAATATTAGCCATTTCTTTATAAGGAAACATCCAACATTCATTGAATAAGCACCCAATGATACATGAGTTATGCTTTTCTTCACTCCCTGACTGGAGTCAATGTGTAGTATCTGTTCTCCTAATCTCAAATGTAATATTAGCCATTTCTTTATAAGGAAACATCCAACATTCATTGAATAAGCACCCAATGATACATGAGTTATGCTTTTCTTCACACCCTGACTGGAGTCAATGTGTAGTATCTGTTCTCCTAATCTCAAATGTAATATTAGCCATTTCTTTATAAGGAAACATCCAACATTCATTGAATAAGCACCCAATGATACATGAGTTATGCTTTTCTTCACACCCTGACTGGAGTCAATGTGTAGTATCTGTTCTCCTAATCTCAAATGTAATATTAGCCATTTCTTTATAAGGAAACATCCAACATTCATTGAATAAGCACCCAATGATACATGAGTTATGCTTTTCTTCACACCCTGACTGGAGTCAATGTGTAGTATCTGTTCTCCTAATCTCAAATGTAATATTAGCCATTTCTTTATAAGGAAACATCCAACATTCATTGAATAAGCACCCAATGATACATGAGTTATGCTTTTCTTCACACCCTGACTGGAGTCAATGTGTAGTATCTGTTCTCCTAATCTCAAATGTAATATTAGCCATTTCTTTATAAGGAAACATCCAACATTCATTGAATAAGCACCCAATGATACATGAGTTATGCTTTTCTTCACTCCCTGACTGGAGTCAATGTGTAGTATCTGTTCTCCTAATCTCAAATGTAATATTAGCCATTTCTTTATAAGGAAACATCCAACATTCATTGAATAAGCACCCAATGATACATGAGTTATGCTTTTCTTCACTCCCTGACTGGAGTCAATGTGTAGTATCTGTTCTCCTAATCTCAAATGTAATATTAGCCATTTCTTTATAAGGAAACATCCAACATTCATTGAATAAGCACCCAATGATACATGAGTTATGCTTTTCTTCACTCCCTGACTGGAGTCAATGTGTAGTATCTGTTCTCCTAATCTCAAATGTAATATTAGCCATTTCTTTATAAGGAAACATCCAACATTCATTGAATAAGCACCCAATGATACATGAGTTATGCTTTTCTTCACTCCCTGACTGGAGTCAATGTGTAGTATCTGTTCTCCTAATCTCAAATGTAATATTAGCCATTTCTTTATAAGGAAACATCCAACATTCATTGAATAAGCACCCAATGATACATGAGTTATGCTTTTCTTCACTCCCTGACTGGAGTCAATGTGTAGTATCTGTTCTCCTAATCTCAAATGTAATATTAGCCATTTCTTTATAAGGAAACATCCAACATTCATTGAATAAGCACCCAATGATACATGAGTTATGCTTTTCTTCACTCCCTGACTGGAGTCAATGTGTAGTATCTGTTCTCCTAATCTCAAATGTAATATTAGCCATTTCTTTATAAGGAAACATCCAACATTCATTGAATAAGCACCCAATGATACATGAGTTATGCTTTTCTTCACTCCCTGACTGGAGTCAATGTGTAGTATCTGTTCTCCTAATCTCAAATGTAATATTAGCCATTTCTTTATAAGGAAACATCCAACATTCATTGAATAAGCACCCAATGATACATGAGTTATGCTTTTCTTCACTCCCTGACTGGAGTCAATGTGTAGTATCTGTTCTCCTAATCTCAAATGTAATATTAGCCATTTCTTTATAAGGAAACATCCAACATTCATTGAATAAGCACCCAATGATACATGAGTTATGCTTTTCTTCACTCCCTGACTGGAGTCAATGTGTAGTATCTGTTCTCCTAATCTCAAATGTAATATTAGCCATTTCTTTATAAGGAAACATCCAACATTCATTGAATAAGCACCCAATGATACATGAGTTATGCTTTTCTTCACTCCCTGACTGGAGTCAATGTGTAGTATCTGTTCTCCTAATCTCAAATGTAATATTAGCCATTTCTTTATAAGGAAACATCCAACATTCATTGAATAAGCACCCAATGATACATGAGTTATGCTTTTCTTCACTCCCTGACTGGAGTCAATGTGTAGTATCTGTTCTCCTAATCTCAAATGTAATATTAGCCATTTCTTTATAAGGAAACATCCAACATTCATTGAATAAGCACCCAATGATACATGAGTTATGCTTTTCTTCACTCCCTGACTGGAGTCAATGTGTAGTATCTGTTCTCCTAATCTCAAATGTAATATTAGCCATTTCTTTATAAGGAAACATCCAACATTCATTGAATAAGCACCCAATGATACATGAGTTATGCTTTTCTTCACTCCCTGACTGGAGTCAATGTGTAGTATCTGTTCTCCTAATCTCAAATGTAATATTAGCCATTTCTTTATAAGGAAACATCCAACATTCATTGAATAAGCACCCAATGATACATGAGTTATGCTTTTCTTCACTCCCTGACTGGAGTCAATGTGTAGTATCTGTTCTCCTAATCTCAAATGTAATATTAGCCATTTCTTTATAAGGAAACATCCAACATTCATTGAATAAGCACCCAATGATACATGAGTTATGCTTTTCTTCACTCCCTGACTGGAGTCAATGTGTAGTATCTGTTCTCCTAATCTCAAATGTAATATTAGCCATTTCTTTATAAGGAAACATCCAACATTCATTGAATAAGCACCCAATGATACATGAGTTATGCTTTTCTTCACTCCCTGACTGGAGTCAATGTGTAGTATCTGTTCTCCTAATCTCAAATGTAATATTAGCCATTTCTTTATAAGGAAACATCCAACATTCATTGAATAAGCACCCAATGATACATGAGTTATGCTTTTCTTCACTCCCTGACTGGAGTCAATGTGTAGTATCTGTTCTCCTAATCTCAAATGTAATATTAGCCATTTCTTTATAAGGAAACATCCAACATTCATTGAATAAGCACCCAATGATACATGAGTTATGCTTTTCTTCACTCCCTGACTGGAGTCAATGTGTAGTATCTGTTCTCCTAATCTCAAATGTAATATTAGCCATTTCTTTATAAGGAAACATCCAACATTCATTGAATAAGCACCCAATGATACATGAGTTATGCTTTTCTTCACTCCCTGACTGGAGTCAATGTGTAGTATCTGTTCTCCTAATCTCAAATGTAATATTAGCCATTTCTTTATAAGGAAACATCCAACATTCATTGAATAAGCACCCAATGATACATGAGTTATGCTTTTCTTCACTCCCTGACTGGAGTCAATGTGTAGTATCTGTTCTCCTAATCTCAAATGTAATATTAGCCATTTCTTTATAAGGAAACATCCAACATTCATTGAATAAGCACCCAATGATACATGAGTTATGCTTTTCTTCACACCCTGACTGGAGTCAATGTGTAGTATCTGTTCTCCTAATCTCAAATGTAATATTAGCCATTTCTTTATAAGGAAACATCCAACATTCATTGAATAAGCACCCAATGATACATGAGTTATGCTTTTCTTCACACCCTGACTGGAGTCAATGTGTAGTATCTGTTCTCCTAATCTCAAATGTAATATTAGCCATTTCTTTATAAGGAAACATCCAACATTCATTGAATAAGCACCCAATGATACATGAGTTATGCTTTTCTTCACACCCTGACTGGAGTCAATGTGTAGTATCTGTTCTCCTAATCTCAAATGTAATATTAGCCATTTCTTTATAAGGAAACATCCAACATTCATTGAATAAGCACCCAATGATACATGAGTTATGCTTTTCTTCACTCCCTGACTGGAGTCAATGTGTAGTATCTGTTCTCCTAATCTCAAATGTAATATTAGCCATTTCTTTATAAGGAAACATCCAACATTCATTGAATAAGCACCCAATGATACATGAGTTATGCTTTTCTTCACTCCCTGACTGGAGTCAATGTGTAGTATCTGTTCTCCTAATCTCAAATGTAATATTAGCCATTTCTTTATAAGGAAACATCCAACATTCATTGAATAAGCACCCAATGATACATGAGTTATGCTTTTCTTCACTCCCTGACTGGAGTCAATGTGTAGTATCTGTTCTCCTAATCTCAAATGTAATATTAGCCATTTCTTTATAAGGAAACATCCAACATTCATTGAATAAGCACCCAATGATACATGAGTTATGCTTTTCTTCACTCCCTGACTGGAGTCAATGTGTAGTATCTGTTCTCCTAATCTCAAATGTAATATTAGCCATTTCTTTATAAGGAAACATCCAACATTCATTGAATAAGCACCCAATGATACATGAGTTATGCTTTTCTTCACTCCCTGACTGGAGTCAATGTGTAGTATCTGTTCTCCTAATCTCAAATGTAATATTAGCCATTTCTTTATAAGGAAACATCCAACATTCATTGAATAAGCACCCAATGATACATGAGTTATGCTTTTCTTCACTCCCTGACTGGAGTCAATGTGTAGTATCTGTTCTCCTAATCTCAAATGTAATATTAGCCATTTCTTTATAAGGAAACATCCAACATTCATTGAATAAGCACCCAATGATACATGAGTTATGCTTTTCTTCACACCCTGACTGGAGTCAATGTGTAGTATCTGTTCTCCTAATCTCAAATGTAATATTAGCCATTTCTTTATAAGGAAACATCCAACATTCATTGAATAAGCACCCAATGATACATGAGTTATGCTTTTCTTCACACCCTGACTGGAGTCAATGTGTAGTATCTGTTCTCCTAATCTCAAATGTAATATTAGCCATTTCTTTATAAGGAAACATTTGACATTCATTGACTGGGAAGCTTGTACTACTTTTCATTGAAAATTTATAAAATCCTTCTTTTAAAAACATTTTTTAGGTAAATGAGTTTCTCAAGTATGCTGTTATCACTCTTTCCAGTATTGTACTTACAGCCACATCATGTTGAAACACTAGTTCCTGTGTGATCACCAAAGTTAAGTAACATCAAGCCTGATCAGTACATAGTTGGGTGACCACTTAGAAATACCAGGTTCTGTAAGTTTGGATGTGCAGGTGGTGTAATAGATAATAGCTTGGAATTATTAATCAGAGAGCTGAGTTCCAATACCCTTGGAAAAAGTAAGACTTGCATCACTAAACCATAATTATCTCACACCCAACCAAATTCTGACAATCTAAAAAATATTTTCTGGCTTTAAATAACCTGCAAAGGGTTGTTAAACCATAGAAAATAAATTAATCAATCAATCAATCCAGTAGTGAAGGCGGTTTTTTCTTGAAGTAGTGTGGAAAGTCAATACCGTGATTATGTTATTATTTTCACTTATTATGTAACATGTATTATCCATTTTAGTTGTTGTGGTTGTTGTTAAAAGTGATCAAGTGATGTAGTTTTTGTTATTCAATACAGTTCTTTGTTTGTGAATGGATTCATATATATATATATATATATAGAAAGAAAGAGAGAGAAGACATTTATTACATGCATATACATACACATATGCATTCAGCTTGTAGTAGTCAGTTGAAATTTTAAAATCTTTCTTTTAAAAGAGATTTTCAGGAAAATAGACTTCTCATGTTCACTGTCATGTTCTCTTTCTAATATTAACGGGAGTTTCCTTCCTAACTTTTTATTTAACATTGTGTGGAAAGTCAACATCTTGATTACATCATTATTTTTTCTTTGATTTACATCTGCTAACCATTTTAGTTGTTGTTCTTGTTCAAAGTGTTCAAGTGACGTTCTTTCTGTTATTTGGTACAGTGTTCGTTGTTTGCAATTTTGTAGCACAAGTTCCTTTATTTAAAAAAATAGGATGGTCCATGCTGAAACTTACAAACTTCATTTACTCAAAACCATTTTTAATCATCAATCAATGAAAATGATTGTATACATTTGTGAATGAGTTTTGTGCTATGTATGACATCCATATGAATGTCTCGATCTGATGAGTCTATTTAAAGCATGACTTGAGTTCTTAAGTTAACGTTTGGGTTTTTAGCAAGTATATATATGTATGCACATACTATTGTGTATGCTAGTTTGTGTGGTTTGGTTTGGTTTGTTTAACAACATATCAACTCCTCATCGGTCATTTAATGCTTGTGAACTTTGGTCCCATCTGCTCCCCCCTGGTAATTTTTTTCTTACTATGAAAATGTATTGCTGGGATTTTTTTTTTTTTTTAATATTTTTGTATTTTCATCTTTTGACCCCAGTTTTGATGTTCATTATTTGCCCATAGCTGGAACCCTAACAGGTGCCACCACTATGGGTCAGGGTGGACTTTGGAACAACAGCAATCAAGAGGTGCTAGTTTGTGTGCATATTTTCTCTAAATGCACATATGCATAAAAGCACACACACACGCACACACACGTACACACCTATACACATTCAGATATGACAGTGTGCTTTACATGCATGTGATTTTTAAAAAAAGCATGTTTTCTTAATTTCAGATTGAGAAAAAAACAATTAGAAAAAATTTGCATTTTACTTTATACAAAGAACATAGTTTGAACTAAAGTTACTAAACCTAGAATGGTAAACCTATCCTCAGATATGGAAATAGTAATCATCTCTTATCTGTAGCACATGTATGTGACTCCAATGTATTACTTTGTGAGCATGATTGGAAAAGAGAACATAGTTTCCAATACGTGTGTATTGATTATTTAGCAATTCTTATTTTGGCTTGTTATTAAATAAATGTTCCAGACTTTGGGTTATGTGCCATTTTATTGCTCATGAAAACCAACTTTGACCAATTTCTGGCATTCCAATACATATTCCATAATTGCTGTTGTAAAATTAGGGCTCTGAAAATAATGAGTTTTTGATGCTAGCTAATTGAATTTTCTAATTAAATGGAGCGTTTATAAACTCAGCATGGTGAAAAGAAGAATAGAACACAAGAGGCTTTTGGCTGATTTTAGCATTTTATGTTCTGCCATCTCTTCATCTCTTTCACTACTGATCATGGCAAATGAAGTTGTACAAAACAAAATGAAATGAAAAGATATATTTTGGCAAGCAAAGAAGAGAAAATTGCATAATTATATGCAGTTACTGTGTAAACAGTTTCAATATATACAAGCATATAGGTATGTGAATGTTTACACACACACATATATGATACTAAAAGATATTAATACAACCAATTTGCTATCATGTTGCATCAGTTTAAAAAAAAACAGCATTTATTGTCAAGCAGATAGAGTTACTATAATAGTAAAAATGAATTAGGAAGAAAACTAAGCATCACTGCCAAAAATCATCTAACCATGAAATTGGCATTTGCACTTACATTTCATTTATTATAACTCTTATTTACCTATCTATCTATCTATGATAGTTAAAACTCAGTTTCAAGTAATACCTGTGCTTGATTTACTCTCAAACATTTATCCTTAAATATGGGCAGTACTGATGTCGTTTTTTAGTTTTCTAGGGTCTTAGGAGGCACAGTGGAGTAATGGATAGCAGCTCGAACTGAGGACTCGGAGAGCTGAGTTCAAATTCCACTTGAATCCATTACATTCACTTACATGCTAATACCCTTGGGAAAGGTATGAATCCTCTTCTTCTCCCCCCAGCTATGGGTAAATAGCAGGATAAACTGGGTTCTATAGACTTGGATGGCAACGGGTCTGCTGCAGAAAGAAATGGCAACCTACTGCGGGAAAAAAAATCTGCCTTATTAGTCATGTATTGAAAAATACATAATCGTCTAAGCGTGTATCGTCTATGGCACATAACTGACTGATTGAAGGTCTTACATTCTTTTTCACTGATGTGGCAATGTTGAGTGCCTCTTTCTGTAGTTTTTTTTTTTTTTTTTTAAGCATTTCACCCCAAGCAAGGCGGGAAGCCACTAGGAAGCAAGGGGTTACAGAAAATTTAGAGCAAGATCAGATAGGAGTGATAGAAGAAAGGATGAGGAGGAGGGTAGTGGAGAGATCAAGGCAACTGGAGATGTCGATTGACATTACACTTGAATAGCTGGAGATTATAGCTCTCAAGGAAACTGGAATAGGGAAGGGAGTTCCACAGGCGAGAGGTGTGAGACATGAAGCTATTGGAGTAGAAGAGACGGCTACATTACGTTTCGACAGTGAAGGGGTGAGAGCGAGATGCCAGCCTCGTAAGGCGCTTGAACTCATGACGTCTGGGAACCAGCGAATGCAGCTCCTCGGAGCAATTTCCATGAAAGTATTTGTAGAACAGACAGAGTGAGGCGACGGTGCATCTGTGAGAAAGTGACTGTAGACGAGATGCCAGAGCAGAGGCAACTACATTGCATATCCGCCTCTGGAGCCTATCAAGAACCCCGAGGCAAACAGAAGGGACACCAGACCATAATATTTTGCTGTACTTCCAATGTGTAGCATCTTTGATGATTTTTGAGGCCTGCTGTACTTAAATTGATGCTACCACATTCATTCTGTTTCTGAATTTTTTGACACACACACACACACACCTTTTTGTCTTATTTCTCTTTAAGTTACTTAGGAAGTGGGTGTACCTAGTAGACCTTATGTCACAATGTCTCTGTACTGACATGGGAAAATAGTTAACCCTGAAAATGAGGTCAAAACACTATGAAAATATAAAAATATATTTATAGTAAAAATACCAGAAATAAATTTTCATAGTTAAAAAAAATACCAGTAATACATTTTTGAAAAAAAAAAAATTAAAAAAATACCAACAATACATTTTTTGTAAAAGAAATTACTAACACTCCAAAGAAAATTTTGGCATTAAATGACTCACAAGGAATTGAAACGGCACTAAACGAATAAACAAACTGGAGAGGTCAGACCTATTCCAGCCATCAAGTACATCATTAAAGATTACTGTTGAGAAATAAGTTTTCATGTACTTCTTCATGCAACATGTTTTGCTTTATTATTTTATTCTTCAATAACTGGAGTAAAGAGAAAGAAAATGTATTGTAGCCATCAAAGGCTATTGCATAAACCTGCATGATTCCTCTCCATGCTGCAACCAGTAACATCCTGATGAGACTTTTTACTCAAATCTTTACTGGTCTTCCTGTCTCTCTATGGAGAACTTTTATGCCCAGTGTCCACTTCCTGATTTTGTCTCAGACTCTTCTGATTCCAATTTTCATATCTATATTCATGGCATGCAATAGTCTAAATTTTCTATTGCCATCTTGTCAAAACAACTATTTCACTGCTCACCTCTAAAAGCCTTAAATCGAAAAATATTCCTTCTTTAAGCTGTAAACAACTTTAAATAGGTCAGAGTAAACTAAGTATTCTGGCTGTGTCACATGTTCCTGCTCAACCGTCAACAGAATAGCAAGTTACAATAACTCTTGTAAAATCTATTGACTTATTTATATATTTTCCCCACCTCTACACACATATTTTTTTGTTAAGAGGCTACTTGATTACATGATGTTTGCACTTACCTTGACACTGTTATCAGGAACCCATACTTTTACTACATACAATACTAACCTAAAATATCATTCCACTTCTTCACTGTTGCCTTCAAAGTTGCATTGGTTGATTATTTCCATAAAGGACACAAACTCTAATCGAGCCATCAAGTACACTATTAATGGTTGCTGTTGAGAAATAAGTTTTCATGTACTTCTTCATCAAATTTACACATTTCTCTTTTGGATGTTGACCTAAAGATAGTAATTTGGTTGATTTTATGTCTTGAGCTAATGTTATTATTATTTGGTATTTTTTCATAATTTACTTTTGCAAAATCAGTTTTTGCTAATATTTTCTTACTGGTCAATCCAATTTTCTATAAATTTAATTTTTGCAATATTCTTAAAGACAGTTCTTCCTTCTTACCATGCCAATATTTTAAATTCATTTTTTGATTGTTCTGTAATGTCTGCTCAACTTTTTTTGCAATTTAAAATTGTAAATTTTATATATATATATATATATATATATATATATATATATATATATATATATATATATATATACACACACACACACACACATATATATATATATATATATATATATATATGTGTGTGTGTGTGTGTGTATATATATATATATATATATATATATATATATATATATATATGTGTGTGTGTGTGTGTTTGTGTCAATATCTTAAATTTATTTTTTGATTGTTCTGTAATGTCTTTTCAACTGCAATTTCAAACTGTAAATTTTATATATATTATATATATATATATTATATATATATGCGTGTGTGTCAATATTTTAAATTTATTTTTTGATTGTTTTTTTACTTTTTGATTGCTTTTTTCAATTTCAAACTGTAAATTTTATATATATATATATGTGTGTGTTTGTGTGTGTCTTTGTTTATTACTTCAAACATTATTTTTAGTGCCTACCCATATTTGAAGTAGATGCCACATTTTTATTTTAAGCAGTTTTAATACTGGCCTGCATACTCAAGAATTCTTAATAAAAAAAATGTGCTCTTTGCCAGGGTTTGAACTGGCATCCCCCTTTGTAAAAGAAACGTCTGTTTGATCTGGCAAGAGAACAAATAGCTCAGCAAAATTAATCTGACACAAAGGTAAATATTTTAGACAATTTGGAAAACTTGTATTTTGAAATGCTTCACAAGTGGTCTGGTATCCTCAGAAACAGAATTTTATTTCACAAGAATACATTAGCCAGGCAAAAAATAATTCCCATTAAGAATATGAACACATTGCTGAAACATGTAAAAAGAATAATTTGAAAATATAACCATTAGTGGCTACTCATAACTGCTAGGATAATACAATAGACCTTGTTACCCATAATGCACCATTGACCAGTATATATAAATAGTTAAGCCAAAACACAACACACATGGCCTGAAGATTGTGTTCAAGCACGAAACAGACTGTCAACACTCTGTGTTGGCCTCAGTGTACACTTTTATATTGATATACACTCTCTCTCCCTGGTAATAAACACTTTTATCTATAAATATAGAATACTTTAAAACTATATTTTTATCAGGTGTGTGTGTATGTATATATATATATATATATATATATAAACTACCAGATACAGTCATTCAAGACCAATAAAATTTTTGTTTTTTATTTCAAGTTCCTTTCTATGTTTGAACTTGAATTGTTTAATATCTAACCGAAACAGCATATAGCATCTTGCAGGTTCAGTTCTAGAGATTATTGGTGGCTCAAAGTCCTGACATCTACAGCAGATAAGGTTGAATTCTTTGCTTGGAAATTCTCTTCCAACTCAATACTCGACTCATCTGGAGTACTCACACCTGATTTCCCCCCTAGAACTAAGGCTATACTGCGTGACATGTGCATAACTCCATCACTGGTTTCAAACAACATTTCTAAATTAGACTCCCATATGGCAAGTGGAGGTTATGGGATCCCAGCCATCATCATAAAGAAATGTTCTCCTAAGCTGGCTTCGGTTCTCTCCAAAGTCTATAACTATTGCCTTGCTGTTTCCTGCTTTCCAGCTTGTTCAAAGTCCTCCTCTGTAGTTCCTGTTTTTAAGAACTCTAGAGAACCTTCTGGACTCTCTATCGCCCCATTAGTCTCCTACTGTTTTCAGCAAAGTATTCAAGTTTTTAAATAATGCTGAAGTCGTTAAGCATCTTACCTCTAATGACCTACTCTCTGACAAACAATATGTATTCCATTTAGCGCGGTCTACTGCTGACATACTTACAGCCATCATTGAATATGTATATCAAGTTCTTGATAATAACGGCAAAGCTTGATCCATGGCTCTAGATATCTCAAAGGCATTGACAGGGTTTGGCATTCTGGTCTTCTACATAAGCTTCTAGGATACTGTATTACACGATAATTGTTTGATTTAATCCAATCATTCCTATCAAATTGTGAAATGGAAGCCGTTCTGAATGGGCTCGCTTCCAAATCCTTTCACACGAACGTGCGTGTCCCTCAGAGTTCTATCCAGGGTCCTATGCTATTTCTGATCTTCATCAAAGATCTTCCTGATGACATCAGTTCCCATGTAGGCATTTATACAAATGACATTACCATTGACTCCTGTCTCAGTAGCAAATTGTCAGAGCTGACAAAGTTAATCTGGCTGCTGTTCTTGAAAAGAGCCTCCATTCAGTGGTTAACTGTTGCAGGAAATGGCTTCTTAATTTCAATGCCTCCAAAACTAAACTGCTCTAATTTAAGCACCATTGAGAAAATTCCCTGCCTGCCATGAGCATTGCTGATACTTGACTCTTGGAGACTGTCTCACTGTGCCTTCTTGGACTCATGTTTTCAACTGTCTTGAAATAGAACAACTACATTAAATCAATAACTGCAAGAAAAGTTGGTTCATTGTGTTGTACCAGAAGGTTTTTCTTGTCAAAGACCATCTTATACATTTACAAATCTACTATTTGAATACTGATGCCATATCTGGTGCTCCTGCTATTCATCTTGAAGTGCTCGACAAAATCCAAAGAAGGATCTGCAATGTAATTAATCCTGGCTTTGCAGCTTGACTTCAGTCACTTTCTCACAGATATGATGTGGCTTCCCTCTGTCTTTTCTACAAATATTTCATGACAACTGCTCTGACAAGCTTTTTTCCCTGGTGCCCCGACGATATGAATTTAAGTATGCTACTAGATGGCATTTAAATCCCACCCTTTTACTGTTGAAATAGTTAAAGGCAATCACCACTTCTACTCCAGCAGATTCTTTTCTTGCACTTCCCAACAGTAGAACTCCCTTTTGTTTACTTGATTTTCCTGAAATCTTCAAAAATTTAAATGCAGTGTCAATCACCATCTTCTATTGTCTTAAACACCATTCATCTTTTATCATTTCCTCAATCCTCCCCATACCTAATCTTTTCTCGCACTTTCACTCTCTGTAACCCCCTGTGTACTAGTGGCATTCCTGCCTTACTTCAAGTGAAATGACTAAAAAAACATCTACTTAGTGCTTTCAGCTTTTGTAAGTTATTATCACTTGATTTTGTAAGTTATTATCACTTGATTTTGTAAGTTATTATCACTTGATCATTAGAACTTGTTTTGTTTAGGTTTTATATTTTGAATTATGCTATTTCATAGTTTTCAAATATTGCATCATCACACATCAGATTTTGGTGTACTTTGCCTGCAAATTCAACTATCACAGTGTCATGTGGTATGTCTTGTCTGTATTTAATTGTCAAATATATAATATCTCTGTCCTTAAATTATATTAATGCTAGCTTGATTATTTATTATGGTTAATGTATCTAACATTTTTGAAGTATCTATAAATATTTGTAAAATTTCTTGTGTTTATTTTGCATTGGCTAGTGATGTGCAGTATAATAGAACTATTATTAAATAAATATCAGGTTAATCTACAAGATAATGTAATAAGTGCTTAACCAATTTATGAATTATTGGAATTTTATTAATGTTAGAAAAATATTCTCCAAGAGGGCATGGAATTTCAAAAACAGTATTAGTGTTGTTTTTTATTGTATTGTTGGTTGTAATAATACAGGTTTTTTGTTTTTGTTGGAACTGATAAGTTTAATTTGTTTGCTTTTGTCAATAGGAGATATATATTTGTGTATTAATTCTTTTTTTCTTTTTAATAATCTTCTATTTTATTTTCTGGTTAATATATAGTTGGGAAAACAGTGAGGGATATGTATATTTATTAATATATATATATATATATATATATGTGTGTGAGTGTGTGGGTGTGTATACTGTATTTTGCTGCTTATAAGATGGATATTTTTCAGATAAAATATCTCCAAAAACCATCCTGCATCCTATAAATCGTAGGTCGGTGGTAATGGATGTTCTAAGTTTAGGGTATGTGGTGAGTGTCAGCTTCTCAGTTACATCCAATTCTGAGCCCTTAAAAATAAAACGAGTCCTGCATTTCTAAATTAAATTAACACCATTTTCAGAGAATCTATTTATGTAGTTGGGATACTGGTATATTGACAGGAAATGAAATTTTTGTTACAGTAACACCTGATTAAGCAACACCTAATAAGGTTAGGTGTCAATGGTATTATCCACTCTAATTTCTCTTCTAATTATTACGTTCTAAATAGTTACCATAAATTTGTTATTTCTTTTTGGTCTGTGATGAATTTATCATGATTAGTAAAAGGCTTTCGTACTGAAATATGTTATTTAGTGGATAAAATTGGGGATAGTAGGGAAAGCTATGAAGTACAAGGAAAAACTTTTTTTCTGATTTCTTCCTTCAAAATGCTTTTTGTGAGTGTGTATCAGAACACCTGATAAGCTGTAAATATGTTATAGGAATATTAGATTTTATTATGCCAACAAAGTATAAAAATTAATATTTATTTATAAATAAATCTAAGAGATACAGGCTATAGAATCTTATTTAATTTTTTTTTTTTAAGCATTTCATCCCAAGCAAGGCAGGAGTGCCACTAGCATGCAAGGGGTTACAGAGAGTGGGAGCAAGGGTAAAGAGGCGTGATAGAGAAAAGGATAAAGAGAAGGACGAGGAATAGATCAAGGCATCTGGAGATGTCAATTGATATTATATTTGAATAATTGAAGATTATAGCTATCAGGAAAGCAAGTAAGAGGAACAGAGTTTCACAGTTGAGAAGTGCAAGACATGAAGCTTTTGTAGAAGAAGAGATGGCTACATTTAACTGTTTTGTCAGTGAGAGGGTGGGACTGAGATGCCAACCTAGTAGCATGTTTAAATTCATGCAGGTTGGGAACCGGCAAAAGTAACTTGTTGGAACAGTTACCATGAAAGTATTTGTAGAAAAGACAGAGGGAAGTGATGGCAGATCTGTGAGAGAGCGACTGTAAATGAAATGCCAGATCATGACCGATCATATTGCATGACTTTAAGATGAACAGCGGGGACTCCAGACCACATATAGCAGCAGTATTCCATGTGAGGAATTAATACCATATACCTGAATAATTAGGATTTTACTATTTTATATATTAATATTAGCTCCTTCACATTATATAACATCCATCGGTCTTTCAACCATTGACTTTTTCACTATTCCACTTCAACATTACTTGCTGCAGTTTGCATTGCTTCTCAGAGTTTATTTTCATAATTATTATCTTCAATTCTTATATATATTTCTTTTATTTGAAAGATCACAAGTTTTCTGTTGGATTAATATCGAAACTTACAGTGAGCCATTCAATTAATTCGATGTCTTTGAAATCTTTTTTGTCAAAGTGGCTAAAAATCATTGTTGAGTGAACATTACCTTGCATGGATATACTTTCCAGATTAAAGTTTCATGCTTGTGATTTGTTCTATTCAGAAAATGTCTTGTCCATGCACTTACTGTCTTGTCCATTCATGTAAATGTCTAGTATTTATCTGGAAACTGTCAACAGTTTTGAAGGGAACTATAATTTTATTGCCTATAATACTAGCTCAAAATATTACTCCACCCCAATCCTGTTATTGTCAGAGTCATGTTGGTTGACTTTCTCATAAAAGAACCTCCAGTAGGTTTATCCAATGTAGCTCTTTCTTCATTATGACAAATCGGTTTTCATGTATTTCTTTGCCCAACCTACATGTTTCTCTTTGTAATGTGTACTAAAGGTTATACTTTCATTGCTTTCATGTCTTCATCCAATGTTTTTAATAGTCCACATATATCCTCTTTATTTACAATCATAAGACTATCTTCTTCAAATATTTTCTTGCTGCTCATTTGTCTTCTCTTGCTTTTTACCCTCTTAATCTCTTGCAAATCTTTTTTGTAATATTCTTAAAGCCATTCTTTTCTGTTGTCAATATTTTTAGTTGCTTTTTTTTTTTTATTGTTCTTTGATTTATATTTTTTTTTACAATTTCCAGCATTGTGTTCCCTTCACCATTAGATGTGTATTTACTGTAGTAACTAACAGCATGAAAAGTAAGATTAACATACCAAGTTCAAATTCCAGTTGAGGCAGTTGCATTCACTTTTACACAAATACCACTGGAAATGAAGCGTTTGGTTTGAAATTCCAATGTATATCGCTTGAAGATTGCTGGAGCCTACAATGGCCAAAATGTAACAATAAAGATGAGGACAACAGTGTGAACAATGGGAATAGTGTAAATAGTTATCGACATACTTAAATTTCATATATATAAAGATTGCTAGATTACCATGGGTTGTAATAAAAATATAAGCTCAAAAGAGAGCCTTCTTCAAGTTATATATGTTAGAATTTCAAACCAAACCTTTTATTTAGTCCACTAGGGTAGATTGTTCTCAATCCACATGCCATGCCTTTTCTGGATATCTCAGTTTTCAGCTAAGTCCCTTTAGTAACTTGACTCTCCAAGTTTTTCTTCACCGCTACTGTGACCTACAACTCTTTGGGTCAAGTCATTTTTTGGATTACTTCAACCAAAGCTTTTATTCACTAACATTGTACAAATTGGTATTAATCTATGAATATATATATATACACACACACACACACATATATGGCTGGATAGACTTGACAGCATTTGAATCTGTATATGTTTGCATAAAAGAACATTCATTTATAGAAAATAATAATAGTTTTATAGTATACTATAAGAATTTGTTTTTTTTTGTTTTTTTAGATAATAATGGTTTAGGGATACAAGTCTTATGAATTAACCTATACCTGTGGTGGTGAGCGAGGAGAAAAGGTGGATTCATACCTTTCCCAAGAATATTTGCGTGTAAGTGAACATAATGAATTAAACAGTAATTGCCACTCAGCTATCCGATTAATAATTTTAAACCATTATTCATTATATCACCTGCACATCCAAGCTAACAGCACCTAGCATTCCCAAGCAGTCACCCACCTAGGTACTCACCAGGTTTGATGTTGCTTAACTTTGATGATTGTATGGGAACTAATGTTTTAACATGATAAGATCAGAAGCAGTGGCGACAGTCTGTTTCCTGCTTGAACATAATTTTCAGTGTGTTGTTTTGGCTCAACTATTTTTACATACTTGTCAATGGTGCATTATGGGTAGCAAGGTCTATTGTATTATCCTAATGATTATTAGGTCACTGGTAATGTTTATGTCTGAAATTATTCTTAAGGATAATTGAGTGAAACTAATTGGGCATCTGAATGCAGTTATTTGTAGCTATTTTATTGTCGTTTGTTAATGTTTTACTCATTATTAGTTATTTATTACTTAATTATTTGTTGTAAATCATTATTATTATTATTACATTTACTTTTGTTTATATGTTCATTCATAGTTTGTTAATTTATTATTTACATCATTTATTTATTTATATTTTTTGTTTATTTTAATTTGGGTGGGGGTGGGGGAGGTTGTTAACATATTTTAAACAAAACCAATACTTTAAACTAAACAAATAAGATAACTAAATAGGTGGGAATATCTGTATTTGAACATGTGTACGTATGGATATGCATCTATGTATACATGTAAGTACAATTAGCAGATGAAAGAAATAACAATATAGAAAGAATAATAATATTGTTTTTGATATATTGTTAGGCGGATTAGACAAAAGAGAAGCACGAGGAGAAAAACATTCAGAATCAGAATTTTCAACCATGCCCGTGTCCTTTCCCAATGAAAAATAAACTAAAGTTGAAGTCTTTGGAAGAACAAAAGGAAACGTATGTACACTAACTTACACTAATCTAGCTACATACATACATATATATATGATCGACTCTCCCGTCGAGATTCGACGTATGAGGGTCAAGCAGATCAGTTTCCAGGAAACCGACAGCCCGACACCGGCACATGAGATTTGATTATAGTGGTGAGAGCCTCGTGCAGGACCATCCACACTTTTTGGAGGGACGAATACAGAGACCTGGTGCACCGAATGCCACAAGGTTCCCAAACGACCCTCCGCAGGTTTTGAATTCAGAGTTGTCCTTCTCCTAGACTAGTTGCCATCCAAGGCTATAGAACCCAGTCTGTCCTGCTATTTTACCCATAGCTGGAGGGAGAAGAAGAGGATTCATACCTTTCCCAAGGGTATTAGCACATAAGTGAATGTAATGGATTCGACAGGAATTCGAACTCGATATATATATATATAAAATTCTGTGACTTCCATTAGTCCATCTATCACACCCTCTAAAATAACCATACATTGACCAATCAAAACCAAATTCTAGGGAGTAGTGCAGACAAGTAAGGGGAACCAAAGTACAGTTGGTTTTACTTGGGTGAGTAGCTGAGTAGAATAAATTTCATTAATTTTTTTGAAAAATTAAAAGTTTTATTATTTAACATACAGAATATTCCCAGTATTTTAAAAAACAATTTTATGATTAAAAAATGCAAATACTTATTTAATAAAAATATATTTTTTAAAGTTTTGATATATATTTAATTCTGGTATAATATAATGCAGATTAAAAAATTTTTTTTTTTAAATTTTCAGTTATCTGTTTTGGATAAGTCTTGTTTTTATGTCCATCATCTTTGTCATGTTGAACTGATTATGTTAATTGTATTTTAATGAATATTGTCCTGAAGAAGGTTTATTAAACCGAAACGTCAGACGTTGACATTTCATTCATATTAAAACAACATAATTGCATTTAAGGATTTTGTTTGTTTTTTCCAAATATTTTTCTTCATTCTGTCGGATTTATATCCATTTATATTTGCTTACATATATATATATATATATTAGGTTGGTGCAAAAATAATGACGTAATAATGTCGTTTTTTGACGTATTTTTTAACCTGTCTTTTTAATCTTTTATTATACTTCTTCTGTTTTATTTCTTCTCGACTTAAGCTGGAGAGGGGGGCACAGTGGAGTAATGGTTAGTGGCTTGGATTGAGAAAACAGAGCGAGTTCAAATTCCAATCGAATCCATTACATTCACTTATGTGCTAATACCCTCGGTAAAGGTATGAATCTTCTTCTTCTTCCCCCCAGCTATGGGTAAATAGCAGGACAGACCAGGTTCTACCACAGAAAGAAATGGCAACCTACTGTGGGAAAAAATCTGCCTCATCAGTCATGTACCGAAAGATACATGATTACCTACGTGTGTATCACACATGGCACACAGCTGTCTGACTTCTCTTTTATGTTGTCATAAACCTGAATAAAATGAGTAAAGCCACTCAGAGTTTTATGCACAACGCAATCTTCAGGTGCTAGGTAGAGACTGACCTTTATATAATTTAAATTTTAATAAAAATATTCTGGTTAATGCAATGCTGGTGTAGTTCATATATTATAAGGTGATTACATTTTAAAAATATATGTTGCATTTAAAATAGACAGGGTTTTTATATATATATATAAATCTTATAAATATATATATAAAGAGTGAAATAGATATTATAGATTGGAGTACAAGTATACCTCATCCTGCATCATTAATTGGATCCAGAGGTCATGAAAAATGACTTAAGTTGAAATAACTACACTATAAACTGCAAATAAGCACTCCCCATTGCCTTTTACAGTATTTATGATATGTACATACAGCATTCTGAATAAAATTATTAAAAATAATTAAGTAAAAAACAATTTTAAATTTGTGTAAACTCAAGTAAACCGACTTAAAGTGAATTTTATTTTTCCATATAATATTTAAGAAAAACTGATGTATCTTTGAAAATGACTTAACTCAAAACGACTTAAGCTGAAATATCACTGTACTTGGAATTTGTCTCAGCAGGCATGCCTATTAGAGTTGAATTCAGTTTGTTATGTATGCAGGATGTAGAATGCAATTTACTCAAGAATATGTAAGTGTTATTACTTTGTGTTTGGAGATGGAGTTGTTGATAATAACAGCCATTGTTGTAGATGCCTGAGTTTTACAATGCAAACATAATATTAAGATCAATAATTATAAAGAAAAAAGTCAGCCAAAACACGGAATACATTAGAGCTTCAAATACCTTTAACACAGTTGGAAAACATAGATTATGTATAGATGTATTTTGCTGTTTATAGACACACAAATATATATGTGCGTGGGTATAGAGTCTTATTAAAATCAACAGAGAAGCTGTTTTTTCAATTTTTATTACATTTATTAAACTTTGTAATATAGTTACATGTTGTTACAAACCATTCTACATGTTATGTCAATTCTATTTGATATGAATACATACACATGTAAATGAGAATGATAAGATATCCAAATAAAATCTTTTCTCTGTGTCACTGATAGCATTAATATTACTGATAATAACTAGAGATTGTTGAAAGTTCTAGAATAAAAAAAGAACTTTGGACAGTATCTGCATAAATTTTATCTAGATAAGTGACAACTTACATATAAACTGGCAAAAAGTACTAAAAAAATGAGCAGACAGATTGTGTTGGATAATTTTAATAAAAGATGTCAGTATTAATTCTTGCTGCCTTGGTAATGGTAATGGTAATCTTAGCCATTTCCCTACAAGGAAACATTTG
>OZ010572.1:36285682-36433182 GCA_963932145.1 Acanthosepion lycidas | reverse complement strand
CCAGCCTTCTTCAGGTGGTTGGAAGGACACATGGCACAGTGGATAAAGGTGTTGGTTAGATCCAGTGACAGGATACAAAGAGTGTGAGTTCAATACCCGGTTAAGGCAGTGGAGAACTTGGAGAGGGCAATTAACAGAAAATAACTGATAACTGACATGCATTAAACATGGCACGTGGAACTAGAACAGTCTACCCCAGTGAGTGAAATAAAGGGTTCAATTTGACATTCCAACCACCTGAAGAAGGCTGGAGCATACAACAGCTGAAATGTTGTAATAAATATGGCGACAAATATGAGGACAATAGTTCGAATAATGTAAATAATGTACATAATATCTCATCTCATAAATATAGACAGATATATATATATATATATATATATATATATATATATATATATATATATATATATATATATATATATATATATATTAATGAATTTTATTCTTTTTTTTAATCCCACATATTTTATTACTACAAACATTATTTTTAGTGGATACCCATATTTGAGTAAACACACCATTTTATTTAAACAGTATTTATTTCATATACTAGCCTGCATATCTGAGAAATTTTAATAAAGGAATAATATCCAGCAGCAAGATTCAAAACTTCATCCCCCTTTGAAGGAGAGACCACCATCTTCTTTCTTTTTTATTAATCCACCATATGTTTATTACTTCCATGATTATTTCCACTAAAAGTAATGTCTGAAATAATAAAAATATGTCAGATTAAAAAAAAATATTCATTAATTCTTAAGAAATTGCTTTGTTTACATTTTGTTTGAACTGAGTAGATATGCATTCCTAGAGAATCTGAACTAGTGAGTGCTCTTTAATTTCAAATAGAACCTTGTTTGATAGTGAAGCTCTTCATAGCCAAGTGATAAAAGAACACTGGATCAAACGAGGGATTCTCCTGCAGATTCAAATCCTGCCGGAGGGTATATTTTCTTTGATAAGTTTTCTCAGGTGTGCAGTGCAGTAGATAAAATAAATACTGTTTAAATAAAATAGAGCATCTACTCAAATATGGGTATTAACTAAAAATAATGTTTGAAATATATATATATATATATATATATATATATATATATATATATATATATATAAATGTGAACACTGAAGTCAACACTCAGAGTCGACAGGCTAGATTGCATCTAGCATGAAACAGCCCTTCGCCTCTGAGTGTTGACTTCAATTTTCACTTTTATATTTATATTTACATATGTTCTATCTCTGATATTGAGCACTTTATCCCATAAATATAGCACACCTTAAAACTATATTTCTTCCTATATATATATGTATGTGTATGTGTGTGTGTGTGTGTAAAAATTTCAGATAGAGTATATCTGTAAAAGGACAATATGAATAAAAACAAAAGGAAAACTTATCTTTATTCATATATATATATATATATATATATATATATATATATATAGATAGATAGATAGATAGATAGATAGATAGATAGATAGTAGTTTTTCAGTCACCGCATAAAGACAGCCATCAAAAAACAGACTGCAGCAAATGATATAGACCGCCACCTTGCAACCACTGTAAACCTGATGGTACCCATTTGATTGTTTATAATCATTCATAGCTTGCACAACACAATATGGAAGCTCAGCCTTTATTCAATGAAAAGAAACAGTCAAAATAGGTGGAGACTGTCTGTGGCACATTTACTTCTGCAATAATATTTTTGGAAGAAATTTTTTGTTGATTTTTTTTTTTTACATTACAAGACATTTGTCTCAAATAAGGTATATTAAAATAATAAAATTAAGGGGTGCAGAATAGCAAAGTTATGTTACTTATTTTACTATTTCGAAAAGTTATTTATTTTCATTTTGTATTATTTTAGAACAGTTGCTCACAATCAGCAAATAATCCCTCTACAAATGGGTGGCAGATCAGTGCTTTAATGAAGAATTGGTAGTATTGAGTCAATGAAACTTGGAATTGGTAAATAAAATTCTTAAATATTGTTAAAAGGGTGCATGGATATACAAATAAAAAATGGAGAATCTCTGGCTTAATATAAAGTAGTAACTTTCTTTTCAGTGTATTAGCTACAAAGTAGGGTGGGGGGTTTTAATTATTAGCATAACAGTGAAAGAACTTATTTTTGTTCTTGAGTCTAAATTTTCATTTAGTCTTACTTGGATAAACAAACCTTTAAGCAATACTACTGATGGCTTTTTCCAATCCTTGATCTCCATGGAGTTTATTAATGACAAATTAGATCAGTTATGGAGAAAGAAGATAAATTTTAAACTTATTTTGAATTGACATTTTTTTTTTAATCAGTTTAACCTAAACAAGATGATAATGCCACTAAGATGCAAATGGTTACTGGGAGTGAAAGAGAATGAGACAAATTTAGAAGGAATTGGAAACCCAATCCTAAACAGTAAACAAGGAAGAAACCTCTACTCCTGTTCAAAAGTCTGAGGAGGAGTGTGAACTGCACAATAGATGAATCTATCTCCATCTATTGAGGAAAAATATAAATTAAAATATAAATAGCAAATAAAATTTTAGAGTTTAGGCAAAGACATCAGAAGTATAGAGTTGAAGTGCGCTTTAGAAGGAAATGGAAACCCATTCCTAAACAGGAAATATGGTTTAAACCTCTACACCTATTCAAAAAAAGAAAGGAAAGAGTTTGCACCAGATGATAGGCATACGTAGCTACTCTTAATATAATAAGACACTTTTTAGATTTTTATTTCATGGAACTTAACTCCCCCCAAAAAATAACCCAAAATGGCTTTATTCTAATAATGAACATTTCATCTTTCCTACCTTTTAACACCTTATTTTACTTTCTTGATTTCACATTATTTCATTGAAAACCCTCATTTAATGTTACTATCAAGTTACTTTACAAACAATTTTCATAAACAAGCATGTTATCAATAAAGCATCACACACTTTTTTTTAGCATTATCATCTTGTTTGTACCAAAAATAGATGATTGTTAATCAATTCACTCTGAGAAAGGCAATAATGTATTATGGTGACCTATCTACATTAGAATGAACTCTTCCTCCTTCATAAATACTAACCTACAAGACTTCCTAAGCATGCAGTCAGGACGCAGTGTAACCTGACAGTTCAGACAGACATTTCTTTCTGCTGACTAATAACACTCTTATTTTGTATATATATTCTGTTATTTCAATACACTTGTTCAACCTACCTTTTTTTTCCCCATGTCTTTCTTTCTGGCCCCTAACAGGCCACAACATAATGCCACTAAGGTGCAAGAGGTTACTGGGAATGAAAGAAAATGAGATGACTGTAGAAGGAACCATAAACCCAACCCTGAACAGTAAAGGGATAAACTGGCTCCTTTACTTGGGCTGGAGTTGCCCAATCCTCAGTTTCTAATCTTGACTGAGTCCAAAATCTTCTATGCAGCCTCAACTGAAGATTTCTGCCCTGCATCCTCTTTTCTGCAGACACAACATTACAGATTTATCTTTGTTCTATTACTGTTTTCATGGCAAATGTTTGAGTGAGCTCTGTTCTTTAGGTTCACAAGTTCAGACCTTTACAAGCAAGACCCACCATACTACATCCATAGAATCAAACCACTCTGATTACCTCCATATTTCAATTGTAAGAAGGAAGTTCTACTCAGACAACTTTTTCTCAGAAACACTGCTTTCTGGAATGCTTCCCTGAACACTACAATCTTAGCTTCTTCAAGTCAATAATCAGTTTTTACCTATCTTCCATACTCTTATAATATTTACTTTCTACTTCTGCCTCCTATATAAATATCACACACCTTGAGCACTGTATTGGGTGAAATTTAGTATATATATATATATATATATATATATATATATATATAAAACATGATCACACACCTTGAGCACTGTATTGGGTGAAATTTAGTATATATATATATATATATATATATATATATATATATAAAACATGAATTTAGATGTCTTTATAATTTCTTGGGTGTTTGAAATGGTCACTTGCATGTTACAACACAAGATCTCAACAAGTTTAATACTTACAATATGGTAGGACAGAATTCCTTGTTCATTTTAGAATGATAGGAAATTCAGTTCTAACCTATGGCCAATGAATTTCTTAAGAATATTCTTTCCGGGTCCTTTACAGGGTGTCTTAAAAGTTATGCTTTATAGATGTAATGGTAAACTAGAGCCATGTTCCACATGACTGCATTCTATTACAGATGATCTTCAAAGCTGCTGAGATAAAAACAAGATTTGAGTGTCCTTGTAGCAGTCCAGACTTCTAGTCTGGCTTCTAGTTCTTGTCTATTGAAAGGAAAATGATAGCATTATAAGTTTTTACGTCATTTATTTTTATATTGGTATTTTTTTCTCTTTTTATATTGTAAACTAAAATGCAAAAATATTCTTCCCACTTTACTACAATAGTAAGACAAGTTCCAGTAAAATTACTTTTGTCTATACAGAGTATATCAAATTTAGAAGTTTGAAATAAGCATGATTTACTTTTATGTATTAAAAAAGCACTGTATTTATCAAATTCTAACTTTTAAAAATGAAAAGAATTTGTTTTTATAACATATTTTTAATTATTATTTTTTTTCACCCCAAGCAAGGTGATAATGCCACTAAGACACAAGCAGTTACATGGAGTGGAAGAAAACGAGAAGACTTCAGTGGGGAGAAAGGACAGATTTCAGGAAGAGAGAAGATTTCAATTGATGATGCATTTAAATTTTTGAAGATTTTTGGCAGCAAAGAAGCAAGAAACTGGAAGAGAGTTCGAAAGTCAAGAAATATGGTTACATCTAGCTATTTCAGCAGCAAAATGATGAGACTTAGTAACCAATCTAGTAGTACGCTTAAATTCATGTGGTCGATATACCAAGGAGGAGAGTTCATTAGAATGATTGCCATGAAAATATTTATAAAAAAACTGAAGGAAGCCATGTCACGGTAGTGGGAAAGTGTTCTAATTCCACATGCCGTGCCTTTGGAAAATCTTAGTTTCAGTTAATTATCTTTGATAACACAACACTTGAAATTTTTGTTCCCTCTGCTGTGGCCAAGTATTGAACTTAACAACTCTTTGGGTCAAGTCACTTTTGGATCAATCAACCAACATTTTTATCCACTAGGCCATGGGAACATTAATGAGTGAATATTGGGGATTTGTAATCATAATGTCTCAGTAACCTTTTTTACTAGAGCTCATATTACAATTTTTTGTTATTGTTGTTTTTCTCTAGTGTTCTATATTACTGGTTCCCAGATTGTATCCATGTCTATGCCTTTCCAACTTAGGAAGATTTTGTAGCTTATCATATGCACTGATTCCTTAAGTTTTTGTATTTTCCAGTGATGTTCTATTATTCCAGCTTCATCCAACAGAGGGCAGTGATCTACCATTTCTTTCCATATATGATCAGCCATGCCTGATTTTGTTATTGTGTTATGACATTACAGTGTTCCTGATGTCTTAACTGAAACTGAGATATCCAAAAGTATAGCATATAGAATTAAAACAATCTACCCCCACGGACTAAATAAAGAGTTTGGTTCAAAATTCCAAGAAATATCACCTGAAGAGGGCTAGAGAATACAATGGCCAAAATATTGTGAATATGGCAATTAAAATGAGGACAGTAAGTAGTGTAAATAGTTACAATACCTTATCTCAGAAATATAGGCAATGATTTACGCATGTTTAAATAGTAAATCTGATAGATCGGACACTGGAAACTGCTCAAAAACGTAACTTCCAGTCAGTTGTTAACTGGGGCAAGAAATGGCTTGTAAAATTTCTTCCTCTTCTATATGCCACATCTTTTCAGGACATAGGAAGTCATGGCTCTCCTCAACTTCCTACAACATGTGGTTTTTAGTAGTTTTTCTCCTTTAGCTTAACACCCCCATTCTACCATGTATTCACACAAGCCCATCAGGTAAGTGGCTTCATGCCTTCTCCTATCATTCTTGCCCTCAATATACCCAGTGATATAATAGGATGGATATCACATAGCAATCCAGCACTTTTTACTTTGTTTCTAACAAGATTTTTCCATTACTCAGCACCTCGCCTAGCTTTTAAAATGCTTCTTTCACTAGTTCGATGCATATTCAGATCTTTGTGCCACATTTTCCATTCTCGGTTAAAACACTTCCCAGATATTTAAATTTCAGCACCCACTCAATGTTTATATCTCCAATTTGTAACTTGCTTCTTGGTCTTTTTCTCTTGCTGATGACCATATTTTCTGTTTTCTTGCAGTTGATGGTTAGTCCTTTTTTCTCACTTTCTTCTACCAGCCTGAGGTCCTGTAGTTTTTTTTTTTCTGAGTCAGCTATCAACCCAGTTATCTGAATATTTTATATTGTTAAAATTACTAAAATTAATGCTGGTAAGGTCTCCAGATCCCTTAGGATAGTGTCACTAGAGTTAAAAAAAAATCTGGGGAAAAGACATATCCTTGTCTCATGCTCCTTTCTATTTTTGTATCGCTACTCATTAATTTTAATGCCACCAAAAAGAAACCGCTTTCATTTAATTATCATAGAGAACCATTTTTGCCCTTCATCAGCATGGTTGATGCTAACCTCCAGGAGAGTAACTTATTGTATGTCATTGGTCTCACAATTTCTACTGACTTAAAGTAGAGCAATTATATTGAATCAATTGTGAAGTCTGCTACAAAGTTGGTTCACTGTCTCATGTCAAATAATTTTTCTTGTCAGAATCCCTCTTGCACATTTATAAATCTATCATGTTTGTGCATTGAATATTGCAGCTATATCTGGTCTGGTGCCCCTGCTTATATATGTTAAGGTACTCAAAACAAAATCCAAAGTAGAGTCTGTAATGCTATCAGCCCTAGCCTGGCATCTTGACTTAAGTCACTTGCTGTTGTAGCATACCTATGGATGATAATGGGTATGTCCCCATTTACATAAATACAGTAGTAAATACTGTATGTTGGTCTGCAGTTGGAGATTTGTCTCCATCTGTACTGGTCAAACTCTCTGCCTCCGGGCAGAGAGGATCCCCAGATGACGTTATTTCAAAGGGCAGAGTCTCGACTTGGGAAACAGCAACCCAAACCCGTTTTATAAGGAGTATATGGGAAATTTTTGGCCGAGCATACGGCTCAGATACCCCATATTAAATTCAGCCTTGTGCCACATCTGACCACATGGGGTGGTTGGTAAATATCCTGCAGTTGGAGATTCATTGTGGAATTCACTTGACTCACATCTAGCAGTTGACTACTACTTCTACATGCCACTGGCAAATCTTATATGTGTTGTTCTTGTCCTAAGTATTATCGTTCATTACCAACCTTCATGTGATTATTCTATTCAGTAACCTTCCCATGGTTACAACAGTATTTTTGTTTTTTTCAAAAGAATCTTTTGTTTCACTGTCTGAGTTTCACAATGTCTGACTCTGAAAAGGCTTATATTTTTATTTTAATTATCTCTCAGCCTCTATTTAAATTAATCTGCATATTTCATGTTCTTAAAGAAAAATAATTTGTTCAGTTTCTGACAAAATAATTCAAATATATACTAGACTAAATTAAAATTTGAATTTCTGGAAATAATTTAATTGTGAAAAAGCACTACTTACATTTGACATGCTTATAAAAATATAAATAATGCTTTGTTACAGTCAAAAGTTGAAAAATGTTTGCTGTGATCAGTAGGCATCAGAATATTGCTAAATATGAATTGTTCTAAACATGATTATTCTAATACCATATTGTTTTAAAAATCTTTCTCTAAACATGTGTTTTTATAGAGATATATTGTTTTTAACATGAACTGATCTTGTCAGATGTTGTTCAAAATGTATCATTTTAACCATCTGTTGTTCTAAACATGAGCACTTCTTTATGTGTTGCTTTAAACATGTTGTTCTGAGCATCTGTTTTTCTAGGCATATGTGCTAAACATGTTATTCTAATTGTTTTTGATCTAAACATGTCCTAATCATATGCTGTTCAAAACATGTTATTTTAAACATATTCTAAGTTTAATGCTAGGGTTAAATTATAGTAAAACACCATGGAGATGTAAATATACTGTTTGATAATAAAGATCATTAAAGTACTGATGAAATATTTTTGCTCTCATACAAATCAGAAATGGTTTTATCTATGATGGAATATTGTTTCTTTGTAAGTTTACTGATTTCATGTCAGATTTAATTATTATGGAAAAAATTACATTGTTAGTTTTGAAAAATTGTCCGATAGTCAAAAAAGAAATTTATGACAATGAAGATAGTAAACAAATAAACCTTGGATTTATAGACAGAGATGCAACTCTTTTCAAAAGTGCAATTAGAACCTTTGAAATGATAACTAAAGTAAATCATTTATCTGAAGGGAAATGCACTGATATGAATTGAATATTCTCTCTCTCTCCCTATATATATATATATATATATATATATATATATATATGTATATTGTGTATTTGGGTAGCAATCCCTCTTTTATGCAAGTTTCATTGAAAATGATGACAAGGTGTGGTTGTTGAGTTTTTTTTAATATAATTTTCATGATATGTCATGTTACATCTCTCTGACCATCTAAACTTTATCCATAATATACTCGTTGACAATACAAATATAATAGCATCATCCACATGTACAAAAAGGCTAAAAATAATAGAAGTCTTATTAATAAAAAAGAGAAAGCCAACCTCAGTAATATCAACTATGAACATGACCACAATATGCTGACCATGTTTGGAAAATAAAACATTCTTGTAACTCTAGATACATACATAAAACAATGCATATATTCAGTTAAAAGTAATAATCATGTTTGTATTTGATAATGGCTAAAAGCATAACCAAAAGCAATTGGAAAACATTTGTACAATTTATATATAATTTATGCCCTGAAAAAAAAAAAAAATATAGGAATACATGAGAAATATAAAATGCTCAACCACTACAGTAGTTTTCAACAAAACTTGCAAATATATATATATATATATATATGTATATATATATATATATATATATATATATGTGTGTGTGTGTGTGTATATACATATATATATATATATATATATATATATATATATATATATATATATATATATATGTATATATATATATATATATATATATATATGTATGTATATATATATATATATATATATATATATATATATATATGTGTATATGTATATATATATATATATATATATATATATATATATATATATATATATATATATATATATGCACACACATATACTAATTAACCAAAGAGTGACTCTGATCCAAAACTCTGAATTTCATGCTATATTAATCTCAAATGACAAGCAACGAACTGGTTCTTGTGGTCTTACAATTGTATAGTGTGAAACTCAGTGTTAAGATTTCAAAACAAGTTATGTTATGATTGGATCGGAGTCCCTGAGTGCTGTTTTGTCAGTGTTACTCTTTTGCCTTAGTCTTATTTCTAAAATGATTGAGTACTTTAGACCATTTTTAATTTAGTGTTTTTCCTTTCTTTTTTTTGATGTTTTTTTTGTTTTCTTTTATCTGATTTTTTTTTTGCTGGCTTAATGCCTGAAGAATGTTTATTGATGCTATAATGATAATTTTGTATATATATATATATATATATATATATATATATATATATATATATATATATTATAAATTTACTAATTTAAAAATATGATTCCATCGCTAAACAGGAATTACCATGTTTCAAAAGCAGGAACTAAAAACTTCAAATTCAGTTATAGAATTAAATTAAAGTCCCTAGTCCTGTTTCATTTTCAAGCAAATTTTGGAATAACTTATTTTGAAATTTACTGAGTTTTGTAAGCACATAAATTCATAATATTAGTTTCTAAGGATATGGGGAAATCCAATCATTTTAACAAGGGGTGGTAGGGTATTCATTTTCACTGACAACTATTGTATCAAAATATGAGTTACTTTCGAAAAGAGATTAAGTTAAGGTATGATAGGGGTGCCTTCATTGGAAAATTATGTAAATATGTATAAAAATTCAGAGATAACTAAAAATATATCTGTAAAAGGACAATATGAATAAAGACAAAAGGAAAACTTATCTTAGCTAATACATTTCGTTCTCAGAGGAGAAAGGCAAACGTAAAGATTTTATTTAGTAACAAGTATGTATAAATAGAAGTTCTTAGTTTTTAGAAAACTATTTTATAGTTTATTTAAAAATATATCTATAAACGCAAAAAGGATTTTATAAACAACAATTTGTCAGATGCATTAGTCATACATAGAAATAAGTTCACCCACAATTCTGATCTAAAGAATGCTACACTTATTGCAATAGAAAATAACTTACTTAGATGGAAAGTTCTTGAAAGTTCAGCTATCAAATCTTACCAAAATATAAATCTGTGCTCTGGATTTTTTCAAATATACCCTTTCCAAAGCCAACATATATGATTATAAAAATTAAAATAAAATGGTTAAATTTTATACCTTCTGTTATTTAAAATATATAATGCATGAATTAATCTCAAACTAGAATAATATAAATAATAATTACATTATAAAAAAAAATTCACTAACAACAACATTTATTGAAGAAGGGATGGTGGAGTAATGGATACTAGCTTGGATTGATGAATTGGAGAGCCAAGTTTGAACTCCAGTTGAATCTATTACATTCACTTATATGCTAATACCCTTGGGAAAGGTATGAATCATCTTCTTCTCCCCCCAGGTAAATAGCAGGACAGACTGGGTTCTATAGCCTTAGGTGGCAACCGGTCTAGGAGAAGGAAAAGCTCTGAATTCAAAACTGGCCTCGGCTCAATCAGGTTATGGGGCTCCTTTCTCATCGGACAACCAACTTAGAGCACTCTTCTTCTCCTCATCCTTGTTCACTTTAAACTTTAACATACATTTATTAGACATTAAATTACATCCTCCATAATTTACCTTCACTTTCCGTTAGCCAGAAGTATATTTATAAGCATTCTTAGTATTAAAATTCTAGAAATTGAATATATTTTTATTTTTGTTTTAAATACTTGTTGCAAAATAAAATCCTTATATTTTCCTTGATAAAGTTCATCAGAGGATGAAACTCTTTGGCTCAGATAAGTTTTCCTTTTGTCATTATTCATGAATATATATGCAAGATTCCTTCACATGTTGAAATTCATTTCTTCTCAAAATTTTGAATTCATTTACTTTGAAAGTTTTCCACCTCACACCATAACAATTGGTTAACTCATTCAGCTGCAAATTAGGGACCATCAGTGACCTCATCTATTTCAAACCCATAGTACCCACATGACTATAACTCTGAGAATTCAAATGTTTATAACATTTATTTTGATATATAGTACAGAACTTTTCTTGCAAGTTTCTATGTAAACTTTCATAAAAAATGTTCCATTATTTTTGGAGCTTTCATCTCCCTGATCCTAGATTTTGTCTTATTTGGCCAAATGTTACCAGTTTTTAGTTAGTCACTGTTGCACTCATCCTCTTTATAATGTGCAAAGTAATAAATAAAGATGATGAAAGATCAGATTTATTAAGATATAATAATCTTATCATCAAGCATGAAGATAATCAACATATAATAATATACACAATTACTTTGTGAAATTTGATTGTTGTCTAATATTCCATTACATATCCAACATATAAACTCATGGGAAATAAATCTACTTCCACTGGGAATTTGAATAGTGATTAAGTCTTATATTGTCCATTCCATGATAGCATCTTTACATTTACAGTCTGCATCTATGTTCAAACCCCAGGAGTGTGCAATTTGCATGAAAATGTCTGATATGATTTGATATTGTGTGTGGGTGTGTGTGTTTTTGTAAATATGAATATGAGGGGTGGCAAAAACTTCTCAACCTAACTCAGTTCCTGAAACCTTATCCAGTGACCAACCATTAGATATTAAGCTATTAGGTTGGTGTCGTTTTCTTACATAGTAACATATGTGAGAAAACGACATTATTTTTGCACCAACCTAATAGTATGCTGAAACTATTTAACTCATGAGTGAATGGAGTTCATTTTTTTTAGAGAGAAGGTTACCTAAAATTTATAATCCACCAACCTTAAGATTACCTTAGCCAGCAAGGTATATGCTCAAACCCTCGGTCATGCTGACATGTGAATTTGTGCTAGCACAACCATTACTGAACAGTTTCATTTATCCAATTTCATGCAGAAGATTTGGGATGAAATGATCAAAAAAAAGATTAATTAGACTTTTGCAATGATACAGTTAAAGTAAAAATCAAGTGTTCAGATGCTTAATATGAATTATATTTTGTCTTGCTGATATAGTTTTTGTTCGTGTGAAATAAAATTCTATATGCCGGATCCCTCATGAAACATGTTATGGCAAAAGGTTGTTCAAAATTGTCTTATATATTTGCCATTCATTTGGATTTTCATTCAAATTTACTCATATATATGTCTTTTTTTTATCAGTATTACTCTATGCAAGGCAGTAAACTCCCTAAGACACAAGGGGCTACAGGGTGTGGAAGAATTGGGAACAGAAACATGAATAATGAGCAGGAGGAGGAAAGAGTAATCAGGAGGGCAGTAGATAGCAATTGACATTGCATTTAAATTTTTGCAGATTAAAGTTGGCTGGAAATCAATGAGCTAGAAAGGAGTTTCATAAGCGAGAAGTGGGAGAAAAGAAACTGCTGACATAGAATTTACAGTGACATTTACTCAGCTCATCTGTAAATTGATGAGATCATGATGCCAATCTAGTACTGTGTTTAAATTTAAAAAATCTAGGTACCATAGCTAAGAGCAATATTTATTCTGTTATCTACAGAAATGTGGCACAAGGCCAAAAAGTGGATTGGGGAAAGGATGGTCTTCTTCTGTCTTAACTATAACTTAGCTAGCCGCAAACACTGACCCAATCATACAAAACAATATTCCTCACACCAAAACAAACACATTCAAACGTACCTTTCTTACTACAACCACCATAATACCTCTTTGTCTCTATGAAAATACTAACTAGTCTCCATATTTACAATTTGTTAGCTAAGAGCTCATCTGAACAATTACCATGAAAGTATTTATAGAAAAGGCACAGAGGGGCAACCTTACAGCAGTGAGAAACTGACTGAAACTAAGCTGCCAGATCTGAACCAATAATGTTGCTGATTCTTTGGATTTTATCAAGAAGCTCAAGGTAAAGAGAAGGAGCACCAGACCATGTATGGCAGCAATATTTTAAGCGTGGAATTCATTAAAAAAGATGATATTGATGATGTCAAAGAGGCATCTGAAATTAGCTGTAACTTTAAATAAAATTTAATTTTGTTATATTCTTATTTTTTTACATATAAAATAGATGGAAACCATTAATGACAAAAAAGAATTAAAAAAAAAAGATCAGTTTGCTTTAATTTGATATTTAAATTTGAAGTGCAAAATTTTTTGACCTCTCTCCTTTTCAAATAAATCTTTTTTTGTTGTTTCCAACTTATCTTAATGTTTTGTCCAACAAAGAAAATCATTATATCTATCTTAAAAGTTTTAATAAGTAAAACTGAAAAAAAAAAATTCTTCTCCATTTCTGTAAATAAAAAAGGAAACCTGACATGTTATAGATATACTTGCAGGGATACACAGAAATACCTGGTCTATATTAAATAATGATGATGATACATTTCCATCCGATTTACAACATAAAGTAGTTACTCATATCTCTTGATCTAAATATTATTTATACAGAATGGTTGTAAATTTTATCCATGAGTCACAAACTTGGGACATAAAAAGGAAACAGGACATTTATAAAGCCTCTGGATGGGAAGACATCTACATCAAACACTTGTAATAATCTCTCACACTCACACTCTCATATACATACACATATATATATATATATATATATATATATATATATATATATATATATATATATATATATATATATAATGTGTATTTAAGTAGCAGGAATTCATCACACTAGTTTTATTAAATAACACTGAGAAAGACTGTCTATTCAACTTAATATATTATCTTTCCAATTTCCAAGTGAGGTGTTGTTACATTGGGATTAAAATTAAGTTTATTAACAATTTTAATCCTGATGTATGACACTTCAATTGGAAATTGTAGACAATATAAATTGAATAGACATAGATTGTCAGTTTTATTTAATAAAATTAGTTTGTATATATATATATATATATATACACACATATATATCTGTACACACATATATTTAATACACTCACACACATATACGCATATATTTTTAGTACGTGCACACACACACATATACACATACACACACACATATATAAATGTATTGATGGAATATGGCATACTTGGATATACATTGATACATAGGTCTAAACATAAATATATATCAAAATATATGCGATGTTTTACAGCATATACACATATGTACATATTCAGACAGACATAAATATTTTCATACAAACATATATATATATATATATATATATATATATATATATATATACAGAGAGAGAGATATAAATTATGTTCATATAATGATGCTGTATATATATTTTTATATATATATTACTATAAATGCTAATTCCTTACATATATTTACCTGTATCTAGACATGCGTATAAACATGTCTGCTTATATATATATATATATATATATATATATATATATATATATATATATATATATATATATATGGCATGCATATATGTCAAATAAATATGAAAGTGGATAGAAATATATTTCTAATATATTATGTCCTTCATACTCACCCATGTACATAACTCATAATTCAAAAGAATTGGTTTGAGAGTTGAGATTGGGAGGATAAAGAGTTGGCACTAGAATACATACAGCAAAATATTTCTCATCTTTTTATAGTTTAGTTTATCCTTTTTTGGTTTTATTTGAAACCCTTGTTCAGCTGTCCTTTACTCTTCTTTACAGAACTTGACTCACTTTTCTCTATTCATTGACCTGTCAAATTTGATTCATCCTCTTTTGTGTTTTGCCTTGTCAGATACACAATGAAACTCTGGTAGCAAAGGCTGTTTGTCTGTTGAGCCAGTGTTGATCTACAGAATCTACTGCCATGATCATGTTGAGATAAGGGTGCTGTCTGTTGTTTATAGTTTTTCAACTCAAATACATCCCCTATCAGAATATTAATGGCAAAATTGATGCTTCTTATAATTGGCATGTCTTGTTTGATTCACAAAAGTAACTTATGATCTCAGATAAAATTTGGTTAAACCATTTACTGCAGAGGATGGGAATTTCTGTCATTGCAGTTCTATAGCTCAGTTGCAAATGATAGAAATTTCTGCTGCAGTTGAATTTAGTTAATACTGATTTTTTATCCTAAATTTCTCAAGGTAAATCGCTGCTATTAAAATACATATGATGACTGAAGTGTAGAATGATATATAATGATTGACTCTTGACTTGAAGAGGATAAAATTGCTGTGTTCAGGAAGGCATTCACATGGGAGTCTGTTCCATAAAGTAGCAGTTCTTGGGAAAAAGTGAAAATGATAGTGATTTGACTTCATCGCAGTAGCATGGCATGTCCACATAGTAAAGATTTGAAGTGGTGGAACTAAAAAAATGGAGCTCCTCTGAACATTTGTCATGGAAATAGCAATAGTCACAGATCCAGAAATAGTTGGGTATGAGGATAGCAAATTCAGAAATAGTCAGGTATGAGGCTAGCAAATTCAGAAATGGTCAGGGCATGAGGCTAGCAAATTCAGAAATGGTTGGGTGTGAGGCTAGCAAATTCAGAAATGGTTGGGTATGGGGCTAGCAAATTCAGAAATGGTTGGGTATGGGGCTAGCAAATTCAGAAATGGTTGGGTATGAGGCTAGCAAATTCAGAAATGGTCAGGGTATGAAGCTAGCAAATTCAGAAATGGTTGGGTATGGGGCTAGCAAATTCAGAAATAGTTGGGTATGAGGCTAACAAATTCAGAAATAGTCAGGGTATAAGGCTAGCAAATTCAGAAATGGTCAGGGTATGAGGCTAGCAAATTCAGAAATGGTTGGGTATGGGGTTAGCAAATTCAGAAATATTCAGGGTATGAGCCTAGCAAATTCAGAAATGGTTGGGTATGAGGCTAACAAATTCAGAAATATTCAGGGTATGAGGCTAGCAAATTAAGAAATGGTTGGGTATGAGGCTTGAAAATTCAGTGATGCATAGGACAAGTGAGCAACAACCATACACTAAGCTAAATTACACTAAAAATCTTGATTTTCAACTTTTTCATTGATGATACTATAGATAAAGAAATTTAATAGATGATACTATAGATGAAGAAATTTAATTAAATAAGAAAGAAAATGTTACTTTAATTTCAGTTAACAATTTGTTTGATTGATTGTTTTGTTTTTTACAGCTTATCAACCCATTATAATTTATTTAAAACCAAAACATATTTTGGACAGTAAGTACAATTTTTTTTTGTTTTGTTTTTTGCAAATGAATATTGCATTAACAAATTTCTAGTGATGATAATTATTCTCCCAGATACAAATCCTACTATTTAACCTATATCTGGGGAAGATATGGATTAATAACTTTCCCAAAGTTATTTGCAACTGGAATTCTAACTTTCTTATTAGGAGCTGCTATCTGTTAAAAAAAAAAAAAAACAACACCTGTACATTGATTCAGTTAACAAAAAGTACACTTTATTTTTGTTCTGATTTATATAAATTTCTTTATATATTCATAATATCAAAAACTGGAAAAGTATATGTTATACTTTGTCGCAGTTAGTTTTTTTTCTGATTCATTCTGCATGCTAACCAGATGTGAATACTATGAAGGCAGAAAACAAAATAAAAAAAGTTGTTTTCTGCACTTAGGCTCCAAGTATCACATCCGATTACTGAAGCAATCCCTCACAATAAAAGTGACACTGGACAATCATGAATGTTCCTGCCAAAAAGGAGATGTCCCTGGGGATTACCAGATCTGCTTAAAAGCAGGCCCTTTGCAATGACTATCAGGCCACTTGCTGGCACACAAGGTGCTGCCACCATCATCATCATCACTGTTCCTCTCAAATAACTGTTACCACTCCCATGCTTGACTAATCACCCAACTCTTCACACACATGGAAACCAAAAGGGACCAGTTTCAACACTCTCAATTTCAAGGCTCTCAATACAGCAACATGATTTGCAACATTACATATGAAATGCAGCTGACTATCCAGCTTCGATACTGTCAAACTCCAAATGCCAAACTGCTGAGATTTATATAATTTCTATATTGTCACCACCTAGCTATAAGCCTTCTTTATTGCCAACACTGTCACCTTGGCAAAACCAACTCACTACAGTGGCCAACTATCCAGCTTTGACACCACCAGGTACCCAACGCCAAAATGTTGCAATTGATAACATCTTAATGTCAACAATACCCAGCTCCACCTAGTTCCTCACCACCACCATCATCACCTCAGTATATCTGATTTGCTACAGGCCTTCACTTGCAGTCATCACAGTGATCCTGTTTCATAGAAATACTGGTCTACAAGATACCCTAGTTGCCGCTGCTGTCACCTCGGCATACTCTACTTGCTACAAGAATTCCCTTGCAGTCATCACCATAACCCCGTTTTGTATAAACACAGGCCTACCAGCAATACCAATCCCTCATCACCTCAGCAACCAAAACACCCTACCATGAACAGACATTTCACAAATTTTCTAACAACACTGTAATATATCTTATATATTAAACAAATACACATTGTTTAAAAACCTAATCCTTGTTATTCCTTTCACAACTAAATGCTTATTAAAATATATATGAGTATTAGATAAACATTGAAAGATAATATTCTTTTATGTCTTAATATAAAAACTAACAAACAAACAATGGTTTATTGTTGAGCAACATCATTAGGTACTCAAGAAATGTTACAGTGACCATTATATAGTTGTCCATGCTCCTTGATGAACCAGTTCTTGTAAGTAGTATTTTGGCAGAGTAGGTAATGACTTCTCCTGTTGTCAATCATTAAAAATTGGCAACGTCTTATTTAAAAAGTAAAATTAAAATTTGTAAATGCCTCCAACTGAATATAAAGATTTTACTATCAGGAAATTTAATGTTAGAGGACTGGTGAAAAAGAAAAGCCAGAATTATTAGCTCAGGATGTTGAAAGTTAAAATATTGTTTTCTCCAAGAAACCAAAATCAAAGTAGGACTTGATATAATTATTGGAATTAATAACTTTGGAAACTGTAGATAATCTTGAAATGTTCTTGTCACCAAATACCAAATGGGAGTATAATATCCATAAATATTGGACGAAAAACTATCATCGACACATTGGACAACAACATTAAAAGAATTATCAATGAAATTGCATCATTCCCCATAAAACTTTGTAAAACTAGGAAGACCTGCAGCTCTGTTGTAAGATAGCACAACACAGAGGTTTTGAAAGGGCCGATAAACGATATTTATAAAGTTGCTGAAGATGAGAAATTAATCACAGTTGAAACTTCTTTTATGATGATGAGTATTAAATGTAATAATACAGGAACACCAATTTTATAGCAGCTAATAGTGTCATATCTTTTTATTAATCTACAAAATTTAAAATGCCTTGTACATCTGTAAGTTTTTTGGAAGACTGCAAAATTCTATTTATTCTGTATATCTGTCCAAGCCATCTTAGAGCTGAACTGCTGTGTAAAAAGGATGTCTATACAGTATACTTATAAGCAAAATGTATCACACTTTTTCTAACATCAATATCAAGGAATATTGCACACTATGAATGTTTCGACTCTCTTTCATGAAACATATATTAGATATGGCAAGACTGTTGTAACATTTTTTTTTTAAAGCATTCAACCCCAAACAAGGTGGGAAGCCATTAGCACACAAAGGATTTCAGAGTAGAAGCGAGAACAAACAGTAGTGATAGAGGAAAGGATGAAGAGACGTTTAGAGGATAGATCAGGGCATCTGGAGACATCGATTGATGTTACATTTGAATAGTTGGAGATTATAGTTATCCGGAAAACAAGAAATGGGGAGGGAGTTCCACAGGTGAGAAGTGCGATACATGAAGCTGTTGGAGTAGAAGAGATGGCTGCATTTAACAGTTTTGATAGTGAAAGGGTGAGAGCGAGATGCCAGCCTAGTTGAGCACTTAAATTTATGAAGTCTGGGAACCAGTGAAAGCAACTCATTGGAGCAGTTACCGTGAAAGTATTTGTAAAAAAGACAGGGAGGCAATGGCACGTATGTGAGAGAGTGGCTGCAGACGAGATTTATTAAAGGATTTGATAAGAAAACATGTATGATTTTCTAACACTCCTAATACTTTAAAGATAGAAATGTGTATAATTTCTCAGAGGTGTATCATTATTCATCCAGCAATAATGGATAATATGGAATATTTTTGGAACCAAGGATATCAGAAAATCAGTGATATAGTTGTATTCAAAAGCCCAATTCTATTTGTTGATTAATTTTCTATAGCTAATGCAGGTTATTTAAAGCCAGAATATATTTTTAGATTGTAAGAATTTTCTTGAGATAATAATGATTTAATGATACAGGTTTTAGTAATTAACCCATAGCTAGGAGGAGGAGGGGTGATTACATACCTTTCCCAAGGGTATTTGCATGTAAGTGAATATAACAAACCCAATTGGAACTGGAACTTGGCTCTCCAATTAACAATTCTGAGCCATTATCAATTATACCACCTGCACATCTATGCTTACAGCATTTGCTATTCCCAAGTGGTCACCCATCTAGGTACTGGCTAGGATCAACATTGCTTAACTGTAGTGATCATACAAAAACTGGTGTTTCAACATGATGTAACTATCAGCCTCAAAAGTGTAAGATTATCCCACCTAACTGCTAAGGAACTTTGACTAATTATTGATGGTGTTGCCAAAAATCAGTATAAAAGAAAAGGATCCAAAGGCTCTGTCTCTCTCCTTTAATCTTTTTACCCACAAGATGCTATCGAGATAAGACATGTCTTGTTTCCCCTTGAGAGGGACTTCTTAGCCCCCACCAAACTGCATGTCATATTGTACACAATTGTCAGAGTGAAAACAATACAAAATGTGATAAACCTACTAAGCCAACAAGGAACTTTTTCCAAATGTAAATCTCCCAAACATCTTCAAAAGGACTTTACAGGCATCATATGTACAAATAAGGACACCTCAATATACATACTTCTATTGATCTGTTTTATATCCTTCCTATTTAGATTTGCTATTAATAAGAGGATAAGTCTGAAATGTGATTTGCAGGCCGAGAATACTAAAATCAAGCAGATGCAGAAGTTTAAATATCTGGGAAGCATTTTGACAGAGGATGGTAAGTGTGACACCAAGATCCGTAGACATATTGGGATGGATGCATTCCAAAAGATGGGCAGAGTATTGCGATACAGGAGGATTTCTTTGGTAGCAAAGAAAAGGATACTGTGCTGTTACATGACATCTATCTTTCTTTATGGCAACGGAAGCTGCATGATTTCCTCAAGGATGAAGAAAAGATTTGAGGTGACAGAGATGTGGTTCTACAGAAGGATGCTGAGGATTTCATGGACCGAGCATGTGAGCAACGATGAGGTCTTAGAGAGGCTGCAGACAAGGAAGAGGCTCATGCTTAACATGAGGAAGAGGCAGCTGAAGTTTCTGGGACACATAATGAGGAAAGAGGGCCTTGAGAATCTGATACTCACGGGTCAAATAGAGGGAAAGAGAGTCAAGGGAAAGTAGCGCAGGACATTCCTGGCGGGCCTTGAGCAGGTGGATAACAGAACGTGGTCTGGGATAGATGGCAGAGGGAAGGAACTGGTTGAGAGCTGCAAGGGATAGAGGGGAGTGGAGAGCCATGATCGCCTACATCCTGAAAGGATATGGCACATAAAAAGAAAGAAGAATACTAAGAGAAATCTGGTTTTACAGAAAGATATGGAGAATACCATGGACTGAATATATGAGCAATGATAAAGTTCTAGAGAAAATGACAACAAAAAGGACACTTATGCTTAACATCAGGAAGAGACAGTTGAAATTTCTGGGGAACATAATGAGGAAAAAGGGTTTGGAAAATTTGATACTCAAAAGAGAGTTTGAAGGTAAGAGAGACAGAGGAAAGCAACACATAACTACCTAAGTGAGTGAATGGATGGTGAAGCAGGCTCTGAGGGAGACAGTAAAAAGATGAAGTTTATTAAGAACTAAAAAGGAAATTGTTAAGAGCCATGATCACCAACATCCTGAATGGACAAGGCACATAGAAGAAGCACAATAAACTGGTCATCTTCTTCAACAATATTTCCAATATGCCCTGAGTACTTAAAAAAAATGTCAGGTCCCTACAGGACTTAGGTCATTATGTCTCTTAATAACTTCCATTTCTTTATTATCTGTGATTTGCCATGAATTCTTGGGGAAGATAGTGAAGTGGTTTCCTGTTATCTTCTCCACAGTTTGGAATTCAGAGCTTTCCTTCTCTTAGACTAATTGTCACTCAATGCTAGAAAGCCTGTCTTTCTTATTATTTAAACCATAGCTGGGACTGCTTAGTTAATTATCCTACAATGATGTTCTTGTAATTGTGATAAAAGCAACATCTACAAGACGAAAGAAAATAAATAACATTTCTTCTCATATCTAACAATTTAGGAATAAAAAAGCTGCAGTCTAGCTTATCAGCAGTTGAATTTTCTTTTTCATCTGAACTGACCGGTGTTTACAAGTTTGGCACTTGTATTTTATTTAGAAGTCTTTTCTAGGATTTGTAAGCAAATTCATGTAAAAACCTATCAAAACTGCAAGAAATATTATAGGCCTCTACTTAAATCTCCAAATGCCATTTTGTTATTTTATCCTAAATAAAGGAAGTTCTGTTATTATTCAAACTTTTCTTTCTCTGAATACAACAATCACGTGTAGAAATGAAGAAGGTGGCACATATGGCACTGTTTTTATTTGTTTTCTGTGAGAAGAAAGTTTCATTGTCGTCAACTCGAACCGTGAAATCAGTCTTGGACGTTGGTTGTTAGATTTGTCAGAAAAGATGTCAGTCAAGTAATGACAGACCATTAAAACAAAGTTTGCAGACTGGAAATATTGGGCAATTTTTAAAAATAGCCTAAAATTTGCAGCATCAATAAATAATGACAATATTTTCCTCCCAAGATCTATGTTCTGATTCTAGAAATGTGACATAGTGTTTTATAATGATTTATAGCTCTTCTCCGAGTTTCAAATATCTATGAAAGTGATTTTTATTACTTCCACTAACAAAGATGGAAGGAAACAGAGCTTTTATCTTTTCCTGTCTGATGGTGAAATATCTAAAACGAAAAATAATAGAAGGAACATTGTTGCATTTCTTTAACCCTATACAGTTCAGGAGGGATTCACTTAGGGCTAAATAACTGCCTTGACTTTCATTACAAGATCAGTTATTTTTATTAGTGTATTTATCTTTGTTTGACTCAATAATTAAATTTCTTTTGTATTTTTATGGAAATTTTTACTTTATTTTTTTTATAAGTTTTAATTTTTCTTGCTCAGAGTATTCATTATTTTTTTTGGTATCTAAGCAGCATTAAAATAAATCCTTTGTTAGTATTGTCAAACAAAACTCCTTAATCACCTTGTCATCTTATTAATTCTTCTCTTCTTGAAGATGTTTTTCTCTTTCATTGATTGCTCACTCTTGTCTGGTTTTCATAAAGAATGGGGAAGCTTAAATAGTCATTTGATTATTGACAAATTTTTGCATTATAAGATTAAGATATTTTTTCTTTGCAGCATTATTTTTCATAGCTTCATTGAAAATAAAAATAAAGTTGTATGTAAACCTTAAAATGTTATTTGTTGAAACATTAGTAGTCCAATTTGTATGCTTGTCACACCAAACATAGAATGACTACATTTCTTAAAAAGAATTAAAGAAATCAGGTATAGTGACAGAACTGGATCAGTAGAACAAATATATTTTAAATTATATGCCATCTGATTTGACCATATGGTCTTATTATCAGATAAAGCTTAATTGTAAGCACATTTTACAGAACAGATTGTAAGGTAAAAGCTAAAAATATCAATAGACAAAATTGAGCAAATGTAAATAATTGAGATATTAAGAAGACAAACATTTCATAGTGTTCAATATTTAACACACACACACGCACGCACGCACGTAATCTCCACAGATTCACTAAAAAATGAGCTGACATGGATGATAAAAAAGCCCCAAACTTAATACAAACAAAATTTTATCATCCCAATCTTTGTTATTATTAAAAAGAAACATTAAAAAAATTTTAATTATTAAATTATATTTGTTTGAGACATTCAAAAGTTTGGTTAGAAATCTTGTTTTTTATTGCATCAGCAGGGGTGGTATAGGAAATTTTAGCATCTTTTTTAGTTGTGAAAAACACTATGATTTGGGAATTCTTGCAAAAATGAAATAATTATCAGATTTTAATGAAACTTTCAGGAATGAAGGAAATTATTTTAGAAATGTTTCTTTTCAGAAAATCTTGGTAAAAATATTATTTTTTTTTTACATCTATTACCCCCACTTATTTAATTTTATGAAATTTTGAGAAATTTACTTTCGAACTGTTTAATATTTATATTTGTTACATGCAGAATTCCTTGGTTAATTTAAATCATCAATACTTTTTTGTAAAACAGCCCCCCCACCCTTAGTTACTAATAATCTGCTCTGAATTATAAAATAAAAAATGTAATAAAAGTAAGACATTATTTAATTAGAAAAGCTTTTAATTGCTTTTATGAAAAGATATATTATGGACACTATTGTTTTATTAAAAAATTTTTCAATGAGTAATGAGTTCTTACAAAAATTGTTATCATTTTTAAAAATTTTAATTAGAATAATTTATAAAGTTCTAAATCTTTTAAATTTCTGTATTAATTTCTATTGGTTAGGCAATATTGTTATTAGGTAAAAACTATATGTACTAATCCTAAATGAGAAAGTTTGCTACAATTCAGGGAACCACAGTATTTTAAAAAGAATTTTATCTTTTTTTTTGTGTGTATAAACGTTTTTGATTTTTTGACGTCTACACACAATATTATCAGATAATAAGAACGGTAACTATGGAGAACATAAACGAAAGTACGTAAAATTCAATAAAAAATTACATTATGGAGAATATTTTCCTAAATTTTTAAGGGTAGTTAAAAATTATATGAAAAAGACACTCATGTTATATTTCTGAAGTAATTTTTAGAAAAAAAATTAGATAATCTTCCAGTTTTCAGACAATCTGTTAACACCTTATACCTACCTCCATGTTAAAAATACATTTATGTGATATTTTAAACTTAAAGTAAGTAATATTTGTTACAAATCAGATTAATTAAACATTAAATCAGCTAATATTAGTCAAATAAATTTTTAACAATTTAAAAAAAAAAACTCTTCAGAATTAATTTAAATTAGTTTCAAAGTAGAGCAAAATATTTGGCTTATTGAAATATTACATTTAATCTATTAGCTTGAAAGTGAAACTAAAATAAAAGCTTCAAGAAAGATTTTTCATTTTTAAAAATTCATTTTAAACCTTAGGTATTGAGTTTTTGGTAGGTAACTACATATATATATATATATATATATATATATATATATATAACCCTGAACCTGTATATGAATATGATCCCTGTTGATAAATTTCAGTTGCATAAGGACTTTTTTAGGTTTTTCAAGCTTTCGTCTTTTCCTACAGACATCTTCAGGTATGGAAATAGATTTGTTTTTGTTTTTTACTTCTCAGTAATAACAAGAGAACGAAAATATAGATGTAATCCGAAAAAATGTTTTTAGAAATGTGTTATTGTTAATTGTTAATTTTTCTTTTTTCTTTTACTCTTCTGTCAAGTTCATCCCATGCTAATTCTGGGGTTGACTTCAAAATTTTTTAACTCCAGTGTATATATATTAAAAGATATATATATATATATATATATGTGGTATATTGATATATATATATATATATATGGGTATATGGATATAGATATAGATACATATTAAAAACAAATATATTATATATTAAAAGATATTTATATATAGATACATATTAAAAGACATATATATATTAAAAGATATGTATATATATATATATATATATATATATATGGGTATAGATATAGATATATATTAAAAACAAATATATTATATATTAAAATATATTTATATATAGATACATATTAAAAGACATATATATATGTGTATATATATATATATATATATATATATATATATATAGATATAGATACATATTAAAAACAAATATATATTAAAAGATATTTATATATAGATACATATTAAAAGACATATATATATTAAAAGATATGTATATAATATATATTAAGATATATATAATATATATTCGAAGATATATATATAAAAATATATATATAATATATATATATTAAAATATATATATAATATATATATTAAGAGATATGTAATATATGTATATATATATATATATATATATATATATTAAAAGATATATATATTATATATATATATATATATATATACATATTAAAAGATATATATATATATATATATATATATATATATATATATATATATTAAAATATATACAATATTTTTCAGCTTACAAGATGCACTTTTTTCCTAAAAAATATGCTGAAAAATATACATGCTGCTTCCAAGACGAATGTAAGGCAATGCCCAGGCTCAAATAAGCTTGGACAGTCACCTACTTGTCTTGACTGGGTGGGACATTGATTTATATGTTAAGTCATTACACTCTAATGTTAGCTATCTATCTAATTCAGCCTTTTATATAATGTAATCTCAGTATTTAGCTGTTAGAAGTATTTCCAAAACTATAAATTTTCCAGGAGCCAAGCCACAACCATGCCCAGAGTGTTTCTTCTCTTGATCATGATTGTCTATGCATGGGTGTTGAAATCTTTGAATGCTGTTATTACTAAAATTGTTGTAAAGTCTTTCAAAAAGTGTGGTATACGTAATGCCATGGATGGTAGTGAGGATCATTTATTGTACATGACTGACAGTAGCGATGATTCTGCAGATGATAGTTTAGAGCTTTTACATGAATCCAGCAGTGATGAATACCTGGGATCTGGGGATGAATGAAATTTCTTTCATTGTTTTATATTTTTATATGCATATTTTAAAATTTTTTGATTCATTTTCATGAAAATAAAACCACCTTAGACAATGAAAGATATATAGTATATTTACTAACCCCCAACAAGTATGTCATTGCCATAGAAACAAAATCAGATGACTGATTAATGTAAACAATACGTGATGCCAGTATGTGAGGGACACGTGGTGAATGTGTTGTTGTATGAGAATGACTTTTTTTTCTTTGAAATTTCTTTCCAATCCTAGGGTGCATCTTTCAAGCTGGAAAATATATATATATATATATATATATATATATATATATATATATATGTATATATATATATATATATTTCCTTTTTTCTCCCTGTTGATTAATTGTTGATTTCTCATTCTTTTTTTTTTTCCTCTATCTTTGGTTATTGTTGACTATTTAATTTGGGTTATGTTTGGAATTTGGTGTATGTCTGTATTCTTGTGCAGCTGTGCTTCTTTACATGCACACACATATGATTATGCATCTACGTACACACACACATGCACACATGCACACCCACCTGCACATGTATGTTTGTGTATTCATGCATATGTGCCTATCTCTATGTTTGTGTTAATTGTATTTTATGTTTAATTTCATGTTTGTGTTAGTGTTAAATGTGTCTATTTTTTTATTGGGTTGTATTATTTCAGTTTACTTAATTTTTTTAATATTTTTTTTAAGATGTATTACTTAGCTTTACTTAGTGTTTTAACTTTACTTAGTGTTTGATGTTTGTGTTTGATTGTGTGAAAACCCCTGCAAAAAACTGTTCAGTTTTTTTTTTGTTTTTTTTTTGGGGGGGGGGTGATCTTAAATTGTTTTTTGTGCCAGTGTATGTCTATATGCATATCTATGTATGCCTACATATACACACACATTCATCCACATGTATGTTTATGTGTTCATGTATGTGTCTGTGTGTTTGTGTTAACTGTATTGTACTATTGTGTGTCTAATTGTGTGTTTGTGTTAACTGTATACGTTTTTTTTTACCTTTATTTAATGTTTGATGTTTGCGTTTGGAAGTATGGGAAGCTGTATTTGTATGTTTGCCCTCCTATATGCATTTTCATTTTTAGAAAAAATTAGAATAAATGAAGAAGCATAACCACAGCTGCCAAATTAAAACAAGACAATAGAATAAAACAATTAGTGAAAGTAGAACCATTTATTAAACTGAAAGACCACTAAAACAATTTCCTAAATAAACCAACGTGCAGACTAATAAATCCCACAAAAACAACATTGGAAAAATAAGTAAATAAATTGTAGAAAAAATATACACAAAGTTAAGGAGCATACTAAACAGAAACCAATGAAAAAATACAAAAGAAACAATTGGTTTAACAACATCACTAACAAAAAACTTGTGAATAGGAAAGGTTGACACACATACATGAATACACAAACATACACATGTGGGTGGGTGTGTGTGCATGGATGCATACACATACATGGACACACGCATAGACAGACACCTGCACAAACATACACACATGCACAAAATTCATGAACTCTGGTGAACTGTCTGACCCATCCAACTATCAGTCTATTAACCTTCTGTCTTTTTGGGTAAAAATTCTAGAGGCCCTAATCAATGTTGAATTGATTCATCATCTCTCATCACAGGGTCTTTTCTCAGACAAGCAATATGGCTTTTGTTTCTCCAGATCAACTGCTGATGTCCTAATGATAATTGGGGAAAGTGTCTGTCATGCTTTATATAAAAAATGCTGATCCTCGGACTGTAGGATTGGACATCTCGAAAGCCTTTGATAGCATCTGGCATTCAGATCTTTGCTACAAGCTGAAAAGCTACGATAACTCCAGACACATTTTTGAGCTGATGCAGTTCCTATCAAATTGAGAAAGGAAAATTGTGCTGAATGGTCACTCATCTACATCCTTTCTTATTAATACAGGTGTCCCCCAGGGTTCCATCCTTGATCCTACACTGTTTTTAATCTTCATTAATGACCTTCCTGATGACATCAGCTATGAACTTGGCATCTATGCTGATGACACTACCATTTATTCCTGCCTTTATAGTAAGACTGATCAGTCAGACAAGGTTAAAATGGCAACCAAGGTACTAAATGATCTCAAGACCATCATTAATTGGGAAAAAGATGGCTTATCAATTTTAATTCCTCCAAAACTAAACTGCTTTCCATTAATCATCTGAGAAACTCTTCTCTGCCTTCCATCAGCATGGTTGATGCTATCCTCCAAGAAATTGACTTGTTGTGCCTATTTAGGCTAATGTTCTCAGCTGACATGAAGTGGAAAGACTATATTGAATCCATTGCTAGGTCAGCTGCAAAGTCAGTTCATTGAGTTGAGTGAATCAATTTTTCTCTTTCCAGAATCTATCTTGCATATTTATAAGCATACCATTCATTCATACTTAGAATATTGCTCCTTTATATGATCTAGTGCTCTTGCTATTTACATGGACCTCCTTGTAAGATCCAATGAAGAATCAGCAATATTATTGTTCCTGCTCTGGTGGCTTGGCTTCAGTTACTTGACTGCCACCTTAAGGTTGCCTCTCTGTGCCTATTTTATAAATACTTTCATGGTAATTGTTTGGATGAGCTCTTCACTATGGTATTAATTTAAGTGCAATACTAGACTGGTGGTGAGATCTCATCAATTTACAGTTGAGATAGCTAGATGTAGCCATGATTACTATGAAACGGTTTCTTATTCTGCATTTCTTACTTGTGGAAAAACCTTCCCAGCTCCATGCTTTCCAACCAACTTTAATCTGCAAAAATTTAAATACAATGTCAATTGCTATCTAATGTCCTCCTAATTACTCTTTTCTTTCTCCTCATTACTAATGTTTCTGTTCCTAATTCTACCACAACCTGTAACCCCTTGCATACTAGTGGCTCTGCTGCCTTGCTTGGAGTGATACTGATTAAAAAAGAAATAAATTAAGTGGTCAACAATAATCAGAGACCAACGAATGCAAGAAAAAAAATAAAAGAGAAAAAATAGAGAAAGAGAAATCAGCAATCAATCAACAAGAAGAAAAAAGGAAATAGATAACACACATACCAATAAAAGCACAAGATAACCGAGAAACAGTGGCAGATTAACTCTGTTCCGACAAGTGTTGGGACATATACAGCCACAAAACTCCGAAGTAAAGCATGAGTTAAGTGATAAAAAACGTTTCCCATATTAATTCTATTAGTGTTCTATCTCTGTCTTCAATATTGAGGATTCTACTGCAAATCCTGCTTGCCTTAAATGCCGCCTTATCATCAATTTTGGCTTCAAAAACAGTATTTCAAATTAACACTTTTTCTCTCTCTTTCTCTCTATCTATTTATCTATATATATATCAAAAGATATACATATATATTAAAATGTATATATATATATATATATATATATATATATATATATATATATATATATATATATATATATACATTTTAGTGTTAATATATTGATGCATGTTTCATTAAATAATATAGGCAAGTTTTGTCTATTTATTTTAAGTAAGTTTCTTTCATATTGTCTGATAAGCTTAATAACATTATCATTGAAAGATGAAAGGAAATCACCGTATTGATACATGTTTAAATCCAACCTAAGCTTTTGGCTTACAATGATAATGTTATTAAGCTTATCAGACAATATTAAAGGAACTTACTTAAAATAAATAGACAAAACTTGTCTACATTATTTAATGAAACATGCATCAATGAAAAATTGCTGCCTAAATATACACTATATATATATATATATATATATATATATATATATATTAAAAGATATATATATATATATATATATATATATATATATATATATATTAAAAAAAAAAATATATATATATATATATATGATCATTGCCCATGTCCTGAAAAATAAGTTTGTTTTCATGAAACCGGATTCATCCATTATTATCAATATTTTTAATAAGGTTATGCTCAGTTGGTTGATTTAACAAGTTAACTGTTGTTGAGTTATTTAATATTGAAGTCAGTTTTTCTTTTTGTCTTCCAAGACAAAATCATAAGGAATTAATTATCATAATATTAACATTTCTATATTAATTACCATCATGATTATTCCCATAAGTTTTTAATGTACAATGTAATTTTTAAAAGTAGAATTTTTTTTAATTTAAAAGTAGAATTTAAATATAAAAATACAAAAAGCATTTATAAAATTTAATAAATATTTTCAACTGTTGGAATTTTTTTTAATCACTTCACTCCAAGCAAGGCTATGATGCCACTAAGATGTAAGAGGCTACTGGATGTGAAAGAGACTGGAATAGACTTCAGAAAGAATTGGAAACCCAATCTTAAATAGGGAACAACGAATAAACCTCAACTTCTGTTCAAAAGCCTTACAAGGTGTGTGAACCAGATGATAGGTGAACTTATAAATGGTACCTTTAAAATATTTCTTTACTAACAAGGAGAAAATAACTCTTGCTATAACAATAATGCCAATATAAATTTTCCTTTAATAGTATCAGCTGTCAAAGCAAGACAGAGAAATGGTCAGATTGTACTTAAGTTTGATTAACAAGTAAAGTTACATAAACTTGTGAAGAATGATTTAAAAGAGAAATTAGTTCTTTTGACATGAACTTCCATTTGATGTTTTTATGGGTCATAATACAGTATAGACAATATTTATTGGAATGCTTTGGTTTTGATTGAGTTTGGGAGGGTGAAGAATTGTCTTCTGTTGCTATTTTTTTTTTTTTAAATATATTGAAACTGTTTCTTTTTTTGTAAAGGATTTGTGGAGTTTGTGGCTTTCTCTAATTGTGTTTTTTGTTATGCGAAGGAGTATTGACAGAGATTATTTGGGGATTTTTGGTTGATAGTTCTTGACTCTTTGAGTATGTCTCTTTTGGTGTCATTGACAGGTAAGATTCTTTAGTAGACAGGTGTAGTTGAATTTGAGATGTTTTTGTAATCTCTTTTTGGGGAATTTCGGTTTGGTAAGTGATTTTTGGGTGTCTTAAAAGAGAGTTCTTCATTGAAAAAGTTTTGGTAACATGTTTTGTTTGTGTGTGTGAATGTTTGTTTTTTTTGTTTATGAGTTTTTATGGATTTGGTTTTGTGAGGAAGGGCAGCAGATATAGTTTTTAGTTTTATTAATGCTGTTTTGATTTCTTTTATAAATATTAGCCAGTCTTCTCATCCTAATTTTAGTAGATTCTCAAAGTGTGCTTTGTACTTATACAACTTACAGGTGTTGGTGTAGGTGATTTTTGAACAATATTATATGATGTAATTCCTTTTTTAGTTTCTACTATCTTTTGGGCCTCTGGAAATTACAATTTTTCTCCTCTGTGATTTCTTTTGTGACCTTCAGATTTCACACGTTTGTGTATCTGCTGCATGATCTCTATGACAATGCATTCAACTGCTTCATCATATTCTCCATCAGAGTGCTTTGTGTCATTGTGTCTGTATCTCTTACACATTGGTCATCTTATATATTTGGCTATGTAATGCCCATATTTCTGGCATTTGTAGCATATTTTCCCCTTCCTCAACAGTAAAACCTATTATGATGTATTTTGTGGCCATTCAAGATAACTGTACATACATTACTCTATCTTTTTTATACTCATTCTTTTAAGGTCTATATGCACTTGACATTTGAGGTCCATTTTCATCTTGTCCAGAGTTTAAAAGAATAGTGCAGGGCTTCTCATTATGTTTGTATGTTTTTATTTTTATGTTCTAGAATTTATCTTCTGTCAATAATATTTTCACCTTTTCACTTTTTTGACAGTCTTTGGACTTTTTTCTATATTGTATCATGATGATCTTGATGGGGCAGAAATCTTCAGAATCCAGACATGCTGTGTTCATTTTTCCCATCTGAATCAATGTCAACTTTGGCAGTTTATTATATGCCATATTTTTCTTCAGTTACCTTCATTGTCTATGCTCCCTGCCTGTCTTGAAGCCCAATATTGGGAAATGTCAAGGGAGGAAATCCATTCATCTGGACATCTTGAGAAGAATATACAGAAAATATATTTGTTTTAGAGAGGAACTTTTGGCACATGCAAACTATTAGAATCTCTGCTCAAGTTCTAGTATTTTACAGTTATGTTGAAATTTTTCAGTCTTTCAAATCAACTAATCATTGAATTCTGACACTTATACACAGAAATAGGTCTGGTTTTGATCTCAGTAAGATTTGGATTTGGAACAATATATATCCTATACTTGTATATATATAAGTATAGAATTGGTGTTTCTGGAATTAATTCCAATAACCAACAATTACTATTCTTAAAAGGGTGCTCAATACAGAGTAGAGCAAATATAATTATTTATTCGAAATCACTTGATAAGACACCATGGGTGTTGAAACAAAATGTCTATTTTTGTAGTGATTTTATAAAATATTTATGTTATATTTTCAAATAAATAATTATATACATATATAATGAAATGGATTAAGTTCAACAATTATTTAATATATTTTCTGTTTATATGTTATTTTAATAGATACAATTTATTTAAGTAAATGCTTTGTTTTTTTAAATAAACAGTATTAATTACATTTACTGGCTTGAATGTTCAAGAAAATGCATAGAAAATATGTGCTTCTCCAACAGGAATCAAACATGTAACCATAATGGGAGCCATTTTTTGATCTGATGTGCAGTTAACCATTCAGTCACAAAGAAGCATCTGGTTAGCAAAGTCCAAATTACTGTTTATAAACAGCAAATTTTCAACCATCTTTCCTGAATGATCATATCTGCTAATGAAACATACCTTAATGTAAACATTGGCAACATATCATGAAATGGATTAAGTCTGACAATTATTTAATATATATTCTAGTTCTAGTGTAACTTCAAGTATTTTACAGTCATTTTGAAATTTTTGAGTCTTTCAAATCAACTAATCCTCAGTCACAGAATTCTGACACTTATATATAGAAAAAGAAATGGATATGATATTGATCTCAATAAGATTTGGATTTGGAACAGCTGAACAGTTTTATATATATATATATATATATATATATAAAATTTCAGATATAACAAAAAATATATCTGCATAATGACTATGAATAAAGACGAAAGGAAAACTTATCTTAGCCAATGCATTACATCCTCTGATGGACTTTATCAAGACAAATGTAAGGATTTTATTATGCAACAAGTATTTATAAACAAAATAAAAATTTTTAAATTTAAGAATGCTTATAAATATATATCAGGATAAATGAAAAGTTTAGGTAAATTATGTAGGATGCTAAGTGATGTAATTTAATGTCAAATAAACAAAAGTAAATGTTGCTGGAGGCGTGGTGGAGTAATGGATAGCAGCTTGGATTGAGGAATCGGAGAGCCAAGTTCGAATTCCAGTTGAAGCCATTACATTCATTTACATGCTAATATCTTTGGGAAAGGTATGAATCCTCTTCTTCTTCCCACAGCTATCGGTAAATAGCAGGACAGGCCAGGTTCTATAACCTTGGATGGCAACTGGTCCACCAGAGAAAGAAATGGCAACCTACTGTGGGAAAAAAATCTGCCTCATCAATCATGTATCGAAAGATACATGATCGCCTACGCATCTATCACAACTGGCACATAACTGAAATGTTGCTGAATTTTCTTTTCATAATGTAATTAATATTTGTCTTTTATATTATTTTAGTTTGGAATTAATTTATATATTATATACTTGAAATAATAGGTTATCAATTTAAACATTTTCTTTTAATTTTTTTAAAATTTTAATAGTCTTGACTATAAAAATGTTAAAAAATTAAAAGAAAATAAAACATAAGCATTCTCTGTGGGTGTAATTTTTCTTACACCCACAGAGCATGCTTATGTTTTATTTGTGCATGAACACATAACAATAAACATTTATTAGATAGATATGTTTGAGCCAACATGCCTGTATTTTTTTTAAACTCTGTAATTGATTCCTCTGTATTTTGATAAGTGTTAGTGATTTGTATTATTTTATATATATAATAAAAATATAGTTTTATGGTATGCTATATTTATAAGTAAAAGTTCTCAATATCAGAGAAAGAGTGCATTTAGATATAAAAAATATAAAAGTGGACAGAGGTCAACTCCAAGTAGTGAAAATCACTATTATTTGACAATGAAGATTCACTGATAAAGAAAAAAGAACCTTCAACATTACAATGGGAAGATTTGATGATGCAAAAACTTGAAAGCTTATAGGTATACATTTACTACATGTTGTCTAAAGTGTCGTAGCTAATACACCCATGGACATGAGAGGTCCACGGTGAAGTGCATGTCCTAGTCTTTTGTTTGTTAGAACTATTGTACTAAGCCTGGGGTGTCCATCATTTTCTGTTGTGGTAGGGGCCAGTTCCTTTCTACAAGATGACATGTGGATTTATTTTTGAGGTTACCTTCTTCTAACCTTTGCCTAAAGAAGCAAGGCCTACAAAGTAGTAAATGGTTTGAATTCAGAGTTTTATAAAAATTTTCAGAAATATGGGATTCAATATAGACAAAAATAAACCTAAAAGTAGATTTCTTCACACTCAAACTAAGAAAAGGTACATATCAACTATATAGAAAACCCAATAAAATACTACTTTACATACACACATGTACTTTAGATTCCACAATCGATGAACCACAGGTTATTTGATAATTCTTCCAGTGAAATAATCTTTAATGAAGCCAAAAAAGAATATGAAACAGTTCTAAAAAATTGTGGATTTTCAGTAACTTATACATACCACAGAGTACAAAAAAGCCAACAAGAAAAGAAACATCATGTGGTTTAACCTACTGTACAACAAAATCATTAAAAAAAATGTTGGAAAAATATTCATTAAACTAATAAACAAACACTTCCCCTATCAAGCAATCTTCACAGGAAAACACAGTAAAAATCAACTATAGTTGCACTGAAAACATGGCACAAATTATAAAAAGACACAACAGAAAAATAATCAACAAAGAATACTGACAGAAACTAAACTCACCTGTAATGGCATAGCAAAATATGAATATCCCTTAAATGGTAATTGCTTGCAAAGTAATATAGTATACCAAGCCACTGCAAAATCATCAGATAATGAAGAAAAATATACATGATACAGGAGTAACTGAGGGATGCTAGAAACAGGGAAAATATGCACACATCCTTTACAAATATTAAATACATGGACAGCACAATGCTTTCTGAACATATATGGGAAATTGAAAACAAAACCCAAATTACACCAAAAATATGAAAAATAAAGAAAACAGCACCAGTCTACATCAATAAATACAAAAACTGAGAACTGTGCATAGAAGAAAATAGCTATAATCCAAACCAACACAAATTACTAAATAGCAATCAGAATGCACACATGAAAACAAATTTTTACTACATTACCTAAATATCTAAATATGAAAACAAACACCCAAAATATCCCCACAAAAAATGCAAATATATACACTATATACAATGCAGATGATGTAACATACTTTAGTCAAAGCCTAATAGTTTAAACTAAATAGATAACCAACACTTGTAAAAAATAAAATAAAATAAAAGTAAACAAATAAATAAAATAAACAAAATATCTGAATAAATAAGTAAACAAATTAACAAACTACAAATGTACACACAAACACAAATTAATCTAATAATAATAATAATCAGCAACAAATAATTAAGTAATCAATAATAAATATTGAGTAAAAAGTTAACAAACAGCACTATAAATAGCTACAAGTAATGGCATCAGGAGCCACAATTATCCCTATTCTATAGCCTCTATAATAATTTGAAGCCTAATTGTTACCACCTATCCAACAACCATTAGAATAATATAATAGACCTTGTTATCCATAATGCAGCATTAACCATCATATATAAATAGTTGAGCCAAAGCACACATGGCCTAAAGATTGAATTCAACTATAAAACAGACTGTTACCACTTTGTGTTGACCTCAACGTCCTTATCTATCTATCTATCTATCTATCTATCTATCTATCTATATATATATATATATATATATATATATAAGGAACTAATGGTCAAAATTTAACATTTCTTATTACCATAAACATTATACTTAGTGGTTGCACATGTGTGAGAAGAGATAGATCTCTTTTGTTTTTGTAAACATGGCAATATCGGTCCTCCTACATGGCAGCAAATGCTGAACAAACTCCTCACAGATGAAGAAGAAACTTGAGGCAACAGAAATGTGTTTCTACAGAAAGATTCTGAGAATACCATGGACAGAACATGTGAACAAGAACAAAGTTTTAAGGAAAATAGAAATAAAAAGGACACAAACTTTTAATCAGAAAGAGATAACTAAAATGTTTTGGGTATATAATGAAGAACGAGGGCTTGGAAAATTTGACACTTACAGGACATACTGAAGGCAAGATAGAGGAAAGCAATGTATAAACTAACTAATGATTGCAGAACATGGATTTGGAGGGACAGCAAAAAGTGCAAACAATGATAAGAGCTATAAAGGACAAGAAGATGTGAAGAACCATGATTGCCCACATCCTGAAGTGATACAGTACAAAGAAGAAGAAGAAAAAGAATTAATTGTTAATAAAGGAAATTTTGCTCTTTGGTAGGGCTCAAACCAGCACCCTATATTGAGGAATCTACTTTTAAGCTAGATTTACTTTAGACTGCTCATCCTTAAAAGACAGAATTATATTATGAAATATAATTGACTCAATTGCTAGGTCTACTACTGGGAAAGTTGGTAGATTTATAAATATGCAAGACACATCCTGGTGAGAGTAATTGTCAAACAACACATTAAACCATTTGTTTATGCATTGAATATTGCTACCATATCTGGACTGATGATTCTGCTATGTATCTAGAGATTCTTAATAAAATACATCTGCAATATTATGGTCTTAACCTGGCATCTTAGCATCAGTCATTTCCCACTGCTGTAATGTAGTTTTCCTATACCTTTTCTATAAAGATTTCCTCTTTGGTACCTTTTCTTTATGAATTTAGGCATACTACTAGATTGGCAGTAAGGTCTCATCATTTTGTAGTTGAAATGGCTAGATGTACGTTCTATGCTAACAATTTCTTCTCATGCCCTTCTAGCTTGTGGAACTCTCTTCTGATTTCTTGATTTCGAGTTAATTTTGATTTTCAAAAAATTAAATGCAGTGTCAATCGTTATTTTCTATCTTATTTTCTGTTCTTTTATTGTTCTCTCCTTAATAATATCTCTTTTTTTCATATTTTCTCACATTCAGCAACCTCTTGCATCTTAGTGACTTTATTGCCTTACTTGGGGTTGAATTATTAAAAAAAATTGAATGTACAAGTTGGTAAACATTAATGACAGTTTAAAAAACATTAACATGTTTCCACAAAATATAACATTTATAATAATGATAATAATAATTTGTCTGAAGATTGCCTGAGCATGAAAATTGAGTTACAATTACAACTAGAGCCATCCTTTCATAGGATTTAACATTGGTAAGCGTTTTTTGTTCAGTTTATGGGCTTTGAGCACTTTATTGAATAGGTAAGTTTGCTTTTAGGCTTTTTTTCTCTTTCTTTTTTTCAGTATTGATGGTTTTATTCAAGAATATTTGGATAAGAGTTTAGGTTTTGGTGAGTTGTTTTTTTGTTTTTGTTTGATATATATATGTGTGTGTGTTAAGGTAATGTATAAAATTATCCTTGTCACTGATTAATATTTAATTATCAGTACAAACACAAGTGAATATGTAGATATTCCACACTTTATTTTTTTTACATCATTTTAAAAAATTTGTGAATAGAATTGATTTGTGATAGTCATCAGAAAAACAAATCTAAATATCAATTTATAAAGTAATAAATTAAATGATAAAATAAGGGATAAAAATAAGAAATAAATTGAAACAATAAATAAATAATGAAAACAAAATTGAATGTGTAATTTTCTCTTAATTCAGCCTTGTGTAAGTATATATTTGAGTTTTATTTTGTTTTTATACCCCACCCACTATATATATATATATAAATATATATATATATATATATATATATATATATATATATATATATATATATATATATATATACCGAGCACTATTTTTTAAAAATAATAACAAAAATACTAAAGAACTTTGGATTATTTACCTAACCAGTTCTTTCCTATTTTCTATATATTTTCACATATATATATATATATATATGTATATATATATATATATATATATATATATATATATATATATACTTACACCTGGAGAGAACATTTTAGAATCCAAAGGATAAAAGTAATTGTGAGAAACAGTTTTCTATTTGTTAATCAAATCCTGATTGTCAACAGAAACATATTTTGGGGTCTCCTACCTCTTTTAAATATAACGAAGCCTTTATTCTTACTTGAATATATTCATGTAAATTCTTTGCTAAGCATGAACAAAATGATTGTAGCCAATGCATTAAAAATTACTATAAGCCATTAACAGTCGAGACAACTTTGTCGGGGGGGTGCCTTATGAATCAGAATTCACAATCCTTGCAATAGACAATATCAGGCTTATCAACTGGAAATATTCAGACTTAAACACCACTCAGTTTGGGCCCTCCCTTGGGATGGCACTTAGAAGCTGTCAAAAATATTGTTATTTAAGGTAGCCTCTGGCATCACAGGTGCATGTTTTTTAGTTCCCTTGAACCTTATTTTATTTCTTTGAACAGAACTCCAGATTTGTCAACTGATTAACTTTCCAGGTTAACTTGGCAGTCATTGTGACCCAGACATATTTTTCATCTCTTTTTTTTTTTTTTTTTTTAATTAAAATACATACATAGTAACTTCTAAACAATGATAACATTATCTCATGTTAATTGTTACAAATGTGAAACATTGTGGACTTTTACTTCACTTTATAAATAGTCAATTGTCAAAATAATTAACTTAACACATTTTTAATTAAAGTAACACTCCAGCATAATAGATGTATTCCATGGCCGTTAAACAAAGCAAAATTCACAGTAGAACTCATTTTACTTTCACTTTCAGTAAATGGCAGATGCATTGAATGTCTTGGTTCACCTCCATTTTCTCCCTCTACCTTGACTCTCTCTCTCCCTCTTTCAATAAGTGAAGACAGAATAAAAGAATTAAAAAAAAATGCACTGAAAATATTTTAACAACAAAAGAAAATATGGTGAAAAGCACATAATGAAGCTGTGCTATGTTGGTTTGCACAAATCAAATATCAATTTTTATCATCCATTTAAATGTGCATGCACAGACTAACACACGTCCATATACATAAATACATACATCCATACACACACACACACACATATATATAAGAAATGTATGCAAGCACACACACATACACACAAACACACACACATATATATACATACATACATATATATATATAAATACACATATATATACATATATATATACATATATATATACATATATATATACATATATATATATATAAATATATATATACATATATATATATATATCTATATATACATATATACATATAGATATACATATAGATATATATATATATACATATATATATATATCTATATATACATATATACATATATATATACATATATATATATATATATATATATATATATATATATATATATATATATACACATTCATATTCATATACTTATGGAAGCTATACACACACACACACACACACACACACACACACACACACACACATATATATATATATATATATATATATATATATATATATATATATATAAAGCTAAAAAACACACAAATAATCACAACAAGTTTCACACCAGAACAGCAATTGTTCGATTCTTTTTTATTGCTTGATGTTCAGTTCTGGTGTGAAACTTGTAGTAGCAATTTTAAATTTCTTTGCTTATTTATATATATATATATATATATATATATATATATATATATATATATATATGTGTGTGTGTGTGTGTGTGTGTGTATATATATATATATATATATATATATATATATATATATATAAGTGGGAGGGAGACATTTCTTCTCTACATATACACACACACACATATTTTATCTATATAAGTACTCAAACGCATGTGTATATGTGTGTATGCATTTCTTTTATCTATTTGCTGGTAAAGTGTATTCTTTTATTGCGAAGGCTGTGAATCAGTAATAGTTTTGTTGTCTGCAGATTTTATTCAATTATGTGTATGTGTGTATATGTATATGTGTGTATGTATCCATATGTCTAAGTGTGTGTACATACATATAATTACTATTGTTAAAATCTGTTGTTTTCACTGCAATGCATACTTTCATTAAATATTGTTTCACAGGTATTAACTTCATCTTCATTTCCATGAGTATAACTGATATATTATCAAAGCAGCTTTCTTGTACCTCTGACAGACTTGTTTTTGTCAAAAGCTGGTAATCCATAGAAACTCTTATTTTCATTATGAGATGTCTTTCATGTTAATCAGTCATCAGCAAAAGTTAACAAACTAATGATTGAATTGGTGATGTCATCTCCAACTTTTCTTATTACTGACATTTATTATGGTTAGCTTTTTCTGGCACAAGGACACAATTTGTGGAGTACCCAATAAAAATCAAACTTCCTACAATGGTCTTTGTGATGTACTTACAAACAAATCCTACATATTAAGGTACCCTAAGTGTTGTTTTTATTAAGCTGTGTGTCTCAGTTGTTGTTAATAATAATAATAATAATATTCTTCTTCCACCTCCCATCCCTCAGGATGTTGGCATTCATAGCTCTCCATAATTTCCTGTCCGTCTGTTATTTTCCTTGTGAGTTCATTTCAAACATCCTTGTCGCCACTGTTATATTCCGTACTAAGGAACTAAACACATAACACCAGGTGGATACTAGAAGAAAGGTTTATTATACACAATAACTACAATATGAAATACAGTACAGTTAAACACACAGGTCAATCTAGTCGTGAGTGTCACTAATTGGAAGGTCGGACATGCTTGCGTTGTCTTGCTCTCACTTCCCCCTTCGAGTCTCTCGTAGACTGTCGACTTTATAGGTACTTAGTACCTATAGTGTAATCATTCATGGGTGGGGAATGGTTATTCCATTACATCACTGTCATAGTGCTTAATAAATTTTATCTCTTTTTAAATTTCTCCTAAACTCAAACTTACTAAGTATGTTATATGTTGTTTTCCTCTGCTCCTCTTGCCTTCAATCAGTCCTGTGAGTATTAGATTTTTCACACCCTCTTTCCTTATTATGTACCTTAGAAATTTCAACAATCTCTTCTTGATATTAAGTATAAATTCCTTTTTTATTTCTATTTTCTCTAAAACCTTCTTGTTGCTCACATGTTTGGTTCATAGTATTCTCAGCATCCTTCTGTAGAACCACATTTCTATTTCTTTGAGTAGATTGTTTAGCATTCCATGCCATATTGGAGAACTGATATTACATTCAGTACTCTTTTCTTTCCTATAATCATTTGGAAAACCTAATTTAAACTGTTTTATTTCATTCAGATAGAATGTGTCTTGGAAAACATGTACTCTTTATTACATGTGCATCATGAATAATTATGAAAATCTCTATAAATTAAAGATTAATAAAACAAATAAATTTTGTAGATTTCAATTTTGACAGATACACTATTAAAACATACTTTATAACTTAACTTGAAACAAAACAGATTTTTGTGAAATATTTATTAATGAAACATAATATTTCAACTTAGAAGAAACCACCTTTAAGTGTTATTTTATTGAACAAACTCCTGAGATAGCCACTGTCATGCAAGGGGTTACAGGGTGGGAAGAAATTAGAAACAGAAACATTAATAATGAGGAGAAAAAGAAAAGACCAATCAGGAGGACAGTAGATAGCAATTGATGTTGCCTTTAAATCTTTGCAGATTAAAGTTGGCTAGAAAGTATGGAGCTGGAAGAGAGTTCCACAAGTGAGAAGTGCAAGATAAGAAATTGTTAGCATAGAAGTTGCAGATAAATCTAGCTAGCTCAACTGTAAATTTTATGATCAGCTTAGTATTGTGCTTAAATTCATACAGTCTAGGTACCATAGCGAAGAGCTCATCCAAGCAATTACCATGAAAGTATTTATAAAAAAGACATAACGAGGCAACTTTATGGCAGTGGGCAATTGGCTGAAGCAGATCTGCCAAATCAATACCAATAATATTGCTGATTCTTCTTTGGATCTTATCAAGGAGCTTCAGGTAAATAGCAGGGGTACTGGACCATATATGGCAGCAATATTCCAAGCATGAATGAATAATTGACTTATGAATAATAGATGTGAAAGATAGATTCCAGAGAAGAAAATTGTCTTGCCTGACACAGTGAACTGACTTTCTTAGCAGCTAATCTAGCAATGGATTCAATATAGTCTTTCCACTTCATGTCAGTGGAGAACATTAGCCCAAGAAGGTGCAATGAGTCACTTTCCTGGAGGATAGCATCAACCATTCTGATTGAAAGCAGATAGGGGTCTCTCTGATGATTAATGGAGAGAAGCTTAATTTTCGAGGTGTTAAAATTGACAAGCCATCTTTTGCCCCAGTTAATAATGGTCTTGAGGTTATTTTTGACATTTAACTTGGTCTGATTGATCACCCTTACTATCACGGCAGGAGTAAATGGTAGTGTTGTCAGTGTAGATGCCAGGTTGAGAGCTGATGTCATCAGGAAGGTCATTAATGAAGATTAAAAACAGTGTAGGACTAAGGATGGAGCCCTGGGGGATATCTGTGTTAGTATGAAAGGATGTAGATGAGTAGCCATTGTAAAGTTTCATCTTTCTAAATCAATGTATTAAAATTTAAAAAACCTTAATTATTATGAAGTTTTTTAAATTTGAATATATTCTTAATACATTTCAACTAACACACTTAAATGTTAGAATAATTTTCCATGCTAAGTCAGGTGTTCACACTTATGTTCATGCAAAAGAAAAAAAAGAAAGTTGTTTCTTGCCTTTCAAGACATTTCCTACTGCATACTCTTACAAATCATCTTGTTGGATTTTCAGTCATTCACCAAAAAGATAAGTAACTTTTCTTTGCTGTTCAGAACATTTTATCCATTGAACTTCACAAAAAAATGCTTTTTTATTTTTTTTAAATTACTTACACACAAACACATATATATTCAAAAAAGTTCAATAGACTTATCTGATTGATTAATTCCAAATTTTGGTGTTAAAATTCTTATCAAGGACAGATATTTGATAAATCTATTAAAATTATTATAAGATCTTATATTTATACTCCCCAGAAAAAATGCTAGTCATAAATTTCAATTTTCAATTCTGTTAGATTTTCATTAAAAACATAACAACATATATATATGTCTATATTTCTGAGATGACATATTGTAACTATTTACACTATTTACATTGTTCAGAATGTTTTCCTCATATGTATTGGCATATTCATGACATTTCAGCCATTGTACACTATGGCCTTCTTCAGTACACTTTATTTCGTCCATTGGGGTAGATTGTTTTAGTTCCATGTGCCCAAGAACACATGGTTCAGTGGATAAAAGCATTGATTAAAGTAATCCAGTGACTTGACCCAAAGAATTGTAAGTTCAATACCTGGCCACAGAAAAGGTGAACAAAAACTTAGAGTTGAGTTACTAAAGGTAAATAACTGAAACTGAGATATCCAGAAAAGGCATGGCATGTGGAACGAGAACAATCTACCCCAGTGGACGAAATAAAAGGTTTGGTTCAAAATTCCAATGTATATCTCCTGAAAAAAACCAGAGTGTGCAATGGTTAAAAGATTGTGAATATGACAATAAAGATGAGGATGACAGTCCAAAATAAATAAATAGTGTAAATATTCATACATACATATATATATATATATGTATATCAAAGAGAATGGACACTTTAGTTGTTGCAGTGACTTGTAGTTTTCAAATTCTTGCTAGGTGTACGGGATACTGGATGTATTGCTTTTTTGTATGTACAAAAGAAATTTGATCACCTAACTAGTGACACTGACATTTAAATCTAAATCCAATTCATGAGAAATTGATTTCTCTGGGGAAAAACACTCAGCTTGCATTGATTAAATGGCAATCATTTCAAATCTAAACAAAAGGTTAAAATAAATGTACTGAAATATGAAATAATAAAAAAAAAACATGTATAATAATAATAATAATAATAATAATAATAATAAATATGTTCTTTTCAGATGCTTCTAAGATTTTTTGAAGTATTGCATTTATTTTAGGAAGAAGTTTAAATCTAAAAAGCGTTACTCTATGAAATCTCTCCTTAACAATTTTATCACTTAACATGAGGATTATATATATAAAAGCTGAACTGAATTAATGGAATACATGATGTTAATTAAAATTCATATAATTCTTTTGAGAATGAAGTCATTGTTGTGGGTGAGTGAAATTGAAGACAAAAGCAGTACTATAAACATGAAAATCTTGCTTCAGGTCTTCATGTTTGATCCCATGATTTAAACTTAAGCCAATCATTTTCTTGACTGATCACATGTTTCTGCCATTGGATTAAGGAAAGAAAGGGTCTTCAGCCATCAAGAGCTAAGAATGGGTCAGTTAGTGCTAAGATGCAGATTAGTGCTTTGCTCAAAACTTTCTGCAAGAACAGTGTCTGTCAGTCTTAGTTTCAAAAATAGCACTTCTTAAAATTTTTTCAGAAGAGATGATGCAGATATGGAGTTAGAATATCTGCATTTATTATATTTTATATACACAACAATATCTATATGGACCATGTGAAGTTATACATCAGTTTTTTTTTAGTTTTATTGAGCCTCTTTCAGTATATTGTGAATATTATTTGTTTTTGCATCTCTTTGTATTGCTTGAGCAACAGAAACTAAAAAGATCAAATCTAACTATATAAACTTCTCTCCCATTTCCCTAATTGCCTGACACTGTCAGTTTTTGGTATTTTGTTCATATACACTAGTAATATTAGTATGAATATTATCTGGAAGTTTTATTATTAAATGAAGCATTGTCAGTTAATATTATTCCTTTTGGACTACTATTACTTTCAACTTAATATTAATTGCTTTTTTGTCACAAAACAGATTGTCTGTCCAGAAGTTAGTAAACAGATATTATCATTCTATACTATTCTATAACAGTTAGTAAATAGAGACTATTAGCAATAAGAAAAATACTATCATTCTATAATAGCAGTTAGTAAACACTATCATTCTATAGCAGTAAGAAAAGTACTATCATTGTATAACAGCAAACAGAGACCACCATTCTATAGCAGTTAGTAAACACTATCATTTTATAACAGTAAATAGAGACCATCATTCTGTAGTAGTAAGTAAACACTATCAGTATCTAACAATAAATAAAGACTTATTCCATAGCTGTTAGTAAACATTATCATTCTATAGCAGTAAGTAAACATTATCATTCTATAGCAGTAAGTAAACATTATCATTCTGTAGCAGTTACTAGTAAACACTATCATTCTATAGCAGTTAGCAGAGGTCCTTATTCTATAGCAGTAAACGCTATCATTTTCATTGTTAGTAAACAAACAACTACAGTCCAAGTAATTGTGGCAAAAATTGAGTAAAAATAGAATGAAAGAAATAGTAGTCAAAAATCAATAATAATTATAACTGCTTCATATCATAAAAATAAAAATACATGATAAAATTGTGAATATATCTGAAACAAAGTCTGTAGATTTAATACATCATGATTAACTCAGATGTATAATGTATATCAAAATAAAAAATTATAAAGGTTGATTAATAAGAAGGTTTCTTACCATGTAGCATTGCTTATAATGGAACATGTTCAAATGTGTACTTGGTAGTATGTAAAGTCCTGTTCAAATGTGTTTAATGTCAGTTTGCTACTGTGTGATGGTATTTAGCAATAATATTTACTAATCATGAGAACTGTTACTGAGTTATATGTAAAGCAGTAATATTATTTTTGGCATTAGAATGTTCCATACCAATTGAAATTCACTGGTGTATGAAAAGCAAGGAAATTTTGTAAACAGTTCATTTATTTTATGTATAAAACTTGAAAAGGAGACTTTTTGTTGTGAACCATCGCAATGCATGGTAAACAAATAGCATAAACAGTGAGAAAATTCTTCTCAGGCTCAATTTAAGTTCTATTAGATTTTTTTTTTGTTCCTGAAATGGTAATATTGAGATTAGCCATTTCCTTATAAAAGAAACATTTGGCATTCATTGACTGAACAGTTAGCAATGCTGTCAGTTGAAATTTATAACATTTTTCTCTTAAAATAGCTATTCAGGAAAATAGATTTTTCAAATCTACTAGCTTTTACCGCTCTTTCTAATATTGAGGGAGTTTCCTTCCTAACCTTTTATTTAAGGAAGTGTGGGAACTCAACATCATGATTATGTCATTATTTTCTCTTCAAGTTACATGTACTATCCATTTTAGTTGCTGTTGCTGATGGAAGTCTTCAAGTGATGTGGTTTCTGTTATTTGGTAAAGTATGTTGATTATGATTCTTTAAGAGCCAGGGAGGGGTTCATTTGCATGAAGAGCCAACATTTTTCATCTGATGCTGAAGTTGAAGTTGAAGTTGATCCATAAATGGATCAAAAGTAAGCCAGAAAATTTCTTTTTCATTGAAGATGAATATTTGGAAAAAATATAGAGCACTAAATGGTGAATTTATTGAAAGACAAACTTATAATTTTGAAGAGAAATAAATTTATTTAATTTTAGTACCAGTTTCATTATTCTATATAAAGCCTATGACTTGTTTTATAAGATAGGATCCTTAGTTTTTAGTTGACCCTAGTTCTCTATTAAAGTAGTTATTTGTACAAAACATAAAATGCTGTAATGTGTCTAGTATGACTCATAAGTTTTTTTTTCTGTTCTAAGATTACAAGATTAAGAACCCTAGCAGGTGAATGATGATTTTTCTTGTCTTCAACATGGATAAATATATATATATATATATATATATATATATATATATATATATATATATATAAAACAGTTAAAACATGAGGAAAAACTGACAACACCAAAACAAAACTGAACTACGATCTTAAAAAATTTAGATGCAATATCAATCATCATCTGCTGTCTTGAAACCTGTTCTTTTATTGTCCTCTTTTCTCAATAACATTTTCTCAGTTTCTTTCACTCTCAACAGCCCCTTTTATCTTAGTGGCTTTATCACCTTGCTTGAGATGAAATGCTTAAAAAACAGAAAAAAAGTAAGAATTCAGTTGTGTGTGTACAAATGATACTTTTTTTGGTAGATACTGCTTCTGTATCCTTTTTAAAGTTTGTCATTTGACTTTTAATTGACAGTATGAGAATCTAAAATGACATGAGGACATTAATGTGACACAAAATCAGCAAATGAAATAAAAAAGAGGAAATAACATTTGGATTTATTCAATTTTTACTTTAAATGGTAGCATACACTTGTAATTTTCATGGGAAGATTTAGAGTTGAAATAGTTGGTTAAAAGTTGTATATTTTGATGTGAAGTTGTTGATAAGCAATTACTACTTGTGAACTTAATTAGTGTTAATTTTATCTCATAAGTTCAGATAAGTTTTCTTTGCAACTTTATGAAGGTTCACAAGTTGTGTATTATTGATAAATTCCTGTGTTTCTCCTCATATGACAGTGATCTAATGTTATAAATTTGGCCGTATACTCTGACCATAGCCATTTAGGACAGCATATGCAGAAATGCAAATGAAACCACTGAATTAGATAGCTAATGTTATCGTGATCTTTTTCAAATGGAATGAATTTCACTTAGCTCTTCTTCTTGGTTGGTATGTATTGTGACAGTTAAAACATGTAAATAAGAAAATAACTGCTTTTTCCACCATACAAAAAACAGGAAATGGAAAGACCTTAATCAGTAGACTCTCTCTTTTTACTATGTGCTTTTGCTGGGATTGGACGTCAGCATGTGTCTCTGTTAATTTGAATTTGAACATGAAATCAAGATAGCAAAGAACAATTACAGACACTTACTGTCTATTCACCTATCATAGTATCCATCTCTTTAAGTTATATATTATAGGTAATAGTCAAAGGAGAACCAACCTTTGATTTGTGAATTCCTATTGTAATGAAGAACCATTTCTCTGTGTGTTTGTGGATTATAGATGTCCAAAGAATCAGAGGATGACTTCACACTCATCACATTGTTTTTAAAGGTTCAGTGGCATAGATGTTCAACGGATCACTCATGGATTCCCCAAAATATTACAGAAAATCTGGCCTCTTCTATAAAAAAAAATTCACCTTTAGGACAAAAGTTCTTAAATTTTCCATTTGCAGGAAGAATGAACCACAAAACTGATAAACACTGTCCATTTCTCCATAATTATGTTTGCTTGTGTTGAATTTCTATAAATCTATCATTATTTATTTTGTTTTCTCCTTTTCTGTTCAGTAGTAATCCATTATTTTTCAAGCTTTCTTCTGTTAAACATAGAATGGCATGTTCTGTACGAAGAAATGGATTTTATATGCAGGATGCGATGAATAAATTGTCGTCTGAATTATGCAAAAATGAAAATAACATTGACATCTCATTTTAAAAGATATATTTACCAAAATTACACAAAAATATGTTGAGATACTAAAGAGTAAATTTATTCAATAAAATTGTCATTGGCTCCAGTTGACTTCGGAATCTCCTGCAACTCTTCTGGATGGTCTCCTTGTTTAAGTTAGTGAATGCTGCCATAATCCTTGCCTTCAGTCCATCTTTTGTGTTACAAGAAATTTTGTTGATCTCTTACTCAACTGTGCCTCACAAATAATAATCAAGGGGGCTGCAATCTGGGGAGTTAGGTGGCCAGGTGTAAAGAGTGATGTGGTCGCAGAAATTGTCTTTTGGTATTCATGCTGGAATTTCTGGCATGAATACCAAAAAGTAGAGTATGCTATTTCCAAATTTCTGGCAGAGTGAATTGTGGCATGGTTCTCTTTTTTCACAGACAGTGAATCGGGACCAAAAAAAATGGTGTTTTCAAGCTTTTCTGATAGTGTCTATAAATGAACTGGTTATTTGCATCAATGCTTAGTATACTGTTGAGAGATACTGTTTCATTTGCACAAATGACAAAATTAATTTCTTGTTTTCGGTTGTCACATTTGTCTACAAGTTGTGAATTGATAGGCTGACCATAAGTCATAGTTTGTTGGGTGGGACTCTGCTGGTGATATAAGTATAGATACTTCCAAAGATTCTCAGAAAAATGAGCATACATTAAAAAAATGTCCCAAACTTAAAAACAAGGTTTTATTGTCAAAAGATTTTTGCCTATTAAGTTCTATTTTTTTATCTTTTTCAGAAACTTCCAAATTTTTTTAAAAAAATTTGTTCTTCTTCTGTCATCAGGTAATCATAAATTAGTAATAAAAATTGTAGCATCTTTTTGCATTGAAAAATACACTGACTTTGAAATTCTTGCAAAAATCAGATAATTGTCAGATTTTAATTAAACTTTCAGGACTTATTCACAAATGAATGAAATTATTTTACAAATGTTTAATTTTATTAAATCTTTGTACAAATATTTTTTTGTACATCTGTTAATTCCCAGTTAATTTTATGAAATTCTTTTTTGTAGTGCTTAATTTTTATATTATTTATAAGGACAAGTCCTCAAGGAATCATTAAATTTTTTGATCAAACAGGGCTCCCCCCACCTTACAGAAAATATGCTCTGAATCATAAAATAAAACATGCTTTAAAACTAAGACATTATTTAATTAGAAAAGCTTTTAATTGCTTGCATGTATAAAATATATTATGGACACTATTGTCTTAAGGAAAAATTATTTCAATGAATAATGAATTTTTATAAGAACTGTTTTCATTTTTTAAAATTTTACATAGAATTTTATAAAGTTTTAAATCTTTTAAAAATTCTGAATCAATTTGTAGCAGTTAAGTAATACTGTTATTAAATTAAAACTGTATTTACTAATCATAAATGGAAAAGCTCACTACAATTCAATAACCCCAATATTTAAAAAAAAATTTGAATTTGTGTGTATAAGCACGACAATTTTTGTAGATATGGATGTCCGAACGTGATATTATTAGAAAATGAGTGTTAACTATAGTAAAGATAAAATTTATTGATAAATTTTTAACATTTCCGTAACAAGTCTCTTTGTAAGTTAGACTATGAAGTCAAAGTATCTATTTAATAAATTATTAGATTGCTTCAGATATTTTCTTAAATTTTAAAGATTACTGGATAGTTAAAAAAAAAAAAATTATATAAAAAGGTGTTCATGTTATATTCAAGTAATTGTTACAATTCTGCCACCCTTAGAAAAAATTCCCAAACATAAGTCTGTCAAGAGAGTTGACAACACCTAATAAAAACATACACTTCCATATTCAATAATGTTTTTCTGTGATATTTTAAATTAAAAGTAAGTAATCTGTTTTAATTAAATTTTAAATCAACTAATCTTTCTCAAATAAAGTTTCTGAAAAGTATATTTTATTTTGAAATTTTTTTTTAATAAAGTGAATTACATTGTGTTGACAGATTTGTCAATATAGATGATTTTAGCATTTTTACTACTAATATGAAAAACACATTCCAATCAATTTAAACTGAAATACAGCAAAGTATTTGCTTATGGAATTAAAACTAAAATAAAATCTTCAAGAAAATTTTACATCTTTAAAAAATGCATTTTTAAACGATACATATCATTTTTCTTTCATTCAAGGTACTCAGATAAGCTGTTAATATTTGTTTTAATAAGTGTGTCAGTTTTTAAACTTTTAGATGTCGGATCATGAAAATATCTTTATTATTATTATTATTATTATTATTATTAAAGAAAACTAAACCTAGAATAAAAATTGAAAACTGTCCCAGTTTTATGCTTGGAAATTATGGAAAGCCTCTAATGATGTGAATGTGTTGAGTTGTTAATGTTAATTACCCTGTTGTTATATGTATTTGTAATAGTAGTTAATAAAGGAATCCTTTTTACTTTTTTAATACTGGAAATGAAATGAATAAAAATGTAGAACAATAACATAAACAATAAGACTTGAAACATGTGTTGAAACTGATGGCAAGAATGTACATTTCTCTTTTTCCGAATGTAAATTAAGATATTGGCATTTGTGTATTAAAAATGTTCTCAGTGTTACTGTCTCTTTTCCTTCTTTAAAAGTTTAAAATGTTTGAGATTGTCAGTTTTTGATTTTCACGGAGGGATGAGGATGCATATATGTTGGTCCTTTTTACTACTGCCACTTGCTACTCTACTGACCCTACTGTACTGACTATCATTGCTTGTGGTGAAGAGTCATTTTTATAATCAGATTTTACAATGATTTTAGAATTTCATATCTTTCATCACTCATGGCAAGGTTGTTTTTAGGATGATGGAATTTTTATCTTTATTTTAGGGATGATGAAATATCCTTATTTTCTATCATCATTGATGGCAAAGTTATTTTTAGAATGATGAAATATCATCATCATTCTGGATCATAACTTAAGTTCCCCACAAGAACGGAGTTTCTTAATAATAAAAAATAATCATCTTTTTTTTTTTCATGAAACAGTTCTGCCTGAGGCTGTAGTGGTGATGGGTGACTTTTCTTCTATTTTTACTTCTTGCTAAGGTTTTTTTTTTGTGGAGCTGGCAGGCCTGTTCTATGAAACAGGTAGACCAAATGGGTTGGATTTGTTGGTTTGTTGGTAGGCCTGTGTTTCGGTTTTGAACTGATGTTGGTGGAACAGCTTTAGTGTCCTTTTTTTTGTTTTTTGGATTAAAACAATTCTCTTAGATTCTGAAGAGCATTTTAGAGCAGTTTTTTGGTATCACTGGTGCTTTCTGTTCATCTGTAGAATCTAAAGAACTGTGCCACTTTTCTTTGTATTTTTTTTGTTTTTAGAGAGAGAGAGAGAGAGAGAGAGAGAGAGAGGAGACCACCTTGATGGAACCTGGGCAGAATATTTTTTTTAGGAAATGTCACCTGTTCGTTTTGTAGTGTCACTGGTTTTAATCGCTCAATGGAGACTGAGCTGTTTTTAGGAATCTTCTGACATCACTGATGGCAAAGGTTATTTTTAGAATGAGGAAATACCATCACTAACAAGCTTATGAATTAGGTTACTTTTGGTAAACTCAAAAAAACTATTTTGTTTTTGAATTTTGGGACAAGAAGAAAATCATTCTTTGATGCATTTGTAATGGGTGTATGTTAATGATATGAAAATAGAATGCATAAAATGTGCAATGCTAGCAACAATAAAAACTTGAGACAGGTGTTGATGTAGATAATAAGAATTTGTATATTCTTGTGATGTGAATTACAGAATATTGCTATGGTGTGTGTAAAAAGTTCTCAGTGTCACTTTTGTTTAAAAGTCAGTGCTTATTTGGTTTGGTTCTGAGAATTTCGTTTGTGAGGATGACATTTGGAAATCATCTGTTTTTGATCTTCATGGAGCACTAGCTAGATGTGTGATTCTGTACTGCTACTTGTCTGCTCATCACTGACTACTGCTACAGGTATCCTAGTCAACTCTACTGTTCTCTACTCTCTTGTGGTGGAACGGTCGTTTTTATAATGATGAGGGTTAGGATGATGAAATATCTTCTTTTCTATCATCACTGATGAATTGTTATTTTGAGAATGATGAAAAATCATCATTATTCTGGATTATAATGCATTTACGTTTTTTTTTACAATAACATAATTTTATAAAATTTTGAATCCACAGGAGTAACTATTTACAGACTTTCCTTGCAGAAAATCACTATGCACTACCGTAAATTTTTTTTTGGTAAGTGTAGTTTTATTTATAAGAAAAACAAATTAAATAATACGACAGAACCTTTTTTCCGTTTTGAATAGACAAAAAAAAAAAAAATTACATTTCTTTACGGTAGTGCGAAGTGATTTTCTGTAAAAGAAGTAACTAGGCCAATTTTTCTGATTACGCCTGCGTAGGTACTACGCAGTAAATTAGTAATCATGATGGCAGTAATGGGGGACGAATGACCAACAAGAAGTCCGATTTTTTTATTGTCGATAACGCCAAAATTATGAAGGTTTATTCATAATTTAATTGTTAATCGAGTTCAGCATGTACATTTGCACGGAATTATGAAGATTTTGGAAAAAATTTAAGAAGGTATATTAGCGCTCGGGAAACAAAACCAAAATTTACCACTATTTCTAATTTATATTATGATAATTATAATCCATTGAAAAAAAAAAATTCCCACCGTCTCATTTTCACGATAAGGACTGTAAATGCGAAATTATTAAACGAACACTGAGATTCATGTGCTATTTGATTTACAGATCGACTGTGGCGCGCTTCTTGTGCCCTCTCATGTAAGGTCTGCACTAATCGTACACTTCAGCAAATATTGTTATGTTATCCAATTATCGCATTTTTTTTATTAGGTAGATGCAGTGATAAAAAGAAACCACAACAAAAAAAAAACAAAAACAAAAAAAAAACAAAAACAAAAAAAAACGGTAAGATTTATTTATTATTACACAAGTTTCCCTTACCCATGCAGCCGCATGATCAATTCCGCCCTTACTTCACCGTTATTGGCCTGTTGACTTAAGAAAGAGCACATAAAAATAGTAGTGGATGAGAAAAATCGTATCAGTAAAAAAAAAAGCATAGCATAGTAAAGTAAAATAATAATAAATAAAATATTGCGCTATGCATTTCAATTACAAATTCGCTACGTTTTCACTTTTGTTCGATTTTCCTCAATTTTTAGATTCAACAACTCTGTCAAGTGTCAATTGACTTCCGGTCTTCATAGTTTGCGAACCGTTTTTTGTCACATGGTAAATTCAGAATGAGTTAAGCAAAATGACGTAATAACAGCAGGCGGCAGCTTTCTTTAGTGACCAGGCAATAATTGTTTCAATCATCTTTCTTTACCATAGATTTCTTATTTGATTTGTTCTGGTCTTCAGAAAATTCTCTTTGTAAAGGGAGGCGGGTAAAAATATCTGGAAAACTGCAAAAAGCATGGAGGATATTTTTCGCCAGAAAGATGAAGTTGGCCAACAAATATAGTGGAACAAAACTAAAAGTTACAAAACGGTAAATTCATCTTCAGTTAAGTGTCGAAAAATAATACTTTTTTATTTTTTACTTAGTATTTGAACAAATATTTTGGTGAACTTAATCACCAACACTCTCTTTTTCCCTGATTTTTCAATGCCAATTTGGGGTAAAAAAAAATGTAGAATTCGATTCTTTATAGTTTAATTTTTTTTATATTGATGCCAGAAATGTGGTTATTATAAAATCTACAGTTTTTTTTTGTTTTTTTTTAAAACAATTTGGGATTTTGACCAATGATCAGTATGCTATTAGGTTGGTGCAAAAATGTCGTTTTCTCACACATGTTTCTATGTGAGAAAACGACATTATTTTTGCACCAACCTAATACTTGCTTAATTTTTGTTTTGTTCAAGAATTATACTCCAGTAAGTCCAGTTGCTTTAATTTTGATATGCTTAGCTTCAGTCTCTAAAATACATCATTTCACTGTATAAAAAACTAAGTGTAAGTAAATAATCTCTTAGAATTCCTAAGGAACTATTTTTATTATTTGTCTTCACTTTTTTTTTTTTTTTTTTTGTTATTTTTTTAAGGTAACTGACATCAGTTGCTTAAACTCTTTAATCAAATTTGAGTACAGTTGCTTATTAAAAAAAATTCTAAGTAACAAAATGCAGTTTGCGCTGAACGGCAACAGAATCGTGATTTATTACTTAAACTTTTTCTTCCTTTTTTTTTTTGCCAGTCCTTATTAGAATGAATGAAAATTTGGGCGTATTTTTGTAATACCTGTAAATATGAGTTAGATCAAAACATCTTCTAGTCTTAGAATAATAATGTTACCAGCTAATATACCTGCAGAACAACAATGGGACTAAAAACGTAAAAAAAAAGAGACTTTTATTGACAATTCTCAGAAGGCAAGCTAACGCCTTTATGAGCAGGTGTTGGCGTTTGAAAAAATGTCTGACAAATTGGATTCGTATGTTTTGACAATTAACTACAAAATATATTGGCTTCCATGTTCATGCATTTTATTTTAAAAATATGTACATGGGTGATTTTTTTTTTCTTTTTCTTTGCAGACTGTCTTTTCTTTAGACACTTGGAAAATTTCCATTAAATACAAAATAAAGGGAGAGAAAAAGTAGAAACACAATTGAAATTGAACAACAATATATTTGTAAGTTGCTTTTTTTTTTTTTTTTTTTTTTTTTTTTTTTATGATGATTTTTTTTCCCTTTTCCCTGCCGAAAGCTCTGCGTAAAATGCAGTACTGAAAATGGAAGGAAAATGTAAATAAAACCAGAATTTTAACTGAATCGAGATAGATTTTTGTTGTATTTTGTTTTTGTTGTATGAATTAGTTAACCTGTTTGTTATCTTTGGTAATTTTATTTAAAAAAAGAATATCATAGCATTTACCTCAGAAAAAAAAAGCTCGAAATAAAGAAAAAAAATTATATTTTGTAAAGAATTATTATTGTTTAAATTAGAGTAAAAAAAAAAAGAAAAAAAGTGAGTTTAACATCTGGGTTTGATTGTGTAAAAAATAATAATGATAAAGAATAAAGATTATTTTAATGGATTTCTTGAAAGATTTGTAAAAAATCTACGTTGAAATTTAGCCCGTGTTAGGCAAGGATTTTATTTTTATTTTTATTTTTTTTTTAGTTAAAAGATGTCAATGCCATGCCTCATCAGCGTGCATGTTCTTTTTTAGAGCTTATGCCTTCTTGCCGAGAAGTTCTTGGGAATGAGAGTGAAAATGGTTTCCCATTGCTTCCTCCGCTGTTTGGAATGCCACCCAAGTAAAAAAACGAAACATAAAATAATAAATAAAATATTGGGCTATGCATTTTCATTACAAATTCGCTACTTTTTTTTTGTTTGGTTTTCCTCAATTTTTGGATCCAACACAACTATTTTGTCATTTGACTTCCGGTCTTCATAGTTTGCAAACCGTTTCTATAGTTTTTTTTTTTTTTTTTTTTTTTTTTTTTTTGACGCATGGTAAAAAATTCAGAATGAGTTAAGCAAAATGACAACGTTCTTTCTAAGGATAACAGTGGAGGGCAGCTTTCTTTAGTGACCTGGCAATTGAATAATTGCTTCAAATCAATCATCAATTTCTTATTTGATTTGTTCTGGTCTTCAGAAAATTCTCTCTAAGGGGAGGCGGGTAAATATCTGGAAAACTGCAAAAACACGGAGAACGTTTTTCGTCAGAAAGATGAGGTTGGTTAAAAAAAAAAAGATGTATTACAACTAGTTCATATTAACACATAGCTGGAGCCATGCCTTTTTCTAATGGCATTGGTGTTCAATTGAATGTAACAGATTAAGCCAGGATTTGTTTGAACTTATCGATTCCATGTTCTGTGCCCATAATGATTGTACTGCACTAGCACTGATATTTTATATTAATTAGTTAAAGGTATTTATAATTTTGTTAAAATAGATATAAGTACCCCCAAAATAAAATTAATGCCTTGAAAAAAAAAAAAAAAAAAAAAAAAATGAAAAATCTTTCTTAAAGCTCTTTAGTTTTAATTCCAAGCAAATCAATTGAATTTGATATTTCCAGTAAGCATTTCAAACTGAATTTAAATTGATTAGAATTATTTTCTTGCTGGTTATCAGTAAAAAAAATCTATAATCATCCTTATTGATAAATCTGTCAACACAATATAATTTTCTTTAAAAAAATCGTCCATAAATAAAGATTTTTCTGAGACTTTATTTCATGAACATTAGCTGATTTAAAGTTTAACTGATCTGATTTGAAACAAATATTACTTTTAGTTTTAAATATTGCAGAATATTACTTTTAAATATTGTTAGGAAATTTAGTGAATTTTAAAATATTTGAAAATTTCACAATTTAAATTTTAAACTAGGAAAACAAGTCCTGTGAATATTAATTAGTCAGCAAATTAATTATTTTTTTTCCTAAGACAATAGTGTCCATAATATATTTTACTCATAAAAGCAATTCTGTCTTAATTTTATTGCATTTTTTTATTTTATGATTCAGAGCAGATTTTCTGTAACTGGGTAGTCCTGTTTGACCAAAAAAATTTCATGATTTAAATTCTCTGGGGACTTGTCTTTATAACTAATAAAAACAATGCATTACTTCAAACAATTTCTTGAAATTTCATAAAATTAAATGCCATGGTGGTGGGTAACAGATGTTAAAAAAAAATATTTTTAGAAATGTTTTCTAAAAAAAATAAACATTTAAAAAATAATTTAATGTCTGAATAATTCCTGAAAGTTTTATGAAAATCTGACAATTACCTGATTTTGGCAAGAATTTCCAAATCAATGTTTTTCCCTGTAAGAAGATGCAAACATTTATCATACAAAATGGTTCTGTGTTGACGTCACAAAAACAAGATCTTGAATCAAAATTTCCAATGTTCTAAAAAGGATAAAAAAAATAATTTTTATATAAAGAATCCTTTGATCTTAATGACGATAAAATTTTGTTTTTATTAGGTTTTGGGCATTTTTTTCGTAATGTATCCTCTTTTCTTAGTGAATTTTTGGATGTACCTACCTATATGTGTGTGTGTGTATGTGTGTGTGTATATATATATATATATATATATGAGACATTGTCTTATTCACTGTCATTCAAGAGGTAAGTTGATAAATGCTACAGAAAGACTGCCAATATGGAGGAAGCTCTATACAAAAATGAGTGTTATTAAGTGGAATAAAAGTGAGTTTGGGGTTTTAAAATAAACAAGATACTCACAAAAGTTGCTGTTTACCAAGCTTAGTTTGGTACAAGGCCACAAGTAGGGAGAAGCCATTAAAGGTCAGTGTTATAAGTGAGTAGACAACCAGATTAGCTTACTAACCATCATCTTAAACTGTGGCTACCAAATAAAAACAGAAGTTGTGTGATGAGGAAATTAAATAATATTTCACCAGTGTTTGTCTCAACTGGTTCATATACTGATTATAGCCATTTTCTGTTGAAAATATTCCTGTTAAACTCTTAGGGGGCTGGGCACACATGAGTGATTTGCAGGAGTTGAATGAATAACTTGCTCATACTTTGATCTATTAGATCTCTGATTCATTCTGTATGCTGGTCAGTTGGGAATGCCATGAAGACAGAGGACAAAATAAAAAAAGTCATTTTTCTGTGCATAGACTTTGAGCATCACATCTGGTCCATGCAGCAAGCTTCGGCAATGAAAGTGACACTGGCTAGTTCCTTTTGGAAAACAAGATGACCCTGGGGACTGCTATATCTGCTTAAAAGCAGGATGCACATCATGACCACAAACAGTTGCATGCTGGCGAGTCACCTGTTGGCATGCAGGATGCTGGCACCACCATCAATATAACCGCTCATCTCAATGGCTGTTACCACTCCTCGGCTTGACAAATCACCCAACTCCCCACACACAGAATCCAGAATATTATCTCAACGTCTTCACCACCCAGCTACAAGCCTTCATCGTTCTTGATGCCGTCACCTTGTGAAACTTAAGCCACTACAGTGGCCGACTATCCAACCTAAAAACGACCAGGCCCAAGGCGCCAACTGTCACAATTAATAATGTCTTAACATTAGTATTACCCAGCTACAAGCCTTCCTTGTTGTGAATGCCGTCACCTCAGAAAACCCGACCCACTATAGTGCTGACTATCCAGCCTTGACACCGCCTGGCTCAAGATCCCGACCATCACAATTGATAACATCTCAATGTCACCTCGGTAACCAACCACCATCATTTTGTCACCTTGGCAACCCACCACTGTTACCTCAGCAAACCCAACTCACTACAGACATTCCCTGTGCAATCATCACCATGGCCCCATTTCATAGAACAGGCTTACCAGCCATGCCAACCCAATGTTACTTTGACAAATGAATTGACCCATCACTATGACCTTGATCAACTAACATGTGCAAACGACCATATCCTGTGACCTCAGTCCAACCAACAAAAAATAGGTCAACTCCCAGTGCTACCCTTACACCTGATCAGCATCCAGATGATCAGCAACAGAAATTGACATTTCACCAATTTCTTTTTTTTTCTCTCCAACAACTCTGTAAGATACCTTATATTAAACAAATACTTCTTGTTCAAAACCTAATCCTTGTTATTCCTTTATTCTCACAACCAAACTCTTATTATAACAGTCAACTACATATTAATCATTTATTGTGATTAATTTCCAATGTAAAAGTATTATGATTAAGACCTTTTTTTTAGATTTTCTATTCAGTAATTTGTCATTTAGTATGCGTTAGTTTAAGAAAAGATTTTAAGTTTTTAGAATTTCCTCTCTTTATGTATGTAAACAAGTTGTATTAAATTCAACTGACAAAATATGTTAAATTTTTCATTGTATTTTCCAATTTTTGAATAAGCTGTTGCATACACGATTGAAATTGTGGATTAACTGTCCAATTTTCATGTTTTTGAGTACTTTTGACTGTCTTTGATGATTATTATAATACATGATATAAGGAGGGGCACTTTGATGGGGTGTAAAGGTTAGCAAGCTTGTCTTGCTAGATCAATTACTACTTAATAGGGAATTCAATTCTCACTGGGTGCCCCATACATTTGGCTTTGTGCCACATATAAGCTATGCTTAGAAAATCATAATATAAGAGGGAGAGAGTTAGAAAGTATAATTTTTTGAAAATTAAATTACTTCTCAAAAAAAAAAATCACTGGTTAAATTCTTTCTGATCACTTTAACATGTCCTACACTAATTTAGCAGAGGGATGTTGAAGTGTCAAATAACCTGTGCCTGACAAGTTTCAAGCTGCTATTTTTCCTCCTCTTGTATTAGATCCATTGTAAGCTATATGCTTATTATATTTAAGCCTTTAAAAAAAAAATTAGAATGAAAAGTAAAATAAGATAAAATTACTTTTATTGGACTTATTTTCAGTTAGAATTTATGAACATTATTGATCATATCAATTTACTTAGAAATTTTTAATACCATATTTCCCATATCTTAAGATGATACAAGTGGTAAGACATACCATGTAAATAGCTAGGTATTTTTGGAAAAAAAAACATATTTGAGGATTTAATAGCTTACCATAATGGCATGTCAAAGTTACTGACTCTATGGTAACATTTTTCTTTCTGTGGCAACAAATTATCACATTTTGTGGTTATTAATTATACCTATTCATATTAGAAACAACTTTTACTTGCCACCACAATCTACGATGCCTCTCAACATACAGTCTGTTTACATCCAACTCGCAGCTAATGTTTCAGGGCTGCATTCAAGAGTGCAAGTGGTCTGTTGCCTTTGCATTGTCACTACCACAGTCTTCTATTACTGTATGAATATTTGATCAAAAATCCATTTATATTATTACCATAATTAAGATTACCTCACTTAGTAAAACAGGGAATACAATAAATGCATTACACTTGTACACAGAGGTGGTGTCATCTGTTTCCAGTAGTGTGAAGGTTAATTGCAGGCTTATACTATATGTCTGGGGGTTTGCGGTTGCTTGTATCTTGTGACTTGGGTTCGTGAGGGTTTGCAAACTCCTCTCTACAACTTGACTTTTCAGTGCTAAGATGTAGGGTGATTCATGGCATTTTTCAAGTAAAAGATGGGTCTTAGCATATGAAGAAATATGGTAAATGTTAAATAGTTTAATTCAAATAAATGCTTGCAATGTTTAGAAAATAAAGGCAAACAATATAATCATCATGGCAATTACCAGAAATTAAATTACTAGAGTTCAAGTGAATATTTTAAGGAGGGAATTATGGGTAAAGTAAAATCAAAAATGATAGAATATTTGAAGAGCAGAAAAAAAAAAAAAGGAAGCTAACAGTAAAAGTACATCTTTATATATGTTACATTAGATTTTACTCATAATAAAACATACAAATTCCTCAAAATATTTGGTACAGATATTTGTTGGAATTGTACCAATTTAGCACAAAGCCGTTTTGCCAATCCGAGCAACAACTTGTAATGGATGAGGTTGAGAACTTTCAGTAAGATTGAATTCAACATTTTCAAAATGGGTAAATTTCAACATGTGGAAGAATTTTACATACATATTTTTAAATAAAGAGTAACAATACAAGCAAAGAGAAATTGTGATTCTCTGTACTCAGATAGCTGAAAAGGAAAATAGCATTTAAAGCTTTGCTGTTAGGAAATTGTGTGTGTGTGTGTGTACACAAGTTAAAATCTCTTAGATGGCCACCCAGGGGAAAGAAATTTCCCCCAGCAAGAACAAGACTGATTGACGCTGTTACATTTCATAGGAAAAATGTCTTTTTTACAAATATTTTCATGACAACTGCTGACAGGTTTTTCCCCCCTGGTGTCCCAACTATATGAATGTAAGCAAATTACTAGATTGGTATCTAAGTTCTGCACTTTTACTGTAGAAATAGCTAAATGCAACCAACACTTCTAATCAAGATTTTTTTTTCTTGCACTTTTCACCTGTGGAACTCTATTCCATTTACCTGCTTCCCTGATAACCACAAGCTTCAAAAATTTAAATGCAATGTCAATCGCCATCTTCTTTCTTTGTGAGCCTGTTTGTCATTCATCCTCTCCTCAATCTCTCCTATGCTCAGTCTTCTCTTTCACTTTCACCCACTGAAACTCCCTGGCATTCTTACCTTGCTTGGGGTGAAATGATTAAAAAAAGGAAGAAAAAAAAAAAAAAAGAAGGAAGGAAAAAAAAAAAGTTTATTTGTCCAGTCCTTATAAAGTTTTGAACAGTACCACCTGACAGACAAGAGGGGTATTAATGATGCACTCCATGTGAAATAAATTTACTACCCATTGTCAGTTAAACTCCATTCCCTCTACAACAGATAAAATAGTAGACAATGTAGAAAACAAAAAAAAAAAAACAAGATACCCACACTGAAGTTTCAATCAAGACTATAATGTTTGCAAAGAAAATCTTTAAAAATCTATATAAATTAAAATTTGGTAAAATAAGCAAATTAGACTCAAATTCTAGTGGACACATTATAAGAATGTATTAAGCAGTTTCAGACAAAATAAAGGCCTCTTTTTATTGAAAATTATTAAGATGGCAACTTAAATTTTAATTAACTTGTAATTTACAAGGAAGATAAAATTTCCACAGCATTTAAAACATCAAATTATCAATCTGCAAAATTTCAATTTTAAGCATGCATAGTTATCAGAAGTTTTTATAGCCTTTAAGTAATATACATTGAAATAGAGCCAAGCATTTTTCTATTAAATATTTACATGTATGCAATTGTCTACTACTATGTCCATGCACTGGATATAATTAAAAGGACAATGTATCAAGTAGTCGGTCATCATGAAGGAGAAGTAGCAGTGCAAGTAACAGACCAAGTCAAAGTAGTAAAAGGTGTCATCAAGATATCTTCCTATGTCTAGTCTTATTATCTGTTGTACAAAAACTGTCTTCATAAGAAGAAACTGGATACTTAAAAAAAAAAACAAAAAAAAAACAACTTTTATAAATCACCTCAAATATTTTGGATTTACACTTTACCTGGTTTATTCTTTTCCTTTCTCTTTGTGGATTGAGTTATTTTCTATTTCTCCCCACCCCACTACCACTCAACCAGTCAACCCTGGATTGAATGGGTTTTCACATTCTTTTTACATCATTAGGTTTGTTTATATAAAGTCACTAAATGATTTAACAAATATAATAAAATACATGATATCAAACTGACACTTGGGCAAGAGTCCTGGTAAATTTAACATAATAGCAAAACACATCAAGATTTAAATTCTGTCTCCCAGTGCCAATTCAGTGACACTCGTTACCACAATTTTAACTCTATGAAGCAAGTTTCACTTCTAAAACTGGTGGGGAAATATTTTCTTGTCTGATAAAAAGTTGAATCTTTCAATGTTACAATGGAACAGAGGACTTAGTACAACCAGGTCAGTTTTTTGTCCACTGAGCTACAAGATCATTGTTAAGAGAAACCCACTATACATAATGTGAAAGATATTAAAAATAATAACAGAGCGAGCTCTGCCATTTTGATTTCATCTGATACAAAAGCTTGAATATTTCATGAACTTAGATCAAATGGTTACTAATGATTAAAGACTTTTTTTGTTTTACTATATTCTTTAGTATATAAATTAATGAACCATACCCCATCATTTGGTCTCTGGTTGCATGGGGTATGGCTGTAATAAATTTTCAGTAAAGGCTACGGTAGCTTCAAACAGTTTCTGTTTGAGATAATGTCTTGTTATTATTAGAGTAGAATGAATCTTTGATGTTCATGTTTTTATTTGCTTTAAGTTGAATGTCAATGAAAGTAACAAAGAAAAGTGACACAGTAAGAGATTTTATTCAAAGATTGTTGGAGACAACTTCGAATAAAAAACAAACAGACAAAACAGTGACCAAAACAACAAAAAAAACAAAAAAACAAAACAACTGTTAATAATTTATGAAACAAGAGGAAAACACAAATTAATTTAATATCCCCCTTCCTCAAGTGACCATTTGAATATTATCTCCAACACCCCCAGCTAAGTTTTTGACAGTTAAGCATCTTTCTACTTTAAGAAATCTCAGAGAAAAAAATGATTTATTTTGCTGAAAAATTTAAAGTTGTTATTTCTCACACATATGTATATAGAAATTTTAAAATATATTAATAAACTTGTTTTGACATTCCCAAACATACCCATGGGATCTTTTGGATCTAATTCTGTGTTTCATCAGTCACAAGATACAAGCAACCGCAAACCCCCAGACATATAGTATAAGCCTGCAATTAACCTTCACACTACTGGAAATAAAAACAGATGACACCACCTCTGTGTACAAGTGTAATGCATTTATTGTATTCCCTGTTTTACTAAGTGAGGTAATCTTAATTATGGTAATAATATAAATGGATTTTTGATCAAATATTCATACAGTAATAGAAGACTGTGGTAGTGACAATGCAAAGGCAACAGACCACTTGCACTCTTGAATGCAGCCCTGAAACATTAGCTGCGAGTTGGATGTAAACAGACTGTATGTTGAGAGGCATCGTAGATTGTGGTGGCAAGTAAAAGTTGTTTCTAATATGAATAGGTATAATTAATAACCACAAAATGTGATAATTTGTTGCCACAGAAAGAAAAATGTTACCATAGAGTCAGTAACTTTGACATGCCATTATGGTAAGCTATTAAATCCTCAAATATGTTTTTTTTTCCAAAAATACCTAGCTATTTACATGGTATGTCTTACCACTTGTATCATCTTAAGATATGGGAAATATGGTATTAAAAATTTCTAAGTAAATTGATATGATCAATAATGTTCATAAATTCTAACTGAAAATAAGTCCAATAAAAGTAATTTTATCTTATTTTACTTTTCTATTTTTTTTTTTTTTTTTTCATCTGTTCTAATATGCAATATCTTCCCCTAAATTCTGTTATTTTATTTACTATTCATATTTTTTAAATTTTTGTGTCAGGAGGAGTACACATATTCATCTATTGTCCAGTTAATGCTCCTTCCCAGTTTTTTGAACAGGCATAGAAGTTTATCCCTTGTCTCCTGTTTAGGATTGGTTTTCCGGTTCCTTTTAAAGGCAACTTTTACTCTATACTGCTAATGTCTTCGTCTGAACTCTGAAATTTGATTTAATAATTATTTATTTATTTTTGTTTTCACCTCTGTAGGACTATATTTGTTCACCTATCGTCCAGTTCACATTCCTCCCTGGGCTTTTGAATAATCGTAGGGGTTTATCCATTGTTTCCTCTTTAAGATTGTGTGTCTGGTTCCTTCTAAAGTCTCTTCATTCTCTTTTACTCCTAGTAGCCCTTTGCATCTTAATGACATTATCGTCTTACTTGGGGTGAATTGAATAAAAATAAAAAATATACAAATGTTTTGATTGTAATCATGTAATACCTATTATATACACAAGATTTAATAATTAAGGTAAATAAATGTTAACATATTGAATAAATAATTCATTGAATATTCATATATTTAAGTTAAACATAAAAATAATATAATACTGAACAAAAGAACTACATAATAGTTATGTTGATTCACTGTATCTATAATAATGAATCTATTGATCTTTCTCTTTGCTTAAGCCATTATCTTCTTTGGACTGTTCCTCATTACATTTTACACTTGACCAGTTATACTAATATCAATTTGATTAATATCCACTGCAATTATGTGACCTGCCTTTGTTTTCTGAACATTGCATGTGTTTATGTGCATTATATGTGCATGTCAGGATGATAAGTTATTGATGAAGAGTGGTGTTCTTTTGTAATGTCTTGATTTAGTTGCTCAGACATGTTTGCTAAACTTGAACAGGTATTAAATATTCATTTATTGTATGGAATAAATCAAGCTGTCACATTTTCTGGCCTTTTTATTGAGTTCATTCTAAGTAACCACAAACTCTGGTTTCTGGACCTTTGGGGTTGGAACCCAATAATAAATAACTTTCCTCAACTGTATTAAAAAGAGTAAAAAAAAAAAAAAAAAGGCATGCCATGATGCCTGCAGCAATAACCTAGGCAACTGGGATATTTTTGACTGATTCATCATGTGGTCTAAAGCAATGTGCTGGCTACCTGAAAGTAAAAAGAAAAAAAAAAGAAATTGTGCCAGATTTCTTTGTGGTATGCAAATCAAAGTATGTGTATGGATATCAAACAAAATAGAAAAAAAAACTTCAAATTAATGTATTTTATTCTTAGATGGAACTTTTTAAGACTAATGGCGATTTTATTAATGGAATCAGTTCATCAATGCTTACTTGAATGTCCATTTTGATATTTATATAGGCTCTATCCTTGATATTGAGCACTTTAACTCATAAATATAGCATACCTTAGAACTATATTTTATCTCATAAAAAAGTGAACATTGAAGTCAACACTCAGAGGTGACAGGCTGTTTCATGCTTGACGCAATCGTCAGGCTGGTTTAGATATTAAATCCATTTATGCAATCGTTCCTGTTAATAAATGTTTAAATCTTTAAAAAAAAAAAATAAAAAATACTAACACAATAAAAAATAAACCTCTTCCAACCATTAGCTAAAATAATAAAAATCAGCCCTCTCATCACCAATCAATGCTATTTCTAATTTAACAATAATTTTTATAAACAAAGATTTCTATTATCAATGAGGTTGCCTCAAAGTGGGCTGCTTACATGTATTTTCTTAAAAGTTTTTGAATCTGGTCATTTCCAAAATATTTTACCTAAACAATCAACAATTTTAATATATTGATGGCACTCCATTAATATATTGCCATGAAACTAATTTACTTGACCTTGTAAATAAACAAAAAAAAATGTCTAACATATGATAGAATTTACTTATGAAATGGTGTCAATACTTTACCTTTCCTAGATATCATGTTACAACATAGTAATAATAGCCTAAAATTAAGTGTCCATTACAAATCAACTAATTAAAATGATCTTATAAATTTCTGATATCACCATAACAAAATAAAATCCAGAGTACTCATTGGATTTTATTTGAGATCACTCAGAATTTGTAGATTTATATGAAGAGGAGAAATATATTGAAAATACTTTTAAGCTCCTCCAATGCCCTAATTATTTCATCTTCAATGTGAAACAAAAGACTAATAAAATATTTCAAAATAAAAAAAGTGAAACTTCCTGACAAACCCACTGAATCGAAATCTATTGTTCTATCCACCAACTCTATCATATGTACAATTTTTCTTTTTTTAATCAAATTCACCCCATGAAAGCCACTAAGTCACAAGGGCTTACCGGGTGTAAGAGAATTAGAAAACAGAAGCATTATTGAAGGGCAAGTACAACAGAAGGATAATCAAGAAGACAGAGAATAACGATTGACATTGCATTTAAATTTTTGAAGATCAAACGTCTGAAAAGTGAGAAGCCAGAAGAGAGTGCTACAAGTGAGAAGTATGAGAAAAGAAACTGTTAGTATAGAACTTATGGTTACAACTAACCAGTTCAACTGTAAACTGATAATTCCTTGTGGCTAATCTAGTATTCATAAAGTTTAGGTACCAGAGCAAAGAGCTCATCTGAAGAATTATCATGAAAGTATTTATAGAAAAGGCACAGAGAAGCAACTTTATGGTGATGGGAAAAGTGACTGAAGCTGAGATGCCAGGTCAAGACTAATAATATTGCTGATTAGTCTTTGGATTTTATTAAAAATCTCTAAATATAAAGACTATATCTGCCAGTAATATGGTAGACTTATAGATATGTAAAATAGATTCAGGAGAGCATGTCAGCCTGAGAGGGTGCAATGAGTAACTCATGGAGGTTAGCATTAGCCATACTGATAGAAGGCAGAAAGGAGTCTCTCAGATGATTAATAGACAGCAGTTTAATTTTGGAGATATTGGGATTAACAAGCTATTCTTTGCCCCAGTTAACAACAGACTGAAGGTCTATTTTGAGATCAGCTACCAATTTGACTTTATTGATCTGATCAAGACTTACTATCAAGACAGGAGTAAATGGTTGTGTCATTAGCATAGTTACCAAGTTGAGAGCTGATGCCATCAGGAAGGTCAGTGATGAAAATTAAGAACAAAGTAGGACCAAGGATAGATCCTGAGAGGACACTTGCAATAGTATGATAGGATCTAGAGGAGTGGCTGTTCCGGACAACTTTCATTTAGCAATTAAATAAGAAATATTGAATCCGTTCAACAATTCGTTTGGAGACAGCATAACTTTTCACCTTGCGAAAGACAGGTATGCCAAACTTTGTTGAATGTTTTTGAGATATTCAAATCAATAACCTGAACTTGACCATTCTTATCTAAAGCTTCATAGATTCTTTCTGCAATAATCGTTAATATATCAGCAGTTGACCTAAAGAAACAAAAGCCATATTGCTTGTCTGAAAAATTCCGTGTAATGTGAGATGCTTAACCAATTCAGCATGGATTAGGACCTCTAGTAGTTTACCAAAAAGAGGTAAAAAGTCTAATAGGCCAGTAGTTTGATGGATCAGATGTTTCACCTGAGTTCTTAAAGACTGGAACAACAGAGAAGGATTTCCAATAAGCAGGAAAGCAAGAGACAGCAAGACACTTATACAGTTTAGAGAGAACATGAACCAGTTCGGGAGCACATTTCCTATTACATGCTTTGTGGGGAATCCAGATTAGAGATGATAACATAAACCACAGGAGTTATACACATATCACTCTGTTATAAGTGGAAAGTCAAAGATTCTCCAGATGAGTCAAGAGTAGAGTTTAAAGAGAATTTATGGACGAAACATTCAGATTTATCAGCAGCAGATGTTAATACCTCAAATTAATTGAAGAGAATAGAAAACTCACTCTTATTTAATACACTATTACAGAGCTGCCAGTAATCACAAGAGTCAAAGTTGTTAGATGCATTACAGTGTCTCATTCTGTTAGAAAACAGGCACTTAGTTCCTTCAAGGACACATTTACATTTATGTACAGCCATGAATAGATGTCTGTTGAGATCTAGACTGTCATGCTGGAAAAAGTGATTCCTGTGGGCTATAGTGGCTGAAAAGGCCAGTGTAGACTATGGAGAAGATTGAGGTTTCACTTGGTATTTCCAATAAGAGATGAAAGCATCTATACTGGCTTTAACCAAAGAAGGAAACACACTGGCACAATTAGTAGGAAGGTTAAGAATATTGATCTGGAAAGAATTCATCAAAGTGTAACATGAAATGTGTTGCAACTACTACTAAAAGAATTAATAGAAAACAAAATAATCAGCTAAAGCATGAAGAAGGAATTTATTCTATTATCAGTAATAATTGCTATAAGGAATACGTAGGTGAAACCTCAAGGAATTTAAATAAAGACTATACAAACACAATACACTAAATGCATTTTACAAAACAACACACTAAGTGCATTAGTTGCTCACCATAATGTTTGACCATAATTCTGATTTAAAAAATGCTACTCTAATTAAAAGGCAAAGCAATTTATTAAGATGAAAATATATAGAAAGTGCTTTAATCACTAGATCATCTACAATAAATTTATGTCCAGATTCTTCCTACCTTTTCGCTTTTCTTGGCAGATTTTCTATTTTCACAATGTAGGAGATTTAATAACAAAAGTAATAGAAACATGAACAAAAAGAAAACAAAAGTAAATGAAATCAAACTGTATTATACCCAAAACATGTATTTAAAAAAATTTTTTTAATTCTCAGCATATGCTTTCCTTCACATACATGTGTGGCTGCATCAATCAATGTAGACCTTGCTTGAGTCCGATAAAATCCTAAAAACTTATGTATTGTATTGTATTTATATATGTATATATATATATATATATAATACACACACACACCTTAATTTCTATCTAGTATAGTTCACAATAACATTAAGCTCAAGCCCCAGGGGAGCATCCCCCCAACCAGATAGTAATGGGTGGAAGCTGAGGTCATTACCCAGTGCCTGAAGTGTCCCCCAAAAGAGGAAGTGCTAAGGAGGTATGACAAATTTCTCTGCAGTGTTGCCGGTAAAACCACTTTTGACTGACCTTGTGTCACATTTAGTTGCTACGTTGGTACACTGAAGGTACGTTCCCTTAGTATCTCTTGCTCTAATTATTTTCTGTTTGCTTTTACCTCTCTTTTGTTGTGTTCACCTTCTGTTTATTGTTTTATGCATTTTTACTTACTTACCTGTTTATCTGTTTTCTTATATCTTGGGTTTTTTCCTCTACTTACTTTTTTATGCTCTCTTCGTTACCTATTTTTTCTTTTCATTCTTACTTTATTATCTTTATCTCTGATCATTTTGTTTATTCTCTTGAGCTTCAGTTAATTGTTATCTCCCCTTTTCACTTTCTTTTGTTATCTCCCCTTTTCACTATCATTTTTTTTTTTTCTGCCTTCTTCCACTTTTTTTAATCTTAAACTTTTTACCCTTTTTAATCAGCCTAACACATTTGACCTCAGTAATCATATTGAGAAATCTGAGAGCTGAGTTTGAATTCCAGTCGAATCCATTACATTTACTTATGTGCTAATACCCTTAGGAAAGGTATGAAACTTTTTCTTCTCCACCCAGCTATGGGTAAATAGCAGGACAGACTGGGTTCTATAGCCAAGAATGGCAACTGGTCTACTGCAGAAAGAAATGGCAACCTACTTTGGGAAAAAATCTGCCTCAGTCATGTATTGAAAGATACATGATCGCCTAAGCATGTATCACGTATGGCACATAACTGACTGACTGAATATTGCTTAGTGTGTGTGTATATATATATATATATATATATATATATATATATATATATAGCGCCTATGTGTTTTGCTAGCATTCCTAATGGTTGAACTGATTTTTTTTTTAGGGTCCTAAAAAGATTTTTAATAAAAGTAATTTGATTTTCCATTTAGAACAAAATTTTAGATTCAAATTAATTGTATTTATCATCATGAAACTTGAACTAGAAATAGATTTTGAGATTCCAATTTGCAAAAAGGATCGAAATTCAGAAAAGGTCTTGAAATTAGGGTGTCCAAAAATGAAACTACTGAAAAAAATAATTGATTTTTTTCTTGTATTTGAGGCATTTTTTTTTATATTGTTCCTCAACCAGAAAACTTTAAGACTCTTCTCTTTCTATTTGCCTGAGATTATATCATTTCAAGTCTACTCAAAGTCAAAAAGAGAGATCAGGAAATCTTTAGTCTGAAATATCATTATTTAGTTAAATTTAATCTAAAAATTTCACTGTATAATGTTTGATCCATGAGAAAAGTATTCAGCACTGAATTAAGTGTATTTTCAAGGAGATGATGTTGCAAAATCAGTATTTGTATAATATAAATGCTTTTTGTAATGATTCCTCTTTTAAAATTTTTACCAGCATCTTAGATGCATCAGCACACTATTGATTTAACAATAAATATTCAGGAAAAAATAATGAATTAATTTTGATTGAATTTGTAATATATCCACCTCCCTGGCACAATAAGATTTTGGCAAGAGATTGTAAATTACAAATAGTTTATTATCCTGTTCCTAAAAAGAAAATTGAAGAATATTTAGCCAAGAAATATTTAAGCATACAAAGGTATATAAGAAATCATCAATTCAACCTATTCTAAAGCATGACCTTTATGGTGATTTTTAAACCAAATTTATTTTTTGGGAAAGTCGACATAATGTGGCAAAAATATCCCATAATTATATTTCACTTATTCTTAAGATTAGATATTGTTCATGTAAATATTCCTGGTCAGTACCTAGATGGGTGATCACTTGGGAATACCTGGTGTTGTAAGCTTGTATATGTGGGTGATTTAATGGATAATGACTCTGAGAGCCAAGTTCTCATTCAAGTTGGGTTCATTATATTCACTCTTGGGAAAGGTATGAATCCATCTCTTCTTCTCCTAGCTATGGGTTAATTAGTAAGTGTACTATCACTAAAACATTATTATCTTAAAATATTCTGGCTTTAAATAACCTGCAAAAGGTTGATAATCCATAAAATGATCAATCAATCATGTAAATATTATGAAATAGTAAGAATCTGGTTTAGAAACATTTTGTTTTAAAGCAAAAGTGATGAAAGAGACCTAATATTATCTCATGACTTTGTCATATTCCTGGCAGGGTAGCTGAAGTCTTTGTTTGTTTGTTTGTTTGGGTTTTATGGCATATCAACCACTGTGGGTTATTTAATGCCAAATCCAGTTTATATGAATTTTAAATGCCTATTTTGTATGGAATAAAAAATGTATAGCTGGCAACGTTATTGTTTCAAAAAACATATAGCTGGCAACATTATTCTTTACAAAAAATGTATAGCTGGCAACACTATTGTTTCAAAAACTTATTTTTCTGAAAACATTATCTGAGACCTTGCTGTTGGATGTAGTTTATCACCATACCCAGGACGCGGATGTAGTTTACTGTCATACCCAGGACGTAGCTGAAGTCTTGTATTTCATAAAAAGAATTTGAATTGTGAACTTGAGTCATAATGAATCTTTCATTAGCTGATTATTCGACCATGGACATTGCCTCTATGGATGCATTGCAATAACTCTCTAGACAGACCTTGATGATCCTGCTCGTTGATCTTCTAGGATTCCTTTGCTTAGCATCAATGTGAGAAGCACCATTAGCTCAGTTGAGCTATTCTGCTGTCTCTTCACAATCCTCCATGTTGCAGTCCTATGACTTCATTGCATTCCAGGAAAGATGACTGAACGGGTGCTATGCCTTGCCCAAAGGGCAACCTGTAACTATGCAAGGCAAAGTTATTACTCTGTGAGGTATTTCCAAAGTACCAGCATACCACTCTAGGTAGTAAAATCTCTAGCTGCAATGAAAGCAGTGTAAACATATGTATTGGTAAATCCTCGGGTGCTGTTGATTAGTTATTTCCAGTCTAGCAGTCTGGATTCCAGACAACATGATAAGGAGTGTTTTTCAAGTAACTGTTACCTCTGTTCTGTCATATGCCTGCTAAGCATGGACCCTTAACCTTTAAAACTGGAAAGAATATTGGATAGAGCCTATACTCACATCCTAAGTGTGGTTTTGGATGTCACTTGGAGGGATCATCTGACCAATGCCTGACTGTATGGGAACCATCGTATGGTATCAGAAATCATCACAGAGCATAGAGTTGGATTCACAGGGCATTGCTGGAGAGATAAAGATGAAATTCTTAGTGAAGTGCTTACACAAAGGATAGCAGAGTACAACAAGCAAAGACCAATATCAAGCAGATTTGTGACAATGTAAATAGCAATTATCCTGAATATGACAGACAATAGAATTGAATAGCAATGAAGAGACATGTAAATCTGTGCAAGCAGTGTGACTGGATGATGATGATGATAAAAAAAGAAGAACATGTCTCATTTTAACTTAAACATTTATCCATGAGATTAATATATACAATATCTGAATTTTCCAGAAGTGCTTCCTCTCTGTAATTAAAGACTTAGCTCTGAAAAGCTTGTCTAATACTTTCTCCATACATATATGATCTGCTGTACTACCTTACCTCTAGATATTTTTTCCTAATTGTGGTTGACTCTTAGAGGTTAGCAGATCCCCATTATATTCAATACTGCATTTTTCTAGGATTAAATATATGTAGTTTTATAGTCATCCTTTTCTTTTATAAGATCCAAACTTAAATTAGGATGTGTGCTAAAGACTTGCATGCTCAGCTGTGAAAAAAGCAATGAATTACGTGCTTCCCTATATAGCTTGGGAGCAAAAACGTGTGCATTCGGGCAGATGAGGAGAAGAATTAGTGTTGATAGCGTCTGAGAGTGTTTGTTCCAGCTGCTAGTTATTTCCTTTTGGTGAAAGTGATTCTACAGAAGGATGCTAAGGATACCATGGCCCAAACAGGTGAGCAGTGATAAGTTTTAGAGAAAATGGAAACTTATAATTGACATAAGGAAGAGATAGTTGAAATTTCTGGGGCATGTAATGAGGAAGGAGGGCTTGGAAAATCTGTTACTCACAGGACAGATCGAGGATAAGAAGTTCAGGGGAAAAATCACATAACATACTTAACGAACTTCAGTAAATTGATGGCAATACAGGGTTTAGGGAAAACAACAAAAAGACAAAATTTATGAGCAACAAAGGACAGGAAATTGTGGAGAGCCGTGACTGAAGGAACACAGCACATGAATTGGACCCCTTACTACAGAATGTGACAAAGTGTGGTTGTCCAATTGAAGGCCATCATTTTTTTTTTTTGTTTTTAATGTTTATAAATCCATTTTTTTTTTTTTTTTTTTTTTTTTTTTGCATGTGTACTTATTGGAGTTAGGTAGGTGATGTCTGGATTTGTCCTGCTATCCTATATTCTAAAAAAATACCTAGGAGAGATGTATATAGAGTATGTGTTGTAATTCTTGCTTGAGATTCTTGGGATGACTTACATGACCTTTGCTCAATGTTGAAGGTGATGCTATCCCTTTCAACACATAAGAAATGATTTGAACTAATATTGGTTTTGTTTACACACAAGTGTGAAACTTACTGTATGGATTATAAGTATATCTAAGAATCATTTTTGATATGGTCTTTTTTTTTTTTCTTTATGTACTAATATCAATAGTTCAAGTTCACATGACCTAAAAGAAGTTTTACATTTAGCTTACAAGACCAGAGGATAAACATATTGTGATTGTTGGATTGGTTAAGTCAGTTGATCTGGAAAAAGAATGCTTTGTCTGATGTGGTGAAAGCAGATAACAGGAATCACTAAAACTTTCTAGTCTGACATAATTACTGAACTTTTCTCACATACCACTTGATTTGAGAAGAGTAAGGCAAAAAATAAATACAATTTGACGACCAGAAACAGCTTGCTTTTATTGTTATGAAAGCGTTTCAGTAACCTAGGTGACAAACAACTCCTATCTCTAGCTACCTGGATATTACTGATGGAAGTTATAATGAAGACGATAATCCATCAATCAGGTTTTTATATTCCAGCAACAAACTAGACATTTCTGTTTTTTTTTTTTGTTTTTTTTTCAAAACTGAAATATTCATGACTCTCATGGTTGCTGCTACAGATATCACCTTTTGTCTGTTACTATTTTTCTGCTGTGCATATGCAAGAGAAAAAAAATTGCCTTTCTATAAGAAGATGGTTAGAGAATTCTTCTGTTTGCCATTTCCATTTAGGACTTTGGTAATCACGGCTCTCTACAATTTCCTGCCCTTTGTAGCTTTTAGTAAATTGTCTTTTTGTCATATATAAACCCTGTTCTATCATCCATTTACATAATCTCATTAGGTAGATAATTCCCATTTTTACCCTATTACTCTTGCCTTCAATATGTTCTGTGAGTGTCAAATTCTTTCCTCATTATGTGCCTCAGGAATTTTAACTATCACTTTCTGATTATAAGCATGTGTCCTTTCTGTTTTTATTTTGTGTAAAATTTCACTGTTGCTCATATGTTCAATCCATGGTATTCACAGCATTCTTCTGCAGAACCACATTTCTGTTGTGTCATATCTCTTGTTCATCCCTGAGGAGATTGTCCAGCATTCACGACCATAGAGGAGAACTGATATTACATTGCACATCAGTACTCTTTTTCTTTGTTTCTAATGAAATTTTCCTGTTTCTTAATACTCTGCTTAGCTTTTAGATGGTATCAATCACTAACCTAATGTGCCTTTGAATTTCAGTGTTGCACTTTTGGTCCTCCGTTAAAAAAACTTCCCAGATATTTAAATTATTGTACTAGCTTGATTTTGACATCCACAAATTGTAATTTTTTAATCTGCTATTCCTTTTGCTGATAACCATACATTATGTCTTCTTGCAATTGATGTTTAATTTTTTTTGTTCAGTTTATTTTACTATCATCTGTTGGAGTTCTTGTAGTTTCCTTTCTGTGCCTGCTATCAACACTGTCTTCTGCATATCTTACATTGTTAAGATTGTGGCTGTCAATAAAGTCCTATCAGGATTCATTGTTGGTTAGAGAATAGTCTTCTTTTATGTGCCATGTCCCTTCAGGATATTTGTGATCATGGCTTTCCACAGCTTTGTATCCATTTTAGCTCTTAGCAATTATCGTCTTTATATTATCCCTGCTCATTAAGCAGGTTAATCACTGTTTCCCTCTTCCTCTGCTTTCCTTCAATATGCCCTGTGCATATCAAATTTTTCAAGTCTTCTTTTCTCATTATGTGCCCAAGAAATTTAAACTCTTTCAGAAAAGAATAACATGATGTAGAAAAAATTGTGCTAAATTAACAATAAAAGCAACAAAATGATTGACTTCGGTCATCTCAGTAACCTAAGAAATTGTTTACAAAATCTCATTTAGTAAATCTACGTTTATTTGTTCAATTATTTTATTTTTTTTGCATTGTGGGAATTTTAAAAGCATAACTTATGAGTCCTCACTTGAATATTTTTATACTTTAACCAGATGCACATGTAAAGAGCTTGGTTAAAAAAAAACACTACACACATACATTATCTATCTATCTAAGGTTTATGATCAGAGTTGAAACAGACCAGGAAATAGAAGTATTAAAAAGTGCTCAATATATGTGAAAAAAAAAAAAAAAAAGAAAAAATTAAAAATAGCATGTAGAGCTTTTAACTTTAAAAATCAGGAAATCAGTTGAATTTGCTACCTTGGAAACAAAGGTAGTGGATTCAACTGATCTCCTGATTTTTAAAGTGTGTGTGTGTGTTTTATATATATATATATATATATATATATATATATATATATATATATATAAAATACACTGCATAATGACAGATACAGTGATTAATATTCTTTGATTTTGATATATTTTGCTTATGTCTTCCCTATTTGTATTTTTCTTTTCATTGCAACTTTCAGTGTTAATCATTTTTTAAGGTGAGTTAAGGACAGTTAATTGGTTCATTTTCAAATAGTTACAATGTGAGATCTTGTTTGCTGAGATAGTTAAATACCAAAGTTAGCATAAATTAGTATTATGGTGAAGTAGTAGTCTGCTTTGATAATCATTTGTAATCATTATCCACCAACAGTTGGCTGTCATCTGCAGCCAACAGTATCAGATAATTATGGTCTTTCTCTCTCATTCCTCTGACAGCCTGATAAGAATTTGTCTAACAGCTCAAACAAATTAAAGGCGGGTTAGAAAGATAAATCCTGCAATTATCAATAAAGTTTCCCATCTGTGAGAATGCAAAATGTTTTACAGCTTGTTTTAGAATAAAAACAAAGGTCACTCACCCTTTGTAAACTGAAACATGAGATAGAACTCTTTAGAAGATAGAAAGCAAAAAAGAAAGAAATTAACCGATTAAAAAAAAAATTGTCAGAAGAGATGCTATGAAGTTTTCTGTCTTCTCAGAAGCCATATTCCAAGATCTATTGTGATATTTTGTCAGATTTTGGGAAGTGGGTTAAGCAAAGAAATTTTCTTTTAAATCTGGAAAAGATTTAATATATATTTTTAGTTTAAATTTAGAGTTCCTGAAATGTGTACATATTTTTTTTTTTTTTTTGAAGAGACTTAATTTTATTATCAGTTGATTGTGCATTGTTATAATAGGAAACAAAAAGTAGAAGGAATTATGAAATTTGGACAGAATTGTTAGATTTGAACAAAGATAATGGTCAGCTAAGAAATGGTGTTAAATTTTCTTAAAGAGAAAACTTGGAGATACCATTGAGTTTGTGGACTCTGTGTGTGAGTGTGTGTATATATATATATATATATATATATATATATATCTTTGCTGAGTTACACACGTAATAACCCAGCCCTCAAGTGGAACCACATACATATGGTTGATTGCCTGTACCACTGCAGTAAGTACCTGACTCCTTATACTAACCTCTACTTTACAAGAGTCAGATCAAGCCTAAAATGGAGTACTGCTGCCATATTTAGGATAAGAGCTGCCCAGTCCTCACTTTCTAGTTTTAACAGAGTTCAACTGACTCTCAAGAGGATGTTTCTCCAATTACTACAATCCGAACCTGTTGATGTTTCGGGTTAAACATTATCTTCATCACCTATCTGTATAAACTGTCTCTTACTCTGTAACCCTCCACCTCCCAGTCTTTGTACAGGATGAACCTTACTGAAAAAAAAAAAATTGTTTTGCTTGTTTTTCAAATATGACTTACCTACAGAATTTATGTGGAACTGGATCATATCTTGGGAAATTTCTAAAAGAATATTCTGATTCTCTCCTCCCAATTTGTATCAGATGGAATAAGTGTGCATTTTTGTGAGTTATATATTTGAGAATATAAAATGAAGTGTGATTTAATCTATTTATTAGTAACACAGCCTGATCTCTCTTTAGTAATTAGATATTTAATTGTCATGGTAACAAGGTCTTTGGTTACCATAATAGAATGTTTTATTAGCTAAATAAGTCTACTTAAACATGGCTTTTCACTTGTTAGCTTTCTTTGGAGGTTCTTTGATTTTTAAAAAGCAGAATTCTTTCTCATATGCAATGATAGTTTATTTGTATGGATAAAAGTCTTTGATTACTCAGGTAGAAAATATAAACAATACATAATTACTTCAGCGATGATATCAATTTTATTTTTTATTTAATGTATTTATTTTATTTAATGTATTTATTTTATTTTTTTTTAATGTATTTATTTTTTGTTTGCGGATGATATTGATAATTGACATGCAGATATTTGGCGATGTTTATTAAGAGTAGTTTAGCATAGAATCACAAGAATGGAGTATCACATTCTTCTTTAATGTGAAATTTCTTAGAGTAGGTTATATGTTGATATCTTCTCTCCTTCTTGCCTTTGAGCTTCAAATTCTTGGAGCCCGCTTTACTCATTATGTGCTCAAGAAATTTCAGCTATCTCTTTCTAATGTTAAGTATAAGTGTCGTTTTTGTTTCCATCATTTTTAAAACTTTGTCATTGTTCCCAAGTTTAGTCCTTAATATTCTCAGCATCCATCTGTAGAACAACATTTCTGTTGCTCCTTCCTGTGAGTATCACCTTAGAGAAGTCACTACATTTGTGGTTGAGTTAACCATGACTGTCAGACACTGTTCTGTAGTTATTTATATTTAATGCGATGGATTCATTGAGTATTCCCATGTATGCATTTAGTAATCTATGTATATGTTTTTGAGGAAATAGTATACCTTGTACTGGGTATGACGATAGACTACATCTGCGTCCTGTGTATGGCGATAAACTACATCCGCGTCCAGGGTAAGGAGGCTTTGAGAAGTGTGGAACCACTTGTTAATTGCTGGTGTTTCCAGGTCTACCCTGACCCGAGGTGGTAGCACCTGTTAGGGTCCCAACTATGAGCAAATAGTTAACCCCGAAACTGAGGTAAAAAGCATTATCAAAGTGTGAGAAAATGCCAAAAATACTTTGTAAAAAAATTATTACCGGAAATACATTTTTGAAGAAAAGAAACTATTACCAGCTATATGTTTTTGAGAAAAGAAACTATTATCAGCTATATGTTTTTGAAAAAAGAAACTATTACCAGCTATATGTTTTTGAAAAAAGAAACTATTACCAGCTATATGTTTTTGAAAAAAGAAACTATTACCAGCTATATGTTTTTGACGAAACAAAAATATTATCAGGAAAAAAAAGTTGTCGGCATTAAATCACCCATTGAGGTCGATATGCCAAAAACAAAACAAAACAAATAGTATACCCTGGTGATTATATGAACTAGTCCATAAGTATAAATAAAGAGCTTCAGGTCAGAGGTAAGAAAAAGAAGCTTTTTAGAGTCCTTAGACTAATTAATACAGGCGTCATAGCAAGTTAAAAAACAAAAACATTACTTATAAGTGCTACAAAGTGCATTATAACAGTGGTGACGAGGATTAGAAATTCAGGCGATTTATAACTGTTGTGATGATAATTCAAAACTCTTGTGACTTACAACAGTAATGAGGATTCAGAAACTTATATGAGTTGTAACTGGGGTCACAAAGATTTTGGGAACACATATAGTGAACAAGTATGAAAAAAATATACTTGTTGATTTTGGAACAAGGATACAGGTGACAACAAGAATTTTAAGCATGTTGATTTTAAAAAAAATTTTTTTCTTGTGTACAAGAAAATTTTTTTATTCTTGTTGTGTACAAGAAAATTTTTTTATTCTTGTTGTGTACAAGAAAAATTTTTTTTATTCTTGTTGTGTAGAAAAAAAATGTTTTTCTTGTTGTGTATAAGAAAAAAAACACATTCTTGCAAAGATGGAGCAAATATTGACTTTGATAATTGAAATACAACAACAGAAAGAGCAACAACAGCAAAATCAACAATTACTAGAACTACAAAAACAGCAACAGGAGTTGTTGGGTATAATTCTGAAGAAAACAAAATATTCTTCAATGTCTCTTATGCCAGACACTGTCTAAAACACCATATCAGAATTTGTATACAATCCTGATGAGGGACTGACATTTTCGGTGCATTTTTGTGGATATGAACAACTATCCAGTCAGGGATGTAGTGGCTGGGGAGATGAGAGACAAATGAGTTTGTTGTTGAGGAAAGTAGCTCTGATAGAGTATGAAAAATACTGTAACTATATATTACTTTGAAAAACAGGTGAAATTTGGTTTCAAGACAATGTACACATTCTGATGAAAATCTTTAGTGACAAGAGTTCTCTGTTTAACGCTCACTGGAGATGCATGAATCTAATCAAAAATGAGAACAAAGATTTTGTCATGTATGCTGGTATTGTCAACAAAGAATGTGAAAAGTTTAGGTTAAAGAAAATGACTCCAGATTTGTTCAATGGGTTAATTTCCATTCAAGGTGAAATATGAGCAAAAATTTTAATGAAAATTTAACAAAACAGTAATAGACAGAAATAGTGGACGATTGTCAGACAATTCTAAATCTGAAACATGAAAAGTTCAGAAAAAATAATGTGCATTGGTACAAGCAAAGGACAAATGTACAAAAAGAATAAACTGTTTCAGATGTGGTAAATTACATCTTGGAAAAGACAATCCATTTAAAAATGCAGAATGTTACAAGTGTGGTAAACAAGGACATAAAATGTCACACTGCAAAACCAAACTAAGAAAAAATTCTTTCAGGAAGTAATTTGTACATAGCACTGTGACGGAAAAAACGGTCACAGAAAACAAAAGGAAATTTGTTAATATGAAAACAAATGATGTGGGTATGAAAATGCTACTGGACACTGGTAGTGATATTTCAATAATCAATGAAACCACCTGGAAGGAAATTGGAAGGCCTTTATTAAAAAGGACTTCCAAAGTCATGATATTAGTTTCTGATGAGAATTTTTTTTTCTTTTTTGAGAAATGAATTGTCATGTCTCATTCCGTAATTAGCATGTAAAAAGTAAAGCTTATATATTAAAAATGCTACAGATTTATTTGGTACTGCCTGGATGGAACTATGTGAACTTTGGGATTTGCTGTTTATTGTAAAAACATAAGTGGGCAAGTGACCAATTTAAAAAAGTCAGAGTGAAAATCTTAAGGAAGAATTAAAAAAAAATATTTTCCAGATGTTCTGTCAAATGAACTTGGTGAATTTTCCAGTAAAAAAAGGTTCAGTGCCAGTATTTAAGCTGAAACTGTGTACCATTCACAGCATTGGAACAAGTCGGTGAAAAGTTGAACAGATTTGAAAGAATTGGTGTAACAGAAAAATTAGCCATCCAAATTGGGTTGCACCAGTGATGTATGTAAAGAAGAAAATAATAAAATTTGTGTTTGTGCAGATTTCCTAACAGGATTAAACAGTTATTTAGAAACACCAAACTACCTATTACTGAGTTCAGAGGAAATTTTTTTTGAAGTTAAACAGCAGAAGAATATTTTCAAAGCTGGATCTCTCTGATGTGTAATTACAAAATTCTGATTGAAAATGAATGTTTAGATTTAATGAGCATAAATACACATAGGGAATTATTAGGTTGGTGCAAAAATAATTTCGTTTTCTCACATAGTAACATATGTTAAAAAACGAAATTATTTTTGCACCAACCTAATATATAAGCTTAACTGAATTCCTTTTAGTATAAAGTATAAAGGTGACACCAGATATTTTTCAACAAGCTATGGATGTCATGCATGTGGATTGTGATTTTGCAGTGGCATATCTGGATGACATTTTAATGAAAAGTGTATCTAAAGAACAATATGTTGGACATGGGGGGAAAAAATTTCAAAAACTAAGTGAATATGGATTGATGCTCAGTGTAGAAAAATGCAAATTGTTTTTGTTGAAAATTAAATAATGGTCTTCAATCAGATCCATTGAGGGCAAGTGCAATTAAAACAAATGTGGCTATGTTACAAGCTTTGCTAGGACTGGCTAAATACTATCAAATATATGCACATAATATGTATAATTTGAGAGCTCGACTGAATGATCTACTTAAAAAGGAGTAAAGTGTATGAAGAAATTTGAAGTTGAAGACAGATGACAGACTCGATTAACAATGTATGGTTCAAAGAAAAGCATATCTACTCATACAGTTAAGACTACAATGCTAGATCACCATGTTATTAAACTATGATTTTACGATGGAGTACCAAACATCTAAAAAATTAGGACATGTGGATGGATTATCAAGATTAATACCTAAAAATGCAAACCATTTGATAACACAGTCATTGCAGCACTAAAAAGTGAAATGGAAATAAAAAGCATTTTGTACAGCATAGTAAGAGAGTTACCAGTTACCTTGGAATAAATAAAAGCAAAAGTGGAAAATGATGTCTTTATTGTGAAAATAAAATGTAATTGAAAGAAAGTAACAAAGAATGACATCAGACTTAAATGCTTACTTGCTATGCAACAGTGTAGTAATGTTTGGGCAAAGGATTGTAATATTTAGTATGTTACAGAAGTGAATGTTGAAGGATTTTCATAGCAGACATCCTGGTATTTCAAGAATGAAATCTCTGAGAAGTTTTGTATATTGGACCAGAATGGCTCAAGATATTGTAAAAAATAGTGAAAGCTTGCAGAGGTTGTGCTCTGGCAGCAAAACTACCTATCACAAAGATGGAACCTTGGCCCAAAACAGACAACTGTGGTTAAGACTGCATATAGATTTTGCAGATTCTATGAATAGATCATAGTATCTTTTGGTAGTTGATATTTTTGCTAAATGGCTGGAAATTTATAAGTGCAAAAATCCAACATCTTCAGTGACACTGAATTTCTTGCCTGAAGTGTTTGTGAGATATGGTATACCAGATGCCATAGTCTCTGATAATGGAACACAATTCATGGGTAAAGAATTCAGACTTAGTAAGGTGTTCTCCATTGAACATATTACGACCCCGCCATATCACCCAGGGTTGAACAGACAAGCGGAACAGTTTGTAGGATGTTCAAAAGAGCATTGAAGAAAGCAAGTCTTGACAAAGTAAACGAGGAAGCAATTCAAAATTTTCTGAGAGTTTACTGTGTAACACCTAACCCCAATACATCAGCAGACATGGTTCTGTGGGAATTAATGTTTGCTAGAAAAGTAAAATTGGTGTTTGACAAGTTATTATTAGGTTGGTGCAAAAATAATGACGGTTTTTGACGTTAAAAAATACGTCAAAAACCGTCATTATTTTTGCACCAATCTAATGCCAAGTTGAAAATCATGGCCAGATAACAAAAGTGTTCTTTAGAGCATATAAGGATAGTAAAGAAACATGGGAAGACAGCATAATATCATTAAGAATCGGGAAGTTGATTTTGATGGTAAAAAGGGAAAAAATTTGAACATAAAAGGCACCATATCAGCTGAAAAAAAGGTTCATTGATGAAAAACTTGAAACATTGGAAGAACCAATAAAAATGCTATATGATGATTTCAATGTACCTGCACCACAACAAGTTGTGGTACCTACCTACAAGGAAAAGTTCAAGAAAAAGAAAGATGGAAATGCTACAAAGTCAAGTATATTGGTGACCTCTTGAGAAAGAAGAGGGGGAGATACTAATACTAATAAAAAAAATAAAATATTTATAAAAAGTATTAATCTCAAAAGTGGTGGTGGTGGGTTGTTGTGGAGTAAATAGTATACCTCCAGTGACTATATGAACTAGTCCATAACTATAAATAAAGAGCTCCAGGTCAAAGGTGAGAAAAAGAAGCTGTTTGGTGTCAATCTTCAGACTAATTAATACCTGCATCATGGCAAGTAGTTGAAGCATTACTTATATTATAAGCATGTTATAACAGTATATATGGGTGAAAGGGAGAGAGAGAAAAAAAAATGAAGCCCTTATCATATATGTTGGATGTGGTCACTTAGGTATAATCTGCAACTTTGATTGTATCTAGAGATGTAGAGTCATTCCTTTCCTTAGGTAAAAATTAGCATTGCTCAGAGAATAGGATTTGTTTAAGGCTTTGCTTAAAAGCAAACACCATTTTTTTTTTTGTGTGTGTGTCATTTATATATATATATATATATATATATAATCTTCGAATGTGAAAGAACAAAGAATTCAAAACATGAACTTAAAACACAGCTCAATACAAGAGTAAAGCAATAAATCATTACCATCATTGTTAACTACCTGATGAAACGTTGTTTATTAAATGTCGAAACAAAATGTACAATTTTGTAGTAGTAACTTGCATGTTCTAATGTAATAGTATGTGTGTGTGTATATATATATATATATATATATCTCATACAATCGGAATTAAGATACCATTATGTAAATGATCATTTTCACCTTGTAAAATTAAACTTACAGGATTTTTCAAACAGTCAATGGATGGTAAATTATTGATTAAAAAAAAAAAGCCCAGTCAGGGGAAAAAAGAAAGAAAAGAAGGAAGATGAAGAATAGAAAGGAAAGTAGCAAAAGAAAACAGGAAGTAGTGTAAGTCTTGATTGAGTGGTGGTCAGAGAGGAGAGGAAGGGGAAAAAGAAGGAAAGGAGAGAAGAGATGACCTATTTATTAATACCCAGTAGTAATCAGACAGTAGTTTACTTAAAAGAAACCTTCAGAAATTAATGAAAAAAACAAATTATATAAAATAAGAAGAGAGAAACCCAAAAATATGAAAGGGAGATGAATCAGAATTAAAATAACCAATATATCTAAAAAGAATATTAAAAAAAATTAATGGGGGGGGGAGGAATATAAATATCTTAGGCTGAATACATCCAAATCAACATATTTCAAATTAAACTTATATTAATTAATACCCACCCACAAAGGAAACAAATACTATTTGAATTTTAATATATAATATAAAAACCAATAAGAGTAAGATAAAATAACAATGAACCTATAAAATTGGAAAAAAAAGAATGAAAGGAGCCTTTGGATAAAAAAATATATAAAATTGAGCTTATATAACCATCATAATTGTGTATTATTACATAATAATAAATTAACTCAAAAGTTATATTAAGCTATATTATCATTATATAATGATGTATATAAAGAGTAAAATCAATTAAATCATCATGGATTCAGCCATGGCTTCTAGATGACTTCAGAATCTTCTGCAACTTTTCTGAAAGGTTTCCTTGTGTTTGTGAATGCTGCCATAATCCTTGCCTTCAGTTCATATTTGGTACTACAAGGAGTTTTGTTGGTCAGTCACTCAACTGTACCCTACACGTAATCAAGGGAGAAAAGTATCCAGATGTAAGGTGTGATGTGGTTGCAGAAATTGTCTGGCAGCCATGACTGGGTTCTCTTGCTTGTGTGGCATGGTGCAGAATTCTTTTGCCAGACATAGGGTCTTCCAGCAGCCACTCTCTTGACTCAGGGTAGCACTATTTCCTCATGGCACTTGCTGTAGGCCTCCATGTTGAGACTGAGGTCCTATGGGAAGATGAATGGAGGCATAATGTTGCCATCATGAGTGATCACTCTAAACACCATGATGTGGACTGGATATATCTGCCAACTCTTTCTGAATTCTCTGCACTGTCTTCAGATTGCCACCCAATCAGTCTAAAATGTTCATATTGAAGCTTCTGCCATGAATGCCAAGCAGTACAGCATGCTGTTTCCAAATTTCTAGTGGAGTGAATTAATTGTGTCATGGTGCTCTTTTTCTCACAGATGTTGCCCAACTGAACCTACTATACTGTGCAGTTAGCAAATTCAAAAACAATTCACAAAATTAAAAATATAAAGTGGCAAACATTTACCCATCACACCCTGTGTGTGTGTGTGTATGTATGTATGTATATATATATATATATATATATATATATATATCTATAGAGAGAGAGAGAGAGATAGTGTGCAAGTGTGGTATGAGTGAATGTATTTCAGTATATGTATTGAATAGAGTATATAATCCTTCAGAAACCAGTTTGACTTTTGTTGTGGTAAGAGGTACCATAATGACATATGCCATCAAACACCTCCAGGAAATTACTTACTTCTCGATTAGAAAATTGTGCACCTGCTCTAATGACCTCTCAGCAGCATATGACCACATCAACAAAACTTCCATTATAAACTGTCTTCTAAGCTCCAAATCCACTGAATGTCTACATCTGAAAGAACTACTATATCAGTCTACAAAGTTGTACATGCTGGGCTAGGACCTCAATAAAGAAGCATTTCAAACTTGGTCAGGTGTATGACAATGTGGAAATTAGTCCTAATTTATTTAATCTCTTCCTAGATGATACTCTGCACATATACAAGCATAGATGTGAAGAGATGGGCACTGATCATTTAAGAATTTCATACTATATCCCTAATGCATCTACTAATAGAAAAAAAAAACTGTTGATGCTTTCTCTTCCAAGGCCAAAGTACATAGGATGAAGGGGGACTATGCTGATGATATAGGTATTTATAGATGGGATAAGATTGATCTTGAACAAAAAAAAAAATGAACAGACTATACCAAGTGTTCCAAGAAATTAGACTCGAGATAAACCTTTCCAAAACAGAAGCTATTATCTGGAATTGGAATGAAAGCAATGATGACATCTACCCTGAATCCATCATAAAATTCAGGATGTGGAATTATTAAATACTAAACACTTCAAATACCTCAGTTTATTGATCAGTTATAACAAATTTAGTATAAGAGATAAGAAAAACAAAGATTAGGCTCTGTTCTAGGAGGAATTATACTCAGTATAATAAATTGCTACAAAACCATAACATGAACCTAAAAACTAGAGGCCCCTTTATTTTTAAGTAGTATCATCAGATTGAGACTTTCATATGAATGCCATACATGACACCAAGCTCATTCAGAGATGTTTAGACTCCCAGCTCTATACAACTTCTTTCTCAGATCAATGGTTAAAAATGGCTTTGAGTCATTGAAGTATGTAGGTCTTGGTAGGTCTTTTTCCTATAGGACTGGTGATACAGAATCACAAAGAAAGAACTGTACCAATGAAAAGAAAACACATTACTTAAGGACTACCAACAGCAGCAACAGCTGAAATGGATATCACATCTAACTCAAATAAGGATATAATCAAGATGCTGATATGCCACACTACTTCAAACAAAAAGTTAGGGAGGAAATTTCTATCAATACTAGAAAGAATGCTTACAGATACTGAATATGTGAAACCTATTTTCCTGAAAAATTGTTTTAAAAGAAAGATTTTATAAATTTCAACCAAAAGCAGTACTAGCTGCTCAGTCAGTGAATGCTAAATGTTCCCTTATAGGGAAACAGCTAATATTACCATTACAGTAGGTATAAATGAAGATTGATGACAGTGATAGTAATATATTATTTAGCATACAGTGTATAAGTTTTACTTAGAAAACAATTAATATTTAAAGTGGTTTGAAAATAGATAACAAGAGCTACAACTAGATAGGTGTTTTATTTGAAAGGAATATCAAAACTGCTGAAAATAGTCATGCGAACAAGAAAGAACATTAGAAAGGGCAAATAGTAATAAATAAGAAGTGTGGAAGAGAATTTCCAGTTGAGAAAAAGGCAGAGAAGAGAAACTGTAAGAACCATTCACTCAAGATAGTGGTGATGTTAATGAAAGAAGTGGCTTCTCTTGTAAAATGATAAAACATTTGAAATGTTTTACCATTTCTACTATTGCTGTTTAGTCTGTGGCCCTAGGGTGAGAAAGCAGTAATTGAATTGGAGAGTTAACAAAAAAATATTGAAAATGAGTTAAATAAAATATTTTGAATATCTTTTTGATAGTTATTGGAAAGCTATCCATGTGTATGACAGTAGAACATTAAAAAAAGAGTTGGGAGTAACTTTGTATGTACATAAAAAATGAATTTGAAAAAAACAAAAGAAGTGGAAGCAAACATCAAAATAAATACATATAGTCAGTGATAAAATAGATGAGAAGACTAGATCTTTTTGATATTAAATCCAAATATATTTTCTTGTTATCTCGGGTCCATCAGTGAAAGACGCTTCAACTATTAGTAAGTCAGAGCAGGAGCAATAGGACATAACCATCCGTGCTGATGTGAAGAATAGATTTGTTTGAAATTTGGTCATCTAAACATCAGCAAATAAAGCCAGTTTGCCATTTTTTGCTTCCTTTTCTTAGCACTTTGCTTTGACAAGCATTTTTTTGAAAATAGTGAAAGTGGGGCCATTGACCCTCTTTGTAAGATAGAAACCAAGAGAGCTTTTTCTATTTGAACTGTAAGGAATTCTATCATTCACTTGTTACACTTGACATGGCTTATACACAACAGGCATCATAGAAAAGTATAGCTTTTAAGAATTACATATCTGTATGAAGATAATTAATATCTCTCCATAATTTTGGCTGTCTGCAAATTAAAGGAAATGATATACTTAAATGGATATACACCCTACACACACACACACACACACACACACACATACATATCTATATATATATATACCTACATTTGCAGTGCATCTTAAAGTTTCATGGTTTTCCTCAAGTCGTCAGGCATGAACTGGTGAATGAAACACTTAGGAAGTGTAATAAGTTTTTCATTTACTAGTTGGAGTTTGATGACTTTGGAAAACCATGAAACTTTAAGTTGCACTACAAACGTAGGTATATATATATATTCTTCTTAGCTCTGTCTAACCACATTGAGCACTGTTTTTGTTTTATACCTTATATTAAGTAAATATTTATTCGCTTCTGTCTATGCATGTTAATGCATGTACATACAGTTGCTAATATCTAATTATTTGGTTTATATCCACGCCATATATACATACATACATACATACATACATACATACATACATACATACATACATACATACATACATACATACACACACACACACACACATACTTGTTGATTTTTATAAATAAAGTTGTCTTGGTAACAATTTTGATAATAATATCCTAACAGTATTTTCACATTTTTCTATTGCCTTATGTTTATCGATGACATTTTAAATGTATCTTTGCAATTGTTGTTAATGTATACTTTTCTTTCATCAAGTCATTGTTTTCACCTCCTGGCTTTATAAACATTTTTGAACAATCTTTCTATTGTTAAAAGAGACTGTTACTTAGCATTGCCATTGGAAGGGAGATAACTCTTGTACAGTGAAAAGTTATAGATAAAAATACCGCTTGATGTATTATATAGTGAGATTTCTAAAGTTAAAATATACTAATAAAATTCCCTATTATGACTTAGTGTTGTAAAATTCAGTTTTTATCATAGCAATATTAGAACTAACACAATGCTGCCAGCAATATGATTTTAATAAGTTTCTTGTTAAAAGGGTTGATCGATTGAATGGAATTGTGTTTGAAAAGAAATAGTGAAATTGTAAACTTGTTTGTTTCATAAGAATAATTATATTCCATTTGATTATCAAGTACTGAGTACTCAGGGTTTTTTTTCTCAAGTTAATTTCAGATAACTGTATATTTATTGCCCTTTCTTCATATTATATGTATATATGTATTTACCCTTACATGTACACATGATGACCATTTTATAAATATAACACTTATAATCTTAATGTATTTAGAGTTTTTCATTAAAAACAATTTTATTTATTTTTGTTAACTTCTTCACATACAAGAACATATATTTTTGATTCCAGTGAGTATAGATGTTGTTTGATTGAACACTTTTAACCATACTTCTAGTCATGTGAACATTTAGAGGTCTGAAGGTATTGTTTTTGCCATATTTTAATGCTTTTAATATTTGGAGTTAGTCATTATCTTTTACAGTGAGGTCATAGGCATGTGATTTTTTTTTTTATTTTTTTAAGCTTTTCACCCTAAGCAAGGCGGAAGCCACTAGGATGCAGGGGGTTACAGAAGATTTGGAGCAAGATCGGATAAGAGAGGAAAGGATGAGGAGAAGGATAGTGGATAGATCAAAGCAACTGGAGATTTTATGATTTTTCTGTTGTCTCTCTTCAGGAGGTGGACAATCAGGGCTCTCCACAACTCTCTATCCCTTATGACCCTTAGTAGTGATGCTCTCCTTGCCAAGCCCCATAACCTCCCATCCCAGTTCCACTATCCATTTGCACAAGCTCATCAGACAGTAGTTTGCACACTGCCTTCCTTTCTCCCTCTTGACTTCCATATACTATGAATTTTTCAAGCCCCTCCTTCCTTATTTGTCCAAGACATTTCAGTTCTTTCTTTTTGATTTGGAATATGTTCTTTTTGTTACCATTTTCCTTAAGACTTCCTTAATTCACAGTATTCTTGTGTAGAGCTACATTTATGTTGCCCCCAATTTCCTTGTCATTTTTGGTGATTGTTCGGCATTCACTGCCATGCAAGATTTCACATAGCAATTCAGCACTCTTCTCTTTTGTTTCTACTTAAATTTTCCTGTTTCTTAATAATTGGCTGAGCTTTAGGAAGGCCTATTTCTCTATCCCAATGTGGGTTCAGATTTCAGTATCATATATTCCATCTTCTGTTAAAACACTTTCCAGGTATTTAAATTGTTGTACTTGTTTGATGTTGATTTTTCTGTTACTGATGACCATACTTTGTCATCTAACAGGTGATGGCTAATCCTTTTTTTTCTTGCTTTCCTTTACTACCTTGTCTAGGATGTCCTGTAGCTTTTAATATTTGGTATTTTTTTTTTTCAGTTAATGTTTAGTATTCCATGTTTATTGATGAGTATTTGTCTTATGTTAATAGAAATCTTATTACCAACTGATATATATTTATTGATAATGTTGCATATTGCATGATATATGAACTAACATCAGACCAGATACTGCATACATGCAAATTGGATACATAGTGTATAATTGTCATAATAGAATTATCTTTTGTCAATTTGAATAGAATGTTCCTTGGTTATCAAATTCTATGTAATGAAAATGAGAATTCATGCAAACTTAATAAAATTTACATTAATGATGCAAATAGTATAAATAGTTACAATATCTCATTTCAGAAATATAAACAAACCTATTAGACTTTTATATAACTTGATAGATGTCAATAATAATTTCAGACAAAACCTTATTCATCAGGTATAACATCTTTTGATAAACTAATACTTGTGGCTGAGTTCAGCATTAGCTTATCTGGTTGAGCCTTGTTAGTGCATAAATAGAAAAGAAAAATTGTATTGTATAAAAGTGCTGCTGAGATAAATTGCCCAAAAAACTTGTTTTGATCTCATTCTTACAGTGCATTGTCTATTTTCTCTATGTGCTGTGTTCCTTCACGATGTAGATGATCATGGTTCTCCACAATTTTTTGTCCTTTGTAGATCTTATTAAATTGTGTTAAAACACTTCCCAGATATTTAAATTTCTGTACTTGTTTAATTTTAGTATTTTCAATTTGTAATTTACATTTTGGGCCTCAACCTTTTGGTAACACCCATGCATTCTGTCTTCTTGAAGTTGGTGTCTAATCCTTTTTTCTTCCTTTCCTTCATTACCTTTTGTAGGAGTTTTTGTAGTTAAGAAACTTAAAAAATATAAAATCATATTTTAACTTGTTTTATTGCACCAGACTGAGAAGCCATTTGCTCCCAAAATATGATCTTAGGTCATTTACTTAGATTTTTGGAAGGGTTTAATGCAAATCCTCTTTAGTAGTAGTTAACATTGTGAAGCATTTCTTGCGCTATCTGGGTAATCTGGTTGTTGAGCACTTTACTGAATATGGAGGTGTTTGCCTTTCAGTCTTTCATTCTTTTTTTCTTTCCTTGTTTGAGATTTTTCTTTTCTAAGGTGTTAGGTCTTTTGGCAAGTTGACTGTTGGTCACATCAATATTGTTGGTTTTTCTGTAGTAGTAGTAATAGCTCCTGCTGGTCTGATGGTAGAGCACTAAAAGTAAAATTTAGGGATTATATATATATATATATATATATATATATATATATATATATACACACACACACACACACACACACACACACACACACACACACACACACACACGAAAATGAGACAAAAAAACAGATTTATAAAACAGGATCTTTTCATTCATAAACTGATGTGGGGTTTTTGTATCTTATTGAATTGTTCGCGAAGATGGATTTCTCGCCATTTAATCATTAACCTTTTTATTTGTTTTATGTATGAATAATTCATGAATATATATATATATATATATATATATATATATATATATATGTTTATACATTTATACATTATATATATATATATACATATGTTTATACATTATATATATATATACATATGTTTATACATTATATATATATATACATATGTTTATACATTATATATATATATATATATACATATGTTTATACATTATATATATATATATGTTTATACATTATATATATATATATGTTTATACATTATATATATATATATATGTTTATACATTATATATATATATATGTTTATACATTATATATATATATATGTTTATACATTATATATATATATATGTTTATACATTATATATATATATATGTTTATACATTATATATATATATATGTTTATACATTATATATATATATATGTTTATACATTATATATATATATATGTTTATACATTATATATATATATATGTTTATACATTATATATATATGTTTATACATTATATATATATGTTTATACATTATATATATATGTTTATACATTATATATATATATATGTATATGTTTATACATTATATATATATATATATGTTTATACATTATATATATATGTTTATACATTATATATATATATGTTTATACATTATATATATATATATATATGTTTATACATTATATATATATATATATATATATGTTTATACATTATATATATATATATATATGTTTATACATTATATATATATATATATATATGTTTATACATTATATATATATATATATATGTTTATACATTATATATATATATATATATGTTTATACATTATATATATATATATATATATGTTTATACATTATATATATATATATATATGTTTATACATTATATATATATATATATATGTTTATACATTATATATATATATATATGTTTATACATTATATATATATATATATGTTTATACATTATATATATATATATATGATTATACATTATATATATATATATATGTTTATACATTATATATATATATATATGTTTATACATTATATATATATATATATTTTTATACATTATATATATATATATATATGTTTATACATTATATATATATATATGTTTATACATTATATATATATATATATACGTTTATACATTATATATATATATATACGTTTATACATTATATATATATATATACGTTTATACATTATATATATATATATATGTTTATACATTATATATATATATATGTTTATACATTATATATATATATATGTTTATACATTATATATATATGTTTATACATTATATATATATATATATGTTTATACATTATATATATATATACGTTTATTTAATCATTAACCTTTTTATTTGTTTTATGTATGAATAATTCATGAATATATATATATATATATATATATATATGTTTATACATTTATACATTATATATATATATATACATATGTTTATACATTATATATATATATACATATGTTTATACATTATATATATATATACATATGTTTATACATTATATATATATATATATATATACATATGTTTATACATTATATATATATATATGTTTATACATTATATATATATATATGTTTATACATTATATATATATATATATGTTTATACATTATATATATATATATATGTTTATACATTATATATATATATATGTTTATACATTATATATATATATATGTTTATACATTATATATATATATATGTTTATACATTATATATATATATATGTTTATACATTATATATATATATATGTTTATACATTATATATATATATATGTTTATACATTATATATATATATATGTTTATACATTATATATATATATATGTTTATACATTATATATATATGTTTATACATTATATATATATGTTTATACATTATATATATATGTTTATACATTATATATATATGTTTATACATTATATATATATATATGTATATGTTTATACATTATATATATATATATATGTTTATACATTATATATATATGTTTATACATTATATATATATATGTTTATACATTATATATATATATATATATATATGTTTATACATTATATATATATATATATATATATGTTTATACATTATATATATATATATATATATATGTTTATACATTATATATATATATATATATATATGTTTATACATTATATATATATATATATATATGTTTATACATTATATATATATATATATATGTTTATACATTATATATATATATATATATGTTTATACATTATATATATATATATATATGTTTATACATTATATATATATATATATATATGTTTATACATTATATATATATATATATGTTTATACATTATATATATATATATATGTTTATACATTATATATATATATATATGTTTATACATTATATATATATATATATGTTTATACATTATATATATATATATATGTTTATACATTATATATATATATATATTTTTATACATTATATATATATATATATATGTTTATACATTATATATATATATATGTTTATACATTATATATATATATATATACACGTTTATACATTATATATATATATATACGTTTATACATTATATATATATATATACGTTTATACATTATATATATATATATATGTTTATACATTATATATATATATATGTTTATACATTATATATATATGTTTATACATTATATATATATATATATGTTTATACATTATATATATATGTTTATACATTATATATATATATATATGTTTATACATTATATATATATATACGTTTATACATTATATATATATATATATATGTTTATACATTATATATATATATATATATATATGTTTATACATTATATATATATATATATATATATATGTTTATACATTATATATATATATATATATATATGTTTATACATTATATATATATATATATATGTTTATACATTATATATATATATATATATATGTTTATACATTATATATATATATATATATGTTTATACATTATATATATATATATATATATGTTTATACATTATATATATATATATATATATGTTTATACATTATATATATATATATATATATGTTTATACATTATATATATATATATATATGTTTATACATTATATATATATATATATGTTTATACATTATATATATATATATATGTTTATACATTATATATATATATATATGTTTATACATTATATATATATATATATGTTTATACATTATATATATATATATATGTTTATACATTATATATATATATATATGTTTATACATTATATATATATATATATATGTTTATACATTATATATATATATATGTTTATACATTATATATATATATATGTTTATACATTATATATATATATATATACGTTTATACATTATATATATATATATACGTTTATACATTATATATATATATATATGTTTATACATTATATATATATATATGTTTATACATTATATATATGTTTATACATTATATATATATATATATGTTTATACATTATATATATATGTTTATACATTATATATATATATATATGTTTATACATTATATATATATATACGTTTATACATTATATATATATATATATATGTTTATACATTATATATATATATATATATATATGTTTATACATTATATATATATATATATATATATATATATGTTTATACATTATATATATATATATATATATATGTTTATACATTATATATATATATGTGTTTATACATTATATATATATATATATATATATATATATATGTGTGTTTATACATGTGTTTATATATATATATATATATGTGTTTATATATATATATTTTTTTTTTTTTTTCATCCCGATTAGTAATCTTCAAATTAATGTACGTGTTTCTTATTTTAATTCCCTGGAATATACTTCACAAGACTGGGATGAAATTGTTTTTTGTTTTTTTTAAATTTACATTTAGACTCCCTTTTAAATTACGCTTATTCCTCACTATTATTAAATGTTGTACAACAAAACAATTTGTTCAAGTATATATGTGTGTGTGTGTGTGTTTGTGTTTATACATTTTATATATGTATTATAAACTGTTACATTTGAACATTCAAGTTACCACAGCAAAAATGAATATCTGTTTCGACATCTAAAGACATCTCATCAGGTAAGTGGTGATCAATGGTGATAAACATTGAGTCCTTTTTTTAAATTAATAAGGTTGAAATCAGTGATGTAGATTCCAACATCAAGTCTTCACAGTATTCCATGCATATTTTTGCCATTGCTGGTGATAATGTATTTAATATTTGTAACAATATAAACTCACTGAATAATACTTATTTGAAGAAGAAAATAGCTGATGTATACTACATCTTAAAAATAAATATGAACTCTAATAAATGAAGGTGATAAATGTGTATTAATGTTTTTAATATTATAATTATATATTGTATAAACATAAATGGATAAATAGAAAATAATAATAATCACTTCGCCTTACAAAAAAAAAAAAAACAAAAAAAAAAAAACATGTTGCTTTTTTGGAGCAATGAAAAAACATGTCCATTTGCTATGACACCCAGTGTTCATATTCTCTCCTATATCTACTTTACCTGGCTTTTCGGAAGCAGCAAAATTGGTTATGCTATCATTAAATGTTCAGATATGTTCATATAATGAATGCCACATTTACATACTTATGCACACTTCCTTCATTTGTTATTGTTTTGTTTAGAATATATATCTGTAGGAAATGGTTAACTGTTTCATCAAAGGTATTATCAGTGCTAGATAATGTTGATACTGATAAGGTTATTGAAATAAGACAGAATCAAGATATCAGAAGACATCAGTAGATTTATCTCCATGGTGATACCAAAGAAATTAGGTGCAAATGAATGTAAACTACATCAATCAGCCTGATGCGCAACATAGCTTATTAAGATGCTCATAAACAGAGCTTACAGCAGAATTATACCAGAAATACGGCTGTGGCTTTGTTTCAGACACTGGAACAAGAAATGCTATCTTTATGACCAGAATGCTATCAGTGTGAACACTACAAATGTAGAACCTCTGAATTGCTTTTATTCCAAGGTCCACCCTGACCCTGTAGAATAACAGCTGTGGGCAAACAATAAACACCCAAACTGGGGTTAAAATGGGAAAAAAATAAAAATACAGTAGAAAAAATTACCAGCAATATATTTTTTTGGGGAAAAAAATTACCAAAGTTCATAAGAAAATAAAATGTTGGCATTAAATGAACCCTAAGGAGTTGACATGCAAACCAAACAAATGCAGAAAGTCTAATAATAATGTTTTATAGATTACCTAAAGGCATTTTATAGTTTGATAAAGAATGACTTCAAATGCTAGAAAAGCTAGAGTTATATAGGAAAGATAGTCACATGATCTTTAACCTTTACTGGAAAGGGGGTGAGCTTTGCTTGTGTATAGAAAATAAAAAGAGGACTAAGTTTTCTCACTGGATTTATTTAATCTATATGATCCTAAGAGAACTAGAAGATTGACTAGGATTTACTTTTTTGCTGACATCAGCTAAACAACAAAAATATGTTTACGGTAGATTCAGAAGGAAACAGAAAGAACTATTAGACAATATAGTAAAGAGGATAAAGAAGATAGAGTTCATGACTGCCAAAAAAAGAGGTTTCGGCTACATACTGGGGACATCAAATCAGGTAGAAATTTAAATGTTTGTTGTCCTGTAACTGACAGTGAAAGATGACACAGGAATATAAAGGCATATAAAAATAGCAAAAGATACCTTCCAGAAACTAAGCAAACTATAAAGAGATTTAAAATATTCTTACCAAAAAGGGCAGGTGCTGAACTACCGTACAATATCTAATATCCTAAAAGACATTGAATGCTGAACAGTTTCACTACAGATGAAGAGACTTTGAGTGACAGATGTGGTTCTACTATGGAATTCTGAGAATTCCATGGATGGAATATCTGAGTTGATGTTAGGAGAATAGGTACTGTAAAGAAAGTAAAATTTAAAACCAGAAAGATCCAGGTAAAAGTTATAGGACACATTTTAGAGTAAATGGAAACAAAAAGGAAAGACAGTTGAAATTGCTAGAGCATATGAGGAAAGATGGCTTGGAAAATCTGATACTTACAGAACTGATTGAAGGCAAGAGGTACAGAGGAAAATAATGCATAACTTAGTGAGCTTGAGTAAATGGATGGTGGAATAAGATTTAGGAGAAATAACAAAAAGACAAAATTTATCAAGTGCTACACAGGACCAGAAATTGTAAAGAGCCATGATCACCTACATCCTGAGGGAATACAACATGTAAAGAAGAATAATGAGGAAAGAAGGCTTAGAGAACGTAACATTCACAGGATGTACTGAAGGCAATAAATGCAAGGAGTGATGGTGAGTAATTTGCTTAAATGTTAGAACAAGGACAAATAGGGATGATAAAGTTGAAAGGTTGCTTAAAGTAACAAAAAGAACAGTTCTGTAGAGTCATCATTGTGTACATCTTGAAGAGACATAGTACATAATTAAGAATAAAAATATTACTTTTATTGAACCACAGAAAGAATTGACATGCATTTGTATCAGATTTGTTTCTTGTTTAACAAGCTCATCATTTTGGTTTCAAGTTTGATGCTCTAACCACTTAGCTTTATGACAGCCTCATCATTTACAGATCAACTCTAATCTGAAAAGTAGCTGATATAATCACTTATGTAAAGCATATGAACAACAAAAAAATAGGTAATGACAGCATTAAAAACCAAATGGCTGATAAATATTCTTTGTAGAATGATAATGATGAAAGATGTGAAGTATTGTAGATCTATAGAGAGGCTCATTAAAGTCATCAATCAGCTGAGTGTGAATTCCATCTTATAAATATTATGTTTCATCATGCAGTTAGCAGAAAATTAAAAATCCATGAAGAGAATGTAATTGGTAATTCTTATAGCATTCCACTCTATTTGTTATCATGGTAATGATTAACTTTGTTTTAATCTCTCATCAAACAACTGAATCAAAGCCAAGTTTTGTGTTCAGCATTCATGATGATGATGTTACTTTAAGTTTTATAATGATTAACTTATCAAACAGAAAAACCCAAAACACAGCAGAACAGTTGGTGTATTAAAAAACAGTATGCTAGGATAATGAATACATTTCTTAGCCACCTACCTCCAGGTTGGATGTTCAAATCATGGCAGTTGTCAATAAATTTTGATTTGTTCATTGATAAACAATTAACAGCAGGGAAAATAAAATTGGCAAACAGTTCAAATTCCAATTTAAACAGTTTGTATTCACTTTGTACTTTGAGGAAGGCATGAATCTATTTTCCTGTGCTATAAAATAGATTAAATAGCAGAAAAGACTAGCCTTAGTTTCAACTAGTTTAGGAGAAGGACACGTTTGAATTCAAAACCACAAAGACAGCCACAGGAAACCACTTTTTTTCCCCATGGAAATTCAGAGTTTAATGATATAAAAAAGGAAGCTGTGGAGAATTTTGATCACCTATATTATGAAAAGACCTGGCATTGAAAGAGATTGTTGATTTTTTTTTTTTTTTTCAATACATCAGTAACACAAGAGAAAATGGCTTACCTCCTGGCAGAAAATGGATTTGAATGTGTGTCGCATGTAAAGTATCCCAAAAAGAAAATGGCTTTACGGTTCATTTGTTTAAGAAACAATAGAACTCTTGAGTCGAATACATTTGTGAGAATCTTTTTTGTACCTGTGCAAATTTGACGTGTCACTCAAACTATAAAAAGTGCTTAACAAGGTGACAGAGCAGTGCAACTGTGGTAGTGAATAGAAGGCACGTGTGTTGCATTGTCTGACTTAAGCTACACTCTTTGGTGAAATAAATAAATTAGGGAACTTTATTCCAAGCAAGAAGAAACTGACCACAACATAATTAATTTTGTAGATTTTATAAGTACATGAATGTAAGTGACTATAATTAATCAAATAGTAGCTGGGATTATTTAGCTTTAGTTTAAACTTAGGTAATTTGAAGAAGAAATGTCACTAGATGAATTATTTAATGCAGTTCACATCAGCAGCTTGGATTTATTTATAACTTTAAAAAAACACTTTTAGTTTGATAATAAAGGCTGGAAATTACAAATGACTTGTATATGCTAACCTGTATAGCTGTTTGTAAAGTAAGTCACTCATCAAATTCATACAAATTTAAAAAGATAAAATCCATACTACTGCATATTAAGCACTCCACTACATTATGAATATAGAAAAATAAACATTTTTTTTTCTTATTAAATTTTCTAAAAGTTACCAGGAATTCATTTTCCTATGTAAATTCATTTCTCCACAGATGCCAAAACAAAAGATGCACATACTGTACAAAAAATTGAAAAAAATTATGAAATTCATCTGGAGTTTTTTTAAATATTACTATTGATTGACCAATCCAGATTATGAATTTCTTATTTTTTTTATTTTCCATTTTATTTTATTTTTTTTGTGTTGAAAGATTTTAATGTGGATTGTTGCTTTATTATTATTATTATTTTCTTGCATTTAGTACTATATAGTATTTTGGTATCATCGACTAATATTTGGCTTATAATAGTTGTATTTATGTTGTTTGTGATTTGATGATCAATATGCTCATGAACTTTATTAAGTTCCAACAAGTGACAAGTCAACAATATGTGGTGCATGTGTGGCCAATATAAGAATTTAATGTTTACTTATTATTGATATTGGAGATGTGAAAAAAGACCTAAAAGACATTTGAATTCATCACCAATATTACTGTTACATAGAGAAGGTTTTTGAGTTTTCTGAGTTAATAATTAGTTATTTTGATCATTTTATTGCAAATTTTAAGGTATTTGTTGCAGTTAAGTGATGTGTATAGGCAAGTTTTATTTTTAATAGATTTTTCATCTAGTTTATAGTTGGGGAGCATACGGTTATAAAAGAATAATACACACACACACATACATACATATATATATATATATATATATATATATAAAGAAATAAGGTGTGCTATATTTATGGAATAAAGTGCTCAATATCAGAGATAGAGCGTGTGTAAATATAAAAGTGAACATAGAAGTCAACACTTAGAGGCGACAGTCTGTTTCATGCTATATGCAATCGTCAGGCCACATATGCTGTTATTTTTCTCGGCTATTTATATATATACGGGTTAGTGGTGCATTGTGGGTATTCTGTTATGGCGGTTATTTCACCGGAAGTCGTTTGTTTATCTATTTGGGTCAAATTATATTGCTTGTTTTTATTTTTTTGTTTCTTATTTTATTTATTTATTTATTAACATAGTAAAAATTTGTTTATATCACTTATTTAACAGTTTTGTTTTGGTTTGGGAATTTAATTAAAGCTATTTGTTCAGTTTTGGGGTTGATTGTTGTAGTTCATTCTAAGTATTATTTTGGCGGGAACAGTTTTTAATTGATTATCTTTATTTGGGATTGGTTTGTTTATTTATTTACTTGGATGAATTTAGGTTAATTTATTTTACTTGTATATTTTCTCTTTTTCTCTTTATATATATATATATATATATATATATATATATATATAGGAAATTTTATGGCAAAGTGGGAAAAGTTTACTTGTGACACATTTCATCCTTCAGGACTTCATCAGACTAATTTTATGTTGGTCGGACTACACATGTACACAGCAGATGGGAATTTTAGAATTTTTTTTTTTTTATCAACCAAATTCATCTAGAGTCTTTTTCGTTTTCTTTCCATCACTTTTGTAAGTAGTTATTCCACACTGTGATATTAAAAGATCTGCCAGGAATGGTGAAATGTTGTAAGAGCCAGGGTGCAAATTTACTGTAGATGACCTTATGACTAAGCTTTTATTCAATTTGAAACAAAAGGCCCACAAAATATTCTAAAACAAAAAAACTCCCTCTCCTGAGAAACTCAGTGAATCCAAAAAAAAAAAAAATTTCCTGCCTACTAATTTTATCACATGTACAATCAAAAAGAATCTATCCAAATTCATTGTACAACATCCAAAACCATAAAAGAATAACTAAGCAAAACAATAAGCTAAAACCTGAAGGAGGAGTTTGCTCCATCAGCTTGTAATAATTGTCACAAAAAATACATAGGAAAAACCTCAAGGAATCTAAATAAAAGATTATATAAACACAAAAGGTACATTTTACAAAATAATACATAAAATATGTTGGTGGCCCACTGTAATGAGACTGACCACAACTTTGATCATGGTAGCATTTTTTATGCCAAAGGAGAAAATAATTAACTATGATGTAAATGTCTAGAGAGTGCTGAAAAAAAAAAAATCTCAGCACTCCCCTGCTGTGTGCGTGTATAGTTCAACCAACATACAAAATTAATCTGATGAAGTCCGAAGGACGAACATGTCATAATTAAACTTTTACACTTTGTCATAAAATTTCCCCAATTCTATTTGTGATATATAAAAATACATATTGTTATCTCATATATATATATATATATATATATATACACACACACACACACATGAAATGGACAAAGCCCGACAATTATTTAAAGATATTTTTATGTTTATACATTCTTTTTTATAGATACAAATATTTTTAAGTAAATGATCTGTTTATAATAAACAGTATTAACAAGATTTACTGGCCTGAATGTCTGAGAAATTGTTATAGAAAATATGCATCCTCTGACAGGAATCGAACTTGTATCCTATATAGAACTGTCATATGACAGTTCCATATAGGATACAAGTTCGACAAGCTTGATGTGCTTTTACTGTCTAATGTGGTTACAGCATGAGATCCTTTTGTTGTTACATGGTTGGGAAAATCCTGTTTTCGTTTTTGGTTTATTACGGATTACATTGTCCCCTGAAATGTGGTTACCACATTAGACACACAAATTCATTCCCTAGCTCAGTCACTAAATCTACTTTCAAAATCTACCACAACTCTAACTGTAGAAGTCATAACATAATTTACCTCCTAGAAGGCAAACTATGCCAGAAACAATATGTTGGAAAATCTGAATGGCCCTTTCACTACAGAATTAATAATTATTGTAATCAAATTAAGTCGGCTCCCCATGAAAGATTATTACCTGTAGAACAACATTTCTGCCTACAAAAATACAATTTTAAAACCCAGGCCAAATTCACTGTAATTAAGAAAATAGAAAAGTTCACAGCAGATAACATTAGAAACATTTTAGAAGGCCATGAAAATAAATGGATTTGGTGCCTAAAAATGTTCCATCCAGACAAGTTTAATCACAAATTTAACAACATAGATAGAATTAATATATAACTCCACAAATCAGGACCTACCCACATTTCTCACCCACACAAGACAGCTTGCAGAGGTGTTGAGGTCTCACACTTATACACACACCTATACTATTATACACTTACACATGTCATACTCACTCACTCCCTAAGAACCAAATAACACACGCACTTAACAAACACATCTCCTTTCCAGGAATCAATAAAACTGTCAAAATGACCAAGGGAATTCAGAGCAGCATGAATCTATCTAGCTCTAATCTTAAATAACAACTTAAAAGAGACTGTTTGACCAACACAAGAGCTGACCAAAAAAAAAAGTAAAACAAATGAAAACTACAGACAAAAGTTCATTTTCTCCATCAAGACATTTATTTCTGTAGTTCGCTGTTACTAGCAGACAGAAAAATTTTTCTTCTCCAGATGATGGCCATGTTGGCTGAAACTAGTCGAGGAATCTAACTGAAATAATAAAAATGAAAGAATATTAATATACAACCCATTGTGTCTGAAGATTTTAGTTTTTTAATATTTTTTTTATTGTTCAAAACATATATATATATATATATATATAATAAAATTATTGGAAGACAAAGCAATTGTCAGTTGGAGAGAATATATCCATAAATAATAAGGTATTTAAAAAAAAAAAATTATACACACTTTCACAGTGTATAGCTCAGGTCAACTTGTTTTATTTTCAGATTTACACGTTAGTATAACTAATGTCATCCAGGCTTAGCTTTGAACAAAGAAAGTTAATCCTGAAATGCTGTTGAAGTTCAAAGGCAGTATTGAAGAGAGTTTCACTCAGATCCACCTACATGGCTTACAATCTTATGAATTAAAGATTAGTTTGAAGCTGATTGTACACAGTGTGCACAAGAACCGTTTCGGAAGACCACGCATATCAACAAACCCTGTGAAGGGTTTTGGAATGTTTTCACAGAAGTACAAGAAACCTATTGAAATTTTGATTGCTGCTTTTGATTCCATTATGTTTCACAATCAGAAATGTCTGGATCATAATGGACATGAATTTGAAAACATGCAATGACAAAATCTTAAGTGCATACAGTCATAATAAATACTGTATTCATATGCATCATTTAAATTAGATATAGTTGGTTCTTGTTATATAGGAATAAAGTGTCATTGCTGACACTTGAGTTTGAACACAGATCACCAGTGAGCAAACACAAGTGATCCCATTATTCAATTAAGCGTGTCATTTGACCATAGAGGAAATGCATATATAGGAAGTTGCATAACATCTAGATTGGTCACTCTTCTAGTCTATCCTCTATTACTATTCAGATCTGCATTTCTAGTCTATTCTCTATTACTATATGGACTGCTATTCTCTACTCTATATACTATACTATTTCACTATACGGATTACTATTCGAGTGAGTATTATTGGGCAAGTACTATTAGTGTGAGTGCTATTCAAAGGCATACTATAGTTGTGTATCTATGATTACAAAGTCTCTACTACAATGAACATTATGAAAGTGACAATGAGTATTTGTTGACATCTCAAAAGTTCTAAATGCTTGATTTATTTCCTGAGAAACCTTTAAAATGTATATGCATTTTTGAAACACCCAATATGTATTTCTGTGTGTGCATGTGTGTATAGATGAAATGTTTGGCATAATTTATAAAAAAACTAAATGTTATTAATAAAAAGTCAAAAAAGTTAAATACAGATCCAAGCTTGGTATATTTAGCTACCCCCCCACCACGAGGGTTACATGTGGCACAAGGCCAGTTTAGCGTGGGTTGTCCGAGCCTGTAGGCTCAGCCAAAAATATTCCCTTTTGAACCTGCATAAATGGGATCAGGGGCAGTATACCACCCCAAACGAGACTCTTCGGCAGAGCCTCATTTGGGTTCCTCTCTGCCCGAAGGCAGAGAGTTTGACTGTCTAGCTGGAGCAGGTCGCAGCTAGTTTGTGTAGTCTGTTGACTTAGAGATACTTATAGGTGATTACTACCTATAGTGTAGTCACACATGAGGGTGACTGGTTATTCCATTACATCACTGTAAATAATATAACAATAAGCAAATCCTGGAATGGAACTAGTAACCAACTTTTTACAGGATGATAAATTTGATATTAGTATTTTGAGTTGGAGTGGAAGTAATTTAACCATTGACTATTGTCAAATTGTTATATAACTTATTATTTCAGTTTGTTTTGAACATTGACTGGCATTATTGTTTTTCATTTTCCATTTTGGTAAATTATGTTTCAAGTTTAAATGCTTGTATAACATCAAAGTATCTATCTCTTTCAGTATCTTGCATAAGTGTCTATTTAAGATTCATAACTTCTGTTGAACATGTTTATGAGGAAGCTATTATTTACTGCACATTTTATTATCTATTTTTTATATTCTCCTTTGTTGCTCCAATGACTCTTTTTCTTTTGATATCAGTCAGTGATTTAATATAAGTGTGCTATTTGGAGAAAAAAAAATCTCTGTGATTGTTGATTGTCATATTGGGATCATTAGCTCTGTTAGGTTGGAGAAGGAAATGGACAGAGTAGAAATATCATCTTCATATTTTTGTTAATAATTTGAATAGTTGTATTGCTGAAAAAGTTGTAAGTTTGCTGAGTTGATATTGTAAATATTCTCAAATTCATACCAGTGGAAGTTCTTTATCTACATAGCCTTTATTGTTCATAAGAAAATAATGAAGTGTTGTAACCCTAAAGTATATTTGTTAAACATTAGTAAGTAGTAGTTAGGATTATTAAAAATAATTTTAAGAAATTTTGTGAATCAATTTAAAAAATTTCATTATAACATTGACTAAATTATTGACTGCCATGAATGTTGGAAAGTTTGTCGTTTCTAATTGTTTTAGACATTTGCACTAAATATTTATACTTGTTAATCCACTGTTTTTTAATGATTAATTCATAATTTTATAAACATATTTGAAAACTTATATAAAAACTTAATATATTTCTTTATTTTAAGACATTTTTATGTTTATACATTCTTTTCATAGATACAAATATTTAAGTAAATGCTCTGTTTATAATGAACAGTATTAATAACATTTACCAGCCTGAATGCCTGAGGAATTTTCATAGAAAATATTTGTCCTCTGACTGGAATCGAACCTGTATCCTATACGGAACTGTCATATAGCCTGACGTGCCTTAACCAATTCAGCCACAGCGGATCGTTCGGTTAGCAAAGTCGATTTTACTGCTTTTAAACTACAACCAACCTTGCTAACCGAATGATCCTAACAAATTTTTTTTGTCTCTTAATACTCTGCTTAGCTTTAGAATGCATATTTTGCCATCCCAATAGACCTTTGGATGTCAGTTGTACATTCCATCCTATGTTAGAACACTTCCCAGATATTTAAATTTTTGTGCTTGTTTGATTTTAGTATCCCTGATTTATATGTTGCATTTTGGGTTCATCCTTTTGCTGATAACCATGCTTTCTGTCTTGTAGTTTATACATTTTTCTATATATAAAATTTGCCCATCGAACACTATATTATGTCATACATATTACGTATATTTTACATGCACATAGCCATGCATGGTTTTTCTGGTCCATGAAGAACCTGCAAAAGATGAGAACAGTCATCTTATAACATCATTTGAGAGCATAAGCTATAACAATACAGTTTCATTGTTTCTTATAATAAAATTGATGATAAAATCTGAGATGATTGCCATGGGTCATGAAAATTACAGAAAGTCAAAAGTGAAACAAGATACAAAATTACTGAGTGATAGGATATTGGAAGTTCTGAAAAAAATAAAAAAGAGATCACAACATTCAAAGTCATTGTCAAGAAGATAAAAATGAGAAACTGCTTAACCAACAAGAATCTTTCTTGCCACTCATCTGCCCATGATATCATGTTAAATTTTAAGAGATCTTCTGAGTGCTATAAGTCAGAACCAAGAAGATTTAAGCTAATGACAATTGTCCTTCACATTCTGTAAAACTAACTCTTGTCCACCTTGCCAAGTAAGGTTTCAAAGACACTAAAGTACTGGTATTTCTCCTCAGTTTTTCCAAATATTAATCTAATAGAAAATTGTTTGATCATTCAGAGAGAGTCATATGAAAAGGAAAAGCCTTGTTTAGGCAAAGATCATCTCTAAGAGTCAATGAAAACTACTGGAGGAAAAAAAGTATACAATCAATGAATGAAAAACTGATAAAGATTATAGAATCTCAAAGAGTCCATATTAACTGTTGGTTTCAATTCCTGGGAATGACTGCAAAACACTTTGCCCCCTCCCCATTTTATAGGCAGAAGTACAGAAATGCAAGCTGGAATTTTTTCCAAGCGAATAAAATAAGCTGGTTTTCAGTTTCATCTGACTCAGTCCCAGTCTGTCTTGTCTTGGTCAGAATGTTATGTTCACACATCCGAACATGCATTTGTGTGTCAATGCCAATTCTTAGTTTGAGAACATTTGTCATATTACTGTTGCTTTGCCTTATTACTGTTTATTTGCCTTGCATATATTGTTTGCTTGCTTCATATTATTTTTTGCCTGGTTCCTTTCTTTTCTTCTCATTCCTTGTTCAAACTTTATCAATTCTGTTTGTTGGACATTTCTGTTTCTTATTTTGCATTTGACCATGGCTACTCACACCACATTAACATGTGAAATAATAAAATAATTTATACAATTATATATGATATTGTGTTAATCAAGTATGTTTCTATGGCCTATATCGTTAGGATTTATTTCATAAATAAAAATTCATAATGCAGTTATATTCTTTGTGTAAAAAATTGATATGTCCCAAGGCAAATTATTAGAAATGTTTTTAATCAGGAGAGACAAACTGAAACCCAACTGACATATTATTTATATAAATCTAAGCATATCCCAAGAATGTTAATTTAAACCAGTTTGATCGTGAGAAACATTGTCTTGCATAATAATATCAAAGAGTGTACTTATCTGTTGATATATAAGGGCCTAAGTGTTCCATTTAGCACTGAACTGAAATACTACACACTCAGATAATTTGATTATAGTGGTGAAGGCTTGTGGAGACCCAATCACACTTTTTGGAAGAACTGAACTGAGAAATGATGAAATGTCTCAAAACAGCCCTTGGTAAGTTTGAATTAAGTGTTTTCCTTCTCCTAGACTGGCTGCTATCCAAGGCAAAAGACAAATTTTATTGCTGAAGGCAGATGGAATTTATATCTTTTGTATGGTGTGAACAAAACAGAATCCACTGGATCTTGAACTCATCTTGGTGATTCTCACTGTTTCTCTCTCTCTCTCTCTCTCTCTCTCTATATATATATATATATATATATATATATATATATATATATATATATATATATATATTAATGAGCCAGGTTTTACCACATGGGATCATCAGGGTGAGCCAGTACACACCCTGATGATCCCATGTGGTGAAACCTAGGTAGGTAGTGCCTGGCTCATTAGGATTTATTTATTTTACTTTTGCTCTACTTAGAGTATTGAGCAATCTTCTTTTTTAACTTATTTAACTGTTTTTTTTTTCTTTATACTGGAGATTTTAGGTACAGGACAATTTTTTTTTTTTTTGCCTTGTTTGGAGGTTTCTGGTGCTCTCTTTTTTTTTCCAAATTTTTCCTTGGATGCCAATTTAGTTGAAAATTGTGCTATCCAGGTTTTTTCACCCACTGAGTTTAAACAGATATATATGGTTGGTGCACAATTATCAGGTGTTTTTAAACAATATTTATTATGAAAAAAGAAACGTAACAATTCAGCAAATATTATTTTTAAATGATTATTCTGGAGCATATGATTATTGACACACATTTTTATAACCTGAAAATAAAATGACTTTTTTATTAAAAAAGTAAACAAAACAGCAATTTTTATAAACAAATAACTTTCCTATAAAAACGCCTGATAATTACGCACCAACCCAATATATATATATATATATAGACAAAAGACCTAACACCTTACGAGAAAATCTCTAATAAGGAAATAAAAAATGAACTAAAGACAAACGCCTAAACACTAAAGGCAAGAACTCAGTAAAGAAACGTATTAACTGCCTAGATTACCTAGACAGCAAAAAATGCTTCACAACATTAACTCCTATGAAAGGACAGCCAGAGTTGTTAATTCGAGTTCTACGCTCTTGTGATCTTCATATGACTAGAATGCAAATTAAAGAAGGGGAGATGGTCCAGCTTTATGTATGGTGATATGGTTTTTTTAAGGTAAAATGCAGTTAAGTGGTGATAGATAGCATATATGTAGATTACATGATAAACTTTTGTGTTTGGGTTAATATGTCGAAAGTTTGTGAATATCAACTTCAGATTGAAATAAATATATGACAAAACAAAACTGTTGATAAGTGACACATATAGGCACTTTATTTCTTTTAAATTCATGTCTAATATCCTTGGAACTGCAGGATAATGATCATAGAACTTAAAAAAATTAATTCCTAAACTTTTGTATGTTTTGAAGTTTGTGTTTGCATGAGGCAGACTGTTGCTTCTCAGTATTGATATCAGTGTCCATTTTTATATTTACCTGTGCTATATCTTGAGCACTAAAATCTTATATACACACACACACAGTCTGATCAAAAAGTATCAAGACTGTTGCTATAGCAATGACACTAAAGTATGCAGTGCAGCTGTTTGGCAAAGATTGACCTTGAAATCTGTTGCACAATATACTAATTAAACCTTATCAGTCACTTCTGTTATTTATAGCAGTATTTGGAAGGAAAGTGTGTAGAGCGTGATCGTCTCACCACACCACAGAGGTTCCATCAGTGACCATGGCCTGTACAGAAGTTTTTGGCCAAGACAACATTATTCAAGTCTGACAACAACTATATTCCTCAAACCTTGCTTCTTGCAACTTTTTCCTCTTCAAAAATCAAATCCCACTTGAAAGAAAGAAGATTTCAAGATGTCAAAGCAATCCAGGAGAAGGCAATGAGGCAGCTGTTTGCTATCTCAAAAAAAGGACTTCCAGAAATGTTTCCATCATTGGAAAAGATGTTGAATAAAGTTTGTGGCTTCAGAAGGGGACTACTTTGAAGGAGATTAAATGCTGAATTGAAATGTATTGCAGTTTTATTTTTATAGCACCAGTCTCGATACTTTTTGATCAGACCTTGTGTGTAATATATATGATGGACTCTCCTGTTGAGTTCAGTGTTTGAGGATCAAACAACCTCATTCACTTTTTATGTTTGTGTTGTGTTGTATGTAACATTTCAGTCCTGTTAGCAACCTGCATACAAATCCACATATTGTGCAACAGCAAGGATCCCAGGAAATAGCCACAGGAATATTTGCTGATGTTTTTTGCTGTTGTATTTTGTTTCTTTGTCAGTCAATATGACTGATTTCAAGATTTCTGATACCACTTTGGCACAAATATCTCCAGTTATTTCCATCCAGGGTAACTCACTTGATGTTAGTATAAGGTACATTGACAGCCGAGAAGTTACTCTTTAGCTTTTATTTATACCTGAGCCACAACCGTCCAACAGTCCTTTGTCCACTGTCAAGCTGGCTATACATGAAGATCTTAGGTATTCTGTTGCAACATGACCATCCCAGTGAAGTTGTGACTGCATCAGGAAAGTCTCAGTTCCACCAAGGTTGCATTTTATATATATATATATATATATATATATATATCTTGCATCATATAACTCCAAATTAATGTCATAAGGTTAATATCTTGGTTTAATATCATAAAACTTCTTCCCTTTAAGACAAATATCTTCCACCCTCCCCTTTCGTCTGACTGAAACATTGAAATGGATAAATTCTTTCTTCTTTTTTATTTTCCTTCCTTTTTTTTTTCCTCATAGTTAAATTTCTGTTTCAGTCCACACTGGGGTTGATAAGACAGTGTTTTTGTCTGCCAAAATAGGCTATTCCTCATATGAAGTTATTTTGGATTTTATTGTTTATTACATACATACATATATATATATATACGACATGTTTCACAATGCATAGATACTGCATGTTGATCTAAGACTGAATTCAAATATACTCAGAATTTATAGAGAAGTGCCAATCTATATTTTCTATTTATTTTTATTTTTACTATGCTGTTTGGGAAAGATAGGAGTATAATCCAGAATAATTACTGGAAACAAACTGCTGTGTATGGATAGAAAATGAAATGAGCAAGTACAGAAAAATAAAAAGGGGCATAAAATAAAGATGTATCTTCTCGCTAGATTTATTGAACCTTATATTGCGGCGATCTTATGAGAATTAGAAGTTGCACCAGGATTTATTATTGGTGGGCACAATCTTAACTACATAAGATACACAGATATGACACCCTGTTGATACCAAAAATGGATAGAAATTGGTTGATACTTTTAAACAAGGGAATAAAGGGAAGTGAGGAGAAAGCACCGCTTATAGTTATTAGCAATAAAGGCAACCCAAGATACAAGCTACAACATGGAGACATCAAGATTGAACAAGTACAGAAATTTAACTATTTGGGATGTGTTAAAACTAACAATGGAAAATGTGACACTGAAATCAGAAGGCTCATTGAAATAGCAAAAGATTCTTTTTGAAGGGTAAACAAAATACAGGGTTTGATTAATAGTATATCAACATCTTCTGGGTTATTTAATGCTGAAATTCTTTTTTTTTTTGTGATCTTTTGTAATTTATTTTATCTTATTTTTTTTAAAATGCATTGCTGGTAAGTTTTGTTATGTAATTTTACTTTTTAATGTTTTTATTCCAGTTTGGGGTTCCCCATTTGCCCATAGCTGGTCCCTAACAAGTAGTACCACCCTGTTTTAGGGTAGATCTGGTAACAACAGCAATTAAGAGGTGGTTCTGCACTCCTCAAAACCTCTCTGTCAGAGGCCTTGCTGGCAGATGTAGTTTATCATCATATCCAGAATAACAAAGTACAGGGTGTGGCAGAAATACATGGTAAGATATTAGCTACATGACTACCCCATTACCACTAATGTCTTACCATTAGGTGGGAGATATTTCTGCCACAACCTGTTTAAGAAAGAAAAAAAATTGTTTGCTAACAAAGTGCTCAACTACTATGTAGTATTAATGCTCCTCTGTGGCACAATATACACAATTTCCTCACAGATGAAGATGAGATTGTGGTTCTACAGAAGAATGCTGAGAATATCATAGACTGAACATATGAGGAAGTCTGAAAAAAAATGGGGATGAAAAAGATACTTGTGCTTAGGATCAGAAAGAGGCAGTTGAAATTTATGGGATACATAAGAAGGAGAGCTTGACACTCAACAAGACATGAACGCAAAAAAAAAACAGTGAGTAACCTACTTAATGGATGGTAGAAAATAGACTAGCTAGGAGTAATATAAGATTATTGAAAAAAATGCAAAGAATCTGCAATATTATTGGTCCTGACTTGAAACCTCAGCTTCAGTCATTTTCTCAACACCATAACCTAGCTTCTCTGTACATTTTCTATACATATTTTCATTATTATTGTTTTGATGAGCTTTCCTCTTTGATGCCTTAACTTCACAAATTTAAGTGCAGAACTAGATTGGCAGCTAGGTCTCATAATTTTACTGCTGAAGTGGCTGCTTGTAACTCTAATAGTTTCTTCACTTGTAGACCTTTATTCCAGCTTCTTACTTTACAGTTAAGTTTGATCTTAAAAGATTTAAATGCAGTGTCAATCATCATCTATTTTTTTGAATCCTCTGTTTTATTTCCTCTTTTTCTTTCACTCTCAGTAACCCTCATTATCTTTTGGTTGATCTTATTTCCTTACTTGTGGTGAAATGAATGTTATGATATGAACTTGGGTTTTGCTTTACTAAGCCATAATGGTGGCAGAATGAAGAAGAAGCAATGAAAATATAAATAAACAAACAGTTGTATTAACATAAAATACAATATGTAGATGTCTCTCGTATAAAAAAAAGAAGAGATAAGTGGAGTTTCTACCTATATTTCTGAGATGAGGTATTATGTACACTATTTACATTATTGAGACTATTGTACTCATCTTTGTTGCCATATTTATTACAACGTTTCAGCCGTTGTACACTCCGGCCTTCTTCAGGTGCTTGGAATGTTGAACTGAACCCTTTATTTCGCTCACTGGGATAGACTGTTCTAGTTCCACATGCCATGTCTAATGGATGTCAGTTATCAGTTATCTCCTGTTAATTCCCCTCTCCAAGTTCTCTACTGCCTTAACTAGGTATTGAACTCACACTCTTCTGTCACTGGATCTAACCAATGCCTTTTTTCAACACATGGCACAGTGGATAAATGTGTTGGTTAGATCCAGTGACAGGACCCAAATTGTGTGAGTTCAATACCCAGTTAAGGCAGTAGAGAACTTGGAGAGAGGAATTAACAGGAGATAACTGATAACTGACATCCATTAAACATGGCACGTGGAACTAGAACAGTCTACCCCCTTGAGCGAAGTAAAGGTTTCAGTTCGACATTCCAACCACCTGAAGAAGGCTGGAGCATACAACAGCTGAAAAGTTGTAATAAATATGGCGACAAAGATGAGGACAATAGTAAGAATAATGTAAATAGTGATAAGTGGAGTTTTAAAGGTGTCAGGGGATGTGTACAGAAGAGGAGGGAGGATGAATTGTGATAGGATAGCTCTGTTTGGTGGGAAAACTGTTCCAGTCTGATGTCTTTAAAGATGGGAGGTCACTTTTTGATGAACTGTGTGAATTCAAGATGCAGTCCAACTGCTAAATGTTATTTTGTGGGCATTTATGTCCTCTTTTAGGCTGAATTGGCTCCATTTTTTGTTGCTTTTATTGCCTTACTTGGGGTGAAATGATATATATCTGTCAAAGTAAATTGAATTAAATTTTCTACTCATTAAGTAAATTATCTTTTAATTTTTAATGTCTTATAAAGTCATTCACCAAAGTTATTCATTCATCTGTTTATTCCCAGTTTAAAAATCACATTTTATTTTATTTTAATATTCATCTATTGACTATATGCTAGACTAAGTCATGTTGAAATTCATATGATCAAAGAGAAACATTTTTCAATGGTCTACTGCAAGGAGAAATACACAATCTTGTTAAAGCAACATATTATGGCAAAATAAAGGATTTTTGTATTTTTTTTCTTGGAGGCTCTTAATGCTGGAACAGTAATGAGTAATGTTGTCATAAACATTTCTTTTTATATAAAATGTAGCAGAATAATCCAGTTTGTATCACTTTTGTATTTTTACATCTTCTGTTGAAAGGACATTAATACTTTTATCATTCGTTAGTTTTGGTATGCCTCTAATATTACTTTGCACTTGGCTGTTCATCATAATTATCACAATAATACAAAAAGGTTGGAATAATAAAAGAAAAATAATAAAAGATTAGCCTAAGTGATAATAACATGTGTGCAACAACTACTGATAAAAAAGCTATGAAAGGCATTCATAGTAATTATGAAAAAATTTGTGGCAACAATATTAAAAAATAAAATGTGTAAGACTTATTACTAGGATTAATAATGAGAATTGTGCTGCTTGATATGAATATGGGAATGATTTTCAGAGATTTGATAAAGATGAAAAACATGAAAGCAAATGCAGTGTAATGAATAATAAAATCTGAGGGAGCTCATGTATTTTCATGTTAGTAATTTTTCTGATTCCTTTATCATAAAAAAGGGTTTATTTTTAAACCTCACCAAAGCTTAGATCTTTATCGAAATTATTTATATCTGATTTTCATTGTTAGTAACCCACACAAGAAGCTACCCATAACCTCAAAGAACATAAAGTTTGAAATGGTTTCCTTTAAAAAAGAAATAACAGAAAATAAGCTGCTTGATTTTTTTGGTGGGGGATTTTAAGAGATGTGAGGAATGTTTGGCAAAACATGGGAAATATATCTTGACATTTGATCAAATTTTTCATATTCTCTGAAATTTCGGTGAGCATATTTTATTTAAAATTTTCTCATTTCTTCCTTGATTCACTGTATTTGTCCTCTACCCTTTTCACCATGCCATATGTAGGTAAAAGTAATCAGATACTTGTGTACATGTGAAACATTAAATTTTAGCAAATATAAAAATGACTTTCGTTTTATTTCTAATAACTCTGTTTAGCTAGAGAAATACTGTGAAGGGCACTGACCCACTACTAGGTCATCAAAAAATAAATTTTATTTTGACTACTCTCTGTGGTATTTTCTTTCCTTTATTTTTTGGCAGTGACTGTTCTTATTCATAATTAAATAGCACAAGAAAATATCACTAAGTATAGTTTTAAGTGTTGTTACCTTTATTTTTTTTGTACTGTTTTTTTTTTTTCATAATTTGTAGTTTCTTTTCATGTTTGTTATGTTACCTGATAAGCTGAAGAAAAAAAAAAATGGCTCTTTTTTTTCTCTGTATAAGATTTTCATTTCTTTTTCTTTGATATATGCTTTCACATTTTTCTCACTTTTCTTATTTTTCTACTTTATAAAAACATTTCTTGCAACTCTTTCTATTCAAGTTTTTCCTTTTCCTCTTTTAATTGTTCTGGTTTCATTCTTGTTTGCTCTTTCTAATTTTTCTTTCTTTTCACTGTTCCTTTTTTTTTTTCTTTTCTTCTCTGCCTATATTCTTAGTTGTTAATCTCTTTGATATTAGAAGTAAATGTCATAATAATCTTAGTAGTTGTGGCTCTACAGCTGTTGCTTGTAGTCAGACTAATGTTGCTCCCATAGGACATCGTTAACTGTCATGTTGGGAAAAAACCCTTCTGAATGAAGGATGTATGTTTTGCTGAGTCATCAGAAATTCAGATAATCAATTCCATGAAATCAAGTATTAACACAGCTAAAGAGTAATAAACACTTTATCAGTGGCAGCAGAAAGGGTTTAACAGATAACAATATGGGACATAAGATGAACATATGTGATTCTTTTCCCATTAACAGATAAGTACATTTTGTAAATTGGTTCCATTGTTTTTTTTGTTTTGTTTTTTTATTATAGCAACATTTTTTGTTCCAAATAAACACACTATCATATATAGATTCTTTTTTTTTCTTTGTTATTTTGCTTCCTTGACTAAATTAGAGTGCAATGACAAATACTCTATGCGTCAGGTGTTTGAGAACAAATTTTAATTTGAGGTAATCATATTATTGAGCAGACAAAACAATTTATTTTATCTATTTTTATAGAATTTAGTAAATGTTCTTAGATTTTTTTGTATGAATTTCTGGGATGAGGAGGTACCATAATTTACATTACTTATATTATGACTATTGTCCTCACCTTTGTAGTTATCATAATATTTTGGCTGTTGTGCACTCCAACCTTCATCGAGTGTATATTGATCTGGGTAACATACAGGGAACTCTGAACTGAACCCTTTATTTAATCTATGGGCATAGACAGTTCTCATTCCACTGTCCATGTTTAGGTGTATTTTGTCTTGTTCTTTCTTTTAGTAATATTCAGTTATTGCTTGCTGTTTTCACTGAGTTCAAGTACTCACAACTACTACATCATCAAATTCAAGAACTAACATTTAACTAGGCTATTATCCCATACTGTGTAGATTTAATAAAGGGTTTAGTTCAAAATTCGCTGGTTACTCCAACTTGATATACACCTGATGAAGGCCGGAAGGCACAATGGCTGAAATATTATGATAACAACAGCAAAGATGAAGATAATAATCTAAATGTAAATAGTGTAAATAATGTTCCAACATATAAAGATATAACTGGCATCAGCTTTGATTACAGCCTTGATGCAGCTTCTAAATTGATTATGTGTGTTAGTCATGTGTTCTTTATTCATATTGACCATGACCTCCCAAGAGAAGCCTTCACCGTGTCCTTGATAATGTAGACATACTTTTGATATCCCTCTCAATAATGCTCTAGACATAATAGCCTGTAGATTTTAAATCAGGAGAGTTAGGCAGCAAAATATTAGTGATAACATGATTATGTAAATGTTGGGTCAGCTTTTCTTGAGTCCTGTTGGTTTGCATATGAATTACCTCAAGCTACTTATTTGATCCAGGGCTTGACAACAGTGTCCAGTGCCTCAATGTAAGTGGTGGCATTGACCCTCAGGCCTTGTGGGTAGATATGACAAGGCCATCATTGCTCACAACCCTTAAGACTGTCACAGACAACAAAAAACTTGCTGTGCATAACAGTAGGAACTTCAGTGGAGCTGGCGCACAGCCACCTATTATTTTTTTTGTTCACTTTGAATCTTGAATAATCTGAGAAAAACCAGGGCATGTTGAGTTTTTCAAGGTACTTGGTTTAGCAAGCACTTCACTTGGGTACTGTTGGACATAAGCTACCTTCTCCTCATAATATAGTTTTTTTTTATGTCATTGTGCACCACAAATCTGGTTGTTGATGCTGACACTTGGAGCTGATTGGCAGTGATCCTCCTTAATTTTCTGGCTTTTTCATTCATACATTTCTGACAATTTCTGACTGTTGGACTTGTGTTCGTATCTAAAAAATAAAGAACCTGATGATATTTAAAAAGGACACAATCTCCAAATCTGTGTGGTTGATGCTAAATTAATAAGAAGAGCACCCCTTTTTAAATATTGCATTAGAATCCAAGCTTCCATTGTCGGTTTGAAAAAAGATGATTTTTTAGTTAACCCTTTGGAGATGGAGACTCATTTTGAGTTTCATTGCCAAGAAGATGGAGCCCTTTTCAGAAGCTTGCATTTGGAACACAAATCAATATAAAAACATAGAACAAAGCAAAACACAGAAACCGCCATTCAAAGGCCCAGATGTGCAATAAATGCAAGAAGTATTATGATTGGCTGATGCAAAGACTAGCCAGCTAATCCTGAGGCTTGTATGATTGGGTTGATGGTTTGGCCCAGTTGTTTTCTTCATCATTCAACTTTTTGGCTGACAGATTGGCTCTGTCATCTCTTAAGGGTTAAAATTAGTCACTTGTTTCTAAAGACGTGTTCTCAATTATCTGATGCACGTTGTATATCTGAATATATTCAGAAGAAGGATTCCATTACATCATTTTCTCTTGTTGTTGCCTCTATTGTATATCACACAATCTTTTTTTCAGTCCTTCGTTATATATTTTATATTTTTCTCATAAATTTTTCTTAACTATCATAAAATATTATTTTGAAATTTACTCTCACTTTTACTCTCATTCCAAATTTGTCCCTGCTCATAAAAAATCCTTTTCTTTTCATACTTTTCCATCTACTTTCTTTTTTTAATATTTGTTATTGTATACATGTGTACATAGACACATCATTATAAACATGTAAATTTTTTTTTCTTTCTTTCAACAAATACCTAAATATTATCTGGAAGTGTTATTATTATTATTATTATTACTATTCTCATTTCCAGCAATTCATCTCTACATTGGCCACACTTCACAGGCTTTCTCTTCCCCCTCTCAGATTTTTACTTAAAAATCTCTGTTTCTACCTCTCTAAATATTCATATCCTTAACTGTTGATGGAATGCTATTAGAAAGCATTATCACCATTTTCACTACTATTAACACCATTATTACTTTTACTTATTCTCTTTATACGCTCCTTTCATCACTCTCTCGCTCTCTATTTCTTTCTCCGTTTTTCAACCACGTCACTTTCTTCCAATTGCTGCCTTTGCCTGAATGGTTTCTGAAAGCATTATCGTTCCTCTTTCAAATCCACCACTAATCAGGCGAAATGAGAGCCAAAAGAAGAAGGGAATATATATTGGAAATTGATCATTTGTTCATTCAATACACACGCTGCCAGCCTGCATTAGAAGCTAATGATCAGTCACACGTTTGGTGCATTTTTTCACAGTACCCCATTTGCAAATTAGACGGCATTAGAATTCATTTCAACAAAAAAAAAAAAAAAAACTGTTTTGCCATCATCCTCCATTTGCCTCTTCCCCACAAACTGCCATCATCTTCTGAATCCAACCAGTCATCATCCACCAAGCATTTTTCACTCATAATCAGAGAAAATTAGAAAGTCGAAATGGTTCCATCATGTCTGCAGTTCAATAGACATGTTATAATAAGGAATGTTTTAGATAACTCCTTGGTCTGGTGTTTTCAGTCAATATAAGATATTTCTACTATTTGCTGCTGATCATTACAATGATAATTATTTTGGTGATACTATTGCTGCTATTATTTGAGCAATGATGGTAGGGGTGTTGGGTAAGAAGGTAGTCATGTTTTATGTTTTGTTGCCCTATAGTGGCAATGTTTTATTGCAGTAATAACTAGGTACGGACACTGCACACCAAAAGCATTTGATTGAGTGATGAGAAAAGGAAGCAAGAAGTTTCCCACTCAGACTTCTGCTAATCAAATTTCCACGTTTGGCACGAGCTGTGCTAAATCTCGTAAAAATGAATAAAATATCTGATCAAAAGAGTGTCTGAATTATCAAATTTCTAACTTATTTTTTTTGTGTATGTGAAGGGGTTGGCGCCTGGAGAAGCTGCCGAAAAAGTTATTAGATTTGTGCATGCCATTGGTGCCAGCCGTACGATAGCTGAAGATATGTAGACAATTGGAAAATCTCTTGTACATCTATATTGAGTTCAAACCAATTTGGCCTGTTGAACCTCTCATGCAATTTTCAACAATCTTATGACCTGCATTTCTATATAGGTTTCAACTCTTAAATAATGTGCAATCCGCAAAAACTGCCCTAAAATTTATTAGCAGATGAATGGATTCTTCCTATATAACTGGAAATAACGTGTTTAATCTTGGTGTTAGAGATTTGAGGGGCCCAGAGTAGGGCCTTGTGGGATAACTTCTCTGTCTACACACTTTATACCACATTAAAGTTTGGCTCAGTGTTTGAGCAAATTTAATAGAGACTGAGAAATATGAAAATTTATATTTCTGTTAAATGAGGTTCATTAATTGCTATACTTAAGGGTGACTTTTAGATAGATTAGTCAAGTAATTTTTACAGTATGGACACTTGTGGTTAGAATCTAAAATTTTAAGAAAATATGTATAGACAGAAATTATTTACATAATTTTAACAGTAGATGGATAAATTTGTGCACCAGTGGTGGAGTATGCTTTTCTTGTTTGTAAATAAAATTAATCAAACAAAGGAATGACAAAACTTTTTTTATTAGGGCAGTCAGCTCAGTTGGGAGTTTGTCAAGACAAGTACATATTACTATACATATATATTACTGTACAGCAGCCAAGCTATAGTGCCATCTGACACAGAAAAAAAGGACCATGTCAGCAGCAGATGCAAGATGGAGCATGACATAGATTTGATATCTAAATGTTTTTGTAATTTTGTACACTTCACTCCAGTTATTTCATATTTTAAACAGTGTATCCATCTAACAAATTAATACAGAATAGTATATATTCTGATGTATCCGATGCAATTTTTTATCTTGACATTTGTTGTTAAGATTTGTTGGCATCCAATGCATTGTAGATATGAGAAGTTATATATATTGTACAGAAGCCATGTATTAGTATTTAAAAAAAAAAAAAAAAAAAAAAAAAAATAGTGCATTTTTGTGCCACTCTGGTCACCACTCCTCTCCATCTCACAGTTTTAGTTGGTTCCTGGTGACATTCAAGGCAGAATAGTGCAATGCCTTGCCGGTTCCTTTTGCACTGGGGGTGTTGAAGTTACCCTGTCCCTCTTAGAATTTAAAGAGGCTGGATCTACAATGCAGTAGGTGATTTAAATTCCGAGTTTTCCTTCTCCTAAACTGGTTGCTAACCAAAGCTATAGCGCTCAGTTTGTCCTGCTATTTACCCATAGCTGGAGGGAAGATGTAGATTTGCACCTTTCTCAAGGGTATTAACATGTAAGTGAATGCAATAAACTTGACTGGAATTCAAACTCGGCTCTTCAATTTCTCAATTTGAGCCACTGTCCATTACTCTATTGTGCTTTCATATTTAAATAGGCATGTATATATTATTTTGAATGTCTTAGTTATAATAATTGTAATCATATGGGATCTGAGAATATTGCAGATTTTGGATGATGATAAAACTACAGTGAATAGTTTGAAAAGCTTAAAAGGAAAATATCAATTAGCATGGCTAGAAAAGTATATTCACTTAAAGCTGTGACACAGATAATCTGGAAAATGATAACCAAGATTTGAAACAATAAGTATTTTGTCAAAGTGGCTGACAGTAAAAATGTTGAAAATTCTCAAAGCTAGGATGTCACTGATCTTACAATCACACAACATGGTAAACGTGTGCGTATGTAGGAAATTGGGAAATCACCAGACTGTGTAGGTGCCGAAATGCTGTATCTGGGGATCTCGTAGTTGGAATTGACCAGTTAGATTGAATTACAGTAGAGGGGAAGAATTTAGCAGAAACCCAATTTGTTCATGTGAGCGAAGTAGTCAAGCCAATGAGGGGTCAGTCACCATCCAGCTGTAGCAAGTTGGAGGCCAATCACCAGAGTGAGTCATCAGAAGAGTTAACAGTTGTTGCCAGTCTTTGGAAGAGTTGCCAGAAAACAGTCGTCAAGAGAAGTCCTCAGAAGTCAGGTTCCACTGAATTATAGCAGCCCCCAGCAATAATTACTTTGCCAGAGAGAAATACAAAAAGCTTACCTGATTTACACTTGCAACACCAACAGTAGTGAATATCATTGATATCAAATTAAACCAACTCATTATTGTTTATAAGAAGAGAATTGACTTATTCCTTGGCAGAATTTATAATGCTGCTGTTATTTGACTATTATGGTCGTGTACTAGAAGTCCAACATATGTTTGGATACATCTTTCCCAGGATAAACAACATAGAGTGGGTTAGGAAAGGCCAATAGAAGATTGCTGAATTGTCAACCAGCTGGAACAAAGAAGTAACAATTCATCCACCGAAAAGAAATGGCCAGAAGTGATTAAGACCCTAGTGACTATGGGTTGGAGAGGAGAGATATTATACTGATTGGCGTGACCACTGTATGACCCCAGAAAGTGGTGGTTTGTAATAGCATGGATTTCAAATGTCATTCCCTTTGATCATAATTCACTGATGAAATGTCTGACTTTTTTTTCAAAGGAATATCAAAAGCAATGAGACTTTGAACCAAACTAAATACTGATTGATTAACTTTTTTATTTTTATAACTAATTAACACTTTGTGGTTTATTTAAACCTAAAACAGATTTCAGGTTGTAAAATTTTTTTTTTTTGTGTGATTGAATATGCAATTAACATTTTTTCTTTTTGAGAACAAGTAATTTTTCCAGATACAAGTCCTACTATTTAACCCATAGCTGAGGGTAGGAGTTGAATTCATACTCTTTCCAGGGGTATTTGTACATAAATGAGCAAAACAAAGTAACAGTAAACCTTTTTATTTAGAGTATTTTGAAGTTTTGATCGCTTTTGTGCTTAGAACAAGACATACACATTTTTAAAGTATCAAATTAAATTTTTATTCAATAAAAATCTTTCAAGTATGAATAACATTTTTTTTGCCAAAGATTTTCAGAATGGTGAAAGAGGTGTAGGCAGTACTGAAATTTTTTTCACTCTCAGCAAGGCAATAAAGCTATTAATATAGAAGGTGTTATTAAAAGTGAAATAAACCATGAAAATATAATTGAGGAGAAAGAGGACACTAGAAGAGCACTATTCAAACAGATGATGTTGATTGACATTGCATTTAATTTTTTGAAGATCAGAAAATCAGAAGCTGGAAGAGAGAAGTGAAGCAAGAAGTGTGAGAGAAAAAATTATTAGCACAGAACTTTCAACAGTAAAATCACAAGACTTAGTTGCCAACAAATACTGTACTTAAATTCAAGCAAAGCATGTCTGATGAATTGCCATAAAAATATTTATAGAAAAGGAATAGAAGCTGAGATCAGGACCAGATTATTGAGGGAAGAATGCATTCTTACTTTCTTCAAGCAGCATTTATTTATAAATATTTACGTGGATTATTATTATTAGCATGTGTGTATGTGTTCTATTAGGTTGGTGCAAAATAATGACGTAATAATGTTGTTTTTTGACGTATTTTTTAACATCAAAAAACGACATTATTACGTCATTATTTTTGCACCAACCTAATAGTATGAATGATAGTAATTAAATTCACTTAATTTTATTTACTTAGTATTGATTAGTTTGGATTCAAGGCTATAAGTATGGTGACACCTAGTGAGAATTGAATTAACTGCTGAAGATCTGCATAACACCATGATGGGGCAACTTACTAAACTGACTTTAAATTAAAGCTGAATAAAGTCATAAGAAGATTAAAATAAGATTATCTTCACATTTCTTCCTGCTTGATTAAGAGGAAGAGTTGAATCATTGTTTCTATAAACTTTGTTCTTTGATGTATAAAAAAAAAAATACTGTGTAAGCTATGATCTTTTTCAACTTGCTGCAGTTGGCTCAAAGCTGAGGAAAGTCAACAGAGTTTTTTTTACCCCAAAGATAATTTTATATTCTTATAACTACTGAAGTTTGTGTTGAAAAAAAAAAACCCCAAAAAACACAATATCTCTAGAATTGGAATTGTCCAAATTTAAGACATTCAATTGTCCTTTGATTGAGAAGAGTTGTTTTCATTTATCTATTATATGGTCTGTTATCCATTTTGAAATTTGAATAATATTAATCACTACACTTTTAAACTAGTCATTCTCTATGTCACAGTAGTACTGTAGAGCAAGACTAATTTAGCATTGAGGTTAAAGATGTGCATTTATCAACACATGTGTGAAGTGCATCTTCAACATCAGGAGGTAAGACAAGATCACCACTGAGGAATTGTTATGAAGAGCATGGCAATGTCCTATTATCAAGCAGAACTTCTAGAGGAAGTAGGTTTGGATAGGACAAATTCTCAAGAAGCCAGTATCACACATCAAACCCTAACCCATAGAAAAAAAAGGAAGAGAAGATAGCCAAAAAAAACTTGGAGCTGTGACACTGAGAATGAATTAAAGAAATGGTGAAGTAATTGGACAGAAACAACATGGAGTGATTAGAACCAAATTTGATGGAGAATTGATGATGATGATGATGGTCTGTGCTCCTATTGGAGTGAAAGAGCTTAAATAAATAAAAGCACTCTTATAGTAAGTAGTTGGTTTTAAATTTGTAGAAAAGTCAAATCTATGCTTATAGGGATACTGACTGTCATTAAACTTGTTGCATATATATTTATGGTTTTCTGAAAAGCTTCTAAATAATAAAAAAATGATTGGTATTTTATATACTGAGTTTCTATAAAAACTTGAATCTTCAGCTTAACTGATCCTAATTCTCAAAATAAAACCCGCTACTTCAAGATGAATCTAGTAGCATGACCAAAAATATCTGCCAAATTTGGTTTTAATCAGAATTAAGTTTTTAAAATTAGACCATCTGAATGCACAGACAATTGGATGTACATGTGTAATTCTTATATGAAGTTTGGCTATTCAATGAATATCATTGATGATACTGCATATAAAGAACTGCTGAGAATGTGCAGAAATTTAAATCATTCAAATTGATTGCTAAAGTAGTCTCCATTAAGAGGCAAATATGAACGTGACAAAAGTTGATCTTCAACATCCTCTTGACCTTCACAAAATCACATGTTACTAGAAAACAAGTGCATGTGACATGCATTCTTTGTAACTTCAGTTAGAATACAGAAATATTCAACAGTTATTTAGTTCAATTTAACCTGAATTTTCAGATTAATGCACTGTTGGATATTTTTTTATTTTTTTCCAACTGATTTTTTTTTTTTTTTTTTTACAGTGTATCTTAAAAAAATGTTGATTTCAAATGATTGATAACAGTGACCTGTAGAGTGTGTTTAGACTTTCTTGGCCCTTGCTTATCAGTTGGTCAGTAGTTTGTGCACTGTGGTTCAATTTAAATGAACCCTGTCTTGTCTAATAGGCACATTTCATACAGAGGTGAATACTAGCTAAAACAGGCTTATTATTGGATACAATATCATTATTATAATTTAACGTAAAAAATGCCAAGTAAGTTTAGCAATAATTCAGATTTACTGAGAGAATTTTTATATATACTGATTTGAGCAGACATTATAATTTGGTAATGAAAATGTATGCAGGCATCTGTTTATAGATAAAGGTTTGGTCAAAATTCAGTACTGTGGGGGTGAAACTGGAGTGACCTCTCCAGGGCACATCCTTGGATGATGGTATATAGAGACCAGACCACATGGCCCTTCTCAGTCATACTGATAAGATCCAAATTAATACAGGGCATTAAATTTGGGATCAACATGGCTGCAGGGGATGTTGGAAGATTTTCAGTGTTGACAACCAACTGCCTTCAGGACTCCATTGTGCATTTTCTGTCTGGATTTACTTTCATAGCTTTTATCCGTTTGGATATGACTGCAAAGCACTGAGGGTTTAAAGTTAGTTTTCCTTCCTCTAGATTGATTACTTTTCTGGGCTGATGAGCTACATTTATCCGAAGCAGCTGGTTATGAATTTCAAATGGTCTGCCTTCACTCTTTCTACATTTTGGCTTTAGACAGTTGTCAGAGGTGATTTGAGATGCATGACATGCAGACATTTTATAGACAGTGGGAACTAGTCTCCACTACTACTCCCAGCTATAACAACCTTTGAAACATTTATATATGTACATAAACATTGCATATATTATTTGTTTTTGAAGCTTCTAAAAAAATAGCATTTTTTGAATATATATCTATCTATCTGTATAATAAAATGTTATATAAGCAAAAACATTAGAAACCCAAATATTGTGGAAGAGTTGTACAAAAATAAATAAAGCCAAGAATTTGATAAATGTGGAAAAAGAAAATCGGGATTTAAAATACTTGGAGATTATGAAGTCATTATTTATAACCTACAATAAAAAATAATTTTTACTACCTTTGTACAAACTTACATTATTTGTATGGGTAGAAATTTGATTTGGGGAGTTTATTTTTTTTTTTTCTATTTGCATTGTTCAAATTGTCAGTAACATAGTTTTTTATTTTTTCTGTGGGGTCATCAGGGTAGATAATATTTGTGCAGTCTGAAATTAAAACTACACAATATAATTAACTCAATTACAATTTTTTAATTCTACATTTGATTTAAAGTTTAAGTATAGAAAAAACTGGGATGGAGATCTATTTTTAAGACTGGTTTCATGTACCACTTGACATCCAGTCAAATAAACTGTACAGGATACCTAAATTTTACTGATACTTTTATTTGACCAAAGAAAGAAAATCCTGATTGACCAAAATCTTAATGCTACACTTTAGCAATCAAGAATTTTTTGAATGGGTGACTTATAAAGGCATTTAGTATCACCAAATTGGTAAGTTGCCATAAAAGGAAGAGGCATTGATTGTTCTGAAAAAAAAAACACAACAAAAAAAAAGATATAATTATCATTGGAAAATCTAAAAGATACAGGAATCTAATGGGTGATCCAATTAGTCAACCTGCTGTAGACCTGAATTCAAAAGGGCTGCCTCCACTAAAATATATAGAGAAATGATTACAGGCTTTACTCTAGAAGATGACAGCTCAATTGGCATTAATACCTATTAATAAAACCTCTGTTATCCATCATTGGTCAGGGCACTGCAGACAACTAATATGCCTTTAAGGGAATGGGATTATTATTTTTGTATTTTTTTGACATATATGTGCAAATTTGGTGTATATATGAAAATGGGTGTACTTCTATGCATGCATGTTCATATAAGTTGTTCTTACAGAAATGGATTTCAGATAACATAATAGGTAAACAGGTAGTGGAGCTGTGATGTCTATGGGAAAAAGACCAAATGATTGTTAGGTGCTAGGAAAATGATGCAAACTCTCTCTTATGTGGTAACTGCTGTAGGTTTTTCTCAGGGTAACAGTGTATGCTTGGATTATGTGAATCTGAGATAGACATCAGTGGCATGTGAAAACTGCAAGGGGCCATGGGTGATACATAAATGGGACTGCCAGGAAATGAAAAGGATTGTAATAATTCAAAAGGAACATTGCATCAAAGCACATCTCAATTCAATGCTGTTGGCTTTCTTATCAGACAATGCATTGTATAATATTCACTGTATTTGTAGCTGTTGTGTAATAAGGTCACCATTAACAGCACATTATCAGTTAATGTGCTTCACTTGAGCCAGAGAAAATTGTCCTTGGAGCCTGGAAGACTGGCAGCATGTTGCCTGTTCAGATAAATCAGGTTTCCAGCTCTTTTGGATAGAGGCTTTAAATTGAGACTACATAAGGCTGAAGATATAGGCTGTTCACTGTTGAAGTTCACAAAGACCATTAGTGAAACTGGACTACGTTTTGACTGGATTGACATAAAAAAAAAAATAAACTTGTTGCAGACCATTTGCACCTTTTCATATTCACTGTGTTTCCTGGCAGTGACAGTTTGATTCAATAAGATAACTTAATTCTTTCCTCATATATAGGTGACACAAAACTCTTTCCAGAAACACTTGACTAACATCTGCTGGCCTAACTTGACTAATATGCACTCACTTCTTTTTTCTTTATTTTATTTTTTTTCATATTTTATTTTTTTGAACTCCATTGAGCATGTAGGGAACATGTTTCAAACTTAACTAAAATCTCTTTAGCCATACTCAAGAAACACAATCCTCTATATCAGTGTTTCTCAACCTTTTTAAGCATGTCCTGGGTAAGACGATAAACTACATCTGACAGCAAGGCCTCTTATTAGGAGGTTTTGAGGAGTGTGGAACCACATCTTGATTGCTGGTGTTCCCAGATCCACCCTGACCTGGGGCGGTAGCAGCTTTTAGGGTCCCAGCTATGGGAAAATAGTTAAAATAGTTAACTGGGGTCGGTTCGTCCTGGGTAGGATGATAAACTACATCTGTGATCAGGGTAAGTCATTAAACTATATTCAATAGCAAGGGCTCTGATCAGGATATTTGAGAAGTGTGGAACCACTTCTTGATTGCTGGTATTCCAAGGTCCACCCTGACCCGGGGTAGTAGCACCTGTTATGGTCCCAGCTATGGGCAAATAGTTGACACCCAAACTGGGGTCAAAATGCTGTGGAGATATAAAAATAGATTTTAATACAAGCAATGCATTTTTGAGGGAAAAATTATTGCCAGCACTACATTTTTGAGGGAAAAATTATTGCCAGCATTACATTTTTGAGGGAAAAATTATTGCCAGCACTACATTTTTGAGGGAAAAATTATTGCCAGCAATAGAAATCCTGTTGGCATTAAATAACTCATTGAGTGAAACAAAAAAACTAAACTAACCACCTCCACAAATCTTTTTTGGCATTAAATAACCCTTTGAAGATGATATGCCATAAAACATAACAAACCAAACCAAACCTTTGTAATCAACAGTACACCTAGGAGCAAATGAAAATATCACAGCACACATAGCAAAATTTTTAAATGGTGTACATTTAAATATAAAATTAAACCATAAATTTTAAAGAAATACACTCACAAATATTCATTTCAACGTTTCTATTCAACTATTTGTGCAGCTTATTTAGTGTGAGACTCTGCCTGGAGTTTTTTTCACAATTTCTTCAATGTTTGGTTAAATGTGTGATAACCAGATAATCCCTCTGTCTTTTCTACAAATACTTTCATAGTAACTGCTTTGACAAAAGCTACTTTTGCTGGTTCCCAAACTGCATCAATTTAAATGTGCTACTATATTGTCATCTCAGTCCCACCCTTTCACTGTCAAAATGGTTAAATGTAGCCATCTCTTCTACTCCAACAGCTTCATGTTTTGCACTTCTTGTCTGTGGAACTCCCTTCCTCTTACTTGCTTCCCTGATAGCTATAGTCTTCAATTATTCAAATGAAATTACAATCAACATCTCCAGATGCCTTGATCTATTCCCTGTCCTCTTCATCCTTTCCTCTATCACACCTCATTACTCTTGTATCCACTCTCTGTAACTCCTTGTGTGCTAGTGCCACTACTGCCTTGCTTGGGGTGAAATACTTAAAAAAAAAAAACAAAAAAAAAAAAATCACTTTTTCAGTTGAGTGTAGTCTTTCTCACTGTTTAGTTTTGAAGGAACCCTATTTTGATTCCGATCATACTTTTCTCTGCTCAATGACGGAAAAGAATTATTTGAAAAAAAGAATTTAATACAAATTAATTTCTTCTAATACTAATGCTGTACTATTACTACCCACCTTTCTATATATGTATGCCATAACAATATTTCATGGCAAACTTAAGAGGATTTTGCAGCATATAGTTGATAGTAACTGCTCTATATTTATACCGACATGATGATACATTGAGGATCTTGTAAACTCAATGTGACATGCACAGCTATTATTATTTAAGTGAAGGGTGGAGCTACATATTATTCAGAAGCTGTTTCTAATTTATTTGGCACATCTTTTTATCAGTATGTCAGTAAAGGCACATGTCAAAAATGTACTAAAAATGTGAATATAAATTCATTTGTGCTGATAGTGTAAAAATGTATGTGAAATATATGTGTGTGCATGAAAATAATTTCAGATCATTAGCTCTCAAGTGGCCATGATTATATTTATTGCATAGCATGACACAGTTGATAAATATTTTTTGGTAAGATTTTACGTGCACAATATTTGATTTTGTTGATTCTAATATTAAACGTTATAAACGGAAAAATATGGTAAGTGAAGATAATCTGACATTGAAATAATTCTGTCTAAAATTCTAAGATGCGTTAACTTTTTTTTTGTGAGTTGTTTGGACTTATTTTAAAAGCTCTTAGAATAGTGAAACAGTTGTATTGAACCAGTTCTGGATATGTCAATATTTTTGACACCTTATCACATCCAAATATTGATTACCCATTTCTTGCCTCTTTAAAATTGTCTTTCTAAAAGATTAAAGAAATTGTTTGTTCTTTTTTTTTTTGTTTTAACAAAAACTACTTCTAAATATTTTAAACTGTTTTACATTTCAACGCTTTAAGGTGTTCAGTATTTAAATAAAAAGTAATATTTTTTTTGGTTTGAATCTAGACAAAGAAAATAGTGAGAGATTCTTCACCAGATGACTTACTAAAGATGTAAATGATTGTATAATAATTGCTGCTGTCACATATAGAAGCGAATTAGTCATTTAATAAAGAATCAAATTATTACTCTGTTGTTATTGGTTAAGGACATTGTATCCGAGACCAATCTGGAAGATTAATGACAATGGATGCTCAAACCTGTCTTGGGTATGACTGTAAACTACATCTGCGTCCTGGGTATGATGATAAACTATGTCCAACAGCAAGACCTCTGACCTGGAGTGTAAAAATAGGTTTTAATAGTAGAAATATTTTGTAAAAAAAATTATTATCAGCAATACATTTTTGAAAAAGAAAAAAGATATGACCAACAATACATTTTTGAAAAGAAAAGAAAATATTACCCGCAATAAAATTTTGTCAGCATTAAATAACCATTGAGGTTTATATGCTGTAAAACAAACCAAACCATAAGCTTGAACTATTTCGGGATTAAGCTGAAATTTAAACTATATCTTGTTTTAGTTGTTAGAGAATATAAACATTGCACTAAAAATGTTTTTGTGCTATATTTATAGTTATAATGAATGTCCATGCTGAATATTCTAGTGATGATGGAAAGCCAAACAGATGTTCTATAGTCAAACTGAAACTGATATTTAAGTCTCTCAATGGATTAAAAATAATGTTCTTTTTATATACAAAGTATTATAATTGCTTTGCATCTGATCATTTGATTCATTGATATTTTCTGTCTAATTTCAAGTTGTTTCACATAATATTGTTGATTTAAAGAAAATAATTTGAAAAAAATGAATACAAAAATATGTAATTGAAATGTTCTCTCTCTTAGGCTTGATACATTTATTCTACCTCAGCAGAAAGTTATTAGTTCCCTGCCTAAAAAGTACTTCATTCAAAGAGCCAATAAATTAAAGGCATTTTTGAGTTTATTCTTTACTGGAAAGTTCTCTACCTTTATGGAAGTGATATAGATGCTTAGCTGTGTACAGTAATGTTACTATTTTCAATTTAGTTAAATTTTGTAACATGGAGATGAGCTTTTGTCAAGCAGCAAAATGATACCTGTGTAATTTATCAAACTCAGAGTTTCTCATTTCAATGCTGAATGTAATCAATTTCATATTGGTTTATTTATCTATCTTTATTCACTATTTGGACATTTACTATAACTTATAATAAATGATCTGTTTTCATAGTTATTTTGGCTTCTCTTATCCCACTGTATAGATATCATTAGTTATTTTATTGATATAAACTCCATTTCCCATCACAAATGAAATGCAAAATAGATCAATTTTAGGACATGAGTAAGATTGAGAAATATATAAATATATATATATATACACACACACACACACACACATATATATACACACTTTCTTGTTTATCATTAAAAAAATAATCCAAGTTTCAGTAATTCCAGCCAATACTGTGAAGTTTGCAAGTTTTTCAAAGGAGGTTTTCGGATCATTCGTTTCATTATTGTCTTCAAATTCTCATCATTAAGTATAATGGCCATTTTCTTTCTAATCTTTAAAACTAAAATCTTGTGATATTTCAAATCCAAAATTGCTCCTTTACCAGCATTATCAAATTTATAATCCCTTCACCTTTGAACTTTTACATATATAATATCTGAAAATTCAGAGCTGAGGCATTTTCCATATTTGCTTAAAGATAAAAAAATTAATGTAAATAAAGCATAATAATGAATAAAATAAATAAGTATAAATTAATAATGGATTGCTTTTTAACTAAATATCAGTGGGTACTTTTTTAAAAAAGATAATTCTTTAAAATATTTTATCATTTTTTATTCAAATGATAAAAATTTCAAATCAAACTAGCAATTTCATGTTGAACAAATCTCAAAAATCCTTTTTTCATTTTTATCCTGTATATAATTAAATGTCAAATAATTGCATTTTTCTTGACAATGACTTAAGGGCAATGAAATAATTTAAACAAAGCAATAAAAGAGTATATTTTTGCAGTTACATTGAAAGCTTTATCTAGTTTTTTGCACAAGATTGCAGCGAGGTTTTATAAATTAGAAAATAGATTTTTTGGAACAATAGTCATAAGAAAAGACATTGTTGATTTAAAACATTTTATAAAAATTAAAGAAATCATGAATTAGATTAGATTATATAACTAAATTATTACTATACTCATCAATTATACTAAACTGAGGAAACCATAATAGAAACTCTTTATTATATTAAAGGAGAAATTAAATAATGAAATTAAACTTTATTTGTGCTTTTACTTATCAGATATATCATATAAGATACAAAGAACCGATGTGTTCATAAATATTCATATATTTTAAGGAGATACAGGAATGAAAGTAACTCTGAAATACATACTTGTAGGTAATCCTTATTTATATTTCACTATTCATGCACATGGGTATATTAGGACTTTATTTACATTTGAACTAACATCCTCATCTTAGTTGTTGTTATCACCACAACATTTTGACTGTTGTGTAATCCATCCTTCTATCTGAAGACAGCAGGATTGTTGATTTTGGCAACTCTCACAGAATTTTGGACTGAATTCATTATTTACTCTATGGGGTAAATTTTTCTTGTTTGACTGTTCAAAATATGTAATAATAACAAAGATTAGGACATTAATCTTAATTTAATTAATAAGTGCCTATCCCAAAAATTGAGACTGAAATTATGACTTCAGTTGGCCATGAAGCTTATTTAAACATGAGGCATGGTGGTGTGGGGGGTAACTGTGGCTTGTGAGTTACAAGTTGCTCTTTGACATTTATGTTGCTCTTGGAAATATGAGTCTTCTCCCATAACAGGTACTGTTCTTTGGAGCTTTGAATATACTGATTGCAGCCTCTGCAGAGAGATAAGACAATCCACCCAAAAGGAACCACCTACTAAATAAATGCTTACAGATTTGGGAATAAATGAAGAATATTTACCTAGTCCTGAATGAAGTAAATGCTTATAGACTCAAATATAAATTACCAATAATTATCTATTCCTGAACCAAGTAAATGCTTAGAGATTCATGTACAAGTGACCAAATATATATTTCGCCTCTGATATATGGGTGGTGTACTGATAGCAGCTCAAAATGAGAAATCAGAGAAATGAATTTGAATTCCAGTCAAGTCAGTTACATTCACTTATGTGCAAATACACCTGAGAAAGGCATGAATCCATCTCTTCTCCCCCAGCTATGTGTTAAATAGTAAAACTTGTATCTGGAAAAATCATTATCTCAAAAAAAATTTTTTTCTAGTGAAATATTCGCTCACAATAGAATTAACTATTCTTAGAATTCAAAATATGTTTTGGCTTTAAGTAACCCAAAGCAGGTTGATAAGCCTTAAAAAAATATATCCATCAATCATAAGTATAGGCTTGAGCTAATAAGAAAGGAAAAAAGAACTTTCAATAACCCAAGGGTTGATAGACTGCAACATCCACTAATCTATTGAAATATAGTTAAGATAAAATATGAATAATTTTAAGTTTTATAATTATTTACCAGGTATGGACTGTGAGCTCATTGGATTAAAATTGGAATTTACTTTAACAATTTAGATCATAAATTTAAGCTGACATTTGAGTGAGGTATTGTTCTTCAGATATGAGAGAAGGAATGCTGGGAGGCAGGGTAGGGTTAAAGAAATTTCAGGTCAGCAAGGGTTGCAAAAGAATGTTTCTACCTTGAGGCTCTCAAATATCTCAAGTTTATCACATGTGACTCTTACATTAAGTAAGTTTGGCCACCACTGATTTACAGGAACTGACTGGTTCTATGATTGAAGGAATTTACTTGAGCGCTAGAATGTCAAAGCCTGACATCTTGTCTTCTTGGTATTTGAGTGGGAAGGAAAGTAACTTGGCTGAGCCAATTTCCTTCTCCATTGTTTGTCTTAATAGGTTATTAACTGGAATGCATAAGAGTAAATATTAGTAAATAGAATTAAATTGAACAAATAGTACATACAGATTATCAAAAGGATTAATAAGAAACTAAATACTTAAGAATAACAATAGGAAGAATACTGACATGTTTTGAACATGAGTACACAGTGAAAAATTTTTGATGGTGTAGAAGTGAAAAGTGAAACAGAGCATCTTAATGTTTTAGTTGGTTAAAAGATTTAGGATTCAATAAAATATTATTTGACGTATATCTTAGGCAGAATAACTTTTAGTTTCCAGTGTAATACAGATATAATCTATATATTTTTTTCTAGTCTGGTTTTTATGCTTTAACCCAGCATATATATAATTTTTGCTATTTTTATATATTTGTTGATTTTGGTTTTCATTGGCCTGAATCTGGTTTATTGGTTTGTATGTTGTAGCAATGGCAATAATTTGTCAATTAGTTTGTGTAGCTATACGAGTGACAAATCTTTCTATGATGCCATTATTGGAGATATGGATGAGGGTAATGCCTGTATAAATTTATGGATAGATATATCCAAACTGACTCTGCTATGGTGAGCATTTCTTATAAAGGTCTTTCTGCTCTTATTATTGTTGTCATCATGAGCTTGTCCAGCAATTATAGACATTTTATTTTTTTATTTTTTATTTTTAAATATAAAGCTAGTATCATAACCTTAAGTTTCTAACAACCATACTACTGCTGATAGGCTTTTTGGTATGATGGGTAATGCTGCTATGAATGTGAAGAAATTTTTAGAGGATATTTTAATGTTTTGAAGATGAAATGGTTCATCTATGATGGAGAACCAACTGTTTACAGCAGTCTCCATGTAGTCAGTTTTAATATTAATTTGTTGCATAACCAAATTGCTGCCTATGTTTAATTTTGGAGTTAGGTGCCATTTTGTGAAGGAGTTACTTTGTCATGTAGTCGCATGTTCAAATCATATTTGTTGGCTACCAGTTATGGAAGGATGAGGGAGTTAAAAGATGTGAAGTTATTATAAAGATTTTATTTAAAGTTTTGATTATGAAGCAGAATTTAAAAATGAAATCTTTCTACAGGATATTTCCTTTCCTATATCTGCACTAAAATCAGAACAAGAGAACCATGCAGTCTGTATAATCATTAAATACAGTGATTTTAAATCACTTGGAGAATTCAGTAAAAATCATTAAATGAAGATTTGTTATTCTTCATTTTGTTGTTAATGCCATTTTGTTTCAGAATGTAGATAAATGATGATTATCCACAGAATCCATTTCTTTATTATCTGTGAATTTCCATGACCTCTTGAGAAAGATAAAGCAGTAGTTTCTCATTATCTTCTCCCAGGTTTTAAGTTGAAAGTTCTCCTCATAGATTGGCTGTCACCCAGTTTACTTTGCTATTTAACCCTCAATTGGGGAAGCTGTGGATTTTGGCAAAGACCATCTTTCTTTTGAACATTGTAGACTGGCACTACAGAATCACAAATAAAGAACAGTACCAAATAATAGGAACCACATTACATTAGGACTTTAAATGACAGACAACTAAAATGGATATCACATGTAACTCAAAGAGAAAATAATGTCATAATCATGATGGTGACAGTGAGGAAGAAAACCCCCATCAATACTAGAGAGCGGGATAACAGCTACTGGACTCTAGAAAGTTATTTCCCTGAATGATTGTTGGAAGGTAAAGATTTTATATATTTCAGCTAATAGTGGCAATGGCTGCTCAGTCAAAGAATGACAAATGTTTCCTTATAAGGAAATATCTAATATTATCATTTTCCCCAGGGCATTTGTGCTAAATTGAATGTAAGAGATCAGGTAGAGATTTGAATTTGCCTCACTGATTTCCATTTCAACACCAGTAATTGTTAGACTACTCACACATTGTCTTCTTATTTCTGCTCATTATTGTCCAAAGTGATGACCAATTTTTTTTCATTTCTTTATTTTTCATTAGTATATGATTTATTTTTCTGAAAACTAGCAACTTGCACAGTTCAAATTTTCTTTCTTTTGTTCAATTGTCATATCATTGTTTGAGAAATTTGCATGCTTGAAGATTTGTATAGTATTAGTAAAATTGTCATAATTAAAGCAGTTTTGAAGTTGTTGATTTGATATAGAATATATTAAAATATAATTTATAATATTTACTTGATTTTCAAAGATATACTATTAGAAATATCAATATTGCTCATTTGGCATTACTCCTAAGCTGAGGTCAGAGTACTAAGTTGGTTACCATTTTCAAGATGGAAAATAGGTTTAATTATAAAAGCCATCAACAAAATGATCACTTTTCTTTATAAAGGCCATAAAAGACCAAATTTTAAATGCATAACAAATAAATTTGAATGTGCAAATTAAGCAAGAAACATGATGTTGGCCAATATATAAAATATACATTTATTCATTACATTCACTTGGGAAAGGTATGAATCCTCTTCTCCCCCCCCCCCACAGCTGTGGGTAAATAGGAAGACAGACCGAGTTCTATAGCCTTTGATGGCAATTGATCTACCATAGAAATTAATGGCAACCTGCTGCAGGAAAAAAATCTGCCTTGTCAGTCATGTATCAAAAGATACATGATCACCTCAGCATGTATCACTCATGGAACATAACTGACACTATTTCAAACAAAAGGGTATGCTTGAATGAATGATAACATTTAGTGGACTTGAGAAACATACTTAAAAAAATGCTTTAATATAAAGAGTTTATAAATTTCAACTGGTGGTAGCATTAGCTGCTTGATCATTAAATGTCAGATATTTCCTGATAAGAGACTGGCTAATATTGCCATTGTACACACACACACACACACACACTTTATATATTAGGTCTTTTCAATATATGCTTTTATAAAAAAAATAATTTTCATTTTGCTAATCTAATATTGGTAACATTCAAATTATATTTCCATATATTAATATCATAACATCTACTTAGCTTCCTATATAAATTGCATCATACTAGAAAAGAAAAAGATTTACCCACTTGAAAAGATCAAAGAGATAAAGGAGTAATAATACTCAAAATAAAGTTTGTCTATATCATTTTATTTTAAAACTTCATCCTTTCCTTTTTTTGTCTTCTCATTTGCTTTTCTTTTCTTCTCATTTGCTTTTCTTTTCTTTTCTTCTCATTTGCTTTTCTTTTCTTTTCTTCTCATTTGCTTTTCTTTTCTTTTCTCCCTAGCATCCTTACTCATCCCTCTAACTTCCTTTTGTTTTTCTCCATGGAAATGAATAAATTGGCACTTGATGATATATCTATCTAGATATCATTGTGTGCATAAACACTTTCCAGAAAGCACACAGATATTACACTGATCATTGGCATAAATAATAATTATATGAATAATGATTACCTACAGGTATGTATTTCAGAAGTGTTAATTGACAGGTAAATTATCCTGTGTTTTTCGACAACGTCTGTGCTAGTGCATATTGCACAAGTAAATGTTGCTGAATTATCTGTACATAGGTATTTCTTAAAGACAATTGCTTGTGTATCTTTGCATAAAAATGTATGTGCATATGTCTATACATTGATATAGTTGCATTTATTGTTACAGTAACAATATAAAACAGAGACTTACATATAGGTGTTTGTTAAAAGTGCATAAAATAAATTTAGATATTCATACACAAATATACACACATTAATATTGTGGTAGCTGGATAAGTTATATTTGAGTATACATTTTTGGACTATGTGTATAAAAATTCTGATTAAATATGTATAGAATTATCATGAAGGATACACACATATGTGTATTTGTTTGAGTAACTCTGTATGTCTGTGTTCATTTATATATGTCTACATGCTTACAGGTGTATATGAAGATGTTGATTTGATTGCTTGTATGATAAGTAATCTCATGACAGCACCAAATTTACCATGAAGATGAATGCAAATAGTTTTCAAATTGCTGTGCTTCCAGAAAGGGCTAACCTGTGTATAGCTGACAGCAAGTCCTGATTTAGAACAACTTAACAAACATTTCACCAATCTACTGGAATTAGCAGTGGAGAAGGTGGAGTTAAAGTCAAGGAAACTGGTTCGTGACAAACCTCTCTGTCCAGTTCCAGAAAAAAAGTGCCAAAATAAATCCTACCAATTATCGATATATCAAGCAGTAAAATGCTCAGTACTCGTAAAGATAACATGATTGATTTAATATCAGATTTAATACTGAATTCTTGGCAGGGCATTACCAAGATTTCAGCCAAGGAAAAATTCATGTCTTTCTAATTTGACTGAATGTCATCGGGACAGTTCCAAGATTAATTGAAGTTGGTAACTGAGTTTTTGTAGCGTGCTGGGGAAGAAGAGTGAATGTCAATTGTAGAAAATGAATGTTGTTTAGAAGAAAGATTTGGTGAAGTAGGTTTGGAATATCAGTAGAAGTTGCTTCTTCTATTTGTTTGGCATTGTTTGTACATTAGCTAAATATTGTCTTCTTGGAGTGAAAATAATCATTTCTGATTGTTTAATGCATTCTTTGACTGCTTGAGTCAATGTTCAATAACTAAAGTGATAAACTGTAGGAACCCTTTTCACTGATAGAAGGCAGTTGGATCTTTTTCTATGAAAACCTGTGTCACATTTTTATCCATTTGTTGTTATTTTACTTGTTTTTTTCCTCAATGGCCACATGAAAACAAATAGATACATAAAATTAAGCAAACTCCAATGTAATTTAAAAGTCCAACTTGCAAATCAGCAGTCAAATAATATATCTATTTCACTAAAGAGTAAATTTATTCAATAAAATCGCCATTGGCTTCAACCATGGCCTCCAGCAACTCTTTGAATGGGCTCCTTGTCTAAGTTGTTGAATGTTGCCATAATCCTTACCTTCAGTTTATCTTTGGTGTTACAAGGAGTTTTGTTGATCTCTTGGTCAATTATGCTCCTGAGCATAATAACCAAGGAGGTTGCAGTCTGGGCAGTTAGATGGCCAGATGTAAGGGGTGATGTGGTCACAGAAATTGTCTGACAGGCATGACTGTGTTCTCCTGATTGTGTGGCAAGGTGCAGAATCCTGTTGCTAGACATCGGGTCTTCCAGCAGCCACCTTCTTGACCCAGGGAAGCACTACCCCATCAAGGCACTTGTTATAGGCCTTCAAGTTGAGTTTTAGGCCCTCAGCAACAAATTCAGAAGTTTTTCTCATCAGAATGATTAGAGTGAATTTTCTGAGCTTCCGTATCTTGGTAATTACAATTATACTAATCCAACTCTTTCTGAATCCTCTCTACTGTCCTCAGATTGATACCCAAACACTCTGAAATGTTCATATTGGAGCTCCTGGCATAAATGTCAAGCAGTATAGGATGCCGTTTCTCACAGACAGTGCCCAACTGACCCTGCCATATTGTGTAGTCAACAAAATCAAAAACAATGCACAGACACAAAATTAAAAATATAAAATGCGACAATTTACCCATCGCACCCTATGTCATGTCATCTTAAGTTTGAATATAGGATGAAATTGAAAATACTAATTTCAAAAAATGTTTTGGACAAAACGGAAGAAAGGGCAAAAGTTATAGAGAGCTACAAAAGAAGGGAAATTATGGAGAGCCATGATCAACTGCATCCTGAAAGATCATGGTATATGAAATAATTAAATTTCTTTGTTTTTCAAATGTTATTAAACTTATTTAAAGCGAAGAATATATTTATGATTTTTCTTTCGAATTTTTATTATGTTTTAAATATTTTAAAATCCATCACTGATTTGATTATATGTTCATCTAATAATTAATGTTATTTGTATTGGTAGATTAATTGAATGGAAAATATAAAGATACAAATAATGGTATGCAGGAAAAAAATATTTTTCTGTTTGCAATATAATTTGTCTTAAACTTGAAAAGAAAAAAGTATTTTAAAAACTATAACAACTTTGATTTTTATTTTATTTTTTTTTATATTTTTTTCAACTCAATGTAAAATTTTTATTCAAATTCTTAATACATTTTAACTGTGCAATTGAGTTAATTAATGACTTCCATATTTAATATTGGTGTGTTTATCAATATTGCAGATTGAGATGGTGAGATAGTTATTTAACTGCATGTCAACTGAAGAGGAATGTGGCATGGGACTTGTTTAAGGTTGATTGGTACCCCATGTGTATATGCACTTAGGAACAAAAATTAGTCAAGCCCTTTCAGCACTTCCTCTTTTGAGGACATTGCAGGTGCCAGGTAATAATCTTAGCTACATTTTGAAAGAAAAATATTGCCAGGAGGATGATCTCCAAGGTTTGATTGCATATTATTAATTTTAAATCCAGAGTCCTTGAACAGTGAGAGTTAAGCCAGTCAAAGTCCTTGAGGAAGAGGAAAATAAAAAACAAAGAAATTAAGTTGTTGTTTTGTTTTGTTTTTTTGTTTTTTTTTTTTGTTTTTTTAAGCATTTCACCCCAAGCAAGGCAGGAAGGCACTAGGATGCAAGGGGTTACAGAAAATTTAGAGCAAGATCAGATAGGAGTGATAGAAGAAAGGATGAGGAGGAGGGTAGTGGATAGATCAAGGCAACTGGAGATGTTGATTGACATTACACTTGAATAGCTGGAGATTATGCCTCACAGGGAAACAGGAATAGGGAAGGGAGTTCCATAGGCGAGAGGTGCGAGACATGAAGCTATTGGAGTAGAAGAAACGGCTACATTTAGGAGTTTCGACAGTGAAGGGGTGAGAACGGGATGCCAGCCTCGTATGGTGCTTGAACTCATGACAACTGGGAACCAGCGAATGCAGCTCCTCGGAGCAATTTACATGAAAGTATTTGTAGAACAGACAGAGTGAGGCGACGGCGCATCTGAGAAAGTGACTGTAGACGAGATGCCAGAGCAGGGCCAACTACATTGCATATCCGCCTCTGGAGCCTATCAAAAACCCTGAGGCAAACAGAAGGGGCACCAGACCATCTTGAGGTTTCTCAACAGAGGATGGAAAATACAACACTGAAATCCCAAATCACATTGAAATAGCAAAAAATGCTTTCCAAAAGCTATACAAAGTACTGAGAAACAGGAAAATCAAAAATAAAGAAAACTGTTAAACTGTTATATCAATCCTCTTTTTTATCAGTGAGTGCTAGATAAGACAGATGAAGAGAAAACAGGAGGCAACAGAAATGTGGTTCTACAGAAGGATGCTGAGAATATCATGGATAAGGCAGGTAAACAACAATGAAGTCTTAAGGAAAATGGAAATAAAAATGATACTTATACTCAGAATCAGGAAGAGAGAGCTTGGACATATAATGAGAAATGAGGGCTTGCAGGATTTAACCATCACAGGGAATATCAAAGGCAAAGATGAAAGTGGAAGGTAAAAGGTCACCTACCTGATGAGTTCGTGTGGATGGATGTCAGAAATGTGTGGGAGCAGGAGATTTGACAAAGGGACAAATGTTGCTTAGGGATAGAAGGGATAGAAGGGTGTGGAGAACCATAGTCACCTGTGTTGTGAAGAGACATAGTACATAGAAGAAGGTAATATGATGGCTATTGAAGTGGAATAGGCAATCAGAGTTTAAATTCTTGCCTAGTCTGTTGTGTTCACTTTCACACATGCCTTTGGGGAAGTTATGAATCTGTCTCTTTTTCTCCCAAGCAAAAGTTAAATAGCAGAGCAGAGTGAGCTCTCTAGCTTTGGGTGAAAACTACTATATGAGAAGGAAAACTAATTCAAAACAAAAATTGTTGTTACTCACACATTTGGTCTGTGGTATTCTCAGCATAGATAGATCCTAACTTTTTATCAGAGTACAGCTTTTCAAGTAGCACCAGTCCTGATGTGGTTTCACTAACAATTGAATTTTTACAGGAATGGATGACTTTACAGGGTTTATGGCCACATCACATTGAAACACCAGCCTCCGTATGATCACTGAAGTTGAGTAATGTTGAGCCTGGTTAGCATCTAGATGGGTGACCACTTGGGAATACCAGGTGCTCTAAGTTTGGATGTACAGTGTAATGGATTATTGTTCAGAATTGTTAATCAGAGAGCTGAATTTCAATTTCAGTTAAATGTAAATAATCTTGGAAAAAGTATGAATCCACCTCTTCTCCCCCAGCTATGGGCTAATTACTAAGATTTGTATCACTAAACCATTATTATCTCCAAAAAAATCTTAAAATCTAAAAATATTTTCTGGCTTTAAATAATCTGGAAAAGGAATCAGTCAGTCAATCAATTAATATGCCTTTATAGCACTGTAAGGTTCTAAACTGCTTTACAATTTACCCTTGAAGTAAGAAGTGGATTCATGGCTTTTCTGAGGGTCTGAGTGTGAAATAAATGCATACTGTCCCAACCAGAACTTGAACTTCATTGATTTTGTTCTCTACAGTTTTCTGTAAGGCTATCTGCATGAAGATATTCACCTAGAAATTATGGATTTAATGTACACAATGCCAAAATTAAAATGCCACATTTGATAAAATGTGTCCTTTGAATATCTTTTTATTTATTTTTTCATTGTACAAAAGAGAATGTCACTTAGAAAAGACTTCTTTTGTAAATAGGTAGAGGTTAATTGGATAAAAGCAGGTAAATTGGACCTTTTTTTTTCATATTTGTAAAATCCAGAGCACCAAGATTGTATAATTAAATATCCATAATATGATGAAAATGGACCCCTATTATTCTTGAAGATTTGTTTGTTCTCACTGATCATCCTTGTAGCATGTTTATAGAAATATTTTGACATGCGGGGAAAAGATGATAGTTTAGTGCAGCTAAAAATGAATATGTATTACTAGTTGTTTGAATAAATAATCATTAATTGAATCTTTTATATCTGGATTGAAGCAGATGTGTGCATTTATACATTGGCAAGAAAGAAAAAAAATCATACAAATCACTTGTTCTTTTTCTCTGAGCAATTCAAAACTTGATAAAATAGGTTAGTGGTTTTGATACCAACATGGAGAAGAAAAGATTCATTATTTGGTTTTCTGTACAGAGTAAAAGAAGCATGTTGGTTTGTTATAATTCACGTAGATGAAGGAAAGCTTCAAGAAGGTGAGATTACTTTCTTTTGATAGCAGTCATATCAGAAAATATTACAAAAAAAAAAGAAACTTGTCAAAAAAAGTATATGTAGTTAAAACCTGATCCAAAATTGTTCAGATACTCAGATCTCTTTTTTGTATATTTTCTGTTGATTCATTCATCAGCCTTTGTCATGCGTAATCTGAAGAAATAAAAGGAAATTTATTATTTCCAGCAATAGAAACCATTGATTAATGTATCCACTGGACTATTTTTACAATGGTATACCAAATACCTAGATGATTTATAACTACCCCAAGAGCAAGAGCTCCAAAATTTGATTGCTTGGGTCACACACTTGGTCAGCAGGTTGATATATACTGCCTTCTTTCATTTTTCAATGGATGCATTCTCAGTTATCTGAACTTATCCCAGAGTGGGTACTGAGTACTCTTCTACCTCCAAACACGGTATTCCATACCAAATCTTTCCATCTCAGTTTTAATTGCAGCTCTCTTGTTATTTACTGTGTGGCTTAGTTTTCAGTAGACTAGAAGTATTGGCCACCCAGTGAGGTTCAAATTTGTTACTAATGATCAAAAAGGGCAACTTGCTAGTGAGACCAAAAATATGTTAAGTATATCCCTTTGCAAAATGGTAAGATCCTGTGGGGAAAATGAAATAATATCAATAAATAAAATAATTAAAAAAAAAATGTAAATAGATTTTCCCATGATGATAGAAAAAAGAACCCGACTTGGTTTCAGCAAACACTGTAAGGCGGTGTTGTTTATGTCTATAAAAAGACCAACATTTCCTTCCTCTCTCTTTCCTCTCCTTGCTCCAAGATGTGGCAGCACATGAGAAAAGGATGGCTGGGTCATGTTCATTTCCTTGGTCCATTCATGATTGACTTCTCTCTCCCCTTTCCACTTCATGGCATTCACACTGTCTTCCAAGATGTCCATTTTTGAAGTAACTTAACCTTTACTTGGGGCATTTCTAAATGTGTAAGGCTGGCTTGAGCTAGACCATTATAACAATACTTAAACTCTCCAACAATGAAGAATGTACACACTTTTCTTCAGTTGCTTCAACTCTTCACAACACTGACATGAGCACAACCATTATAACAATGCTCATCGTTACTCACCCTAACACCTGGACCAAGAAAAAGAAAATGGATATACCATAACCCTGCTTAATCCCTCCAATGATGATGTAAGTACAAACTTTTCTTTGCTAGTTTCCATTTTGTGCAAGGTTGACTTGAGTGTGACCATTATAATGATGCTTATGCTTACATAATATAACTCCTGGACCCAAAAGAAAATGGACATACCCAAGAGACATTGAGAACTTTCTTTCACTACAGTTTATGTAAAATGGAGAATAAATGCCTCATAGTAAAAAACCTAAGTTTTTGTATGTTTCTTTAATTTTTTACATGTGAACACACACACACCTACCACATGCACAAATACACTACATTTAAATTCAATAACCACGACCCCTTAAAAAATATGCCCCCTTTACAAATATAAATCGCCAAAATTGTGTTATTCCCAAATTAATGGAATTCTTATAGACTCTAATATTTTCTTCCTTTATGTGCCATGTCTGTTCAGGACTCCCCACAGCTTGATACTCCTCATGGTCCTGAGCATTATTACAAGCTTTTCTAGGATTGGCTAATTACCATCAAATACATATATATATATATATATATATATATATATATATATATATATATAATATGCAAAAATACAGCCTTTTCAGTGATTGTGAATTTTTTGAATGAAGTGTTTGCAAGATCGGGCATACCAGATACCATATTCCCTGATAACAGGATACTACTCATGGGTGAAGAATTCCAAGACTTTTGTAAGATGTTCTCTATTGAATATATTATGACCCCACTGTATCACCCAGAGTTAAACTGACAAGTGGAATGGTTTGTGTGAACATTCAAAAGAGCATTGAAGAAAGCAAGTTTTGAGAAAATAAATTAGGAAGCATTTCAAAATTTTCTGAGAGTTTACTGTGTAATACCTAACCCCAATACACCATCAGGCATGTCACTGGCAGAATTAATGTTTGTTAGAAAAGTAAAATCAGTGTTTGGCAAGTTATTATCAAGTCAAAAATCATGAATGGAGAACAAAAATGACATCAAATGTTTGAAGGTCAGTGATGAAGTATTCTTTAGAGCATATAAGGAGAGTAAAGAAACGTAGGAAGATGACATAATATCAGCAAGAATTGGGAAGTTGATTTTGATGGTAAAAGGTAAAAGATTTGAACATAAAAGGCGCCATATCAGCTGAAAAAAAGGTTCATCAATGAAAGACCTGAAACATTGGCAGAACCAATAAAAATACTCTATGTTGTTTTCGATGTGGCAGCACCATAACAAGTTGTGGCACTTACAGGGACAAGCTCCAGAAAAAGAAAGCATACTGAAGAACAGAAATACTATAAAGTCAAGTATGTTGGTAAACTCTCCAGAAATTGGAGGTGGTGATACTAATACTAATAAAAAATAAAGTATTGATCTCAAAAAGGAGGATATTGTCGAGTGAATATTACACCCTTGGTGATTATATGAATTATTCCATATCTATAAATAAAGAGCTCCAGGACTGAGATAAGGAAGGAGAAGCTGTTTGGAGTCAGTTTTCAGACTAATTAATACAGGTGTCAGCAATTTGCCAAAGCATTACTTATATTATAAGCACTAGGAAATGCATTATAACAGTTTCATAACCATTTTTAATTCAGGGTACACTTGTAGGATAACTAAAATTCTGGGGCACACTTTAAGTTTTAACAAGGAAAAATTAATCATGAAATTTGAAAATATGAAAATAATAAAGAAGTTTCCTGAAATAAGCATTTATTTTTAAGACCATGTTTATTTAAGTGGTAGGGCTTTCATTTAAATGGATTTATGAAGAATCTGCCATTTTTCTTTTGAAAGGGAGTGATAATGACAGATTTAATTCTGTTGGGGAAGGCAAAAGGGAAAGGATTATCCACTTAAAGATTAAGGAATTTAGCATCCAGTTTAAAATATCAAATGACAAAGACTTAGATATGGAAGTCATTCTTGAATGAATACTTTTGCATTTTCTTGATTATGTTTGTGTACATTATAAATATTTTTTCTTTTGATTAGATGGAACTTGTCATACAAATAGAATGGTCAATTGTGTTCATGTTAGTTTGTCACCAGTGTGAATAGTTGGCAGGATAATTATTTTTATTGTAAATTTTGGAATAAAACAAACTGACTCAAGGGTTTAAAATAAATAATATTTTTATTTATTTTCTTTAGAGTAATGAGTGAGTGCTTTGGTATTTGTTGTAGCAAAAAAATTGTTAAAAAAGTGGATACTGGTAGCGGTCAGGAGAAATATCTGGTATTGGTTTTTTGAAGTCAGTCCATGATAGGGATAGTAGTAATTTTAGAAATAGGTCAGTTTCATCTACTGTGTTTTTCTCAGCCCTAAGCAGGGTAGAAATATTATGAGCAGATGACCTCTTAACTACTTCTTCACATGTCCTGCATGGCTGGATTATCTGCAGTAGTGTCTCCATTTGTCACTTTCACCATCTCCTCTTCTACTAGCTCAGGAGTGTCAGTCTACTGTGTTTTTCTCAACCCTAAACC